>JAJNNX010000011.1:0-600000 GCA_023159155.1 Ustulina deusta | reverse complement strand
TCACAGCCTCCGTACCGGCCGATAAGTATATACTATCCAACCTTCAAGTACTTCAAACCAGGGCAGATAGCTACATACCGCACAGAATCTGCGAAATACTCTCATATTTACGAGGGCCACAACACTTAGACTATTTTCTTGGAACCCCCCAAACACATTTCGTAACAGAATTCAATAGAGGCATTGTTAGCTGGGCACATGACGCTCAACGCATGTATAGCAAAGAAAAACACAAGAATAATTTGACACAAAGCTTTATTTCTTCATGGCCTACGCCCCTCTGTAGATAGACGGCTGCTTTTCCACATTAACAATGCATCGATTAGAGTCACGCATCATAAACGGCGCCAAGACCACACACTGTGACTTAATACGAATGAACAGACAGTTTGTTAACCACATGACTGAGCGAGCATGGAGGGTAGACATCTACATTTCTAGCTTGTGCAGGTAGAATAAGACAGTGCCATCGTGTTATCCCCACATCAGTCATCCACACGGCTTATACTTGTTGTTTTATCATGAAAGTGAAAGATGCTGGTGCTAAAAGACATTTATCACTGTTGTGATCATCTTTTTTACCCGGATCACCGGGTTCTCAACCCGGCAAGTATTGGGAGAGAGAACGTCGGACTGAGAAAAAATGTGGTATCCTTTTCATGGCTCAAGAAAACGGCAATGCTACTATGCTTTTTATGCTCGTAAGGTGTACGTATGCCTCAGAGTTGCACCGGCTCTATTAACACGAGGCGGATGGCTGGAAACTGCTATTGAGAAGGGTTGACGGCTGATAAGGGGCACTACATGTTTACTTGTATTGTATCTCCTCATGCATTTGAAGAGTCCTAGATATCTCAGTGCAAAAAAAGAGGACGGGTAGGTCGAAGATGGTTTTTATCCCGCTCACACGATAGTTCGGATGCCAACAACGTATGTACAACACGGACGATCTAGGAGAGGGGCGCAAACTCAGGTACATGTAACGAAATATGTTTTAGGTAGTTTGCTGCATAGCACGAGGTGTGTTTGATTAGCTACGGTAAGAAGGCAGTATGGAGCAAAGTATTGGAGAATACATGATGATCTACACTGATACTTGACAAAATATGTGTTGATAACCAGCAAAAGAATAAATAGTTGAAGGCTAAATTAGTTCCCAAGCGCAGCTCATGTGTTGCACCCAAACTTAGAGGGGCAAGGACAAGAAACAAGGTTACCATCTATTGAGGATGCACCGAGCCCCTTAGATCCCTCTCTCGTTGCACAGAAGTTTGGCACATATCTATCATGATCCCGTGGATAGGCCCTCCTAAGTCACGCACCCTCGTGCTTCGAGACTATTATCAACAAACAAATCTCTTGGCAGAGGTCGATGAAACGTATAGTAAGTGGTTGCATATAATAATACCCGCCTGTCGAGAATGACGTGGAGAGACAAAGTGTGGATGGACATGGGTAAAACATCAGGGAGGTCTGCGTGCATCTGCACCAGACTAGGACCGGGCGCGATGAAAAAAATAAAAGAAAAGAAAAAGATAGATAAAAGTGAAAAATAAAATAAAACAAGTATACCTACTAGGAAGTCGACTGGAGGCGAACTGAGGGAGAGCAGACGGTCCGGGACACTTTTACCAAAAGGTACAACTGTATGGGCACCAGTCTCTACACTAGGTACTTGGTATACAGCTATGACTTTTCCCGGAAGCCACAAGACGAGGTAAGGTACTAAGGTGTGGGACTCGAAGTGGACAAGGGCCGGGTGGGGCGGCGGAGCGACTTTTATTTTTCCAAGAGACACGCCCCTCCGGACACCTATCTCAACCCCCCACCTCCCGATCCTCAGTCCAACCCAGTGCGCAGCCAGGCACTCGTCGCAGCGCAGCGAGGTACCGTCTTAGAGGCACTAGCCGGAGGTGAAATGTACCCAGGCAGAACCCTACCCAGGACCCAGGCGGAGCAAGGATCTAGTTGCTTTCACCACATACCACATACCGACCACAACCACCTCGTCTGCCACCTATAGCGACCGATGGCTGCACCAGCGGTAGTGCCTAGTGTAGCAGTAGGCATTCCAGTAGAGCGCAATAGGTAGGTACCTCGGGAGGTCATGTACGCTGGGTAGGACTCGACCTCCTCTCCCACCGGCGGCCGGCTTCTCTCCTCTTGTTTTCGTCCCTTCGTTTATCGCCTTCGCCCTTCTCCCTGCGACGATCACGGAGATCAAATTGCTTGGAGTTGCAGCTGCTCTGGGCTAGGTATTGCCTCTGCTGGGGACGATGCACCTCGCGCTGCCACTCGTCGTCGCCAGTCCATGTCGCCTCGCACTCCCACAGACAGGTCGCAGCCGAACAAGTACCTTACCTCTGCCGCAGAACCTTGTATCCACACCCAGCCCATGCCCACCTCATTTTGCCCTCTCACCTGCGAGCGACGGCTATTCCTATAATAATTCAAACGGCCGGAGACCACCTAGTACTAGTTTAGCCCTGTCCAGTTCATTTCTTCTCTCTCGCCTGCCCGCCATGTCCGTCTAGCCAGTCTGCATACTTATACATGCCTACATACATACTTACATACACATTGCCTACAGACATCCATACATATACACGTACATAGCATAGCCATCCGTCCATCTGGATATCAAATCGTCGGTCGCTTCCTCTCTCTCCCCTTTCCTACCGTTCTTTTCTTTTTCCTTTTTTTGTATTTCTTGGTTGGCTTCCATCACGCTCGCTCGCTGTTTTCACCTCGGCCTTGTGTTGTTAAGCTGCTGTTGTTGTTATTGCTGTTGTAGTAATACGGCCTCGTGCGATTCTGTCTGACATGTATTAATTCCAATCCCACCACGCTGGTACGGCACACACGCACACCCCTCACCACTCGCTTGTCAGGCTTACCGATTCTACAACACTATCCATTTGCTCGTCCATTGTGTCAACAGCCATCGGCGCCCCCCCCCCCCCCCCCTCACCAGCCTATGGGAGTTGGACCTGTACCGGGACTGTGGCCGCAGATTTGACAGTCTGCCTGCCTGCTGGACCAACAGCCAACCATTTAATCGCTTCATCCCTCACTCTCACCGAGCTCGCCTGGCGCATAATAGTCCACCCCCGGATCTGCTACGGCAAAATCGTCCGTCGGATTCCTTTCCCACTGAAGTAATAGCCTGTCTGTCGGTTGTTTCATCATCTTTCCACCAACACGCACCAAGGAGGACAAGACAAGACCACACCACACCACACCAGGCCAGGCCAGGCTACGCCCGACGACGAGGCTCAAGTCCGAGACAGCCACACACCTGCGCCCACGCTGCATACCTGTGCCTGCTAGATACCTTGGTGTCTTTTCACCTGCAAGCTTCGACGTCAATATCCGCCCACGAGTCGGGGTTTGTGCCTGAAAAGGACCTCGTCTTATCTAGTTTCCCCATTTGGAAACATCTTTGCGGCCGGGCTCATTTTGCTACTCTTTACGGTTTTGCTGTCTTGGTGGCAGCGACCGTATGGGCTCGTTATCTAAATGTTCCGTCAAAGGTGAGCAAGCTTGACCAGTACTCGACTTCTCCCCCCCTCCCCCCCCCTCCCTCTCTCTCCTCTCTCAAGCACCAAAGACCGCGCAGGATACATGCGCGTGCCTGTGCGGTTGACCTAGGGCGACATGACATGCCACTAGAGACTAGTCTCAGAGTATGCTCGGGGCTGTTCTCGACAGTTGCGGTCGCCGCCCCCGTTCCAGAGCCGCGGTAGTCCCTCGGCTGGCGGAGTACTTCTCTACTTGGATTGTCCTACGCCTGTGCACGTGCTTGACACGCAGTTGTTTCCTCGGGGGCTCCTCCGTACCGTGCTGACGGGCCTTTTTTTTTTTTTTTGCAGAACCAGTTCACAGAAGCCTGGCGATGAGCTGCTCGCCAACTTTCGACAACAGTTCCCCGAGATCAGCACAACAGGAGCAGCATCGTCGGCGGCGGCGTCTCAGCCACCCTTAGCAGTAGACAACACGGGTCTTGGCCCTCACGTCCCGACACCTGAGCGGTACGTGTGATTCCTACTTCATCTGTCTAAATGCCCTCTGCAGGCTCTTCATACCCTCGCCTCTCGTGAACGAGTGCATTTTCTTTTCTTCCGCTCTGTTCTTTTTTATGGCAGGGAGGATGGACAAGGCGGTGCGGACGGGCGACTGCGCCTAGCCAGCTGAAGAAGGCGGTTTTGCGACACAGCTACCTAGCTTCCCTTGCCCAGGAGCGTGCACGCGCGAGCGCGAGCGTGGACGCGGGGTAACCCCGACAGCCCACCCCCATTTTGTGTTGGATAACATCTCTTACAGGAGTGCATCTCAACTTTGCGACAAGTCACCTGCGAGACGGAGTGGATCTAAGCCTCTTGAATTGATGATCAGCTACTGACTAGAAGCCCGACATTTATAGACACCAACATGCCGGCCCAGATGCCTTTCGGGATCAAGATCCCACGCCACGGGCCTCCGGCGCGGAGTGGAGATTCACGCCTTCGCTGTTAGACCCCAATTCTTTCTCCTTCAGCACTTTTGCGAACCAGCCACCGGGCTATTATACCCCCACGCCCGGCGGTACGAATACCCTTTATCATCCTCAGGCTGGTGACTTGCACACGCCGTCCCTCGGGATAGGAATGGGTCTCAACACCCCGTTGTCTCTTCCTACGAGCGACGGCGCCATCCATACTGGCCCCGGCGGAATGATGGACATCCCCCATTTCCAACCTGCCATGGCACCGCAGCATTTCCATCAACCCTTCAACCCGTTCATACAGCCGGCTCCCCAGCAACCTTCATTTGCGCCTTCGTCATTTGTCCACCATGGTACTGGTTACGAGACAATGGACCACGATGGCTCCCCACTCAGTTCAGACGGTCGAGTAGAGCGCATGGGCTCTATGGATGCGACTTTCCATTCCCAGTCACCGCCGGTAATGGGGTTCCAACCTAGGCAGTTTGGGATAGGGATGGCCCATGTGCTACCGCCGACAGCAGACAAGTTCCGCTTCCACTGCACTTTGAATGCCCCCACCGCTATGATTAAGCACGCCGACGAGATCCCGGTCACGTATCTCAACAAGGGACAGGCGTACTCCTTATCCATCATAGACACTGGCTCGGTGTTACCCGCTGTCCCCGGAACAAAATACCGTACTTTTATACGTATCTCGTTTGAGGATGACCAGCAACGACAGAAGCCTGGTGTCTGCTGGAGCCTGTGGAAAGAAGGTCGTGGGACAAACGAGGCACACCAGCGTGGAGGCAAGCTCCAAGCTGTTGAGTACGTCGAGGCAGGACAGCCGGCCGAAGGTGACGATAAGAGGACTCGGATCGAACTCGAAACCTCTTCGTTCGATGGGTTCTGTGTGACTTGGACGCCCGGTGCGAATAGTGCTGCTGAGTGTAACATTGCGGTCCGCTTTAACTTTCTTTCTACTGACTTCAGCCACTCGAAGGGTGTCAAGGGAATTCCTGTGCGACTTTGTGCAAAAACGAGTGTCGCATCCACGGCCGAGTCACCCCCTCCCGACGACCCGGTCTTCGAAATATGCTACTGCAAAGTGAAGTTGTTTCGAGACCATGGCGCTGAGAGGAAGCTAGCCAACGACGTGGCTCATGTCAAGAAGACGATTGACAAATTAAAGCAACAAATTTTACAAGCGGAGAGTGGCGGGAAGGATTTTGGAAAGCGGAAGCGAGGAGGCGCGCATGCTAAGGCACAGGACCACCAGCGCCCCGGAAAGGCACCGAAACACAAGCGAACCTGGTCCATGTCCTCGGCGAGCTCTGCGGATGGTGGCAGTGGTGGGAATCCGCGGTCGTCGCTTGAAGATGATTTGAACTTCAAGCTCCAAACACTACAAGACATGTTTGGCAGCACTCGCGCCGTGAGCATCCTCTATTTACGGGGGGATGATGCGGACGATCCGGATCTTCACCCAGTCAGCCTTTCTGGAGAATCCGTCGATCTATCGAGGGTTGATTCAAAAGAGAGTGCAGCTTGGCGAGCTCGAAGTGCGAGAAACTCGGTAGCCGAATCTTCACTAGTTTCGCCCTCACCCAGCTCGTTGTCTTTACAGTCGCAAGCTACAGGCGCGGCACAATGGGTAGAGAGACATGCGAGTAGTGATTCCCGCCAATTGTCGGACCAGCCTACTAAAATTGCTACGAAAACTGACGATGACGGCAATCTAAGTTGTTGGATCGAAGCACTTGGAGTAGATCCGTCCTATAAACCGCCAACCGAGAAGCCAGTCAAGTCAATTGCATGTTTCTACATTGCGAAAAAGCAGTCCGTCAATATAGACAAGCGTGATCTGCACAGAGCAGTGTACCTAACGGAGCGAAGTTTGTCTAACTTTGTTTCTCGAGTCACTGCTAAATGGAAACTCGATCCCACAAGGTTTACTCGAGCCGTTCGTGTACTTGGGGGAGGTCTGGAGGTCGAGATGGACGACGATGTGATCCGGGAACTATCGGAAGGTCAAGACATGGTTCTCGAAGTGACCGAGGTGGATTTACATGTGCCTCAGGCTAAGACAGAGTGGGAATTGATGGCGGTCGACGTCCCAGAAGGGGACAGGAACTCGGCGCACAGCGTATACCGCACAACGACCGGCTACGAGCTACGATTTGCATACTAAACCGGCACATATGAAGAGCAGTTTGGTTGGCGAAATTGCGTTCTGGCGATCATAGAAGGCGGCAAGTTTCGATTCTCGATTTACTCGATTAATGAACACACGACTACAGCGGGCTTTCCTTGAGTTTATGGCGTTCGAACAGGTACACTCAAAGATACCAGCCCCTTCAGGGATCGCTTGCTCCCCTTATTAAATGCTTTCTCGGCCTAATACAATTGAGGTGATGAATAGATGGGAAACAAAGTATGGTTTGGATACGGGATTGTACCATGGGCTTGCACTTCCATCCAACGCGCGGCGAGTCGCGAGACAAGGTACCCCTCACACATATACATATATGCATACAGACCTTCAAGCACAATCCCCCTGCCGGCTCCCTCCACAGTGCTGGACATTGAAGGTTATCCGCCCCAGGGCATTGTGTCTTGTTCGCGCGCGTATTGCTCTTGCCTCTGGATACTCTTGGAATGGGCTAATGTTAAATGTACCTATTGCTAGGTAGATGACACGGCTGTGTCACTGTCACCCAACCAACCTACACATCATCAAATCACCTAGTGGCGGCCATCAGAGCTGCAATACCAAATGCTGGTAGAAATCCGTGCAGTACCATTTGTCGCTGCAGCTACGTAGTATTATGAGTTCTCGCGACTGATATATTTGCACTACCTGCGGTGTCTTATCTCCCATGCAAGGGGAGGGGTTGATTTAATTATTCGCCGCAGCAATCTCTTAAGCTATGCAACCGATTTGATTACAGCATTGAACCTAGACCGGCTCTCATTAGCGAATCAAACAACCGAGTCAGAGCAATTATCTATGCGAACTCTGCGCAAAGACCTTGTCACTACGATCATTCACCATGACCGACCGAGGTCGTCGAGTCAACAGCGCCTTTACATGTTTCTTGTGACACTAAGTTAGTGAAATGGAGAAGGATTGGAGGGCCGGGGGTTTGTTTAGAATAAAGTCATCTCAACCTGTTCGTTGGATTGGCCGACTCCTGCGTTCTGTCCCGTTCTGCCGGGCGAGTGATTAGACGAACTCTCAGCCCCTGCTCTGACCTGACGTTGTGCCGCAGGGGAGGAGGCGTCTAGAACACTTGGGTCTAGACTCTGCTGAAGCTAGCTGGGCAGCCCTGGATTATCGGCATGGGTACGCATTTCGGCTTGCCCCGCCAGCCAGCTCTCGTGCATCTCGCCCAATCATACGTGGTAGAGACAGACCTGACATGTACCGACAAACGGGTACTCATAGTGCTTCTTTCCTCACGTTGATCGTCGAAGGATGAAGACGTGCTGTATCAACCCGGGCGCATCCGATATGCCGCCTTCTTACACTAGGTACCTAAGTTAGCTCACCATGCTTCGAGGACTAAATCCGCCCGTGGCCTTATGGCATACATCCAAGTACCTCGCATGGGTAGGTAGGTAACGATACCGTCTTCAGATCGCCCGTCCATTGTTGGTGGGTAGGTAATTATTAGTCCAGTAAGTAGATAGGCACTATGACACGCCTACTCCTTTGTAGTGTGCCTATAAGTCTTGTCCGCTAGCCTAGCTCTCGGCCACCCATACTTCCGAGCACTACACTGAATCGGCACCAACCCGGAGATATTCATCCGGTTAATCTACACCACTCTCTACTATACTAAACAGGTAGGACCTAGGCAGTCCAGGCACACATTTCCCCGCAGGTATGAAACGCTGAAACGGGCCTTTGAAGAATGCCTCCATGCCTCTTTTCTTATTGGCACGTTGATTCACATTACTTTAATTTCCATCCATCCTATCAGAACAGCCCCAGCTTGTCGGACGGTATACCGTTGTCAAGCGCCTTCTCTTTTCCCGACCTCTTCGACGATAGGTGCTCTGTTCGATTCAGAATCCAACGGCGTGGTCACGATGTAAGCACACCGGCTAGTGGTTGGAATGGTAGCGCCAGCCAGTACTGGTGAGCTTCGACTGCCAGCCTACCTCACTCGCGGTTACAACGGCGTCTTGATTGTGCACTTTCCATGGAGCAAATGTTACCTACTTGAATAACTCGTGTTCCAAAGGAGACTTATCGCGGGCATCCCGTTTCCCAGGTATTCCCAAGAGCGGACCCTCGCCAATGCGTCATGCTTTTAAACAGTATCGTGATTTGCGCCGACGCGTGTGCACGGCAATTTGCTCATTGGCGCTAGCTGCTTCGACTTCAGGTCCACGGCATAATAGCAGGATGGCGACGTATGATGGCACAGACGTACCCTCGCCGTATTTACTAGGTTACTCGAGAGAACAGGAGGGACTGCTTCGACGTTGTCGCGACCAGGCGGCACTCGACGTCTCTGGATCACCGAAATAGATCCGAGCTCCTCGCCGTCTTGTCTAGTCGACATTTTGTGATTTGCATCATCGGCCGCGGTGTGCGGAATGGATGCAGAGACGGAGAGTAACCAGGCCCGGGCGATAGACAGTCGATGGACTCGAACCCATCTTGCACTACTACGTAACCATTACAACCACCTATCCTCTTGTCTGTTTCAGGTAGGCCGTATCTACTCAAAGACAATAAAGTGCTGGAATGGCACCCCATGCCATGATTTGTTGTGTCCAGCCATAGCGCGTGAAGCAGTTTGCGAAGTCCAAGCGCTGTACGTTCTTCTGGCGGGTGACTGTTGTAGGGTAGGTATTGCTGCTCGCCCCGACGGATGTTGTTCCTGCTACGAGGTCGCTTTCCGGCTCAGCTCGGCTCAGCCAACCCCGAGCCCAACATGCTGCGCCGTTTCGCTCTGTTCTTTATACTTCGCCTCTGCAGATTTCGTGCTTTGCCGTGCCACCCCAAAGCACGGAAAAGGCGAGGAATGGAAAGTGTACATTATACCCACAGTAGCCGCCCGTGCAAGCCTAATAACACTATGCTATTTGCTGTCGCCCAGCAGGGTCTAGTGCACACTGGGTACCCACAGTACGTACCGGGATCCCGCTGGCCTCTCCATCCATGCAGCAGCGCAGCGGCCATCGTCCACCCTTCAAGGCGGCGCCACTAATGGCACTCGTCGATGCTACCTCTTCTGATGTATGTCTAACCTCACAGCTCGCTGGCTGACCACCACACTGACTTCCACACGCTCCCTTCCGATGCAGGCGTGCATGAGGGAAGTCACAACAGCGCCCCTAAATCGCAGGCTGGGTACTATATCGTACGATCATGATATTATCAGCATGATAAGTGCGCATGCTCATGTGGCAGTACGTAGTGGCCAGCACGCACTCGACGGCCGACTGGAGCCCACCCCGACGAGCTATGCGCCAAGCACACCACTCAACTACTACACATTCAACGGTGCGGCTAACTCTCCCCGCTACTGCAAGCTGCGTGAGCCGGTCGACATGGGCATCCATCGCTAGGTACTTAGCTAACATCCCAGTGTTTTGGGGGCTAATACCTACCTAACCTACTACTAGTACGCTCGACGACGAGCAGTTGTGCCTCACTTACAGATACACAACACCCCTCCCGGACCCACGCCTCGTCGATATAAGATTCCAATAACTACATCAACGCCAATAAGTGGATACAAATGGAAAGGTTTTTTTATTTTATTTTTAATTTTATTTTATTCTTCCGAATATTGCTTGTGCTGCTAGTCGCTTCTTTCCCTCTTCCATCATTAGTGTACCCTTCTGGCTGTTTGCAGCTTTCATGTGATGCCCGCCATAAACTCCTACCATCGGTAGGACATCTGATACAGAATCCGCATTGTGTATCCTACTAGAGATTGATTGACCGCGATGGAAATGGCCCCAAAACAAAACTCGACGGTGCAGCAGGTACGTTACCAGCAGAGTAATCGACAGATGGCGATGGGCTACTCGAATAGTAGCATAGATGTGGTGTATGCGATGCTGTCTCAACGAGAGCGCAGCTGACAGCGAGTTAGTGTCACCGTACTTACCTATCCATTTATTTTTTTATTTATTTTTGGAAAAGTCTCAGATCCTGCATCTCGTTACCCATTCCGACCAAATTACCGGCACTGAATGGCACCATCGCAAGTCAAATAATCCGACACATACGACCCAGATACTCAACCTAAGAATTGCTCACTACGGGACAGTATGCGGGCGGCTTGAGTGCCGAGTGGATCCCCCGACTTTACCATCCCCCCATCACGGTATACGGACGGATAGCGGTAGCGAGTCACGGGCTTTCCACGAGCGTCTTTCCGGGATCCCGGCTTTGACAAACGCCAGAATGTAGCAGATTCTATCAAAGAATGGATGACATGCAGTCATCATCAAACGCTATAGTTGGGCATACGGCGAACGGAATCACCCGAAGAAGACTCGTGTAAGTGCATACCGACTCGACCTTGAAGTCGCCTGCTCCGGGGCCTCCCGAGGGGCTCTATGCGCGTGGCTTCCCATCTGATATTTTGGATTGCCTGAAGCTCAAAGCGAGGCCTCCCTCGAACCACATGGTATCATATCAAAAAAAATATTCCAATGAGATTGGCGCTAGGGACCCCTTCAGCCGAACATGGGTAGCGATGGCTGGTTCGCGGCTTGAAGCTCACAACATCGATTTGTCTTGCGGACTAGATTAGTCGGGATACCTATCTCTTCGATAATCGCCCACCTTCTTAGTTGCTCATCGCCACAGTGGCTCGCTCGAACTAAACGAAACCCTGCGCGAGCCACAGATACCACTAGAGCGTTGATGACTTGGTGGTGGCCTCGACCCAATGAGATTTTCGGTGGGCGAGATAACAAGTTCCACGCGTTGTCGATATCGAGCTACATCGCGACCGCTGTGTATACAGTATGATTTAGGATAGATGCCACAGGGAGATGAGCCACGATCGCTCCCATCACGCCCTGGGGTAGCTACTTCATTTGGCGAAATTTGTGCGACGACAGTGCCGATCACTTCCCGACCAGCCACAGCCTCCGAAATAGTCTCGGCAAAGCACCAGTGGGTGCGGCTTAATGGGTACTTACGTACTCGTTAGCTAGCATAGGGCCATCGAAGTAGCATTGGTAGCGGGAGAGGCAGCAGAAAAATACGACCGGTTCGCCACTCACGAAGCTACGCAGGCGAGAGACTTCCCGAGTCAGGCCAACCTCTGGCCATAGCCAATGAGTATGCTCTATTCCGCCGTGTACTTTCCCCATCAGGAAGTCGAGGCCACTAACCACGGCCGCGGGTACGTAGAGTTTCGTCCCCTCGTCCTCGCCACCCACGGTCAGTAGCCTCTGGGTCGTCCGGGTATTCCCCTGTTCACCTTACCCTACGCCGACCATTAACCTTCGGCTCCAGGGCCAAGGGAAAATCTCGCCGAGGACCCGGGTCCAGATGGGTCCCGATCGCCACTGATGCCGTAAGACTACTTCCATGCGAAATGTCGAGCAGCATGCCATCTAGTGAGTGATGAGTCAAGCCTCACACAATTCCAGGGCGGCACCAACCATTGGGCAAGCAGAGCCTACGCTCGTGATCTTCACGGTACCTACCTTTGGCTCTGCGCTGGTGTGCACGGGGGCACCTCGTACACAGAGTGATCGGCAGAGATTGCTGCCGTTTATGGATTGATGGCGGGGAGAGGAGAAGGTCGAGACCTTTTTTTTTTTTTTTGAGTGTACCTTGGGAGACCGAAACGGTTCTGCAACCTACTATTTTCTGCCGTTGGACGAGACTCGGGTCATCGTTTCGGGTCTACTACAAGTGCATTGTATTATTCTTCACTAGGTAGTCAATAGGAATCTTAATTCATCCGCCACCTTTCCCTCCTTCGTTCTACGCACCGCTATGCTGCAATCGCGGCCTTCCCACGTTGCGAATGACGTCCCTCCTACGTAGTACACTAAGTATCTATATATATATATAGAGAGAGACGATGAGAAAACGGGGGACTCATCTGATCTGCCATGCGCATCTAGACAGGGCGGATCACACGGCCGGGCCCTAGCAAGAAGAAAGGATCTGCACCGCTCGCACGCGCGATGATGTTGTGCTTCTCAATCGCGAGCACCACGCTGACGAATGAAGCTGCTTGCTTGCCTGGCTGGCTTCTACCTATTTCGAGAAAACCCCTTTCCCATCGCTACCTCAATCTTTTGCCATCGAAGAACCCGCGTACGACGGGAGAGAATGAACACCAATTTCTTCTAATTCTGAATCTTTTTTTTTTTCTTTCTTTTCTTCTCCCTTTATTTCCGATTTCTCGTTTCCTGTCTGCGAAAATGGGAGGAGGAGGAGGGGAGGGGAGGGAGAAGTTGGATCCCGTTGAGGTTGGCAGGTGACGTCATGGTAAACAGGAACAGGGCGCTTGCGGTCTTGGTATGCATGCGTTTTTTTTTCTCTCTCTCTCTCTCTCTCTCCAAGCATGGGTAGGTAGGCATGGGTATGGGTATGGGTATGGGTATGGGTATAGTGTAGATAGATGGGGGGTTGTACCTGGTCGACTATCTACAAGGTATGTATGTGGGTAAGTCTAGATACCCGGTCTATCTACGTAGTACCCTTAGGTATGCAAAAATTGGGGAGTTGGAGAAAATGCGATAGCGGGGGTGGACACTAAAACTTGGGGGTTATTGGAACAGCTGACTGATGAGGAAGTGGGAAATGCCGCGCCGTGCACGAGGTAGATAAATTCAGCTATCCGCGTGCACTCTCCCTCCTGCGTATATCCTTGGTCGGTGCTTGGATGTTTTTTGTTGTTTTTTGTTGTTTGTTTTGTTTTTTTCGCTTTGTCGACTTGGTTCATATGGATGGCTGCCTGGAATACCTACCTTACCTACCTCTTTGCCGCCACTTCTTGCCGCCACTTTGCTCATGTGGTAGGTAGGTCCCGGCAGCGTTGGGAGGGAAAATCGGGTGCTTTCTTGTTGTCCACGTCACTTTTACTTTTCGCGCCGCGGGGTTTGGCTTCTGGTTTGCTGTGTCGGATAGAATGGAATGGGCGGGGTATGTCGGGCGTAGATTGAGGCTATCTCCATCTGTGCACGTCGTGTATTTAGTGGAGGGCCGGCGCTGGTCCGATGTTGATGGTGAATGATGCGCAGCTGCTGCTGTTGGAGACGAGGACGGTCCGCACTCGGAGTTACGACTCTCGTCGGTTGCGCGATTGTTAATGCAATCCGATATCTTATGCTTGGGTGGTTTGATATTACAGACGGCTCCTATATCTTGTTTCGCATGTTCGTTTATACCTGGCTTGAGAACGACCGCATTAGAAGAGCTACTCGTATGATAGAATGGTAAGTTGTATTCAATATACGTGATATTCAAGGACTCGACCCTTCAAGCTCAGAGGAGACTACGCTATTTATGCGTAGGTAAATAGCCATGTCTGTACCCTATATGCGACAGAGATGTCTGATAATAAATCGGTTACGAGCAGAGTTCATAGTAGTAACTAATTAAGCTCATCACACAAGCACACAAGAAAGATGTCAGGCTGAACATATGTCACCGGAATATTGCCGTCTATTGCCCTAAAATTACTGAGAACTGTGACTAGACTAAATGTTCCACTGCCGCCGTAGCAAAAGAAAGGGGGGGAATCTTCCAAACACCAAAACGAGAACCCTGGCTTCCAATATTCCCTTCCTTATTCTCTCATCAATAATGTCTTATATTGAAGTAGCGCGAGCGGGCTACAGGCCATACAGTTGCGCCAGTAGGAATCATAGAGATAGATCTATGTAGCGACATGCGGTTAGATGGAGATAAGTTACCCCTAAGTCTTCCGACATCTACGCTCACGGCACACTTTGCTTCACTCACTCGCTTGGCCGGTTAGTCAGATAGTAGGTTTATTGCGAACAATTGATTAACTGTAATCCGTTTTTTTTTTATCAACAGATTCCTTCATACATGAAGCGAGCCCCCTACGATTAGAGAGCCTGAGGGCAGACTTGAGCCCCTTTGCTCACCACGGCACGCCGCCCACTGCGCCATTCATCAACACGAGGATCCTAACACCTAGGAAACATCCTTCCAGACCATTACATCAATCCGTTTAGACATTATCGATGTCAAAGTAGAGGTCCTGACACCCAATATCCATCCGTTGCAGACTATCATGTCCATCCATTTAGGCATTATGGGATCGTCAAAACACAGATTCCGACCCCTAATACATCTACCTCTGCCTCCGCACATCAAACCATTCCCGAAAGTATCTCATGTGTCAAGATCATATCTCAACCCCTTTTCCCCCCAATTATTTTCTCATCTTTCTCATTTTTCTCGTCATCATACGATCTTGCGATCTCATTAGTTCGTTCAGACATCATTCATCGGCCGTAACGCCTTCTGTGTCTGTCTGTCTTCGTGCCGGCACCCATCGGTCGGAATGTGGGTGGGGATAATTAATTACTCGTTCGTTGGCTTGGGGGCTGGGCTGCCGAACAGCACCCAGTCGAGTTGGTCGATAAACTCGGAATATCCGGCCTCTTCTTCGGTTTGCGCCTGAGTTTCGGGTTGCTCTTGGTCCTCGGATCGCTCTTGGTTCTCGACCTGCGCCTGTGGTTCCTCTCGGTACTCAATTTGCGCAAGGGGCTGTTGTCGGCTCTCAGGCTGCCCCTGTGCCTGCTCTTGTCCCTGAGGCATCGCCTCACGCAGTGCCCTCGCCGCAGCTCGTTCGGCTCTTTCGGCCCGTCGCTGTTCAATATTCGCCATGTTCGGTTTGAAGGGCGAGTCAGGGTGTCGCTGAAAGTGGTCAATCGCCAGTTGATCAGCATGCTCCACATAGGGGTCTTTCTTGTCAAGAGGCATCGCTGCCCATTCCTGTGCAGCAAGTCCAGCTAAAAATCGAAGAAGATTAGTACATCAACATTGCGTGGCATCTTAGCTTGTAAGGCCGGCAGTATACTTACAGATACGCCCATTGTGGATGCCGGGATTTTCCTCACGGATAGATAAACTGCGTTCTGCTCGATATAACATGAATGAATTCGACGTCTTTTTGTACTTCTCCCCCTTATCTGATACCTTTCTCTTCTTCTTCTTGCTAGCGGGCTCTTCGTTCTGCATTCCTTCAGGCGAGGTCGAGGGATTCTATTCCTCGATCCTCTGGTCCCGAGGGTTGAGTTCGTTAAGTGCCTTGCGCTTGCGACTAGAAGATAGTCTGGCATTCTCTCTAGGGGTTTGAGTCACGGGCATGTTCGTCGGCGGCTTCATTGAACCTGGCTGGCCCGGATAAACTGGTGTGCCTACAGGCGATGAGAAGCTGAAGTTCGAAGCCGACTTGGCGACGTTCAGGTTGGGGGGCTGAGGGTTCTGATTCTGTAATGGCTGGATACCAGCACCAGTATTGGGATGTTGAGCCTGAAGGTTCTGATTCTGCAACGGCTGGATACCAGCACCAGTATTGGGATGCTGAGCCTGAGGGTGACCAAAACCACCGCTCGAATTTACATCGGTTCTCTCGAAATTCATCTTTACCGGTACGCTCTGCTGCACGGAATTATCAATGTGAGAGCTTCCAGGAGAAGCGGAGGCGTCGCTGGACGATATAGCTGAACCGGCCTCATCATGAGTGCCAGGCGTCGAGTTATCGGTATCGGAGGTCTTAAGCTGCTGCGTTTGCAGAGTTGGGAAGAAGCGTGAGAGTCCATTTGCTACCCACGGCTCGAGTTGGCACGGGAACAAGGCTTGAAGATCGCCACGATTCGCCAGGAAAATTCGCTTCCGATTGCTGTCGTCGATGAAGAACTCCACTGACCTGTTCAACAGGATACTTGTCACGAGAAAGTCAGCGCGAGAGCGACTGGGAGAGTTGAATAATAATAATGGTGGAGAGTCTTAATGGTGACATTATTGGGCACAGATACAAAGATGAGTAATGTAGGATTAAAATTCCCACCGGGTGATCACGGATATGAAGGTGAGAGTCATTTCTACATGAGAAGTCGAGTCACAATATATTTATTCTTGACGGGGAAAAATAGGAAAGACTCTTACCTAGCTTGCTGAACAAAGAAATCCCTACCACCCTGACCAAGGAGGTAGTAGATATCGTAGTTGATCTTGATCCAGCAAGTGAAAGCGTCGACTTGAATAGCAACTCTCTCCCATTCACCACGCCAGAAGGCAGATGTCATGCCAGGGGAGGGGGACGTTGTATTACCCTCCATGATTGTGTAATTGACTGGGGGATTCGACATGGTTGTGACGACGCGGGGCCTTAGTGTGAATTGTGGGACAGAGTCTAGCCGGATCTGAAGTTGTAGTGTTGCTAATGGTGTCGAGCAACCTTCAGAAGATGGATAGATTATGAGATCTGAAGAAGAAATTTGTAGAATGGAATAACGGGATGGCGGACGAAATGTGGCGAAAGAGCCAGGAATTTATCAAAGATGCGAGTGAGGGCTGTGTGGCATCACCGATAGGTTAAGCCATCATTGATTCAATGGTTAACATCAATTCCCATTGTAACCTTCGAGTGTCAATGCTTGTTATTGGCTGTTATGGATACGGTAGTACTTTCAGGGCGAGTCCGTGGGGTTAGCATTGATCACTATTGTTATTGATTCAACCCCATTGACCTCTATTCATCTATTTTTAGGTAGGAATATCAGGTACGTACCTACGTACCTACGTACCGTACCTGGGTGTCAGTACTCTGTCATCAAATTTTCTTTTGGTCTCGGCGTTGCTACAGCGAAGGATTTGAAGCTGTGATGGATCAAGAAATGGTTGCTGTGAGCCGTGGCGACCTAGAATCACTGCGCTGCACTCTAACCAGACACTAGGTACAAATATCAGAACAAACAAAAGCTATCAATATAGCTTATACAATCAAGATGTTAACAGGTGTGTGCCTAATATAATCTCTTCTTGACAAATAAACAGGAACATATAAATAAAGCTAAAGAGAATAATTTTACTCCTGATCTAGAAATAAGACTGGGGTAAGAAAAGTTATTAATTATTATTTTGTTTCTAGCTAATAGGTAAAACTGTTTAGGTTTATTCCATTCGTGTAACTAACGGGAGCTATTAAACATCAAACTAATTAGCTAATGCCATTACCGGCAGCCCGGTTCATTCATCCGCATCTACATTTGTGATCACAATCATTCGGGCTAACACCAATCCATAGCACTAAACCCTCGCACACTCGATGGTGCTCTTGAAGAACACACTGCCAATCCTTGATCACCATTATCCTATGCCCCTCGGAGATAGTAGCGAAGTGAAACGGCATCGATCCCGCACAATTGGGGTAGTGTAGATGCATATCTCCATACATTCCAAAAACCATGGTTGAATTGCCGCGTGGCGGAAGAAATCTATTATATTGGTGCAGGAAGTTTCTCGCTTTTGCAATAAGCTCGGCTATAGGGGGGTTGCTCATATACCCATCACTTACTTCTAACGTTCGGCAGTCAAAGAGTCGTACCTCGACAATACCTCTTACTCCTTCGAGGCGGTTTTCAGACATCTCGTTTCTATGCCCTTGGCCAAGAGGAGTGTCAGCAAGCGACATACTTCCTAGATTGTCCTCTAAGCTGCGCCCTGCCATCTGTTCGGGTTCCGGTACCGTGATCAGTGGATTCCTCAAACGATTAAGCTGGGTGAACAATTGTGAACAGTCAATATCATCAAGCAGGATGGTTGACGAGCGCTCGGAAGAGACAAGAAGGCCTCGGGTGCCCTGTGAAGGTGGCTCAACCTCTTCCCCCGCAACCCAGCGAAAAATCTGATCTGCGTTGCGGGCTGGAAGATTCCATTGAAATTCCTCGTTAGCTTCCATCTGGCGCTCGGGAGACACGCGAGAATGCACAATGCAAGGGGGGCTATTTGAATATTCCCACGATGCTTGAGAATGTTCTCCTTCGTCAGGCGAGGACGCAAGGCCTACCTCAGCTGGTAGGTTTGCGACAGAAGAAGCGGACCGGGAACTCGAGCCATCCGATAGCTCACTTATTGTAGCTGAAAGACTTCGAGATGATGGTTCTGAGCTATGCATTGACGAGCTATGCATCGACATGCGTTTCACGCCACGTCTTGCTATTTGTTTGTAAGTACAGCCTATCCGATTCGTTAGTTTTATTAATGTAAGCTTGCATCTGCCACCGATTGCTTTGTAAATATGACGGAACCTTGGTCTCCTGAAGCGGCGCCGAGGCAGGGGTGAGCAATAACTGCGGCGCCGTCCCAATAGGGTATAATGATTGTTGCTGGCAGACATTGTCGAGGGGAGATACACATGGGCTGCCATCTAGATTTGTAGCTTTGTAATTTTGTAAGAGTACCTAGTATTTATGTTAACGTTAATCGAGTCCATTTTAAAGCTAAAAACAAACGATAGCCGTGTATAGAGCAACCACAGCGATTGAGATCACAGCAGTTGTTCCATATCAATACTATTGTTCTCGTCTTCCAACCTGACTTACTGCTTCCAGTATCTAGAAACAAGTATACTGTTTTAGTGTTTGCTCTTTGTTTCGTTTCCTCAAGTCGCGAGAAATACCTTTCTTTGTTCCAAAAGTTATTTCCGAAATACCCCCCCTGTTCTGTACCACGCCAATTTTGTAGTGGCTCTTCCTAATCTCGCTTCAATATATGCTATAGGCGCAGCATGCTGCCTTACGCTGTTCTATAATATTGAAGTGCGATTTAAACACATCGACATTCAGTGTATGCATCGTCATCGCAACAAGCCCTCGTCTAATAACGTCGTTGTGGATAGTCCCTATGATTTAAGCAATTACGGGATAAATTGAAGGATGGGTATCTTCGTCGCTATCCCTGGCGCTCTCCTACGATTAACAATATCTTCTACGAGGCTCGATAATGTTATAGAGATAACCTATCGTAAACGCGATAAAGAAGATATGATGGCTCAATGAGGGCTTGTTGTGACAGACCGACAAAGATGAACAATTTGTCCCAATTGAACCAAACATCAGCCAAAGAGATGAGGATGAGCTAACTAATTCAGCGTGACGGCCAGAGAAAGTTTTCGCGAAGAAAGGGTTTTACCCTCCGGCGGGCGAACCGATCGTGGACACCTCATTTAGGAGAACTGCTGGGCGTTTTCTCACATCTAGCAAGCCTCGAGCTAACTATTTGATCCGGCATCGAGGTAGCGAGACCACTTACTTAATTGGTCTTAGAGTTGCTTTCGTAGGGGTGATCATATGAGAACTCATCTCTTCAATTATACTGGGCTTGGGATACGTGAGAACACCCGACAGCCCAAGAAACAGCTTAACCTAGATACTAAAAGACAAATATGCAAACTGGAGCACCAGTGCATCGTCGAATTAATCGAGTTAAGTACCCTTCCAAGTAATCCGTGCGTATCGTCTGGCCCCTTGTTAAGCATTTCTATTGAGCCTTGATAAACCGTGTCCATTACCAACGAGCGGAGAACGAGACGGGCTCAGGGACTACACCATTACTCTCATCCCAGTAACTCAATTGTCAAGACCGCGATCAGCCAAGTTTGACAGAGTCTGTATTTTGGGCTGGAAACGTATGTGCACATACTGATATATGCGCTCTCACCTCAATCGCTTAGAATACCTAGGTATGCGATTCATGCATGCGACCACACCCGCATGAAGATCGCCAGATGAATCAGATGCTACCTAGGTAGGTAGTGAGATGCGTTTGCTTCAGGGTATCCAATATATTAACTGCCCGGTCATAAGGGTATGCTAAAAGTATTATGACGTTCAATCTATAATCCAACTCCAATCATGCAACAACCCCTATCCATTAAACATGTTAGTAACTTTAAATCCAAAATTCAATGCAGTCCGAGCGCTGAGTACCTGGGTACCTGGGTAGCGCGAATATCCATCTATGTAGCATCACGTGACCACGAAAAAGAATAGTGGGGTCACCCACCACTTACTTCTGTTACAGCTGGCACCTCCATCTTCCCCACCTTTGTAGTCGGCTTCATACTCCGTCAGCTTCAGATCGGTCTTCGCTTATTCAGCCTCGTTTTGCACTCATTTGCAGCTGCATGCGTACGATACTCTTGTCTGTGTGTACTGAGCCTACTACCATCTATCTGTTCTGATTGGGGGTTTATACACTCTCGTCTTTTGTAGGCTCTGCCGCAGCGCCGACGACGGTTTTCTGATGCATTCTCTCCTTTCGTCTCTGGGCTCTGGCCGCTCTGCGCTCGATTCTCTCCTGATCCTCGCGGAGAGCTCTGATGGCAGGACTGTTGGCACGGATTTTGTCGCCGTAACGCCAGAATACGAACGGAATGGGAATCAAAGCGACTTCCAGCAGTCCGAGGAAAGTACCGGCCCAAGGTGGTGTGAGGGTCTCATATAATTTGGGGCCGGCCAAGGGGAGTAGCCCGCCCAACAGGCTTCGGCTCACTGCATTTCCCGCCAGTGCCGAGGCTGCATAGATACCGTAGGCGCCCGCGAGATAGTTGGATCCGTAAATAAAGGTAAGAGCATTCCCGAGTCCGAAAGGAATCCCGAACGCGATAGAAACGGCCCAATGGGTCGGGGGCAGGGATGTCCAGGCGAAGATGAGCTGACCTATGGGCGTCAGGACGGAGCCGATGGCAAGAATACGTGCAGTAGCCTCCGGGGGTCTGCGGCCTGTTACTGGATCGACAGGGTGATTTAAGATAATTCGACGACAGATGGGCTCGCCCACAATCCCGATCGTTGTGCCGATACCAATCCCAACGAAAGATAGACCCGTGAGACCAGAAGACCAGCCGCGATGGTCAGTGAAGACGATTGGATATGCTACGAAGCACAAATAAAGAATCCCGTATACGACCGAGATCCTGAAATCATGTCAGTGGGGCTTTTTCGTGGGGATGTTTAGCAGAGGAAATGCTCACCAAAGGTTAAAAAACCACAAGATGGGCTCGGTAGCGAAGAGGATGAGAGGTCGAGTGAGGTTTACTTTGACTATGTCGATTGGTGAGAGATTCAGGTCATAACGAGTCCACCATCTGTCGTCGTCTGTCTCTTTGCGCATGCGTGCCGCCTTGGCCTTGAGAAGAGTTGGGGCGTATGTTTCGGTCGTGCCCAACATGAAAATCGAAGCAACACCGGCGAGAATCAATATGAGCCAGTTGTCCCATCGCCAGCCGAGATACTGGAAAACAAAGCCTCCGATGACCGGTCCCGTTACAGGTCCATTCAGAGGGGCAAGACTCCAAATTGATAGAATCAACGCACGATTTTCCTCTGTTGAGATGTCGACAACCGTTCCAGCACTATTCGCAATCAAGGCGGCACCGAATAGAGCACTGAAGGGGATTGGCTATTAGCAGGTATTCCAGTGGAGAATAGTGGAGAATGATGACCCGACGTACCCGAAAAATCGGACAACGAGGATCTCGGTGAGCGACGTTGCGAGGCACGCTGGAAGAATCAGTAGGGTAAATATGGCGGTGCAAACAAGATATACAGGTTTGCGGCCGTACAACTCGCTGACAGGTGCCCAGACGAGAGATCCCAAACCCAGTCCTATAAGATACGTTGTAACACCTAGCGTTGCAATAGTCTGACTTGGTACATCAAACTGCTCGATTAAGCCAGGTATAGAAGACGTATAGGTTGTACTGTACAGCACGACAATCCATGTGGAGTAACTGATCGCAAAAGTCATCCAGGCTCGAAGCCAAAGCGGCCATTCCCTGGGGTTTTCGCCATCTGCAAAATCGACCTCGAACTCGGGTGGTCGAGATATCGAACTGCCCACGCTCGTCGCGGTCTGGATCTGTATCACTTCCTGAAGCGCCGGTGAGATTGAATGGTCCAAGGGTTCCAAGGCGATACTGTCTTCTGACACGCGGCCGATTGAGCTTGAATCACTACTACGACTGGCCGTCTCTTCTGCCGCGAGTGACGTTTTGCTCGCTGTGCGACTATGCTTCTCGGTGGGTTCCGTCTCGCTGTTCTCGACCCGTGTCGCCTTTTCCGAATCTCCCGACCCGGCCATGGTGATAGAAACAACGCTCAGTAATCCTCGCAAATACTTTAGCACAACACGCCTAGGTTCCGATCGAGGAATTGCGGGAAACCTTTCCAGCTGCTGCAGTTATCCCGCTGGTTCGAAAGGGACACCGATTAACACTTGGCCGGAAGACTGACTCGAAGCGACAAACGCTTGGCGAGGGAACTATGGATAACTGCCGTGTTCACGAAGCTCGGGGGGGGGGGAAGTGGCGAGCCGCGTCTACATCTTTAACCAGCTATAAAGGGCGCGCACCTTTTGGTGTACTTGCACCCTGATTTGTAAAAGAACGCCCTGCTAGCATTACGCATTACCCACACCTAGTATACACTAATGCACAGATTCAACCTTTCATCGTGCTCATCACGAACCGATATCCACATTTGGAAGGTCGGCATACTAATTCTAGCTAGATTCTAGCGGGGATAAGACGGGCTAACTCCCTCCCCGGCGTTACATATAAGGGGTGTTGGGTTACTGCGGATATACTGAACATTATACAGCTAAATCTCCTATGATAAACTGGTGAATAGTCTGAAATCGGCATTTTTTCCAGGAGTTAAGTGGCTCTAATCTTATAAGCCATTTCAGCCCAACCTGTTATGCTACCTAGGAAGAGAAGGCATTGAACCGAGATTGTCAAGACATATTCTTCGTATCAGTGCGTATCTTCACTATATTACTAATCCTAGCTTCGCGCTTCGGCTTTTTACACGATACACCGAGCGCGGAGGGCTTTTGTTGATCAGTGATCACAGATACACACTATCTAGGTTGTGCGCAACATGTATAGCGTATCTACAAGGAAAGATATAGAATTCTTTATCGATATCACATTACTTACCTTGGAGCTTCGCTCTCACTGCTGTCAAATGATGGTGCAGTGAACAAGGCATCTTGGGAAAGCTTGGCAAAAAAAATTGAAGTGAGGTGGGGGGTTTGTATCCATGGACGTCGTATCGAAGATTTGTTGTGCATTAACAATCCCCCCACTAGGTTGTCCCATCTTTTTTTTTTTTTTTTACTTCGGGATGTGGATATCACCTGGAGCCGACAACTCAAGGAAGTAGATACTGCAGTAGGTATGAGTATTGGATTTGTGTATATCGGAAGATCTAATTTATAACACTCTTCCCTGCCATACATAACTCATTGGTAGCTTAGCAAATAGAAATCAATTTCCGAGCTGCAACCAATGGCTCTAGGTACTATGAAAGCAGCAAAAACATAGAAGTCGGTGCAGCACAGAATGGTACCATCTAACTGGGTCTTTCAGCTTCAAGTGTGACTACCTACCCGTGCCCTCGGGCCGTGCTATGTCTCAGATGCCCGAGCACGTTGCAGATTAGTGTAGTACCAGGGTCGAACATGTATATACTACTACTAATACACGTGTAGAATATTGGGATAAACATACGACAATTTCTTATGTACGGTCTCCAGTCTTCAATCGATGACATCTAGTCTCAATTCATTGCCTACTTTCGACTCTTAACGCCATCGAGTTGGCTCTTGCTGCCGTTCTGGATATCCATCTCCGAACAGGGCAACAGCGATAATAATAATAACATATACGATCCTGAATTGAGAACTGTATCTAGCAATACCGATTTTTATTCCTTTCGGTCGCTTTAGAACGCGTCCAATTGGCTCGAAGTGAACTTTCATATTCTATACAATTGATGTGCCGTACATAGCTCAATCTAGGTAGGTATATAATGTATCGGCCTAGATCAAGCTTATTCATGCCCATTGGCTCCTCACCCTAGTGCTAGTACCGCGACATAAGACTAGCGTATCAATCGAGAAATTCATATATTACACGTAAAAGCTCGCGAAGGCAACGGGAACCTGTTCTCGTTTTCCTCTGGCGACTCATTGGAAGTATATCCGAGAAACGGAAATAGGCACAGAGTTAGCACAACAACCACCGACCGCATTTCCACTCAATACACCTCTAAGATTCGACCTATTCCGCGACGACCTATTAATCGACCGGGCTGAATAGAGCGACCGAGCAGCACTCACAAGAACCATGAACAATGGTAAAAATGGCAATACCTGTCAGGCATATCAACATCATTGCGATTTCCAGGCCAGGTCAACTCGGACCTCTGTAACCGAGCAGTCAACATGGTCCCTTTCCCACGGCTGCACTTCTTCATGGTTGGCTACACACCATTGACCAGCCTCAGGCCAGGTGCTGGGGCATTCCGCAATTTAACCGTTCAAGCATTGACCCGGCAGATGTTTGATCCGAAGAATATGGTGGCAGCGATGCTCAGCCATGTTGTAAGTCGCCCTCTCCATCTCGACTAGTCGAGGCAAATTATCTATGAAAGAGATAGAAGAACAGATGCACAACGTCCAAGGCCGTAACTCAACGTACTTCGTCGACTGGATCCCGAACAATATCCAGGTTGGTATCCGGCGCCCCTTATTCCCTCTTCTGGAGTGTCTCAGGGCAAGAGTTATGAGGGACAGCAGGGTATAGTTACCATCTATGCCACAACGATGTCAGAGTAAATTGAAAGGAGACGACGTATGCGAGCGTCTGGGTGCGAAAATGAACAGACGAAGTAGATTGCCTGGGCATATAGGTCCGAACACAGAAACTATCGTGACTTAGATGAGGAGAAGAGTTAGGTACCTATTCATGCCAGATGAGCTAACTAGCGGACACCCAGATAGAGCTGCTAGGAATCGAATCCAACTCACTGAATAGATAGATACCTACTCAGCACCGAGTGCCAAGTGCTAATGCCCCTTTCTTCTCGTTGTTGATTATCCCACAAACCCTATCTCGCCGAGACCAGGCGCAGCATGCATTGCAGCCTGCAGCCTGCAGTCAACGAATAATTACCTGGTGAATGCCAAGCTTTGAAGTGGCCTAAAGAAGACTAGTTTGTCCAGCATGTTAGCCGTCTCAGCGCCTCGTCGTCGCTAACGAGCTTTTTCCACGTGTCTGTCTGCCAGCGTCTCTCAGGTGTATAGGTACCTACCTGATCCTGCATTGAACTTTTCCACCCCAGCACCAAACATCGGATTACCCACGCTACATCTCTCTGCTTTCCGCCATGCCGTCAGTCATACAAGGCATGAACCTGTTTTGGGTGTCTGATCCTGCTACCCCTCCCAATTTGACCAGAGCCCATGTAGCGAAGCAGGCACATGCTGTAGCGAGGAGGGAGCGAACTACCAAGTATCTGGCCCGGCGGCACAAGTCCATACCGGTGAGCTCGGGACAGGAGACAAGAGTCGACAGCTCTCTTGCGGCGGCCTCATGTTCGCCTCTTGACAGCCCCATCTTTCCACAGAGCCAGCCTGAGTGCCTACAGGACCCCGTGTCGCAGTTTGAATCTTCCCTCGTAAGATATTGTGAGGCTGATGTGAGTTGACGGCCAATTTTAACAGCATGTGATGCGTCGTCGGTGGAGATGGAACACGTGCGGTAGAACTGATGGTCACTAGATGTGGACGCGGTAATTCCGGTCAATGAAGATCTCACCAATCGCTTGAGCCCCGGCCGAGCTTACAAAGCTACAGTCTTACGTGAATGGCTTCTCGTAGCTCTCGAGAATCACGGAACGCATATGGGCCTCTATACCAGTGCCTGTCGTAGCCTGTACGCCAGGACAGACGTGACCTGGTACTATCAGTATGCTCGGCAATACAAGGCGGCCTGTCTGTGTCTTCTTGCCGAGTCCATCGCAGCAATCTGTACCTCGCGTGCACCGACGATAAGCGATATCACTATCTCTACCATGCTTCAATTGGCATCAGATGAAGACACGCCAAGCCCTCATTGGGCTTCCAATTCCACTCGTGCAAGCTTCGCTTCTTCTTCATCCTCTTGTTTGACTGTACAAATTACTATCTCTCTAACAACGCCTTGAAACTTTCTAGCTTGCCGCCGGAGACCTTCTTGCCTGGGGCAGATATGTCGATGCCATCAATGAAATGGTTAGGCTGAGTGGTGGGCTAAACAAGATTCAGGGGGTGATAGAGGTGGTATCATCCAAGGACGTGCTGCAACTCACCCAAAGGAGCCCACCAAATAGTGCAGCGATGGCGTCTATCACTTTAGAAGAATTGCTCCAGTAGATATGATTGATAGTCCCCATGATGCATTGAGGCTCAGTGACTGACTCCCATGCGTGTCGTCCATGTAACTGTGCATAGTGACACATAGGCTACGTTACGATAGGTAAAAGTCCAAACGGGGCAGCAACTGAGGAGGATTCGGTTGCTCAGAACAGTGTTCCAATAAAATTTTCTATTGTATTCAAAGACTTGCCCTATCTAGCGCCACTATTGGTGTCTCATCCAACTTCTGATACGGCGACTGCATCCTCCTGCTGCTGAGTCGCTGCTGTTCTGCTCTCAAGCAAGCTTTGGGTAGGCCGTGGAGAAGAGATTGGTGGGATCGTACCTGGCCTTCAGGGCCCGTAACCGTTTCGCGCCTTTCTCGCCAGAAAAGGTGTCGAGTGAAATATTGGTCGGGCTGAAACTGACGTAACCGTGATCGATACCTATACCGGCACTCTCGACGTCCCGAGCAAAGCCGTCAACCCATTTTCTCACTTCGGCCATCTCAGGGCTATCCCGACGATGAACGGCTTCGACCGCACTGAAGAGGGCCACGGCGGTTGGGCAAAGTGTTGAAAGTGAACTACGTCAAGGAGTCACTTCATGTACTGTACAAGATCAAGGGCATGAAGGGCACGGTTATTACTGTTTGTGTATATATTAAGGTCTTTCTACCTTTTGTTATAATGTAGTTAAGCTGAATGTAACACTTGTATACTAATTATTTTACCAGGTTATAAGCCCGGAGACTTTTTTACTAAGCTATAAATAGCTAGCTATTATAATATTATATTTAATAAAAAATATGAGCTAATAAAATATTAGATCAGATTTATAACGGCCTGTTTAATTAATTTAAAAAAAAAATCAAATAAGTTAAAAGGACCAAAAAAGTTATAATTTCTTTTTAACTCAGATCTTTTAAAAATTATTATTTTATAATATAAAATATTTATAATAGTAGTTTTTAGTTTTTTTATTTTAAGTTATAACTAACAAAATAATTAATATTTAAAAGGAATAAAAAAAACAGGTTATTAGACTAGTTATAATAAATCGGTTATTAAATACTAACTATTTTTTTTATATAGTACAAAATATAGCTTTATAGTAGGACTATATAAACTTTTGGATAAATAATAAACAAAATAATATTTATATTAACTTATTTATAATTAAAACAAATAATTATATATTAAACTAAAATAATATAAATATTTTTTTATTATTAAATAAAAAAGAACTATTTAAATATATAGTATAGTTATTGCTTTATAAAGATATAGACCTATAGGAAAGCTAAAAAAAGACTAGCTTTAATAGATTAACTAAAAACTTATTAATAAAGCAATAAAATTTAGATTTTGTTTTATATTTTTTATTTAAATAATTATAAAAATTAGACCAGAAATAATTTTAAAACAAAGTTTTAATTTTATTATAATTTTAATTTATTTTTTTAGTTTATATGTTATAAATATATTAATAAGAAAAAACGTAGCTAATACTATTAATATTACTAGTAAAGCTATTACTAAATTATTAGAACTAAATATAAATATTATTAAGATTAATTTGTTTAAAAGGTTTAAAGGCTAAAAAAACTATTATAAGTAGTACTTTAATATGTTAATAATAATTAATATATATAATATGTATAAATTTATAATAGGGCAATTTTTAAAAAAAGCTAAATAAGTTTTATAGCTATAAATAGTAGTTTGGAAAACTGTTTAAAAATAGGGCATTTTTTTAATAAAGAATAGTTTTTTTATTTTTTAGAATTAAATAATAAATAGTATTAAAATAATAAAAGAAATATTTGTGTAGGCAGATAAAGAATATAATTAGAAAAAAGTTATGTTATTTTTTTAGCTAGCAATCTAATAGGATAATATAAATATTAAAAGATTTTTAATTGTTTAGAAGCTAGTAAATAAGATTAAAATAATATAAAAAAGATATATTAAAGTAAAACCTAAATATAAGTTTTTTAAAAGCTATTTTATAGTATATTTTGTTTATAGTTTTAAAAAGGACTTTAAAGCTTAGGCTTAAGTTTTTTAGATTTTAGTAGGGACTAAAATCCTAATTTTAGCTAATATAATACTAATTATAAAAAATAAAAAAATCTATATAGGTTAAACGGACTAATTAGTACTAAAAAAAGTACTAGTAATAATAATTAAGTTTAATTTTATAAAAAAAAAAGCAAGCAGTAATAATAATTAATCTTAAAAATAAAAAGGTAATATTTAAAAAACTAAAGTATAAATATTATAGAAAAATAAAATATATTAAGGCAGGCTGTTAGAACTTATACTTAGAACTAAAAAAAACATAAAAAAAAAGAAAAAAAAAGCTAAAAAAAAACAGCAAAAAAAAACAAAAAAAGTAATATTAGCGATATATCCGAGATATAGAAGTAGTAGTAATAGCAATATAGTAAATATTATATAAAACTTTTAAGCTAGATTATTTAATTTTTTATAATTTAATTTATATATTTGCTTTATTATATAAAGTATTTTAAATACTTAATATAAAACTAATTTTACTTTATTTATATTAAACTTTAGACTTAGAAACTTAATTTATTAAAATAAATAATTATAATATTAATAAGTTTTTTAAAATAGAATATTATAAAAGGTAATAGCTCTATTAAAAGTATTATAAATTAGAATATATAGGCTTGTATTACTATTTGAAGTAGGGAAAATAACAAAACTTTTAAACTATTTTATATAATAAATATTAACTATGTTGTAATAATAGTATTAACTACGCATGAGGCTACTGCTGATTGCGTATAAGACTATTTGTATAATACTAGCAATTGGCTGATTGGTCTAATTGCGTAAGCGGTATATATATATAGAATTCTTTTACTATATAAGAATTTTCCGTATAAAGGTCCTATTTTTATACAGATAGTTAGAGAAATAGATCGATATATATAGTTATTTATTTTACTTTTTTGTTACGTATAATATTGTACCCCCTAGCTACCTAATACTAATTAGTATTTTTGGCTAGAAAATATAGATTAGCAAGAGTAAAAACGGAATTTTAATTTAGTTATACAGACTATATATTTTGTATTATATTCTGGTTCTTTTGGTAGTAGGCCAATAAAAAAAAAAGATTAATTACTTATTTGTATTTTGGTTTAGTTTTTATATAAAAGTATAATTAATAGTGCATAATTATGTTATTTTTTGATTATTATTATATAAACTTTTATTTTATTTTTTATATTTATAAATATATTAAATAATAGCTAATTGTATAAAGGCTATTAAAGGCAAACATATAAAAATATTAAAACTTTTAAAAAATAACTTTTAACGTTTTCGACCGACTTTTTATATAAGTTTATAGCTAAAAAAATTATTAAGTATACTAATATTTTTTTAGCTGCTATATAAAAAACAATCAATCTTTATATATATAATAATATTTTATATAACTTTTATATAGCAATTAGAAAAAAAATCAATATATAGACTGTATATTTATATACTAAGTATAGCTAAACTTTATATAAACTAAAAGATTTTTAAAAAGCATTAGTAAAAAATATTAAGTTAGCTAAATTATAAATATTATAAATAATTAATAATAAGATTATTACAAAAATATATAATATATTTTATATAAAAGATATTTTAGACTAAAAGCTAGTAAAACGGTTAAAAAAAAACTATATTATATAACTTATAAAAAATAAATATATTCTAGCATATAAACTTTAATTTTTTATATAATAATTCTAAATATTATTAGCGTTTTTTATTTTAAGTTAGTAATTTTTTAATTAAAACTATAATAATAAAAACTTTTTTATATAATAAAATAGTTCTATAGTATTTATTTCTAAAACTAGGGCATAATCTTAAAAAAACTTTTATACGAAAAATTAAAAAAGACTTTTAATTTAAGATAATATATTACTATATAATAATAAAGCACTAAAAATATATTTTTAAGAAATATTTTTAATTATAAAACATTATTTATTTTTTGTACTAATTAATAACCTAGCTATATAAGCCGGAAGTATGCTATACTTTTAATATATAATAGAATACCTAGTTCTATAATATTTTTTATAAACTTTTAAGCAACTAATATTTTATATAATACTAGATATAGAAATATTTATATTTTGTATTTAGATCTTATTTATATATAATATTTAGAATAGGACTATTTTAGTAGCAAAATACTAAATATTTTTAAAGATTTAGCAAAAAAAAAAAACTATTTTAAAAAGCTATATAATTTGCTTTATAATAAAGTATAATAGTTTGTTAACTTTTGTTATAAAATAGAAATTATAAAAAAATAGTTCTATATAATATTTTTAGTTATTTTAACTAATTATATAAAAAATTACTATATATATTATATTAATTCTAATTATATATAAAAAAAATATATAATACTATAGATTTATATTTTAATATAGTTATAAACTATAACTAATATTAAATAAACTAAACTAATATTATTTTTATATAAATATATAAACAAAAAAAAAACTTTTTTTTATATAAAGTATTAAAAGTTATAATTAATAAACTATTAAAAGCATAAAAAATATTTAAAGCAAAATACTTAAAAAAATATATTTTAGTATAACTATTGCATAAATATATAAAAGTATGCTAGAATTTGAAATAGTACTTATTTTTTAAAAACTTATATTTAAAGGTTTTTTTTTTAATTTTTGTTTATATTTCTAAGTTAAAAGCAACCTATTAAACAAATATTTTGTATAAAAGGCAGAAAATATTTATTATATAGATAAGCGATATAATTATACTAATTGCTACTTTATATAATATAAAAATACTAGATAATATTTTTATAATTTTTAAAAATAATACTTTAGCTAAAATTATACAAATATTTATTTTTAAAAAAATGTTTATATAAACAAAAAATATTTTATTTACTAAAAAAAAAGATATTAGTTAACAAACTATATTTTAAAAAAAAAAGCTTATATAAAAAACTAATACTTTAATATATATAAAATAATGTTTAATAATAAACTAACTTTAGTAAAATTTTTTATTTATTTTACTAAATATAAAGGTTATCTAAACTTATATAATAATAAAAAAAATTTTTTTTTTATATATATAATAAAAATATAGTATAATATATTATAAATAATATATTTATATATTATATAACCTAAAAAAATATTTAAGCAATAATAATAAATTAGCTTTTAAACTAATTTATGTTAAATAACTAGTATTATATAAAGTACTAAAGTATTATTTAAAATATAAATGCTTTAAAGTTTTTAACTATAAAAAAGCTATAAGCAAAAATATATATATAAAAAAACCCTAATATAAAAATTATATAAATACTTAAAATAGCTAAAGTAAGCTTTAGTAAAAATTATATAATAATTTTAATTAGTATAATAAAAATTAATAATAAAATTAGTTGTATAATTTTTTATATATTAAATACTTTTATTTTGTTTTTATTTTTATTAAAAAATATAAACTGTTTAAAAGCCTACTTTAATAATATAAAAAATATTATTATATAAAAAAATAAAAGCACTTTTTTTGTTATATATAAATAGAGCTACTTTTTTTTTAATATTTATATAAATGCTTTAAGCACTTTTATATAAAAAAATTATATAAAATATTAACTTATATAAAATATAAAATTAAGCAGCTAATTCTAAAAAAAAACTAAAAGTTCTATTACTATTGCTAAACATATAACAAAGCTTTATACTACTTTAAATTTATAATTAAAAATAACTATAAATTTAACTATAAAATAGTTATAAATATTATATAAATAAGGAACTAAAACATATTATATATAATTAATATTATAATATTATTTTAAGCAGCTATTTTTTTAAAATCTATATTTATATAAAACATATAAAAAATATTATATAAATATTAGATTAATATTTATTAAAAACTTCTTAATAATATTATATATAACTTAAGAACAAATTTTTTATTAAATAAATTTAAAAAATATATAAAAATAATAAGTATATAATACTATAAAATATTTATTAAAGCATACTAAGCAATCAGAAAAATAAAACAAATATATAAACTGCTAAAACATATATACAATATTTTTTAAAAAAAATTAATATATAAACAAATAATAAATTAATTCTATAAATAGTAGTTAAAGCGTTAAATAATATAGCTAGACTAAATAGCTTTATATTAACTTTTTTTATTTTTAAAGCATACCTATATATTAATAAAAGAAATTTTTTTTTTTAGCCTTTATATAAAAAGCAGCAGCTATTCAAAATATAATAAAAATATTACGCAAGAACTATATAAAAATTAAAATTAATTATATAATTAAAAAATAAAATAAACTATCTTTATATAATATATTTATATTTTTTTTTATAGCAAAATCCTAATATAAAAAAAAAAAAAAGATAAAAAAGCCTATACAAAATTAAAACAATTAAAAAATCAGATATAATTATTGCTTTAATAAATAAGCTAATATATTTCTGCTATATATAAATCAAACTATACTACTATACAAAAAATATTTAAACTAAAGATATAAAAAATAATAATATATAACTAGTATAACTAATAATAATATAAAAAAAACATAGCTAACTAAAAAAAAAACTTATTATATATTTATTATATAACGCCTAAATACTATAAACCTTTTTAATTATAAAAAAATATTAAACTTTTAAACTAGCAACCAAGCTTTATATAAATAAAATTATTATAACCTTTAAAAAACTATTTAAAAAGTTAGATATAATAAAAATTAATAAACTTATTATATAAAATGTTTTTAAGTTTATTACATATAACTTAAACATATATAAAAAAATATATATTTTTAAATTTCGCTTTATATAAAAAATAAAAAATAAAAATACTAAGCTATATAAAAAATTAAAACTAATTATATAAAAGTATAATAATACTAAAAAAAGCATAATTTTAACTTAATTACTAATAATTTAATAAATAAACTAATAGCTAATTTTAGCCTTTAGACCTATTTTTATATATAATTTTAAAGCATTATATAAGCTTAAAAATATTACCTAAGCTTATATTTAGTTAAAAAATAAACTATTATATAATATTTATACTTATTTACCCTTAGAGCTAAAAAATAAATATTTTTTAAAAATTATTCTATAGATTATATAACTTTTATATAACTTAGCTAAATCTAAGTTATATTAGTTTAAAACTTATTATTAATACTACTAAAAAAAACTTAAAATATAAATATTTATATATAATTTATACTTATTATTTATATATAATAGCCTAGACACTTTTAGAATAACTAAGATATAAACAAACAATATTTTAAGTTTTATAACTTTAAATTTTTTAGTATACAAAAAAAAAGAACTTTAGTAAGCAAAGCTTTATATAAAACTAAAAAAAACTTTATTTTTTAACTATTTAATTAAGTTTAATAGTAAAAAGATTTTTTTATATAAATATAATATTATAATAACCTAAAAAAGCCAAGCTAAAAATTTAGCTAAGATTGACCTTTATATAAAAAAGTTTATTTAAGCTTATATTTTTTAATAAGCCTAAAAAGTATATATTAATAATATATACTAACTAAAAACTATATATAATTTTGCTATTACAGCTTAAATAACTAAGCTATAATTATATAATATTAAAACATTAAACAAACAGATTAAATAGCAAAAAGATAATTTAATTTAAAAATTTATATTTATTTTATTTAACTTTTATTATATAAAGCTATTTATTTTTATAAATAGCTTATTTATAAATAATATAGATATAACTTTTTAGTTTAGCTTTATTATTATATTAATAATTAAAATTTATATAAAAAATATAACAAACTTAAACTTTAAAATTAAAAAAAATATTATATACTAAAATTTAAATAAATATAAACAAGTTATATAAAGTGTTCTAGCTAGCAAATTATATAATATAATAAGTAGCTTTAATAGTATTATTATTTTTTATATAATTTTTTAAAAAATTATAAAAATATTTAATCTATTTTTAATACTTATTATTTTATGCTTAAACTTAAAATTATTATATAACTGTTTAGTTAAACTAGGAATAATATAAAAAAAAAAATAATAATTAATATTATATTTTTTTTAAAATTATATAAAAAAAAAAAATTTCTAAAATATAATAAATTAATAGTAAAAATAATTTAGCAAATATATTTATTAAGAATATTTTAAACTAAGTATTAAAAACTTTGGTTTTTATTAATAAGCTGCTTATATAAATCGAAATACTTATTAAAAAATTATAAAAAGTATGCTTATATAATAAAAAATAACTAATAACTAGGTTATATATAAAAAAGCAAATATTATATATAAGTATTAGAAAAGATAAAAAAGCACAAAAAAAATAACAAAAATTTATTTATATTTTAAAGAGCTAATATATAATTACCTCTTTCCCCCCCCAAACAAAACCCCCCTTTCTTTTTTTTTTTTTAACTATAGTTGGAGTATTGCGCTTTGTACGAACGCTAGACGCAAGCGCTACACATATTTTTTTAGAAACTAGAGACCTAATAATATACTAAAAATAGTACTTTAGTATAGTAGCAGTAGCTATTATATAGACTATTTATGTAGGGCAGGAATACTACTTTTTAACTTTGGACTAAAATAGCCCAAAAATAGCTTTTTTAGTAAATAAACTTAGCTTAGATATTTATAAAAATATCTAATAATAATACTTAAAACATAATATTAATAGATAAAGTAGCAGTAATAGTGCTTTTTTTATTTTATTATATAATAAAATATATTAGTTATTAAACATACTAAAAATTATTTATATAAAAATAAAAACTAAAAATATATATATATTTATATAAAAAGTTTATATAAAAGCTTAGTAGGTTTAACTCCTTATAAGAAAGCTATATATTTTTATGCGGCTATTATTTTTTATATAGACAAAATTTTGAAACTATAAAACGTTACCTAGGGCAAACAGTACTAAATATAAGCAGGCAAAAGTAGTAATAAATATGCTACTACTATTACTACTATTACTAATAGTACTGCTTAGATTGCTATTAGTACAACATTTAAAATAATAAAAAAGCTTTATATATAATAGTAATAGTAGTAGTAACGGTAGTAGTAGTAGTACTACTGCTACTAATAATATTATTACTATTACTACTACTATTGTTATTATTACTGCTATTATATAACAATTATTATTTCTAGGTTAATATAACCTTAAGATAATAGCTAGAGCATATATATAATATGTGTATATATGTGTATATATATATATGTATATATGTGTATGTATGCCTAAAGAAAAAGAAAAGGAGAAAAGAAAGAAAGGCAGTACAAAAGCGGCCTGTTTTATATATGACGGCTATAAGTATTACGCCTTATTTAATCTTAAGCATTTCTAAATAACGTATAGAAAGTAGTTATATATAGAAAGCAGTTACGTACGGAAAGTAGTTATATATAGAAAGCAGTTATATATAGAAAGCAGTTATATATAGAAAGCAGTTATATATAGAAAGCAGTTATATATAGAAAGCAGTTATATATAATAAGCAAACTATAAAAGGCTTTTTAAAAAAATAGCAATTTAATATGCTATTAGACAATTTTATTAGCTATAGATTAGCTGTATATTATAGTCTATATTTTTTTTGTATTTAGAATTTCTTATTTTTTTTGGCAGTTGTATAGAAGTGTACTATAGTTAAAAAAGAAAAGAGCTAGTATTATAATAATAGTGTTAATTATATATAAAGCTACTGCTAACTATATATAAGACTATTTATACAATACTAGTAATTAGCTAATTGGTTCAATTGCGTAGGCGGTATATATATGCAGAATTCTCTTACTATATAAGAATTCTCCGTAGAAAGGTCCTATTTTTATATAAATAGTTAGAAAAATAGATTAATATATATAGTTATTTATCTTACCTTTTTGTTATATATAATATTATACCCCCTGGCCACCCAACAAACTATTTATTAAAAAAGGTTTAGGTTTTAAACTTAAGATATAAATAATATATTATTTAAAATAAGAATAAATTATTTAATTATAAAAAACTTAATTTTAAGGAGATTATAATTAAAAAGGTTAAAAAAGTTAAAATATTTATAAAAAAAAAGAAAATTTTATTAAACAAATTGCTATAATAAAAAGATTTACTAGAATTATTTTTTGTAATATATTTTATATTTTAAAATTAAGCATTAATTTAATTTTAGTAATATAGCTATTAGATAAAAGAATAAAAATATTATTTATTAAAAAATAATATATAATTGTTTTTTTAAAACTTTTAAATATATTAATTGTTATATTATGTTTTAGAAACTTTTTTATATTTTTTATTAATTAAGCAATCTTTTTAGTACTAGTAGCTTATTAAATTAGTTCTAAAATAAGACTTTAGTATAAAAAAATAAGTTATTTAAATAAATAATCTTTATTAAAACTAAATAAAATTATTAAAAAAATAAATAATACTAAGGATTACTATACTTATAAATCTTATATTATAAAAAGAATAAAAAAAAAGTTTTATAAAAAAAATCTTTTAAAAAGAAAGTATATAAAAAAAGTTATTTTTATAAATATTTATAGCTTTTTTTATATTAAAAAAATAAAAATAAAAAGTACTAGTTTATAATAATCGATTTATATAGCTAATTTAGTAAACTTAAAACAATAGTAAACCGTAAAAAAATCTAGTTATATATTAGAAAATTTATTACCAAACTATAAAAAATAAAATAATAAAGCAAAAAGTATTAATTAATATATAAAAATAAAGCTAGAAAGTTTGTTATTAAAAAAGCCAAACAATAAATACTACAAAAAAGCATTAAAGTTAAATTTATTTTAATAAAACAATATAAAAATAATAAAATAGTTAAAGCTTTAATATAATTATATAAAATAAACTACTTTTAATAATAATAAAAAGCGTTATTTTATTAAAATATTAGCTTAAAATTATAATAATTATTAATTATTTTTAAAATAAAAGCTTATATATTATATTTAATATTATTTTGTTTAAAATTGTCACGATTAGTCGAGTAAAGCTTCTATAGCTAGTTTATTAATACTATAAACAAAAACTCTAAGCTAAAAAAGAAAAAAAGAAAAAAAAGAAATTAAAGTTTATAGAGTAAGTAGATATAAACTCTATATGTATAGCTATAGAGTTAGGTTAGTCCATGCATAGATTTTTTATTTTATTGCTATATAAGTTTAAAGTTTTTGCAGGTTTTGCTAAAACTATACTAATTATTATATTACTTTTTTTTAAAACTAAAAGTTTAAATATAGTTTTAATTTAAGATTACTAATAATATTAAATTTATATAATCTTTTTATATTATACTGCTTTATTATTATTTTTATAATTATTTGCAAACTTATTAGTTATTACTATATATATTTATTTTTATAATTTTATAAAAAGTTTAAAAACTTTTTTATAAATTTTATAAAATTAGTTAAGTTTAATTAGTATATTTTAAAAATTTTAAGCTATATATTAAATATTATTAAAATTATAGCTTTTTTAAGCAACTTAGTATTATAATTTTTTATTTTTTTTATATACTTTTAATTATTTAATTTGTTTAATTTTAAATTCTGTTTTATTATTAATATTTTTAGCTAAAAGCAATAATTAGATTTATTAAAATAAAAAATTATTGTTTGTTTTTTATAATTAATTAGTATAAAATAAGTTTTTTATTTTATAAAAATTAAATAAATTAAAAATATAACTAAATTTTTATTTTTTTAAAATTTTAAAAAGTTTAACTAATTAAAAATCTAATCTAGTAGTTAATATTTATATTATAAAACCTTTTTTTTTTTTTAAATTTTATTTTATTTTTTTAAATTTATTAAATATTTTTTTTTGTTAGCTTATAACTTGTATTGTTTTTATATAAAAGTTATTATATTATATATTATTTTTTAAACGTTTTAGGTTTAGTAAACTAGTTTAAATGTTTATTGCTTAATATTAAAATTTATAATAGTTTTATTAATATTTATTATTAAAAAGTTTTATGCTTTAATTTTTATTGCTACTTTTAGTAGTAATATATTAATTAATAAATATTATAAAAAATTATATATAAAATTTAAAACAAAAAAATAAATATTTTAATTATTTTAGTATTTATTAATATAAAAACAAAATTATTAATTTAGTTCTTAATTAATTAATTCTATTGCTTTTTAGATCTAAAAGTAATAAATGCTACTAAAGTAGTACTTAGTACTTATAAAACTATTAATTATTATTATAAACTTAGAAATAAATAGTTTTATATTATTTAATATTTATATGTTTAGTATATTAAAAAATCTATATAAATTTTTATAATATTATATAGCTAATAACTTTATAATATCTATCTTTTTGCTAAATAAAATTATAATTAAATAATTAAACTTATTTATAAATATTTATATATAATTATAACCTTATTAGTTAAATAATATATTTTTGCTATTTATTATTATATATTGCTATACTACAGCTAATATAAACAATAAGTAAAAAAAACCAGAGGTTTTGTTTTATAATATTTTGTTTTTTTTATAATTATAACAATTATATATATATTATTTATAATTATATTTTAAGTAAAACTAATAATATTTTTGTTTTAATATTTTAATTGTTTTGTATTAACTTTAGTATATAGTAATTAAAACTATACAAAAAAAAATAGTTTTATTTAAAGTAATTTTAAATATATATAGTTTTTTGTTTTTATTTTTTAGCTTTTATAACTAGTTTTTTTATTTAATTAGATCTATTAAATTAGCTCTTTAAAAAATATTAAATAAAAAATCTATAATTAATATAAAACCTAATATTTTGTTAAGTAGAACTAATACTATTATTTGTTTTTTAGCTTTTTTAGTTTTAATTATAAAAAACTTAGCTATTTTTTTTAATAAAATATTAGCTATTATATTTTTTTATTTTAATTAGTATTAAAAAATAATATTAAAATTTAATAAAAAGTTAGCTTAGTATATTTATTGCATTAATAAAATCTATTTATTTAAAAAATATAATAAAGCTTAATAATTAATTATTATAAAAAACTTAGTTTTAAAAGGCTTTAAATAGTAGTATTTTAAAGTTTATACTATTACTAAAAGTTTATAATTTTAAATTAGGTAGGCTTGTTTAATTAGTATTATTATTTTAAAAAAATATTTTATAGGTTTTTAGGTTATATTTTCTTATTACTGCTAGATAACTTTTTTTATTATATTGCATAAAATATCTATTTTTATTTGTATTAGTTAGCCGGGCTTAAAAAAAGCTAAAATAAATGCTTTATAAGCTAATAGTTTTATATGTTTAAAAGTTTATTTTTGTTCTAGTTTTATTATAAATAGCTTATTTTTTTTTAATAGTTAATTTAAAAGGGTAGCAATCTTACTAGTATAGTAAGTAAATATATAAATATAATTATAAAGCTTAAAAAATAACCAAATTAATTTAGTACTTTTAAAATTATTAAAGTTTTATAGAATTAATTTTAATTTTTATTTTAGTTTTTATAACTATTTTTAAGTAATTAATAATAAATATATTAAAACAAAACTTTTTAATATTTTTTTAATATTTAGCTTAATATAAGTAATAAATTATTTTTTTATAATAAGTTTAGTACTATTTTTTAGTTTTAAAATAAATTAAAATATTATTTATATAAATATTTATAAACTTATTTAAAAATTTTTAAATTTATATATTAATAAAAGCTTATTACTAAATAGGTTTTATTTTTAAACCAAAAAATAAAACTTTTTATTAAAATATTTTTTTTTAAGTTTAAAAAAAAATAAAGTAATATAATTTTATAATTAATAGTAATTAATAAAAAGCTTTAATAATATTTAATTTAATAAATTAAATAATATTATGATAATTAAATATAATATTACTAATATTTAAAGCTAATATAATTTAATTTTTTAAATATATATTTTTTTATTAATAATTAATTATAAATTTATATTTAATTAATTTAAATTTAAGTATAAATAAAACAAAAGTAATATTTAAGTTTATATTTTATTTAATAAAATCTATAGCTAATAGTTTATTTATAAACTTTTTTTTAAATAAAATAAACTATATAAATATATAATATTAATAAAAGCTAAAAGTATATTTTTTATTATTAAGTTTTAGTACTATATTAAACTTTAGTTATAATAGTAGCAAAGTTTTAGATTTTTTTTTTAAAAAAAACTTTTTTAAATATAATAACTAAAAAACTAAAAAGCTTTATATTAACTTTACATACTAAAGGTTTTTTTTTTTTTTAAATAAAATTAGTTTATTATTAAAAGTTTTTTATAGTACTATTTAATTAATTCAAGTTTATTTTTTTTATAAAATATTAATTATTTTTAAATCTTTTTTAAGTAGTTTAATATAATTATTTTTAGTTATTACAAACTTAATCATAATAAGTTCTTTTAAAATCTTTTTAGCTAATTGCTTTTATTTATTTTAATAAAAATAATTCTAAAAGTTTTATATAATTTTTTTAATAGTAGTTTAAATTTTTTTTTTCTTTAAAAATTATTATATAAACCTTTTTTATTTTAAGTTTAAAAGTCCTAAGTTTTTTTTTTATTTTTTTAATTTTAGTTATTTCTAAAATAATTATTTTATTTTTAAAAAGTTGTTTTAATATTTAATAATATTTTTTTAATACTTAATTATATTAATTTATATTTTTTTATATTTTTAAGTTTATATTTTATTATTTATAATTAAAAAGCTTAACTATAATTATTAGCAAAAATTAAACTAATAAAAATAAATTATTTAATTAGATTAACTATTATTTTTAAGTTTTTATTAAAACATTTTATTTTATTAACTATTTAATACTAATAATAATATTATAGCTAAAATTAATAATTTAAAATATCTAATTTTTATAATATATATTAAATATTTATAAACTTTACTAATTATTTTGCTTTAATAGTTATAAAACTTTTAAAGTTTAGCTAATTAAACTATTTTTATTTTTAATTATTGCTTAATTTGTTATATAAACTTATAACTAATTATTAAAAAAATATAAACTCTAATATTATATAAAGCTAAAATTTCTATTTTAATACTATTAATTTATAATTAAACAAATATTTTAAAAATAATTAATTTATTTTAGCTATATATTTTAATTAAAATAAATAAAAGAACTAATAAAAAAACTTTTGTTAGTTCTATTTATTTTTTAAGTTAAATAAACTATTAGAACTATTTTTATTAAAGCTTTTTTTTATTAATTAAATATTTAAGATTTTAAGCTTTTAATTAAAATAATTAATTAATATATTTTTTTTTATTACAAATAAAACAGGTCTTATTATTTTAATAAGCTTTTTTTTTTTTTATAATTAGTGCTTATTCTAACTATTTTAAAATAAATATTTTAAAACTTCTAAAGTTAGCTAAAAATTAATAAACTAGTTTATTAAAAGCTTAATTATTTAAGTTAGATTTTTGTTTAATTAAACTAATAAGTTTAATTTATTAATAGTTTTTATAAATTTGTTTAGTATTATATATTAATTTAATAACTTTATTAATAAATAATTTATATTTTTATTATAATTTGGTTAATTAATACTTTTAAGCTAAACTATTAAATATAAAAATAAATTTATTAATATTTTTATTAGTTTTATATATATAAATTTAAAATATTTTATAAATTATAATTATTTAATTAAAATTATAATAAATTATTAATAAAGCTTAGATTATTTTAGTAATACTATTAAATAGTTTTTTAATTAAATAAAAATATATTTTTATTAATTTTTTAATATTTTTTTTAATTAGCTTATAATATACTAAAATTAGTTATTTTTAGTTTAAAATATAGTAATATTTTTATTTAGCTTTTTTACTAGTTTATAAACCTAATTATTAAATAAAGCTTTATTTTTTATAAACTTACTAAAATTAGTTTTTTATATTTTAGTTTTTTTAATATAAGTAAGATTTAAAGTATTAAAAAATAAACTAATAAAACAAAAAATAAATAAAGTAATAAAACTAAAAAGTTTAAAATTAATACTTTTAAATATGTTTTTTATAATTAAATTATAGTTATTTTTTAAAAGCGCTAGAATAAATATATTAAAAAATTAGCGCTTTACCTTTTTTATTTATTAAAAAAGTTCTATTAGAACTAACGCAAGGTTGCAAGCTTATATAGCTATAATATTTAGTGCTATATTTCTAAATATATTACTTATTTTAAATAGTTCTAGTTCTAATTTAAATTTTATTTTTTTAGGTTTTAATTTTTTGTTTTTTTTAAATTCTTTTTTAAATATTAGTTTTTTTAAAACGTTTATAAAAAAGTCTAATGTTTAATCTTTTTTTTTTTTATAAAATTTTTTTTTTAAAATTATCTAATAATAAAAAGCTAGCTATACTTAAGAATTAGAATTGTTCTAATTGTTTAAAAACTAAAAATAAAATAAAAATATTTAAAATTAGGTTTTTTATAAGTTGTTAGTTTTTAAATAATATAAAAATTAAAAGTTTTATTAAAGTTATATTAAAATTAGATTTATATTATAAAATATATAATTTTTTATATTAAATATATAACTAAAAAAAAAAGTTTATTTATATTTTATTAATTATAGCAAAATAAAAAATATATATTTATTAAATATTTATTAATAAATAATTAGTAAATTTAAAGTAATATTATAATTAGTTAAATAAAGCTTTTATAGTTAGTTTATTAATATTATAAATAAAAACTTTAAGCTAAAAAAAAAAAAAAAAAAAAAACAAAATTAGAGTTTATAAAATAGGTAAATATAAACTCTATATGTATAGCTGCAGAGTTAAGTTGGTCCGTGCGTAGACTTCCTATTTTATTGCTATATAGGTCTAGAGTTTTTGCGGGTTTTGCTAAGACTGTACTAACTGTTATAAAAATAACATATAAATAATAATTATATATTAATTATATTAAATAATTTAGTATAAAAGTATAGTACTTACTACTAAGCATAAAGTATAAAAAAATAAATTTAAAAGTAATATTTAGTATTTTAGTAAGATATAGCAATAATTTAATTTATAAAATTAAAACTATAAAAAGCAAAATAATTAAAATAGCAAAACAAAATATATATTTTAATAAAAAACTTATTATTAAAAAAGCTTTTCTAAAAATAGTATTTATTAGTATATAGACTAACAATTTTAAAAGAATATTAGAAATAAAAAAACTTATATTTTTACTAACTAAAAAAAAACGCTAAAGTATTATTATATTTAGCTAAAGCATTATAATAAATATTGCTTTAAATCTACTTATTTAAAACTTATTCTAAATTAAAAACTTATTTAATTTAACTATTAATAATATAGTATTTAGTTAACTAGAACTATAATACTTAATTAAAAATTATTAATTTATTTTAAAATTTAAAATCTAAGTATTTTATGCTATATTAGTACTAGCTATAATACTAGAAACTTAATATAAAGATATAAAACTACTTATAGTTAATAAAGCTTTTAAAAATTATAATTAAAAAAAAAATAAACGCTATAAAAATAAAACATTAGTTATTTATAAAAAATAATATATAAATAATAATAGAATAAATTAAAGATATATATATATTATAAAAAAAATAGATTTATAAACTAAAACAAAAACTAAACAATAAAGTAACTTAGTATAAAGCTAAATAAATAGTTAAAAGCTTTAAATGAATTAAAAAAATTAATTATTTTAAAACATTTATATTTATAGTAAAACTAATAAGCTATAAAGTATTATTTATAATAGTAGTAATATAAAACTTAAAAATTAAACAAATAAATATAAAAATAGCGTTTTTTTATAAAGAAATAAAAAAAACATTTATATTAAATAACTTAATAAGTTTAGAAATAGAACTAATTATATATATAAACTAAAATAAGCATTATATAGATTAAAGCAAGCATTTAAAGTTTAGTTTAAAATATTATTAGAATTTTTAGCAATAAAAAGATTTAAACTATTTTTAGTAAACTATAGGATTTTTATAAACAAAAAAATAGAAATTTTTATAGCTATTTATATAAATAACCTATTTATTATTACAAAAAATATTACTAAAATAAAAAATATTAAAATAGTTTTTAATAAACAATTCTAAATAAATAATCTTAAACTATACTAATATTACTTTAGTATTTATATATAATACAACTAAAAAAATAGAACTATTTATTTTAACTAATAAAAATATATTAATAAAATATTTGTTTAATTTAGACTAGAAAAATATAAACTAACTAATACTTTTATAATTATAATAAGATTATAAAAAGCTAAAAATAAATTTATATATTTTATAAGAAATAAATATAAGTACTAATCTATAATTAGATTTTTAATATATTTAATAATAAATATATAACTAAATATTATATTTATTGTTTTATATATTAGTAAATATACATTAAATCTAACCTTAATATATAAAATAATAATTAAACAAATATTATAGTATTTTTTAAAAACTAAAGCATACTATTTAGTATTTAAAAAACTATTAAAACTACTAATAAACTAGACTAATATAAACTAAAAAAAAAATTTAGATATATAAAAATTAACTTTAAAATATATTTTTAATTTAAATAATAAAATAATTAATTAGTTGTTTAAACTATAATAAACTATAGCCCTATTTATATATAAAATAAAATATAAAAAAACTACTAATATAGCTAAAAAAGCTATATAGCTAATTTGCTTATATAATAAACTAAGCATAGATTTAAAAAGTAATAATAAAAAAGCAATAGTAACTAAAGAACTAAATATAATAATAATCTATAGTAATAATTAAGGATTAATTATACTTATAAAAAACTTAATATAGTATAATAAAAATTAGTATATTAATATTTAAATATACTTTATTTATAAATAAGTTAAGCAAAAAATAATATAGCTAAAATAAGTTTATATAAAAAATATAATAATAGACGGACTAACTAAACTACTTTTTAAAAATATATTTAAAAATTTCAAAAAAGCGCTAGGCTTATAAAAAGTATTTAAGGATCGCGCTTAAAATAAAAAATAATATAAAACATGTAAAAACAAACCTAAAAATAAAATAAAAATGTTTAAAAAGCTTGTAATAAAATATTAGTAAAGTTATTCTAACCTACTTTAGCAAAAAAAAATATATATATATTTTTTTTATATTAAATAAATATATATATAATATTTAATTAAATATAACAAAATTATAAAAATAACTAAATATTACTAAAAGATCTATAAAAGCTATAGCTATTTTATACTAATAATAATAAATATAGCAAGCAAAAATATCGGAATAATAGAAGTAAGTATTCTATAAAAGTTCAAAAACTCCTTTATTAACTAAAACTATTGCAATTAATTAAAAAATATAAAATATTTTTTTAAATAAAAATATTAAAAATAAACTATATTAAAAAATCACTTTATATATTATATAAAATTAAAAGTATAAAAGGCATAGTTATTACTATTTATATATATATTAAAGTCTTTCTACTTTTTATTATAATATAATCAAGCTAAATGCAATACTTGTATACCAATCATTTTACCACAAAGATACTTCAGAATTATCTTTCTTGACTACCCCATATACAAAGTGGGTGCTGCCGAAAGGACATATGGGCTAGGTACTGACATTTAATCTATAATATACCTCCAAGTATATAGGGAATCATAGATTACACGATAGAACTGACTGCCTACATACTTAGTACGTACATGTGAGAAGCCAAGTCCAAGAGTTGACGTACCGTACTTTACCCCTAATCTTTTAGTATATTATAAACCGGCCAGCCCGACCGGGGCGCGTCCATATACCTAAGTGCAGTGGAAGTTAGTACATACTTGTACCTAGAGGTTAGGTGAGTGACTGTGAGAGGTGCCTGTGAACCTCTGCACCTTCCCACATTAATGGAAACTACCTAGGTACCTAGGTGAGTCACACTCAAAATCCCCACCCTTCAACCTTCATTTACCTAGTTCACGTCCAACTCCAACTCCATCTACAGCAACACCAGCAACACCAGCAGTACATGTGCTGTGGCAGGTAAAAGTGGCTGGAGGGTTCAGGTGGCTAGAGAGTTGGTTCGACCCATCCACTAAAACGATCTAAGGGGGGGGGGGACCTTCAGCCCCCAACCTTCCTTTCTGAATATACATATACTGATCTGACTACTCAGTACCGATACTGTTCTGTTTTGCGCTATCAGTACCTACAAGGTAAGATATAGCCGTTTGACTTTCCGCAGATAGATACTTACGCCCATATTGGTGAAAAGGTAGGCATATGACTGTTACATTCAACTGAACTACATTGTAGGCAAGGTGGGAAGGCCCATGAATAGGACATCTGTTCCCTTCGTGCCCCTAGTCTTTGTACAGTACATGACGTGACTTCTTGACTCAGTTCACTTCCTACAACATGCATGTCTCCCAATGTGTCCTATAGTAGTTCAACCATGAAATAAATTCCTTACCATACCGTGACAGCTTGTGGACAAACTGTGGAACTGTGAAACTGTGACGGAGTCAGGCTGTCAATTCTGTCAGATATATCTAACCTTGGATGCGGAGTGGCCCGCGCACTTGTGAGTAGCCGTAATGTGTAGTGAGGTTAGTGAACAATTGAACGATGGATGGTGTAGTTACTTAAAACCATGAAATCGACCTGCATCTTGCGGTAGAAGATGCATAAAGTACCTAAAGTAGGTATAGTTTGGTCATGAACCATACCTACTACTGCCTGTATTGCAGCAGTTGTGGATCTGCTCACGTGATCCTCTCCATACCTTATAGTTAGCTTTAGTCCGTAGATTGACAGATAAGGACCATCCCCAATACAAATCATATTCATCATTCAAAGATATAACACAGTCACATGGCCTTGCTGCTTTTTAAAATCATAAGCCCGAGTTAATAACTACAGGGCATCTAAGTGCCTGGATGACCTCTGGGGATTTGAACCCCACGTTCTATGCTCGTATTCTGCAATAGAACGTTACCGAGTGTGCTCTCGTCACACCATAAGGTCTTGAGAAGCGGCAATCGCCAAAGGGTGGCAATCGCCAAAGGACGGCAATCGCCAAAGGGTAGCAATCGCCAAAGGACGGCAATCGCCAAAGGGTGGCAATCGCCAATGGTTGGTGACATGAGGCTTGCGCCTTGTCAATGTGAGGCTTGCGCCTAGTGATTAGTAATAAGGCTTGCGCCTCTAACAGGTAGACACTGGATTGGAACGCCACAATGGCTGGTGCCATGATCAGTAAGATCAGAACACAGAATCGTCGACCTTGTCCTCTGTATCACCGTCCTCCTCCTCTTCATTGATGTTATCCTGAGCAGCTGGTTCAGCTGGTTCAGCTTCGGCGGTCTCGGCGGGTAGTATGGAACCGTCTCAATGATGTAATGAGCCTTGCGGCTTCTTCCAAAAGGTCGGCATTGCGTTGGTGGACACCGGGGAGCTCATAGTCGCGAATGACCGAATTGGCAAGGGCCGTAAGCTCATCGCGGCCAGCGGCAAGGCGTGGGATGATGAGATCGGCCTGCTCGAATACAGCATTATGCTCTTGGCCTATGGCCTGCATGGCGGTGGGCGGGCGCTGTTGGCGCTGCTGGGCTTGCTGGGGTGTGTTGGTGCCAGCACACTCTCCTTCAAGGTGAGTTATGCGCTCGAAATTGGTCTGGTTCATATCAGCTCATTTTCTTGGGTAGAAGCATTTGTTGAATTTACACACCATTAAAAGATTAACTCTTCTAGTACGAGTCCTGACATTGCTGTTAGGGATAAGCTCCCGATTGGCTAGACCGGATCTAAGGCGGGTTTTAAGCTCCAAGGTTGAGCAGAGAATGTGGCACCAGCCAAGGTTCTTTTGATTGGGTGAAGTCCGCTCGAAGTATTCCCAGTAGACCGTCACGTTCCCAGCACATCCTGGAACCTCTCGGATGGCACTTTCAATTCTGCGCTGTGATGCACCACGGGGTAGACAGCCCAAAGAAAACACACGGCCAACACGTTGCGCGTCCCGATAGTTTTGAACGTCGACGGGATCAGGCACGAAAGCCATGGTGGTGGTGCTGGTGGTGATGTTGGTGATGATGGTGATGATGGTGGTGGTGGTGGTGATGTTGGTGGTGGTGCTGCCGATGTTGCTGTTGCTGTTGTTGGTGGTGGTAGTGATGGTGATGGTGATGGTGATAGTGATGGTGATAGTGATGGTGATAGTGATTGAAATTCAGAAGTATAAATGCTTTGTATGTACCTAAGGTATGTAGAAGAGTACCTACCTAAGGTACAACCATGGAAGTTACGTATAACCATGGAAGCTACGTACAACCATGGAAGCTGCGTTCAACCACGGAAGCTGCGTTCAACCATGGAAGCTGCATTCAACATGGCAGCCGCGTTCAACTTCGTGGTGTTCAAATATTCAATGCTGATATAGGTACAGTGGTAGGTACATGCGTTAGTTAGGGAGGCACAGAGGCACATTAGGTACTTACCTAGTAGATATCATAATATCAGTCTTCCTTTCTCCTTTCAACCTGAGCCTTTACACCAACACCGGCAACACCACCAACATCACCAACACCACCAATATCACCAGCAGCACTAGCAAACCCAACAGCACTAGCAACAGCACTACTACCACCACCACCACGATGGAGGTGAGCTGACCCATTTTGAAAATGAGAACTTCACTGACTAGCTATAGCAGCATGCTAATGTTAATACGGTTGACGCTCATCATGATGACAACGAGGGCGACGATTTTTGGGCACTACACAAGCTCCCCAATGATTGGATCCCTGATCTAGAGTCCCCTAGAAGAGCGGAGCGCAACATCATCAGGGACTATGAAAAGCTCGACGCCCGATTGACCGAGAAGGGCATTACGCCGCGCTTCCGCCTGTGGGTCGATGCTGAGGGAAACAAGGGATTCCATGCGATCCAAAGACCTGGTCCTACACCTCAGGACGAAGAGTTCGAGGCCAAAGAACATGTCTATATGACTGTTGAGGATTCCTCGGGACCAAAAGCCTACCATCTTGTCCCTTTGGCGGAAGTGAAGGCACGAGAAGCCGAAGGCTGGGAGCTGTGGAAATGCCCCGAGCGGCCTGTTGACGAAAACGGCAACGATAGGCGCCGGTGCAACTGGCCTCAAGACGTTATCACAACAGACAAGCCCCATCTCGACACTGAACACTATTTTAGCCCCAGCGATATCGAGTTTACCAAGAAGCATACCGCGCCGCCTAATTGGGAACCCCATATGCCACTCGAAGAGAATTACGATGATGAGGATAATATATCTACTGCTAAAGAATTCCGCCCCCCAAATGAGTGGAAGCAGGTGGTATCAGGTTCTTCGAACGCCCACTTCCGAAAAACCCGCCGTCCTCACGGTATTGGCCTTGGATGGGGAGATTATGACAAGTTTTACGAGTGGGAGTCGCATGGACGCAGAGTAACCCCAGATATGGTTGTAGAGAAGGAATGGTCTACAAAACTCTCCGATCTCGATTACGTTGACTCCGAAGATCCCAGCTTGATCACGACAATGAAGGTTGATGATGCTACAAAAGAGGCAGCTGAACTTAGAGAAGAACCGAAACCCTTGTGGGACGTCATGAATGCGCGAGAAGCTGAAAAGAAGGCGACCGGCAACAATGATGGGGAGAGGCCTCAAAACAATCGCAGCGGCTTGGCTGGTACAGATGGAAGCGTATTTTGATTGTACTTTCCTTACACGGGCCCTACGACACCTTCGGGCGCAAGACTAATGAAAATGTCAGGCACAAACCTCAAAAAGATTGTGGGCGCAAGCCTTACATACTTACCCTTTGGCGATTGCCACCTCATTGGCGATTGCCACGCTTTGGTGATTGCCACGCTTTGGCGAATGCCACCCTCAAACCTTCTTGGTGACCATTTAACCTTTTCAGGTGGAATGGGAAGGGTTCAACTCCCTTAAGGCTTATCATATTAATAACATCGATTATTACAGACTCTCATACAACCTGAGTCATACAGACTATCAAGTGGTTAGGTAGGTCTGCATGGCTAGGTCTATTTCTCGAAGTGGTCACGGCAGCACAGAATGTAGACTAATCTCGAGAATATCTGTCACCGAGGCTACCGCCTGGGTATACTCGAGTCCTCCTGGTGGGTGGAATGGTTTGTCAAGACGTGGAAGCCAGAGGATGCTTGCGCTCATGCCTCTCACGTGCCGTTTGAAGGTGGATACAGCACCGCTTGTAATCTGTCATACGCATATCAAAACTGATGACTCATGAGGCTGCTTCTTTGAATACCCATAAGGTGCCACCAGACCTCTCATAGCAGCGGAACCTAATATCCACGGAATCAACGGGATAGCCATGTAAGCCTTCTGACAAGTTTGACTGAGGCTTTCGTTTCTAAAACAGAATGTTCGAGGCTGTTGCACACACGTTGCGCCGGATATTGCAGTACGTGACGAGAGATACCCAAGTAAATACCTGACGGGGCTGGCAGCTACGACGAAGGAGATGTCAGAAAAGGCAGAACCGGCAGGACCGTCGCACCGTTATAATAAGTCAGCAGAAGCCTTCATACCGAGTGTTAAATATTGTTATCTATAGTGCCCAGCATCATCAGGTTAACGCCTCATTAACCATTTTCGGAACACGAGTACCCAGGTTTCACTAGGCTCCCGGACTACCACATAATCTACGAAGCAGTTAAAATCTATAAAAAGAAGTCTAAACGTCTTATTGAGCCTAGACTTCAGCCACTCTCCAGCCGATGGGCAAAAATAACAATGAAAATAGCTTGAGATACGTCTATCTTTCAGATTTCCAACGGTGGTTCTTATGCAGAGGGAATTTAGAACGCCCAATTTCCTTGAATCGTAGTATCATTCCAAGCGCCATTAATACCATTAATAATGGTTTAAAATAAGATCAAGATGCGACGTCGGGAAAGATAGCTTCTCAGCGATCATTAGACCATCTGTCTATGATTTCCCCTTCTAGGCGAGTAGCTACAAGTCTAGGTGATAGCTAGGACTAACCATCCATACAAACAAGGGGAATTACTCGTGCTTATTATGTAATTTATTCTCGGTCGTCAAGAGGATTTGGTCTAGACGGTGTCTAGTTTGATGTTTTATATTCGCGTTACTTGTGGCCTGGATTGGATGAGATTATCCGTGGCGCCGATGGATGAAAATACCTCGATGGGAATGCACAGACACGCAGGGAACCCCGAGAGCTAGTGTCAGGTCGGGTGTGTTGTGACCATACGTCGCTGCAAGAAGGCCTAGAACTACACACTGGCGATCTCTCCTAACTATATAGAAAACAGAGTCTTTCTTCTTGTAGTCGCGTAACAGCTCGATAGACTTTCGAACCAACGATATTATTGCCGCCCCATGCTCTTGCGCGTCGTCTCCGTCGAAAATCAAGCGTGTTGGACTGTCTATGGTGGCAAAGCGTCCGAACGCTCATGTATGCCTCACATAGACGTTTGATCGCCGACCTACTTAAGTTCAACTCCTCGTGATCCATACTCTGATCTAGTCAACCCCCCCTGTCGCCTATCTGGAAAGGTAATTCGATAGTTACCATACCTATTGCCATACTAATGCATCAACGGTCGGCAAATGCGCCCAATTGTCGGATTTTTTTCTTCAATACCGGAGTAAGCCGTCCTAATAATCAGATCTGTCTTATCACGGGACATGGCGAATCCCCCACACGATCCTGCATTGACTTAATATGCTAGGGCTATATTTAAACAAGGCTCAACGTGGCAAAGGAAGTCGAGCTAGGAATCTTCCGAAGCTGAATAGGGCAAGCTGGTCTGGTCGCGTCATCGTGAGGCGTATGACGTATTGGACTGGAGGATTCTGAAGCGTCCTCGGAGATGTATATTATCTCTGCATTGATGGCTGAAAAGTCTAGCCCATCTAGACCAGTTCTGCAACATCTCTGTGAGACCTAGATATCTCGTTTTTGTTTGTTTCCTACGACTGTGTTGGCGTGCAACCAAGTGACTACAATTCATTACATAAACATACCTAGGTATTACATAACCGTGTGGGTAGATGGAGCGCAATGCTAACTAAATTTGCAGATACTCTAGAAGCAGGTACAGAACTTAAGGAATATATATAAAGTTTCGTCACTAGTACCATCTTCTCTGTCTAACTCGCAGATGTATAGATTGCCCCTTTACATCTGAACCTTAGAGTTGCAACGGTGGGCAATGGCGCAGAATTGGCGCAGCAGGTCGAGACAAGCAAGAACACCCAGACCCTGAACGAGCAGTTGCTCATACCATCCCACTGGGACATGAGGCGCTCGCTGGGCAGGGGCGATCAGGGCACCAAAACGTGGGAGTGTGGGATAGGTCGTCATTTTGGACTGCGATGTCGTGATACTTGGCGTCGCGCCACAAACCTTACTAGCCCCACCGCCGTCTTGGTACGTCTAGCCCTCCGCGCCGTTAGTGTCCATATCGATGTCGACATACACACTAGAATGTAGCATCACCATGGCTAGCAAAAAACAATTCTTCAGCTATCATTCCACCAGGCTGGAAACGAGCTAGGTGGCTGTAATGACAACCCCACGCTGCGTTGCGCTGGGGGGATGGGGGGGGGAGGAGGATGCATGGATGCGGCTAATCCGAGGAAATTGAGCGACCCAGAACCATGGGGCGTTTTGGGAGGCTGCTCACGTTTCTTCGATTGTGATGAGATATTCCAAGATCTGGGCAACAAGTCTTGACTTCTTGGTTGCATGCTTAACCCTCGCTTGGGCTGTCTGGGCACGCTAATGGGAATCCTTATGGCCGTACGATATTGCGCGGATTTTCGTCTTGAGGGAATAGTATAATTAAGACGATGTCCGCGCCGCGCTCTCTGAAGAAGAAAGAAAAATGGCTGATCGGATATACAACAACCAGGGGAGAATCTGCTGCCGAACTTTTAAGTTGGTACCAAAACCTTAAGCAGCGGCCCCCCCAGACTCAACGAGACCCTCGTTATACCTACTCGACTTGTTCGCTTCGCCCGCAGCGAATACCAGGGTCTGAACGATGGCAGGCAATAAGGTCGGCCGCGGCCTCGCGAAAGCCGTCGGCATCGACGTCGACGAGCGGTCTAAGACGGAGCCGTCTGACCTCCTCCAGTCTGCGGCGGCGAACCTTCAGTCCCAGTCAATTGATCCCTACTACGAGACGGAGCCCACAGTGAAGGAGTACCTGCTCGAACACAGGCCGACCTTGGCCGGGGTTGGCCGGTACATTTCCAGCTTGTTTCCTTTCCTTCAGTGGATCTTCCATTACAATCTAACCGTGAGCTTCAACCCTCTGGCCCCTATTACTCTTGTTCCATGAGCTTCATGTGCTGACTTCCTCACCCCCAGTGGCTAGTGGGTGATCTGATTGCCGGCATCACCGTAGGGTTCGTTGTTGTTCCGCAAGGAATGGCATACGCCCTACTGGCCGGACTGAAGCCCGAATATGGCCTCTATACCTCTTTCGTGGGGTTCATCTTGTACTTTCTGTTTGCGACGTCGAAAGATATCACCATAGGTACGGTGGCCGTGATGTCGACGCTGGTCGGACGAATTGTTGCCCGTGTCACGGAGGCACACCCCGAGTTCACGCCCGAGGAGATTGCTCGAGGTCTGAGTGTGATCGCCGGCTCCGTCCTGCTGTTCATTGGTCTCGTGCGCCTGGGCTGGCTTGTCGAGTTTATCCCACTCGTCGGTATCTGCTCTTTTATGACAGGTGCTGCTGTGAATATCGCCGCTGGCCAGGTCCCTAAATTGCTCGGAGTCAGTGGTGTCAACACTCGAGACTCGACCTACTTGGTCATTATTAACACGCTGCGTGCGCTGCCCACGGCTAAGCTTGACGCCGCGCTAGGCCTGACGGCCTTGTTTCTGCTCTATGCGCTCAGGTGGTTCTGCAACTACATGGCGCAACGGCAACCCTCCCGCAAGAAGACATGGTTCTTCATCGGGACCCTTCGGCTAGCCTTTGTCATCTTGCTCTATACGCTCATCAGCTGGCTCGCGAACCGCACCATAACTGATTCAAAGAAGGCCAAGTTCGCTATCCTTGGGACAGTTCCGAGTGGTACGTCTTATTCGCACAGCTGGACGAGAGTCATTAAGCTAGCACCGCTATCCTTTGTACATCAGATTGGCTAACCTAAGATTCGTGTGCAGGCTTCCGAGTCCATGGAGTACCCAAGATTAGCACAGATCTGATCTCTGCGTTTGCCCCAGACTTGCCAGCGACAATCATCGTGCTGATCATTGAGCACATTGCCATCTCAAAATCCTTCGGTAGACTGAACAATTACATTATCAATCCCTCCCAGGAACTCGTCGCAGTAGGCTTCACGAATGTGTTTGGGCCTTTCCTAGGCGCATACCCTGCCACAGGCTCATTCTCGCGTACCGCGATCAAGGCCAAGGCCGGCGTAAGAACACCGCTCGCGGGTCTGTGGACTGCTCTTCTCGTCGTGTTAGCCCTATACGCACTTACCAAAGTCTTTTTCTACATCCCCATGGCCAGTCTTTCGGGTCTCATTATCCACGCAGTCGGCGATCTCCTCACCCCGCCGGCGACCGTCTACCAGTTCTGGCAGGTATCGCCGATCGAGGTAGTGCTCTTCTTCGCCTGCGTCCTCATCATGGTTTTCACAGACATTGAAACCGGCGTGTACTTCGTGGTTGCCGCATCAGCGGCGCTGCTGCTGCTTCGCCTCGCGAAAGCGCGCGGTAGTTTCCTAGGCAAGGCCGACGTGTATCGCGTGTCGAGCGACGGAAACGAGCGCGGCGAGAAGACGACGGCGACGACGACGACGACGACGAAACGAGAGGCGTTCCTCCCGCTGGAGCGTAGAGATGGCTCCAACACAAGCGTCGAGATCCGCAACCCGTACCCTGGAGTCTTCATCTACCGCTTCAGCGAAGGCTTCAACTACACCAATACGGCACACTACATGGATGAGTTGGTCGCGTTCATTCAAAAGCATACTCGTCCTACCACACTCGACCGGTATGAAAAGATAGGCGTAAGTGAAAAGCCGAAATGGCGCAGAAAACCCCACCTCTTTCTTCCATAGCCAAGACCAGGCTTCCCTCCAAGACCCGAATGAGTGACGCCCAAAGCTTACATTGTCGTACAGGATCGTCCCTGGAACAACCCCGGCCCCCGTCGTGGCCAAGTAAGCGATGTCGCAGACGACCGCCCCGTCCTCCGCTCCCTTATACTGGACTTCTCATCCGTGAATAACGTTGACGTCACGTCTATTCAAGGCCTCATCGACACGCGGACCCAGCTGGACCACCATACCTACCCGGACCGTGCTGAATGGCATATCGCCAGTGTCAGCAACCGCTGGACGCGTCGCGCCTTGGCCGCTTCGGGATTTGGTTTCCCGCGTGTTCCAGCAGATGCCGCTGCAGAAAAAGCCTACTGGCGGCCGATATTCAGTGTCGCGGCCTCTGAGGGTCTGTCGGGTTCGGAGAAGGAGAGTGTCGTGGTCACTCAGAAGGACATTGAGGCTGGCTCCGCAGATCGGATATCGTCGTCAAGCCAGGACGTTGCCAGCAGGCCCAACGAGTTACCAGAGAAGCTGGCTTCCCTGCATGGCGTTAATCGGCCATATTTCCACCTCGATGTTGGTGCTGCTGTCGAGACGGCGATCGGGAATGTGGAAGGAACTGTTGCTCGTCAGAAGAGTGCATGAGCAGATAGTAATTTGAAAGCTGGGCTTGGTTGCGAAATCTTTTATGTTTAATCTAGCACGCCATACTAATAGAGACCTTCTCGTCGCTTTCCGTCTTGAAGCTATGTAGGAGGTATTTCTAAACCAACGTCAAGGATCTTCTTCTGGTAGGAGCCCGGACATTTTAACTACCAGGTTAGGACTGATAGCGAGGCGAACCATATGCTTTGCGGCATCTTTCGATTCTGGTGAATCTATATATATGGTCTTCGCATGATGGCTGGTGTCTCCAAGTGCGATATATCTCCGCCGTATGTATGATAGCTAACTTCCATAATCCAGCTGCCCATCACTACGTGCATGGTATACACTAGCAGTTCGCGTGGTGCCAGAAAAAACTCGCGCCACAGGTCAGCTTTGAGAACTGCTTGAGTGAGCGGTAAACATGCTGCATACGCAACGATGGACCCTGCAGCCCCATCGAGTCGAAGAACCTCAACAACTATCAAGGCACAGCGACCTTTGGTCAGATGCTTGAGTGAGAATATGTTGACCAGGTCGCCTTGAAAATCCATCGACAAGTGAAGAGTTGGAATACCGCAATTGTCATCATTAAGAGTAAGGAATAATGAGGCCATTTCGGGAATTTGGCTTGCTTGCGCGAAGTGAGATCGGTACTGGAGTATTGATCGTACATCAAGGTCGCAAATGATGCGTGCTAAATAGAAAAGATGCAACTCACGATGCCCGATGTCAGTATTCGCTTTTTACAGGACATCAGAGACGCCGCCGCACCCTAGAACCAGGAGGACATCAGCGTCGGCCCCATGTGATATATCGCGCGTCAGACACACAGTCGGTCTATCGTCGAGCAGGCAAGATTGTTTTTGGCACGGGAAGACAGTAGTTGTTAACATGTTGCCTCGCACTTCAAATAGTAAACACATTACTCTAAGTGGGATAGTAGACGAGCAGCTTGATGATCTGATGTTGCTGGTAGAAGTCGTGGCAATAATTATATACTAGCCCGGCTGACGATGTGCAGCATGATAAGTCTTCTCGGAAATGTATGGATCTCAAAGGTTCCCATGCAACTTGAGAGGTCGTGATGTGAGGCGCTGCTAGCAGGTGGGATCATGACATTGTCCTTTCAGTCGGATGACCCAAACAAGAAAGTAGGCTCTGGTACATAAATACTCGCTCTCCAGGGACTGGCAATCTGCCCCTTTAATAGATCCTGTTGAATGTTGGAATGCTTTTCTCGACATTACTACTATGGTTCTTACGACCAAAGCCATCAATTGAGAACCGTTTGATTCAATCCTATGGGAACAAGCCACAGCTGTACACCTTTTCGCCAATGCCTCTAATAAGCCGGCTCATTACTTCATCCATGAAACGCCCGTACGACCTATCCGCAGGATGTACATCACGCCAATCCAAATCAACCCCCACCCATTACCTAACAACCCGAGCAGCCCTTTTCTTGAGCGTATCTAGCTATCATACATCCATTATCTTTGACACCGTGCCCGGTGGGTGGGCTGTATTACCATCAGCTGTTACAATTCAGCGCGGGCGTCGCCGCGTTACCATCCAACGCCTTCCCATAAAACCAGACATTAAACACATAAAACAACCGGAGGAAAGCTAAGAATTTCCGAAGATGAGGTCGTCGTTGTTAGTGAACATGTCCACACCATCATAAGAATCGTCGAACTTGTTGTCGGAGCTGAACAAATCGCATTCCAGTATGAGACTACTCTCATTAGAACTCATCGGGATCAGACTAGGAATTGTAGATATATCGGCATCCGTAGAAATCATGAGATTGAGCCTGCTTGAGTGTGACTCCGTGTCGAAGTACTGAGAGGCGAGAGGCGACGAATCGTCCGTGAGCTCTGGTGGGTCATTTGCTGCGCTGGTAATACTTCTGGCTGGTGAGCCAGGATTGGGTGGTAATGTCTCAGCCGTAGAGGCGGAGTGAAGTGTCGCGTGTGATAATTGAGAGGTGTACGAGTGGACGCTCGCCGCCGAGGGGGAGTTCGCTCTTAGGGGATCATCCATAGAAAGCGTGGGCATCGGGGCTGATGATCCAAGAGATTGAAGGCTACTTGGATTCATAGTCGTTCCGCCTAGTGACACATCCATAATATCGTCCATCATGTCGAAATCATTGTGATCTTCAGGCGAAGTAGCAGCTGAAGCATCGGAACAGCTACCTTGCGACGATACTGATGAGATCGACTGGTTCTTTCGGCGAGTCCGCGTTGCCTTCTCTCTGCGCTCGTCATCGTCGGGTCTCGGCTTACGAGGACGCCCACGTTTCGCGTTCTTCGGGGCAGATCCTTCGAAAGCCCCGATACACATGCCCCTTTGCCTGTGTCTCGTCAGAGCGTCATGCCGAGCGAAGCTATTGCCACATAAGCACGGGTAGGGTTTGATCCCAGTATGTATCTTGGCGTGACGCTTGAGGTCATGTTGTCGAACAAAGCATTTCTGGCATGCCGGACATTTGAATTGCCTATCATTAAGATGCGTCTGCACGTGCGATTTGATATTCTCTTTGCGGCCAAATTTCTTGTTGCAGTCCTCAAAGACACAGATCCACTTGTTGTCTTTGGGGTCGGGACCTTGGATGTATTGTTGAATATCGTCGATGGTAATCCCCGTGGCCGTCTTGGTACTCTCAATATCTATGCTGGCAATACTTGCAGCACTAGCGAGACTGGCAACTGATTCTGTTCGCCGGTGCTGAGAAGCCCGGCTGAAGGGCTTCTCGGTGGAGGATGATGAGGCAACACCAGAAAGCATGTCGCTTGCTGCTGCCTGGGCATCGACCTGGGATTTTTTAAAGTCAAAGGCTTCAAACTCGGTCATGTTGGGGGTGGCGGGAGACATGTGCTGTGAGTATTCGGAACATGCGCTGACTGGATATGAAGGGCAAAATCCATCACTGTTGGTATCAATGCGGAGGTCGGTGGCATGTGTCTGATTCATGGACAAGTATTCCGGCGTAGAAACCGGGATAATACTCCTAGCCGTGGACATAGTATTGGCAGGCTGCGCCTCGGGCAGTATCGTCAGGGATTCCGTTGCTTGTCTCATTTCATCGAATATCGTTTGAGACCGCCGGTTCACACGTTGCCTCACAGGCTTCACAGTCTCCTCGTTCGACTCATCATAGCCCTCGACGAATCGCTGTGGGAGTTGCGCCTGCTCAAATGTTCCGAGTTGAGGCGTCTCCATAGGTGTGGGTGGAAAATAATCTGGATCGTCGATTAGCTGATATATCAACTTGCATAGGCGGAAGGAAAGCTTGCCAATCTCATTCTGTTTTGGAGGCGTTAGAGGGCGTTGCAAGGGCTCTTGACCCATAATTTCGAATTTATTCACTCTATCGGCGATTCCATTGCTGATTCTCCTCTTCAAGTTGAGGGTATCGGTCTCGGGCATCCAGCCAGGGACGCCCATGAGGTTGTCCTGAAAGCTCATCATGGTGGGAGTAGACATGGCGCTGGATGGGAATAGATCGAAATCGGACTCCAAGCTGTTGGGATAGCCATTCTGGTGGCCCTTGATGACGACGCCCATGGATTCATTGTACAGGTCAAACCCTGTGGAAATGTCAGTAGCCAGCGGTAGTCCATCGATCCATTGCTGGTCAAAGCATGGGAGCTGGGGTGTCGCGCCGGGCGACACCAGGTAGTTCTCGTCGGTTGCCAAGTTCGCGTATGCTTGCTGGGGGCCCGGGCGTGCTATGCGTTGCTGCTGCGCTTCTCGCACCACATGCTGTGGTGTGGTTGCTGATCCTGTGCTGTTGTTAGTATTACTTACCATGCTGTAGCCCTGCCTTCTCTGCGACAGCATCTGGCGCCGAGTATCGAGGCTCATGCCCCGGCGATGGGATACTCGGGCACGCTGCTGCTGGTCATGCTGTTGGCGCAGCGGGCTCGGCTGTATGTTGGGCAGGCTGGGGGCGATCTTCAATGTGTCGTATGCTGTTGGTGTTGAGGTTTGGCGTCTGTGTTGTCGATTTCGGTGAAGACCGCTCGGTGGCGGATTGGACAGCATTGTGATGGGAGTTGAGTCCGGACGGGGTTGCTGTTGTCGATAGAGGTTAGTTGTCCAAGTGGAGGGCCTATCAATTGGGTCCGAAACTGCGAGTGTCTGCTGTTAGCGGTGCCCGTCGGGACGACGCGAGTCATGATGGTATCTACTCACCTCGCGCAGCGCGCAAGCCAGGCTAGCCGGGCAATGGGGTTCGTCGAGACTGTCCTCAGCAAGCAATACGGAACTTAACAAGCGACCTAGATGTGAGATGTAAGCAGAGCCTGTGTCAGGCGAGTGTCAAGTGTGCAGTTGTGTGGACGGGGTTTGACGATGCAGTTGGAGATGGATCGAGTTGAATTGGTGGAAGGGGAGAAAAGGGAAGCAGGTCAGGCTGGGGTTGTGGTTGTGGGCGGTAAGGATTGCAGGTTGCCAGATGCAGAAGGACCTTATTAGGCAGTGGTCACGGCGACTGCATTTCAGCAGCATGTGTTGACTGACCTTTCCACACCTTGCGCAGCTCGTTGCCACAGCGACACACAACCCTCCAGCGCCCTCCCAGCGCCTCGGTTGCTGCACCGCACCCAAACGGGGCTAGTCCATCCGCCACTGACAATTGTACATGGCGCTAAGAGCCTGCCACGGGTTATTTCCGTCCTAGCGTTCCTTGGCACTTGGCTTGGCAGATGCATGCCCCGTCTCGTCTTCTTTTTCCATGCCTCTTCTTTTTCGTGTTGCCAATCGAAAAGAAGCACCGTGACAATCCAATGTCTGACAACAATGGCTTGCATCTACCGACATTATTCTGCACTTGTCTCACCACACCACACGGTAACACAACATATCCATGCGCGGACAAATACAGCGTCTACCCAGGCCGATTGATACAGTAAGCTACTACATAGTACTTATACCATTACCTCGTCAGACTCTGAGCTTCAAATGGTATTCTCTCTTCTGCGCTACACCAGGTGGTACTGTGCACTACAATCCAGGTTTAATTTTAGCCAGGCAGCAATTAATTAAATGCCATGAATCTATTCTCAGTCGTAATACATTTGCTGCTGTTCCTCGCTTACACACAGGTGCCTAACATACAGTATAATATATAGGCGATTGGTGACGTCCTAGGCCTTGGAATCATTATATCTTGTCTTGCGTCATGGCCAAACTATTGAGGCCTGGTTCATTATTTATATTCATCACGACCCAAATCCAGCTGTTTCAGGTTTCGCCTCATCTCCGGCCTGTCGGCATCCACTCAGCGCTAAATATTCCAACAAGCACAGTGCTTCTTATTATCGTGCCTGTTCAGCTATCCCAACCCTGGCGGCTGTGCCCAAGGACGGAGTGACCGGCACGACATACTAACAAAGTCGGACGTGAGTGGCGGATATGATGCCTTGGTACTGGATTCTTTCGACTCTTTTCACCACCACGGAATTTCGGAAACTGGCACCTAATAAAATTACCAACAGGATTGGACTGAAGTACCTAGTCTATAAGTAGGTAGAGCCTACTTTTCTAGCTACCTAGCCAGTTTACTGTGCTGTATAAGTGGTAGGCATATGTCGTTACTATGTGCAGTGTATGCTTTCGCCTCTTTTATTTTGTGCTGGTTTATAATCGCATCATTTAGCAGAATCTAGACTACCTAGTTTTGAGCCAATCAAGCGAGGGCAATGACAGGCCACCACACTACAACAAGCAGGAGTGGATTCCAACTCCTCACCAGCCAAATGCCCCAGCGACCTTCTCCTCTTTACACTACGAAGAGTAAATATATTGTGCAAAGTACACATAGTATCAGGCCACGCTTTCTAGTACCTCGGGTCGTTTATCGTGCTTTCCTGATCCCCGAAATCTCGTATTGTCGATGATGGAGCCAGAACAGCCATGGCATGCTGCTTTTCCAGCCCCGAAAACCGCCAAACCGGCGGCACTCTCGCGGGAGGAAGTCTTGGATAGGCTGCGGGCAGGTGGTGTTGGGCGCGACTTCATACTCGTCGATGTTCGCCGTAACGATTACGAGGTGCGTCTGTGTTCGCTGGGCTGCTGAGCTTCTCCTCCATTTACAGATCTATGTCAGGGTGGCACGATTCGCGGCGCAATCAATCTTCCTGCGCAATCCCTTTTCCCAACTATCCCTACGCTCTACCAACTCTTCAAAAATGCAGGCATTCAGTACATCATCTGGTATTGTGGTTAGTATTTATCAGTGCAAACCGAGACATGAGAAAAACTGAGATTTTCACCTCAGGCTCGTCGGCCGGCCGTGGGACTCGCACTGCCGCCTGGTTCAATGATCACATCCAAGAGCAAGGCGACAACAACATGAAGAGCGTCATCCTTACTGGTGGCATCAAAGGCTGGGCCAAGGCTGGCAAGGATTTCGTTGAGCTCATGGACGGCTACGTCCCTGAGTATTGGACCCAATTTCAGCCATAAGACCAAAGAACGTCAAGGGCTATTGTCATAACTAAGAAACAACTCCTTTCGCCGAACGGTCGTCAAGATAAAGGAAATTGAAGTCAAAGCATTTTGATATCGAACAAAGTGTATGTCATATTTGTCAAGGCTAATGTTCAAAGAATACCACAACATGAACAATTCATTCTTCAACAACAAGCCTATTTTCATTCAAGACTTGATAAACAACAATTCCTTTCACGTGTTGATAAGTAAGATATAAATACGGCGAATAGAGCCTCATCTAAACCCAGAAATACAGCAACTCTCACCTCAACTTCAGGCGGTGAACAACTACAGCCGCCGTACCGATTCCAAAAGTTCGAAGAATAAGTAAACACACCCCGACAAGATGGAATTTATTGACCCGCAGCTCCTCGACTGGGAAAATCCCGCCGATGCATCATCGCAGCCGTCGCAGGCCGAATTTTCCTTTTCGGATTATCTATTCAGTGACAATGATATGGCCTACTACCCTCCCTATCCAGATTTCCAGTGTTCGTATCCGGAGGAGCCCTTGATATCAATGCAACCCCTTTTCCAACCCGGGTTTGTCTTCGCTGGGTTCCCCCCAGAGCCTACCTATACGCCCCCGGCGTTCCCTAGCTCTCAGTACAGCTTTGGAGATAGAGCTACCCAAACATATGATAGACCATTTCCACCGGCGACGCCAGTATACCGCAGGTATGCCCTACGGCCACGTAAAGCCAAAGCCGCCGAGAAAAAGAGCCGCGCAGACACCGTAAAAGCCGAGAAGAAGAGCCGTCCAAGAACTGCCAAAACTAAGCCTTTCCTCCCGGACAACCCCTTTACGGAGCCATTGAGTAAGTTAGCCGTGGGCCTGCAAAACTTCCGAGAAGTCGATATGGACGCGTTCGTCCGCCGCGGCGCAGAGGAAAGAGTTATCAAGGAGAAAGTCAGCCGGCCTCTTAACGCCTTCATGCTCTACCGTGTTGCTTATGCCGAAGCGGCCCGGGCCCTCCTGCAGACGAAGCTGTCTACATATATTTCGAGTGTCGTAGGTGCTTCCTGGAGATTAGAGCCTCAAGAGGTCAAGGACCGGTTCCGTCAGCTCTCTTTCGCGGAGAAGGAGTACCATGCCGAGCTATTTCCCCGCTATAGTTTTATCCCGGGTCTCCCGCGTCGTAAGTTCCGTTCCGTAGACCTGATTGATGATGTTGATGATGCTGACGATTCTGCCACAGACTCTATATAACTTCCGTAATGGATTAGGAAGCTTTCAATATCGGGGCCTTTTGCCCGGATGAGAAGGATTCGAGAATGAGTTTTGGGGGCCTAGATGTAGAGAGTTGCGGAGAAGGGATGCTAGCCACATAGATACAGGGTAGAAGGTAAGTCCATAATATACAAGAAGCTTTTAGAATTACTGTCATAAGCATGCAGCTGCGTAGATACCCGCAGGTAATACTTTACTCTCGTGAAATGTCTCGACCCGCTAGTGCATGTATGGTAGGTATTCATCATGATGGCTGGTTTAAAAAAAAGCGGTTCTTAGTTTAAGGGCTACCTACCAGGTGAGAGTTTCTCGTTTGAATTTTTTACATGCAACCTAACACACAGTTCTCGTGTTATTTCTGTAGAATTTGTGCAATGTCTCCCTTGCTCCTAGGATTGATTCAAATCATCAACATCGGGAATAGTTACGATCTACAGTGATCGATCGATCGATCGATGCTTCTTCCCCTCAGAGCATACGCCAGGATCAGTTCGAAACCCCGTGCTAATAAGTCGTTCGCCACCCACAAAAGCCATTGCTTACATACAGTACACCAAGAGCGTGGCCGACCTAAACCAAACTCATACTATCACTGAACGATCGACTCCTTGTGCTAAGGTTACCAATGTCGTTCATACCCCCCCCCCCCCGAATCTCTACTTAGCCGCAGCCGCGATCAACTCGCGGAACCTGGTGCCCTCCCGCGCAGCCAGAACCGCCGGGTTCCCAAGCTCCACGACCGCCCCCTGATCCATGACCACGACTCTGTCGAAGTCCATGATCATGTCCAGTCGATGGCTGACGGCAACGACGGTGTAGTCCCTGAACTCGGTCGCGATAGTCTCCTGCATGATGCGCTCCGTCTCGCGGTCCACGCTCGAGCTGACCTCGTCGAGCAGCAGAATGCCACCTTCGGCCCCGCCGCCCCCGAGTGCGAGAGCATTCCTCGCGCGGCCGCGGCGCCTCAGCAGGGCGCGCCCGAGGGACATGAGCTGTCGCTGCCCGGCGCTGAGGGTCGCGGCGTTCACGCAGGCATCGAGGCCGCCCCGGTCCCGGACGAACGGCACGAGGTTGAGCGTCGCCAGCACGGCGTCGCATTCTGCCGGCGTCGAGATGTCGGTCGGGTCGAGGTTGGCGCGGAACGTGGCCCCGTCGGGCAGGAACACGGCTTCCTGGGGCACGGCGATGACGCGCTGGCGGAGCACGGGCCGCGCGATGCGATGGAGCGGTGCGTTGTCGATCAGCACGCCGCCGTCGGTCCCCGGGACGGGATCCAGGAGCTTGAGAAGGAGTGCGATGAGGCTGGACTTTCCGCTTCCGGTCCGTCCGCAGATGGCCATCTTTTCGCCGGAACCGATGGTGAGGTTGATGTTGCGAAGAGCGAGATTACGCGTCTCTTTTGCTTCTACGCCCGCGCTACTGGCACGGTTAGCATTCTTACGCTTACATGAGGCTTATTTGTGTGTGCTTTCTTACTCGTAAGATGCAGATACGCCCGTCATCTCTATCACACCTTTTTGAGGCCAATCTTCAGGGGGTACGAGATCCTCTCCATTCTTGTCTTCCGGCTGGACGGTTTCGTTGAATGTCTTCAGTCTTGCGATCGCCCCGATGGAGGTCTCTAATCTGGTGAAGAATATCACAATGCCCGAGAGGCTTTCTCCGAAGCTCATGAGGGTGACGAGAGAGGCACCGGCGAAGCCAGAGTTTGAGTGAAGCCGGACTGCAAGCGTCGTCAGAATCGCGGCGAGAACAGCGACGACGAGGTTGAGGACGAGGTTGAGCCACTGCTGGATCATGACCAGTAGATATGCCGGTCGTTGGCTAGTGTCGAGCAAGCGAGCGTTTTTCTGGACGTCATCAGGGACAAATCCTATCAATCACGAACATTAGCACCGCGCTGATGGCATGGACCAAATCTAGTCCTTGTGAAGAGTAGAATAACGATCACCCCTCTTACCGAAAGCTCTTAAAGATACTATGCCCTTGGCAGTGTCGATGAAATGCGTGCTATGCAAATATGGATCAGTATAGCGCTCCACAGAAGGGTAAAGTCGATCTTACTAGAGCGGGCTCTTCGACTCGAGATCTAGTAGTCTTAGTTGTCTCGATGTCCGCAAATAGAACTTCTGCATGACATAAAGCAGGGCGCCTAAGAATGGGTAACTAATGGCCAGGTAGGGAGATGAAGTGAGCATCACAGCGGCTTGTCCGATTCCTTGGAAGACCTGACAGTTTCCAGTTAGCCCGATCTATCTATCATTGTGCATTCCCAAACACGCACGAACGTTCAAGCCAAACATCACGGGAACTTATCCAGTAAATGAGAAACTTACACAGAAAAGAGTGTTCAACAGCGCATTCGGCAGTTCAGTGTCGATAAGATTCAGATCTTGTGAGAATAGATTCGTAATAACACCTGTGTCCGTCGTGGTAAAGAAGGACAGAGGTGCTCGGACCAATGTCCGCAGAGCATCCTGGTGGACGTTGGCGCCTGCCCGTCTCACAGAGACAATGAAAATAGCAATCCCGAGCAACAGGAGGGATATCAAGGCAGCTGTTTGAAGAAGAGCATAGATCCCAGCATAATAGGCGTAGGAATGAGCCGGATGCTCCGAATATACATCGTCCGTCCAGTACGTGAGCCCTAAAAGGAGTTGACGTTAGTGTGTTGGAGAAATTCGACAGCCTCTCTCTCTCTCCCCAGCCTAAGCTGATCAAAAATTTCGGGAATGCTGGGTTCTCTCGCCCAGCTTAATTGCTTGATTGACTGACTCACAGATTGTGGGGAAATTTGTGAAGAACCCCCAAAGAGCGGCAAAAAACAAGCTGCTTGTTGCTAGGAAAACTCCCATGCTCTTGAAGTAATGCTTGTATACCGTCCTGTCACCAGTTTGTCGTGATTTGCCTGTATCTAGCTCTGCGAATGGTGCATTGGTTGACGCATTGCGAAGTTCCCCTGCCTCTGTTTTCACATCGTGCTTTTCTGACGACGTTACTGCTTCTGACGAAGTGTCGCTCTCGGAACCCCCTCGTAGACCTAGGCGGTGGATATACCCATCACGAGCCATTAGTTCGTTGAAAGTGCCTTGCTCAATAACTGTGCCGTTTCCGAGTGCGATGATGTAATCCGCCGTTGGTAGATGTCTGATACTATGGGTGCACAATACGACCGTGGTACGTCGTCGCCTGAGCAGTCCGTCGGGGCCGAAGACCTGGCGAAAGACTTGCTCCTCTGTATCCGCATCCAGACCACTAAAAATATCGTCCAGCACTAGAAAATCCGACTGCAGGTACAGGGCCCTCGCAAGGGATACCCGTTGCTTCTGCCCTCCGGATAATGTGATTCCGTCGGATCCGATGTTGGTCATGTCGTTTTGAGGAAGTGTCGCCAGATCAAAGCCGAGGGCCGTCGCCTTGATAACCTCGGCATATCGCTGCTCGTCAAAGGGGGAATATCTTATGATGTTATCCCGGATAGTGCCGTTCGAAAGGAATACGGCTTGCTCACAAAATCCAACATGGGGAAATCTGGTACTCAAAGCTACACTACCTTCGCTGAAGGGAACCTCGCCCAGCAATGCCTTGCACATGGTAGACTTTCCCGACCCAACGGGTCCGATAATCATATTGAGTGATGATGCAGATATCTGCACATTGATGTCGCGTAAGGTGAACTCGTTCGCTTCCCAGCCGAACTTTCCGTTTCTGATGATCACCGGAGGCGACGCATTTTTTGCTGCTTCGGTGGAATTTTCAATATTCGCCCGTGCCTTTTCGGAATGATGCTTCGGATCAGTCACGATATCGCGAAAGTCGTGGTGAGTTTCGCCCTCTAGGAAGGCTTGAATTCTGCCCAAACAAGTCAACCCAGATATGAGCAGTGGAACAGTCTGGAAGAGCTGAGTGAGAGGGTTGGTTAGTAGCAAAAGGTACGAAAGACTTGTAAAGATCCTTGGGACGTCCAGTGTTCGCTGAGCAAATGCGAAGGTCAGTGGTGGGCTGATCAAAAACGGTATGTAGCCAAGCAGAGCCGCGATAATAGTGATCTTGCGGAATCGGACCCCTGCCGCGAGCTCTTGTACGCGCAGTGTCTGCACATAGTCACCGACGGTGGTGGAGAGACCGGATATCTTCAGGTTCTTCATGCTAGAAATGACTGTTGTTGTTAGGCTGACACGCTTCTGATTACCTGCCATCCAGGACCTCTGAGAGTCTCCGGTGAACTTCAAAAGGATGCCCAAACCTAGGAAACAGACTGTCACAGCTGCAATGGGCGCTGCGAACACTACGCCGAGTTGATCGTACAGCAACCAGCTAGCTAGAGCAGCCTGAATCAAGCTAGCCCAGGTTTCGTGCAGAGACAGAAAACCCATGTTGATCCGTTCTATGTCTGTGCTCATTAAAGTCACTGCTGCGTTATCGTCACCTGCCCCGAAGCGAGTTTCGGTGGCTTTGATGTAAGTCTCAGTGATGAGCATCGACCGCGCCATTGCAAGCATGCGATGGTGGAAATACCTAGAATAATACGTTAACAGTCCTCTCTGATGGTTGAGGAGGAACATGTTCATTGTACCAACAGAGAGCCTGGGATATTGCGATCCCAGAATAAATCAATATACTAGCGCCAATGAAGCCATACGCAACGTTGGGATCTCTTTCAGGCTTGGACAGGTATTCCAGTAAGCTTTGGGTGAAGAATGGCTGAGCTAACGTGAAACCAAGCATTGCCAAGCGGGGTGGTATTGGGAGGAGCAGATTTATGTTCAGCGTTCGCATTAGTACCTTCACAAGGCCGAGGTTGTCGCCCTTGAGTTTGCCATAGTCCATGTTCTCGGAGAATTTGCCGTGAAGCAACCTGGAATTAAGAGTGCTGTCAAGCGGATAGAGATCCTCCATCTTCAAGACTTTGCTGTAACCGGCTAGGAAGAGTCTATTGAGCCAGAAGTAAACGCCGAGAGAAAATATACCGCTCGTCTCCTCTGGACTGTGCGCTTTGATATCCCAGCTGATCCATCTCGACTTTTATGCTGCTATAAGTAATCTCAGGCCTCCCGCCCGAGGACAAGAACAGCGTCCTGGCCTGTGCCCCGTCTAGGAGGAGGGTTAGAAATAAGTAGCTGTTCAGCAAGATGGATGGCCTTGGACTTCTGCTATGGTCCATGACACTGAGCACCATCATGAACAATGCCGACGCGAGCTTCAGCGCCGAGGCAGCTACGAATAAGCCAGCCACGTGTAAGGAGCCGACTACAGCCAAGACGAGGAGCGAAAGCTCAAGCGCGACATATGTGGCGATGACGCCCTGGAACATGCGGATTAGAAAGAGGGGATGATAAAGCGATACTGTGAGTAAAAGGAACATACCAACTTGATGAACTGGACTGTTGGGGCGTGCACGATGGCTGGTCTCCGTGCCTGGTAGAGAGTGCGCCATAACGATGATACGATGAACAAAGCAGAGGGTACGATAGAGAAGAACAGTTGCTCGAACTGAAGGTTGAAGTCGAATGTAGCATGGTCTTGCTGGAAGAGATTGCCCAATCCTTGAGAAAAGGACATTGTGGACGCATGAACACGTTTGCCGCGTTTGATCTCGCTTCCAGCTGTTGTTGTGAGTCGTCGCTGTAAAGACAACTAGGCCCCCTTCAACTTCCCTAAACTTTGAAGTGTAGGACTTTTTAATAAGCATCTGCTTAACGAGTAAGCCGGAATTCCGGGCTTTTGGGAACCAACATCGGATTACTTCCTTTCATGGAATGACCCCTAAATAACATTTGCATGTTCTCGGAGCATACGAATACCCTTATGCTCTCGGAACGTATGAACGCTATACTGGAAGTTCCCACAACTATACATGTATCGTTAATAGTTTCTTCTCGTTGTATAGAGAACAGAACTTAGACCAGAGTTCAATCGAACACCAGACTTGGATTCAGCTGTTCGCTGCTAGATGCACTAGTTTAATTACGTCAGAACTTTTGTTTTTCTCGACCCTAATCTAATGAGCGTCTTCTGGTTACTTATTTAGTTGTGAGTTATCCAAACATAGCGTGGAGAGTGTGAACCGATATAACCACATTTGAGCTCTGAGAGACGGAGTCTCGGAGATAGCTATTCGCTCTTGCTGACGACCCTTAATTAGCGGGGCAGACTGGATTTCATGTTTACGAATTGGCTGTTATTTATCGTAAGAATGCTTTTCTCTTGTTTTGAACGTGAAATCACCGAGATATGTTTCGGAATAGCAAAATCCCTAGTACCTAGTGTACATCATGAGGCTACGGTCCCCTTGTGTCGGAATATGCAGGTGTCTACGACCCCCCACGTCCTAGGACTATGTATGGGAGCCTCGAGACTTTCCCCACACGTTACTCGAGCCAACGTCCACATACTCAGGAGCAACACGGGTCTAGAGGATGCTCTGGGGAGTGGGCACGGGATGTTCCGTTTTAATACCATCGATGGCGATTCTCTCTACCAGATACCTACTTACCAATTGTCACACGACAATTATGATACACTTGTAAGACTGCGCTCTCACTCACCCAGATTTAGAGGTGTCACACCGGGATTGGATCACGTTGAACGAAATCCTCTCCGGGTACGTAACTTACCAGACCCTTTCCTGTTTTTCATCATTCATTTTAAAAAAATAAAAATAAAAAGTTCGTAAAAGGGCGATAAGTTCCCAGATCTCTGGTTCTGCAGCGCGCTTTTCTGTATTCGTACACTTCCCTTGCATCGCACCGTAGTCGTTTTGACGTAGCACCTTTAGCTGCGCCTGGACTTGGTTTCGGACTCAACGACAACCTAAAGCCATCTTACGAGATTTTGCAAGTATCGTGTGCTGATAGAAGAAGTGTTGACGAATAGTCGAAAACGAGTACGGCACGGAGAATCATGCATGCATAATGGCGTTTGCAATTAATTCCCAAACCGATGGGATAGGTATAATGTAGAAGTAGGTAATGATTACCAACTCACGGCTCTTTTAGGAGAGAGGGTTACCATCAAAAAGGGTCAGCTTCGTGGACGGGATAATACCTGTTATTACGTAAGCTCATTGATCCACAACGGCGCAAACATGCGGCACTGCACTCGTCATCTGAGCGGTCCGGGAGTGGAAATCGGTGCTCGCGCCCATCATCTATCTAAGGACTTACTTGCAACAAGTCCGCGTGTAGAGAGGGAGGGGCTGCTATATCGGAGCGCCATCTCCGGCGGGGAAGGGCAGTGGCCTATCTACGGTATGTCAAATAATCAGGACGTAAAAAAGGATGGAGTGAAGCGGTGAGGGGGCTATCAGATGACTTGTCATGAGATGCGGTAATTTACTTCCAAGCCTGATTGATAGACGGAGCTTGATTCGATGTCGTAACGATTATGTCTTGGGAAATTTGTCGGGCGGACGTTTGTCACTTAGGGGGAAAGCGTTGTAAGCGTTGTAAGGAGGTTTATCACTTAGGGGGAAAGCGCTGGAGGAGATATGTCACCTGCACTTAGGGGGAAAGCTTCGGGTCAATGCGGCGGCCTCTGGGTTGACGCGGTTGGCAGTCTACAGTAATGCGGCCTTCCTTTGCTCCCCCACTCGTCTTACGCCTCTTACGACTGGGCCGAAGGGGAGGGGATCAGCGCCGGCACATACATAATGGTGTTGGTAAGTTTCGATGGAAAATAAGCAAAGAAAGGACCTGATCTAGATGTGAGGAAGAGGCATGTAGATAGGTATTTATATTTCGCCCATTTCACACAAGAGCTAAGTTAGGTAGGCCCCTAATCTGGTCTAGAATGTTTTGTTGCCTGCGTACCATTGTTTCGGCACTTGGAGCCAGATTGAATCCAACTGAGGAGTGGGGGTAATGGTGTAGGCTGTGTAACCGACAAGCGAATAATAGCGCTCGGCTTGTCTGCTTTTGGCAAGTCTCCAATAGATACTTATCCGGGAGGTCGCCCTGCCCCTGTGTCCGTACATGTACTGCACATGCCGCCCCGAGCCGAGCTTACCTATCGGCAACTCGGGCGGAGAGAGGGCTTTGGAGCAGGACGGATGACTCTATATGCTGTTATGTATTCGATGGAGATAAGAGGGGATTTTCATATCTCTGTCCCGAGCTTCCTGATCCATCGCACGGTTGAGAGAGGCATGCGCGAAACTTTCCTCGGTTGAGGCTAAATACGCCATTGACGCTACAGTACTTGCGGGATAGCGGATAGAATGTTTCTCGAACAGGAGGAGAGTTAGTGTTGAGAGGCGAACTGCACCTGCAGGGGTGGCCCCGGGATCTGCATTATCAGATTATACTAACCAAGGAGCCAATGTGCGGCGAATGTCTGGCCAATGTGGGTTGGGAAGGTCGATCGGCAGGTTGTAATAGGTTGTAATAGGTACGCGCTCGAGATAGCGGGCCGTGTATTGTCGAAAGCTTCAAGACGTCAGTCGCCAGTCAGTCGCCAGTCAGTCGCCAGTCAGTCGTCAGTCTTTGTACTTAAATAGCGCCCTTCCTAGCTGCGTACTTATTTAGTCAAGGGCTCCCCACGGCGTTTGTAAAAATCGCCAACAGCGCGACACTTCTTTCACTCTTTATGTCTGAGGATTGACTTGTCCTGTCCTGTCCTTCCTGTCTTTTCTGCCCTCTTCTTCATAGCAACCCCAACGACGCTATTAAGGCTGCATTGTTCCCTTAACGAGATTATCCTTACCCAATTCTTGCACGTCGCCGCCAACATCCAACGAGAATGAACACCTCCATGGTAAAATCCAAGTTCCTCTCCCACGCGGAGGATATTGGAGTTGTCGCCGTAGGCTTTAGTGGTGGCCAGGTACGAAAATCTACCAGCGATAAATGCTTTAGCTCTGGAAATCGTATTGACGTGTGCTCTATTCTTTAGGGCAAAGCTGGGGTTGATGCCGCTCCCTCGGCCCTCATCGAATCCGGCCTCCTCGTCCAACTACAAAATGAGCTCAACTACAGACTCCACGGCGACGATGCAGTCAATGCCTACAACGACCTGGTGCCTCAAAAGGACCCGCCTTACCGTAATATGAAGAACCCCGGCACCGTGAGTGCTGTGACCCAGCGGCTCAGCGAGCAAGTGTACGCTCATGCCAGGGAAGGGAGGATGGTGTTAACACTGGGTGGCGACCACTCCATCGCGATCGGCACCATTGCAGGCACAGCCAAGGCCGTTCGGGAGCGACTGGGACGCGAGATCGCTGTCATCTGGGTCGATGCGCACTCTGACATCAACACTCCCGAGACAAGCGATTCCGGCAACATTCACGGCATGCCCGTGGCCTTTATCACAGGTCTAGCCAAGGAGGATAAGCCAGAATACTTCGGCTGGCTGAAGCCCGAACACATGTTGAACGTCCACAAGCTCGTCTACATTGGCCTGCGAGATGTGGATGCCGCCGAGAAGAGAATTCTACGAGAAAATGGCATCAAGGCGTTTAGCATGTTTGACATCGATCGGTATGGATCTTCCCTCCCCGCCAGTGCATTTGGGATCACGAGCAAAGGCTAACGTGAAGGCTGCATAGCCACGGAATTGGACGGGTAGTCGAGATGGCTCTGGCCCATATCGGTAACGACACGCCGATCCATCTCTCGTTCGATGTCGATGCACTCGACCCGATGTGGGCTCCCAGCACGGGGACTCCAGTTCGAGGAGGGCTGACCCTGCGAGAGGGTGATTTCATCTGCGAGAGCGTTCACTTGACCGGAAACTTGGTGGCGATCGACTTGGTCGAGGTGAATCCAAGTCTCGCGGCAGATCGGGAGGCAGAGGCGAACGAGACGATTAGGGCTGGGTGTTCGCTCGTGCGATGTGCTCTCGGGGAGTCACTGCTATAGAGGTAGATCATCTGTAAGGGGTGAACGTCGCGCGTTGTTTGTTGTCTTGGTGGTGTCTCGCGATGGCAAGCCTCGCTCCAGACTAGAATAGGGGGGGCATTTCCAGGCAAACTGTATAGACATTCAGGCGTTTATGATGGAAAACCAGTCACTCGGTAGGTGGAAAATATGGCTATTGGGACGTATGATTAATGGAATCGACAACCTGAGCAATCGCGTAGATCAGGGTCGGCTCAGCATGACAGAACGGCGAAGGCTTCTACACAATTCTTGCAGTATACAATTGAAGTACACCTACACTTCCGCTGCCTGGCTCCTCGAGCAACAATGGCCCTTGTGTTGACATCGGGCGAATTACGACGGGAATGATGAATGCGAGGAAGGAAAATGGCATGTCACGAAGCGAGAGATTTTGTTTTGGTGTAGAGACTCAGAAAGCCCTCTGGGAACTTGATACATGTCGCATTTGAGCCCTACGAAGCTTCGCTAAATGCGCCCCTGTACTACCTACCACGGATGGCCCCTCCCTGCGGGCACGGCCGGGTACTGGCGGCTTCACGCTGATGGAGCGCGCTGAGTTGGTGGCGATTGGAGCCCAACCCACTGTTGACAGGGTCACGTACAGGGCCTACAGCATCGAGAGACCCCGCTGCAGCTCCCGGCGCCGTCTATCTCGATACGGGCAAATCATCGCGTCAGTGGCTTGAGTGGGCGATCGATTTGCGCATTCGATGATCTGCATCATTTCCGCCCAACCGGGTTCGTCGGATCCGTCACAGCTCTCCCTCCCAACACCACACGTCGCTGACGACCACGGGGGAGCCACCTACAAGCTTGCTGTCACGAGCTCAGCTTCGCCACCACGAGGAAAAGCGAGAGCGCAGGCTTCCGTCCACCAAGCAGCACGCGCGTGGCAGCCCGAACGAACGAACGAACGAACGAACGCGCACCGCAAACCAATTGGGCGGCGCGCATCTCTGAGTTGGCAAATTGGGCGCACCCGTCGTCGCCGGCGTCTCTGCGTCTCTGCATCGTCATTGGGCTCCCTTTGTGAGGCGGTCTGGTCCCTTGCATGGATAGCGTCGACACCGACGGGGTCTTGAAGAGAGTCGAGCCTCACGACCGTAACCCGCGCTCGATCACTTTCGCCGATCAATCATTCTGTCGCCTGTAATCCCTCAAACGAAAGGACAAGTCAGACTAGCGAAGAGAACAATACGTCGGCTTTGGCATTTTGGAGAGAGGAAACACATTGGAATTCTTGGACTAGGGATAGCTTCACCGTCCTGTGTCCGTGTTGGCCTCGACGGATCGCCTAGAAAGAACCGGCGGATTCGAAGCGAGTCGAGTCGTTGGGCGGTTGGTTGACCACCTCGAGAAGGACGCCAGAACCGTTCCTCGATCTGAAGTCGAGTCAGGGCACTTGCAGTCAAAACAACCGCGCCACCACTGTCCCGATCGACCTCAGGATGGCCGCATCCGCCATGACGGGGGACTCGTTCACCTACGAACGACGCATTGCGCGCGTCCACCGCTACCACTGGCCCGCCATACAGCTGAATGTCTGGATGCTCATAATGCTGGCCGCATCCTTACTCATCATTGGCGTTTTCGGATCCTTCATCGGTATCCAACAACAGTTGGACCTGAACGTGCCCTGGTAAGGAAGCCCCCCCTCTCGACAATCCGCAGACACTTCACAGATAGACTGGCATATCGACGACCCAACGGGAAACATCGAGACATTGGCACTGGCACTGGCACTGGCACTGATCGCTAACTACATGATATAGGTACTTCTCCTATTACATCACCGTCTCCGGATTGACCGTCGCCTTCATCGTCTTATTACTCTGGCTCATAGCACAACGCCGACTATTACCGTCCATCGTCATCATTGGCGCCTTCGTGCTTTTCGTCCTGTGGCTCGTGGGCCTGATCGTAATAAGCATCGAGCTCTGGGGCCCCGCGGGATCCGTCAGCGCCAATTGCGACAACTTAGTCTGGAACAACGTACAACATGGCAACAACGTAGCTACCCTGGCTTGGTTGCAGCAACGATCGATATGTAAGTGGCACGATCCCATACGTTCTCTCGAGAACAATCAAGGAGTCGATTAGGTACTAATGCGGTAATTCCACTTATCATAGGTCAACAGTGGCAGTCTGTCTTCGCCTTTGGCGTCATCGGCAATATCTTCTTACTCTGGATCATCGTAATGGCCGTTCAGGTCTTCTACGACGATGTGTAGCAGATTGTGCCAACACATAGCCCAGCCATCTCTTTTTTTTATACCATTTTCGCTTACTTCCCGCCCTCATGAGGAACAGCATGTATGATTTGAAATGTTCATAGGATGATCTCACTTATTGCATCGGGTTTACACTGCGGCATATCTCGGCGTTCGGGTATGTGGTACGGCTTGGGCGACATTTTGTATTTATACAGACCGGAAGGAGCGAGGAAGATACCTAGGTTGGAGAGACATATACCTGGCGCTGCACTTATATTGTATGATGTTTATTAGCCATGTTGATGATATTCTTATTGTTACAGAGCAAATCCCCGACTCGCTGTGTCTTACACTACCTATCTAGTGATCTCAATTCCCACACATCGTCATCATAGCGAGAACGTCGTGTAAACAACCAGACGAGTCCAATTTCCATTTCTGCTGCCTGTTTGCACAATATCCATCACCATCCAAATACACTACTGGGAGAGCTTCTCAGGAGCCTCCTTGCTACATATACCACGAACATCAGCATCTTTTGGTCTTGGCGCTTTAGGTGCAAAACTCGTTCAGACTTACCCCGTCACCTTCTCGATGCCCTCGCGGCCGGTGTCCGTGATCTTCTCGCGCTGCTCGCCGCTGAGCTTGTCGCCCATGAACGTCTTGTTGGCGTATTCGGCGGCTGTGGGAAAGTTTTTATGCGTTAGCTGGCTTGTTTTCTCCGATTTACAAGGAGATGGAGCAAGGGAAGAAAGTAAGAAAGTAAGAAAGTAAGAAAGAAAGAAAGAAAGAAAGAAAGAAAGTAAGAAAGGAAGGAAGGAAGGAAGGGAGATCTTGCCCTTGTCGCCGTAGTCCTGTTGTTCGCCGCCGTCGCTGTTGGCGGCCGGGGCGTTGGACTGTTGTTTGTCTTGGCCGCCGCCGACGACTTTGTTGATGGTGTCCATTGTGAATTGAGGTTGAGTCGAGGATATATATATATACGTTGTTGGCTTATTCGCTGTTGCTGCTGATTGCGCGACGGAGGTGGAATATATCTAGTACAGATTCATAGATATATAGATAAATAGTTTGTAGAATACCAACCGGATTCCTCCCGCTCTTTATACCCCGAGACGAACATGCCGTCATGCGAAAAGAGGGCCAACCCTACCAAACATGTAGGGACCTATATTCATTCACCTTGTTGGGCTGGCTTCCAAATGTCGGGACTTACACGCAACGCAACCGACCATTCGTTGACATATGCAATGACGTCGTCCGAATCTATCCAAACGCGTCCCCCGCCCTGCCAAGCAAGTCTAGGCGAAGCTTATATCTATGTCCATGAGCCGATCATCTCGATCCTCACTCTTCTATACTACAATACCTATAGGCCAAAGCTGTATAACATCTCTCATTTCACGATCTGAGTCGCGGGGAATAAGTACCGGGTAGTAGCTTAGACAAGCTAGCACACCTACAGCATATACCTCACCTCGCACCTATTCCAACTGCCGTCGGAATCTACCTAACTAGCTATGTTTGTCGTAGATTACATCACAGTCTGTCATCTCGCAGAGTGGCTTACATCGATGACGGGTCCATGGCCTTTAGACATCGAAAATGTTGCATCATGGCTGAGGCAATTCTACGCGACACTTGTTGCCCGCATAGGTTCCTTGTGAGCTCTTCTTGGAGGTAAGCCGGCCACCCGACAGTTTGTGTAAGGTAGTGTAGTGAGTGATACGTATACCCTAGCGACTAGGGAGTTGGGGCTGAATAGCTGTGCTCATCATGAAGTTTATACAGTTACCGCCTCTTTGGCAGATTTACCAGCGGCTCCAAGGCCGGAGACAGCTACGGACATGTGCTTCTAGCAATATTGGTACATAAACTGATGATACACTTGGTATTTAATACAACCCATCCCGCCCCGCGTATGGACAAAGGTCAAATATGTGGATGTATGTATGCGAAGACGTGAACCAGTTCTGCAATGCAATGCATACGCACATCTATGCTTCTGTTTCAACGCCAACAACGCCAACAAGGGTATAACCCAATAAAATTCCCGTCCCTTCAAGACTTGCATGTGATAACTTTCGTTCTCACCACGCTCCTGTCAATGCTGTATAAGTACGCCAAAAAAACGCCGTCCCCGTTTGATACACCCGTCCATGCCGTCCAATATGTATGTAATGCGGGTTCGTTTCTATAACCCCGCCGGGTTTGACGGGACACAGGCCTTTCAAACAAAACCCCTCGTCTCGTCTCATCATGATTTTATATCGTCAACCCATCCCATTGTCTCCCTTCGGTCGTCAGAGAGGCGGGCGTATTCAAGCAATAGCCGGAGGATATAGATTTGCATGTCTTCTTGCCTGAGCACACTCTCGGCCCAAGCCTTACCGTCCATGGCAATCTTCCTCGCGGCGTCATCGTGCCCCGGTCTGACTTTACCGTATCCTAGAAAGTACTCCATAATCCCGTAAAAGTCGCCGAAGCGGCTGTCCATGGGCACAAAGTGCTTCCAAGCGATCAACCGGCTATCATGCCATTCGTGCCACATCGTGCTCTTAATGGGAACCCCGGTACTGCGAAGGAAGGCGAGGTACCGACCAGAAAAGGAGTTGCCATCAACGTCGGGAAGGTACTTGTAAGTGAACTGCTCCGCCAGGTCCAGGCTGTCAATCACTTCAAAATGCTGACCGGTATAGGGGCACTCGTGTTCCTCCGGCTTTGGTTCATATTCAGGATCACACATAAGATCAGTGAAACCAACATCAGCCCATTCGGATATCCACTCCCCTAAACGCTTTTCTTTCCTTGCCATAATATCATAGCTAGCAGCAGGCAATTCGAAGTTCACGGGGGGTCCGATCTCCGCTTCAGCAAGAGCAATTTTCGTCCCGTTATTCATCGCTACAAAGCGGTGTCGCTGGAAACCTCGCCAATTCGATTCCTGGTTCAATCCTCCCGTGGCGACTCCGCGCCAGATAAGTGGACTAACCTTCTCATCCCATTCGGGGCCTTGATAACCCCCACCGGTAAATCTCTCCTCTCCATCCCAATACATGGGTGCAGGCAAGAGGATTTCGTTGTTGGTGGCGAGCTTGCTTCCTCCGAAGAGCGGGAAGAGAACTCGAGTGGAACGAGTGGATAGAGGATGGATGAAGATCCCCTCGAGACCTTGCAGGTCAGGTTGATGGCAGAATTCGGTCGAAAGGGAGAAGTTCGAGACGTAACCTTGATATTGGTGGGGGATGGCCCACTCTGGCGAGAATGTAGGCGTATCGTCGTAAGAGGCTATAACACCCAACCGACGAGCTGGACTATCCGGGGGACAACCACGACGTGCAATCAACCAGAAGGGACCTATTAAAGGTTAATATCTCTGTTGGCATATGCTTTGGAACGGTGAAAAGGTCGTCCTACTCGTGTCTTCCCACTTTTTTTTTCTCGTGGCTGGCTTCTTATAGCCCGTTTCGGGATCGGGCAGGTCCTGAAAGGTTGATATAACCTTGTCTACGGGAGTGAGTTTTCGAGTACGCTCAGCCTTTTGCATATATGTCGCCATCTCTTCCCATGGTACCACCAATCGAGGCTCATCCATGGCGTTGAGAGCAACGTCCATATCAGGTAATAGATGTTCAATGGTCTTGAACATCTTCAACCAAATCTGTGTCCAGAACCAGTCACTCTGCGCACTTGCATTATGTTTGCGAACGTTGATAGTCATCTCGAAGTCCCAAGATTCTTTGCGGATGATTTTTGGATCAAGGCCCCAGAAGGGATTGAGGTCGTGGTATATACGGTCAAAAAAGTCCTCGACTATGATGGCGTCGTTTTCCTGGGCGAACTGGAACCATTTATCAAAGCCAGGAGGCGGATGTCTGCCGCGGCGCTCGCGGTAAGCCTTGGCGGCTTGAGCGAGCGTAGTCGACTCTTTGGCGAGAACTTCCTTAAAACTCTTCTCGGCGAGCCTTATCAATTCATCAATCGGATGATCGGCAGCGGTATCCGAACTCGAGTGTTCTGTAGACTTGGCGGGAGTAGTAGAGTCGTCATCTTCTTTGCCAGGACCGCTTTCCGCTTGCCCAGGTTTGTCAGGTTCTTTGCCAACGCCGCCCTTGCCTTCATCTGTCTTTTCTGGGTTGCCGTGCGTATTGCTAGGGTCGCCCTTCGGCTTGCTGCTTTCGCCTAGAGGTTTCCCAACAGGCCTATGTTCTTCCTTTTCTTCTTTAGCCTCCTCAACGTCCTGAGTCTTCGGTTTCTCCTCCTCGTGTTCCGACGAGGGCGGCGATGGTGGGTGTTCTATCGTGGCTTGGTCGGTGTTGAGAACAGGAGCATCATGGCTGGGAGGACGGGGGAGGTCGGGAACAGGAGGACGGTAGGGGGAGTCGCTCGAAAGGTAGTAGAGGATACATATCAAAAGCGCGAGGGGAAAGACATAGCGTATGATTTGTGATGGTCGCCGTGGTGGGAAAGCGGGCGACCGCATTGCGAAGAGAGGGATGCCGCCAGGGCGCTGGTGGTTTGAGGGTTGACAACCAAGAGCGAGTGTTAGCGCTTCAACGCGCGTGGCAGGCTAGCGACTCTCGAGCCGGGAAACCAGAAACCAGATAGATACCTAACTAGACAAAACGAAGACGTAAGGGAATCGAATAAGGGGTCCAGTAGTCACGAGACTCGGGCCTCTCGTTACCCTCTACCACTCTCAGCCAGGGTCATCAAAGCGAGCGCAAATGAAGAGGCAGAGAACGAAACGAGGGGAAATGGACAATTATTCAACGAGGGAGTGGAAAAGAACAGATTGAAAGGTATAAAATAACATAACGTGATAACGATGATCGCTCGAGTACTAGGCTGGGCTAGTGCAGGTCACTAGTAAGTGCAAGATGGAAAGGTGGGTTAGCGTGTTGGAGTGCAGGGAGTCGAGGATGTCGCCAGCTTCGGGCGATGACGATGATGATTTCTAATAGGTGCGTAACAGCGAGAGTTGGAGAAGGAAGGTATGTGCTCGAAACCCCGATGACCAACGCAACGTTGTTTCGCCTTGTGTCCCAATTTACCGTGACATTAGATAGCAGATGATGCACAAGGGCGACTCTCTCTCTCTCCCCCTCTCCCTTGTCTCTCGTCTCTCTACCGACGACCTATTGCTTGCTCACTTCCTGGGCTTGGCGGTTGAGCCTGGGCCATGGAAATGAATTAGCGTATTATGTGCTGTAGTCACAAACAAAATAGAAGAGAAGAAACAATAAAAGAGGAATCGTCATTTAACTAGCATTACCACGAAGAGGTCGGTAAGAAGAACACTCCAGGAGGATATCGGTATGGAGTTGGAGAAATTAAGGGAGGGATGACGCCAGTTTGCCAGTTTGTCAAATTAGGTCATCTGCCGCGGTATACTAGGTACCTAGGTGGTATATGTAGGTAGTATACTACGGACCTAGGTAGTCTACAATGCGCACCTACCTACCTAGTAGTGTAATAGGCTACCTAGGGAGTACCTAACGTGATGTACCTACTGTCCAAGACCGTCTACATATAAGGCCGATCCTCGACAATGTCCCACTATTTCCCCAGAACGCCCCACTAGTGCAGAGACTGCCGCGAAACCACAAGACCCAAGACATCTCTGTAGGTATGCATACCTACTTAGTACTTAGGTACCTAAGGTAAGCTTTTAGGTCTTCAGGGTTCTCTCCAGGGGTTAGGTCCTTAAGCTCAGCTGAAATCAACAACATTCTGCATCTTGCTTGGGTACACTACATTAGGTACCTAAGGTAAGTACATAGGTAAGGTGGGAGCCTCAAGTTTATTTATCTGTTACACGACAGGCGTTTATACTACCTAGTTAACTCATATGGGTAATTAGTAGTAGATAGGACAAATTGTATCCAAACCCCCGAGTAGTACAGTATTAAGTACGCGTACGAGGTTTTACCTCGGAGAGACACGGAGAAAATAGGAAACCGGTTCATAGTCCACCGTGAGGAGAGTTCGAACTGCAACACAGCAAGCCTATATCCATCTGATAAACCTGTTCCGGCCGTGAACGTGGTAAGGCAACTCAGGCTACATCATGCCAGCCCATCACATGCAGGTGTCAAACTCTAACGACGAGTCGCTCGCTTAATATATTCTACAGGATAAAATACACTCATCACACCAACTGTAACCTTACAGTCCCACATCAATATACACAAGGAGTAATCGGCTCCTGAACGTATGTGTTGATCAACACCGTACATGTAATGTAGTCTATGTACAGACAGATTGGCGCCTTTGATATCCGAGAAATTTCCGCCATAGCAGTTAGTGTGGTCACGACTTGGCTATCATTTCAAAAAGAAACATCGGGGATTACGACTCGGGAGCGGTTATGAAGGCTGTAGCTAAACGTCAGAATTAGGACCTTCATCATCCCTATCACTTAGGTCATCATGGGCTCGTCCCACCAAGTCATTGAACTCGGGGCGAAACGGCCACTCCATCCAAAGCTCGAAGAGTTCTTCCCACTGTCGCGCGTCCAGCAGTCGCGGTATAGCCTCCGCGCCAGGCAGATGAAGGAGAAAGCCCCCGTTAGACAAGTCTTGGCCGCTCTTCCATCGCGGCAAGATGTATTCCGACGCACCAGGCCACAAGGCATCCAAACCAAGGCCGAGCGGCTGTGTGGCCTGGAACATCAACGATCCCATCACGATGTCAAATGTGTCGGCGGCGCGGTTTGAGCCTGGCCCCATCTGTCGCAGCAGAGGATGAGGCGCCCGTGGTTGGATGTCCAGCAGGCTACAGTTAATATTGGGGAAAAACTCTTCGGCCTGTACCGTCAAGGGCTCGTAGTCCCGGCGATCCCATTGAAGCAAAGGCGGTGTCCGACGAAAAGCGTGTAGGCTATCTTTGTACGTCACGAACTCATACGCAAGCGTCTTCGGGCACTCTCGCACTTGTGCCTGCCATTCGAGCTCAGCCGCTGCTATCTCCTCGGCAGTCGCCGTCTTGGATTTATGAAGCGCTATGATGTCGTCTAAGCCCCTTGAACAATGCAGCATTTTCTCGGTCTTCCTAACGTCTGTGGCGGCCCTCCACCGATAAGTGTTCATGGTTTTCAAATCATCAGAGTCCTTATCGAAGCCACCTTGCTCGGCACTAGCGGCCTGCAGGCCAGCCAGGATATCATAATAGCGTCTTTTGAACGTCGGGGGATGAACTCCCGGCATCCGCCTCCGCCCCCGCCCCGCCGCTAGAGCCTCCAGGAAACCATCGGGCTCTCGCCCGGAGGGTATTTGAAGCTTTGCGGCTTGCATCCTCTTAATTGTCGCCAGTCGGCTAGCATCGTCCATGGCATCGTCGCGGACATACCATGCACCCGACATCGCCTCGCTCCCGCAGACCTCCCGCACCCATTCACACACCAGATCATTCTCAAGCGCTTGTCGCCTCCTCTTCTGTATAGTCCTGGGTAGGAAACTTGCCTTATCATCGGAGCGCGTCCATATGAGCATACGAACGAGACCATAACGCTGAAACAGACCACCGGTACGAATGGCAGAGGCAAACTGGTGTAGTAACAAGGATGCAATGGAGTCAAAATTAAGGTAGCGCTTTTTGGGATGGAAGGCAAGGTTAGCAGTAACCAGTAGTGTATCGTTGCGCACGTTCAGGTCGTCCGGGATGACCTGGTGAGGCAGATACTCGGGTGTTAAGACCGAATTGAGCTCGCGCCAGATGATACCAGACTTGGGGACCAGAGCAGTGCCGGGCTGGTCAAGCAGGGGCTGAAGAAATGGACGATATAGATCGGCATCGGGTTCTAGCAGCACATGAGATCGAGGCTGGAGAAACTGGTGCAGCTTGCTACTCCACACGCCAGCGCCTGGATAGATGTCGAGTATATCGCATCCCCGGTGGCGCTCGAGAGAAGGGCCGATGTAGGACAATATATCGTCGCATAGCTTGTCGCTGACGAGATTTACACGCGACTTGTCGCCAGCGGGTTTGGGAGGTGCTTTCGACGAGCGCTTCTTAGCAGGGGTCGTCGTCGGCGACAACCTAGTGCGACTAGTGCGTTTGTTGGGACTCCATACTCCGGTCGCAGCCAATTGCTCAGCGACTGGCCCATGAGTTTGCAGGACGGCTTTGTCGAGAGACCTGACGACTACTGATCGGCGGCATGCCGAGGAGCACAGCGATCGCTGGTTGATTAGAGAGAGGGGAGAGTAGAGGGCCCGGCCATGGCTGCTGCGGACCGTGAACATATGAAATGAAGGAGAGGTGGGGGGGAAAAAAGGTGACTAAAGATTTGGCCTCAAAGATGTGATGTTTTGTCTGAGTGATTGTCCTTCAAAAAGGTGTTGCAAGATAAATAAAACTTCTGTTCGACAGAGTACGAATGGGTGGCTTGCCGGGAGTCTTGGCTGTGGCTGTGGCTGTGGCTATTGTGGCTAATACAGGCACCTTATTCAAATCAAACCAGTGATTGGTTTTTTTTTTTTAATCTACGTATCCACCCAGAATTACCCAGTAGGCAACCGAAATCGCAGTCGACTTTTTTCAAGGTTCTTCGTACCTTTATAGTATAGCCCCAAACCACCTTTTTCGCGTGTATAAAGCATATGTCTCCACGGACCACGACTAATGCTACAAAGTCATTTGCAACATCTCTAAGACGGGAGTGACCTCGCAACAAAGCAGATAGACAATCTCTGTATCTGCCTCTCTCTACCCTTCACTGATGTGTTTATAAGTGCTCGGCATGATTCGAAACAATACCACCAATCATCCAAACCGCTCTTTCGCCCTGCTGAGCGATTGTGCCGCTGCCCACCTGGTCGCTGCTCCTAGGGCGACGAAGGAGCCTTTCCGATAGATGGCACGTTATATAGCGAGATATGCGCCCAGGCAGGGTGGCTGGTGACGGCCAGGTTTGCATTCGACGAGATAGCCGTTCCGTCCGGGGAGACAATGACATTCTTAGCACCGATTGCAATGATGTTTTGCAGTCGGTTGTTGTCGTAATTACTATCTAGCAGCCATAGAGCTTTCTGGCATGCATGTTGGTCAATGCAGTCCTGTGAGTAGGTACTGAACCACGAGTAGGTCCCTGCGGTGCCGATATGAATGTTTTCGCAGTTCCTCATTATTACTGCCCAAGACTCGTCACAGCCGTCGGTATCGCTGCCGTTGCAAGAATAATCTGGGTCTCCGGGAAAAGTGCCGACGGCGCCGTTAAAAGGAGCGGGCGGCTTAGGTGTTGGCTGGTAGTAAGTTGATTCGGTTTGTATGACGGTAGTGGCAATATTTCGGGCCCCATGAAAATTATATTGGTAAAAGACACTATGTTCGGAGGCTGTGCCGTACAGCCATGTGGCCTTCTGGCTCTCGATAAGCATGCCGCGAGCACTATACACCGAGACCTGCTCCAAGCCGTTGAGAGGGTCCGTGGGATTAGGGTCGTCGACCATGTGGTCCGACACCCACAACCACATATTGTCGAAATAACCCGAGGCTTTCTTGGTGACGTGTAGGAGCATGCTGGCAACCTGACACTTGGAAGGGTTGGTTCCGCTCCGGGTCGCCGGACACTCCACCGGCGTGAGCTCAGTCCCGGTAGCACCTCCGAGCCGAACATGGACGTCCCACAAGGCAGCAGCTCCGGCGCTCTTGGCTAGAACGTTCCACTCCATCAAAACGACACCGGGGGTCGGGCCTTTACTCGTCAGGATGAGATCCTGCATCTCAACTGTACCAACGTCGCCATCGTTGCCCACCTTGAACATGACGACTGGCTTGCTGGCATCCGAAAACTTATTGCCATTAGCAGCAAACTGAGACCAGGTCTCGCCGACAATTTTCGCATCTTTTGGGATGGTCACCGTGTCCTTCAGGATATATGTGCCAGCATCCACAAAAATTATCTTGCTGCCATCCCCATACGCGTTTAAGACTTTTTGCACCGCGGCCGTGTCATCCGTCAAGCCATCACCTTTCGCGCCTTGATCTTTAAGGTGGATAAAGTCTGTGGCCGATTTATCCGTGTACTGGTTCCTTTTCCTCTCAAAGTACGGTGCCACCTGAAGTCCTGCAACTGAGGACCCCAGAAGTGTAGGTTCGCGCGTGTAATCCATAGGCCCATTCGTCCATGTGCGTTTGTCCTGCTTGTATGTTGCACCTAGGACATACTTTCAAACAAAATCAGCAATTACTCGTCTTCCATCAACTGAAAGCCTAGCTCACATTCTTATAGTAACCCGCCGCAAGGATCACTTTGGAACTCCAGTGGTCTTGGATTTTACCGCCGAGATTGACATTGTCCAGGATCAATCCCGTGAAGCCTGAGTCACGCACATCAACGGGTACCGCCATCTCAATAGCAGACTCCCTGATGTTAGAAAGGGTGGAATCCATGATGGTTATAGAGCCCGGAATTTGTCCACCATTATCATAGAGCCGGAAGCCAACTTGAGCATTGTTCACGATGATGCTCTTCCACACCCAACCCCAGTCCCAGATTAGCTGGACCGCGGTATTGCAACCGTTGAAAGTCAGCCGAGCCGCACTAAACTGTTGGCTACCGCCGTCTAGATTTACAGTTAGTCTACTATGATAATCGGACGACAAGTCATACTTACAAATGCCAAAGTTACCACCCGTAAAGGTAATATCAGACATGACACCCCCGCTTCCATTCTCGGCAAATATACCCTGCTGGGTCTATCAACCGAAAATTAACATGTCTGCTTTAGTAGCTATGTGCACGTCATGCTTCGAGACACGCGAGGCAAAGGCTTACCGTAGCGGAGTTTGCGATCAGCTCAACGTTCTCGAGAGTGGTGGCCTGGCCCACTTGATAATGTAGTGCAGAAATGTATGCCCCGGGATTGGTTGCTGTAATGTCAACCTTTATATTGCGAATTTGGCTGTAAAAGCGTGCGGTATTAATATACCATTCCAATGCGCCCCCGTCTGGGCCTTGTCCGCCGTTCTCAATATAGACGTCGGTTGACAAGAGTCCTAGACCAATGAAGCTCGGCGCACCCACGATTGTCGGCCAATTATTGGCGTCACCTATGATCTGAGTACCGAAGTAGACGTTGATAGAGCTAGACACTAGGTAACGCCCAGGGGGAAAGTAGACGATGGCGTTTTTGGTAGTTGACCCGTTGCAGGCCGCTCCACATCTCTTGCCATCGTCAATCGCTCTCTGGATTGCTTGAGTCGAGTCCTACAGTGATTCATCATAAGCACACGCCCTTACTAAATACCTCGATTTTCTCTTCGAACTTACCCTCTGGCCAGTAGGATCGGCGCCATAGTCGTTGACAACATGTCGGAACACCTGAACTCAAGACATCAGCAACCCCGTATCTTCTTAGGTGCTGACACCAATAATAACAACCTTATAGGAGGCATCATTTCCCCACGCGACTGTGCCTTTGTGCGCTATACTCTCCATCCAAAAAGTCCCCGCCCTTTTTTCGATAGAAGTAGGAGTACGAAAGGTCGAGTTTGATACGGGATCAACTCCGAGCTCGGCCAGTAAAGCAGCAGCTCGCGCCATCTCATCCGTGATCTCCAGCAACTTTGGACCGGTGCCATTGTCACGTTTCGATGTCTTAGTGCCACGCTTGAGTCTAAAGTTGTCACGGTTTGGCTTTGCAAGGCGCGCCTTGTTGAGTTCGGTCATTTTGGCAATGGCATCCTGAACAATCTGCCGTGCCGCTTCGATATCACCGGAAGACGCATTTAGGGTTGTTACGAAGGGATACAGTGACGCTTGCCGGGATGTAACTGACGTTCGGCGTGTAACTTGAGGAGAGGCAGAGGCAGAACCGAAGAAACCAACAAGAAATTGGAAAGTTAGGCACACGCATAAGAGCGCGATACGGGAGATAACCCACATCTCGTCAGCAGAGTAATAATAAAGCTAGGTAGCGATCAACGACCAAGGTGAGAGAGGTAGGGATTTAGACTTTGACTAGCACAGGGCTTTTCAACGCGAAAATGGGAGGAATGGATCATGTCTTGCCTTGTCACGCTAGCAAAATTAGAGGCTATTCGACCATTACTTTATATCTGTTAAACTGCGTTCAATCTCTCAATGTACCTATATCGTGGGATAACATGACACCAGCCACTCTAGCAGCGGTCCGCCGAAGCGACGGCAGCGACGACAACGCCACATATTTGCAGGTAGGTTGGACAATGTAACTACGGAGAGTCAGCACGGAAGCATCACGCTGTTAATATATGCACCCCTAATTGGTGGCACCCAAAAAGGGCAGGACATGTCTGCACCTCGCCGACCACTTACATTGTTTCGTGGTCGCATTCAACCATCATATGAGAGAGCCGTCATATGAGCAATTTATGATCTGAGTAAATCAGCATCTCAGAAAACCAGCGCAAGCCCGCTGACAAGCCAGCCAAGTATGTTGAGGGCCATTCAAGCCCGTTTGTGAATAGCTGGTAATACAACACTTTGGGTTTGGGCGTCAACATCGGCCTCTTGTCAGACAAGATGCTATTAACTGCGGGAGCTCATTTTTTCTGACAACTCATTTTCTTGGGTTGTGAACCTGTGCGGACCGATTCAACACAGCCACTTTCACTTTCGCCACCCGCTTCCGTTAGAGCATCTTTTCCACAACTGCCGGAAAGGTCTTCGCGTCTGGACTGCGCCGAATCTTAGTTCCCTGCTTGCAAGTCTCGGCGATGAGCGATGGTATCTGTTTTGTATTCATACCAGCTGCCTGTCCTAGCGCATGGACGACGTATAGTCTCGGAGGCGCATCATTGGGTGTCGAAATACTGTAACTCATGAAAAAAAAAAAAAGGGTTGTCCCGAGTGCGTATTCTTGCTCTCGGTATGTTGTGTCACCCTGGCATATGGATATTGCACCTGCATCTTGATGAGGACATCCCTGATCGCTAACCACGTTGCATGTCGATCAGCGGCTTTAGTCTCTTTTTCTCGATGGCTTCTCGGTTAACGGAATCTCGAGCATAGCATGTTTTGAGGTCACGACGGGGAGTTACCACATCCGTATTGCCCCCTGGCATTCAAGCACAGGACGAGATGCAACCCGTCCTCGGGTGCTGGCGAGTGCATAACGCGTGACACGTGTCGTGGGACCCCTTCATTCTCGTCGATTTTATAAGAACTGTCGTATCTAGATAGCCCCGGGTTGTATTGAAGAGGAAATACGGCCACGAGGCGTAGTAGCCGAGGTTGTAGAGGTTTCTATATCGATACAATAAGCGCCGTTCGCTTAGAAGAATGTCGATTAGGGGTAAATTCCCTGTGGCAGCACTAAATTGTTGTTAAGAGAGAGCTGAGTTCATAGATGCTTAGATGGCTACCGAGTGAGTCCCCCCTCCCCCCCCCGGCTGTGTCAAGCAATATATAGTATGCAGGAGTAATAACGGATTCAGCATGAGGAACAAGTAGGCTCTCTGACCTATGAGGATAAGATCAACGCGCCCTCCATGTATATCGATTTCGGGTCGCTTGCGAGGAATAATGAGTTTTGAATCCCGAAAGAAAACAGCTAGCCAGTGATTACGTCGAAAGGCCTTCGTCTGCTTAGCATTTGAAATCACCTTCTTTTAGGTTACATTTTAATATGACAATGGGCGAATATGCAGACCCCGCAACAGCCCCAGACTCGGGGAATCAGAATACCCCTTGCTCTAGAATATAATCTCGGAGTATAACTACTACTAGTAAGTATAAAGTATCGGCCCCCTGCAGCAATATTGCTGTTGTCAGTACAACCTCACCTACACTACTACACATAGACTTAATGGATACTCAAGTCAGCATAATAAGAAAGATTTGAGTCCAAAACTTAAGAAAAGAAATCGCCTCCTAAAAAGCGCACCGACATTGAGGACGACGATGATGAAGAAAGCGAGTCTAGCGTTGAATGAGCACCACTTGGCGGCTTCCTTTCCCAATGAACCACGTGCTGCTACTAGTTAGTCCACTTCAAGATGGAAGAACGGCTTCGCAGTCAATTTCTAGAATGCGTCTCACAAACATGGACTGTCCATAGGTAGTATGGGGGGGCTATTTGCTCTCAGTCACATGCAGTCACACAGTTAGGGATAGGCTCAATAGCAAGGTTGACTTCGATGCGGTGGAATTTGCTGTCCATCTGCTACCGGCCACCTATTGTACCTCACGACACAGGAGATAAAGACGTTTTTTGAGTATTGCTTCCATGCATGGGTGCTTGCTTGTGGTCGTTGAGAAAGCTCACCTGGGACGAATGCCAGTTGGCAAACAACAACAGATGCTTCATTTCTTTGAGGCGTAGCAGACTAATAATAACAAGTTGATGAACAAGACGCAACAGAATGCAACGAACATTTCCTAACATTGCACCTGAAAAGGAATAGGTGATTCATGTCTGATCTCTTCCCTCATCCCCTTTCATGCAAACTCGAGGTATCAATTAAACGAAGGATACCCTCCTTCACAAACCAAAACTCGCCATCTCCAGCATCGTCACCACCAGTAATAAAAACGAACATGAAGTCACCGTCACTAACACGTCTAGCCATGGTCGTGTTTGTGAGTGCTGCACTCTCTACAAAGATCGGCTAATATCGTGACTGGTGAAGGAGTGGGAAATCCACGGGTGATAGATGCTAGTAAAGCACCACCATCCACCTCCTAGGTTCCAAATGCAAACTGTTATCGTCACTAAGAAGCAGTGATGCATCCTCTAATAACTACACACATACCCACAGCGGGATCAAGAAGGGTGGAGGACATGGCGGCAGGAAGGGAGGGAAAGGAAAGTGTAGAGGGGAAGTGAAAGAGGGAGAGCGTTACATGTCGGCTCCGTGGTGTGGCCTTGGTGGGATTTATTGGTGGGATTTATTGGTGGGATTTACTGTGTAGGTACTTAATTAAGTAAGTAGGTACCTAATGATTATAGTGTTATTATAGCGGGTCTCATGTAAGTGAAGTTTAAAGTAGGTACCTACCTAGGTTACATGTTCCGAGAGAGCAGTTACCTGAGTACCTACTGGCTTGACAGTCTATTCTCCGGGCATGCACAAGACATGTGTTTCTAGTCCCTACTTATTTAATCACGATGTCCCGGTACACATATTTTAGCTGTTGTTCTCTTCCGTGATACACAACTGCACTGAAAAATGGGGACTTGGACTCATTAAGAGGTAGTTTGCGTCATTACCTACTAGGTAGTGTTCGGGTTCGCTTCCTGAATGTAATGAGGCTTGGCTGTAGAAGCATTAAAGCTTAAACAAAACAAAAATCAACACGAACATCATTGCACATAACGTGATACTTATTGTAGAAATATAATGCATACCTACAATAACTACCTAGATAAATGAGCTTCCTACCGGGCAGGTTGAGCCAACCCGGGGTCTTGGCGGGGTTCGAAGGTTAGAGGAGGGAACTCCAAGCTGGTGTCAATCTTCTACCCCTCATCCCGTCATGGCTGTCTTTCACCCCGCTAACCCCAACACCAGCTCGGGCACGGCACGGCACAACAACAACAACCACTCGCTTACGCCTCTTGCAGCGGGCTCGGCCAGCTCGGCCAGCTCAGTTCCCTGCGCAACACAATGCCGACAGCTGTTGCCATTATCCTTCGTCATGTGAACGTCTATAATACATGCATATCTGCCGCGAATCCAGCATTCTATTCTTCGTTAGACGCAGCCAACCACTTCGACACATCGCGAGACTGACTATCTCTGCCAATTCTGGTCCTGTGCCCGAAAAAACAGTATAAAACATGTTAGTGCTTGCACAGATACCTCGCGACGCGCTTGCGAGGCATAGATGCCGGCTTCCCGTCTTTAATTGTTCCTTGATCGCAACCCGACTGACACGGGTGCGCCTGCTAGGATTGAGCCGCCGCAGAGGCTGCGCCGAGCCGTACATAGCAACGATGCCTCGCTCGTCAAGCGCATCATCAACAGCCACCCGGACCTCATCCACAACCCCGACCACTCGGCTGACGGCCTCTCCAACTCGAATCTCCATCTCGCCGCCAGCCTAGGCCATCTCCAGGTCTGCAAGACCCTTGTTGCCCTCGACCACGAGAAGCCCACGCCTGCCCTCAACGACAACCACCAGACCGCCCTGATGCTCGCTGCTGCTGCAGGCCATACCGAGGTCGTTCACTTCCTGGCCGAGAACGACCCTGCCACCATCCTACGTCGTGATATCCGGGGCAAAGACGCTATTATGGAGGCCAGCGTCGGCGGTCACGATACTGTTCTCCAAATTCTCCTCACATATGTGCCCGGCGGTGCCGAGTCGGCCGTCCAGAATGCCGACATTGACGGCAACACCGCCCTCCATTTCGCCAGCAGCAACGGACACCTGCTTGTCCTGCGCACTCTTCTCGCCGCCGGTGCCGACCCAGAAAAGAAGAACGTTTGGAGCTGGAGTGCTGTTGCCTACAGCGCCACCGTTCAGGCTGAGGTGTATTTTAAGAACCTCGTGGCCGAGGTCGAGAAACGAAGACGTGCCAAGAACGAGGCCGAAGAAGGGCGGAAGGGCGGTGCGGTACGATTGGTCGACCAAGACACAACTGCCTCGGGTTGATTGAATGCTGTCTGGGTGAAATAAACCTCCATCCATCTTTCCGGTACCCGGCTTTCGCATTTGGGTGCCTCCTCGCCATACTCACCATCGGCTCCCTCCCGGATTACGGAATCACTCGATATTCTGCAATTTCATCATCTCTTCTTGGCTTAGGATCCATATTTGACCATCACGTTTCTTGATCGGAGAGCGTGTGTGGCTGCTCAGCATCAGAGCAGCTTTCACAGCCACATGGCTCGAGATCTTACTTCTCTGCTAGGGACCGCGGCGGGATAGGTATCTACCTAGCTAGGTTAGCATATTGGGCCATTCCAAATTGCCTGCTAGGAATTTAGTAGCACAAGATTTGCCGCGTCTAGAGTCTGGAGCAGCCGATTTGGGGTCTGTGGTGTACAGGTTTCCTCAGCCCACCTGTTGTTTGCCTTGCCTTGAACACCATTGATCCCGTGCGCGACCACATGACGGTGAATCACCTGCAATGGATCATTTAGGCTGCAGCTCGACGGGGCGCTGGTCCCAAACCACTGGGTCTCGCCAACTTATACTATTGATGGCCCTTGTTCGGAGAAATAAAGACGATGCCCTCATTGGGTCACAACTGGGTCATAATTGGGCCCGAGAAACCATTTGCGACTCAATCCTACAAACCTTGGTTGTCCCCAATGGTACGAGCTCACTCAGACTTCTATTGTGATTGCGCGGTCAATGCTCTCACTTGGTCACACCGAGCCGTTGCCCAATTGCTGGACTCTATTGTCAAGTCATGAGAGCCTATAGTAAACTACAGCATTGTTCGTTGGTGGGAGTATATGCTCAAAGCTAGCCCCCCGTCTCCAATAATGCCTGCTCTCGCGTTCTCACGTCTTCCCCTTTACCATGTCACTCAACCTTTGAGAACTCTCCTCGTGAACTGACTATTTTCTCAATTTACTTCTCATCTACCTAACACTTGCACTGATCCCTATTGATTCCAGTGCCTTCGCCTTCTTCTCGCACCTTGATACGCTACCTTCGCCAAAGTGCAGCTACAACTGTTGCTGTCGACAGCTCGTGCGCCAGCCGAGCTGTTTCACCCAACGTGGATTCTCAAGATAATCAATTAGATGCACGCGAGTTTCCCTACCCTGCCACGAAGCTCATTATAGGAAAATACTTCTGGGTTCACCCGACTGGTTGCTCGTGGGCTTGCCTGGTTGTTGGATCATTCTATGACGCTGAGGACCGTGAGCTCTGGCGCTCCGAACTCCTCTTGGGAGATAGAGGTGACGAAGACTCAAGCTCTGACTCTGACTCTGATTCTGAGCCTCATATTTTGGCAACCGACAGTATAAGTGGTAAGCCTTTAACCGGCCTCTTCCTCAAGCCTTGCCTGGTATAGAAGCCAAACATTATTTATACACTAGGCCTGGTTCCCACTCATTCCTCCCTATTCCTCCTCCGCCCCTATGCCTTTTATGCTTATGATCTTTTCCTAGGCAACTTTTCCATCGCATATCAAGATCTCAACTTTACTGAAGACGGTTACCTAATTCTCGCCGCCGGCACGCGTATTGATATTGGCTCGTACCCCATTCTACACAAAGTCGATCCTGCACCATTCGTCCACGTTGAGACGACCGTAGGAGTCAACTCTCAGGTACAGTTTTACTACCCATCTGATAATACTTTCACTACCATGGCTGGACGCAGCGGCTGGAACTCTAACTTTGGCTGGGATGCCGAAGGTGTCCCAGCACCTACTGGGCAAGGCTATGCGGGTACCATTCCTGGTCTGCCTTACGGGGGATTCGGTGCCACCCCAACTATGAATATGGGCGCCTACGGCCCCCCAGGGGCATACCCATCGGTAGGATTTGCCCAAGGACAAGTACCCGGCTATTCATGGCCACAGTACGGACAGTATGGTGCTCATGGCTACTATCCAAACCAGCGTGTTCCACAGCCACACCCTCGCGTCAGTTCTGATGTTCCTGGCATGAACATGGTGAATTCTACGGGCGGCGCAGGCTGCGAGCCAGGCTATAACTACATCTTCCACGACGAACACACCAAGATTCACGTCTTCAAGACACAAGAACCTCCCTGGAGAGCCCCTCTCATGCACTACTCATTCGCCAAGTTTCAGGTGCCCACCAACACGACGATCGCGCAGCTCATGGCACGCTTTGGTGCTTGTAACCCGGACGCCAAACTGAACAGAATCACCGAGGTCGTCGAGGGAGGCAATGGTAGGTGGTATCGGGGTATGATCTTCCAAGGGGACCAGGAAGCCGATATCAACAGAACACTGAAAGATTGTGGCTGGGATCGCTCTCGTTCCGGTCGGGAGAAGGCCGTGGTCTGGCTATGGGTTACGAAGGACTAACCTCTGCTACGGAGTCTCCTTGGCACTGCGCCAAAGGCAACCTGTGGTGGCTGTTAGGTCAGATGGTTCGAAAGAAGTGAAGGGGTTGTGTAAGACCGAAAATGACTTAGGAATGGACCTAGTTTTATCTGGCACAGCGACAGGCCAGGGACAAGGAGAAGGGGCGTTGTGTTGATTTTGCGTCTCAGCATCGCTACGGAATGTTAGTAGGGTTATTGGGCTGGGCTGTTATGAGATGCATGGTTCTGTACGAGCGGTGTTGTCACGCTGCCCCCTCCCTCTTAGTGTTGTCCTTCCCCGCGATGCGTTGGAGTTAAGTACAGGGTCTCGCGGTCGGTTTACGTCTTTCGAGATGTGAGGTTGGCGAAGGGTCGGATTGTGTTGTTGCGATGACTCCTATGGTAGATCTAGATAGTGAACTAAACCTGAATTACTGTACCTGAATCTTCAAGAAAAACAGAAATGTGGAGTATATTTCGAAGTTTGCCGTTGATTATCTCTAATCTAGATGAGAAGTATGTTCCATCGCCACATCCGCCAATCACAAGCCTCCCCCATCTACAACCTATTCTCAATGCTTCCAGTACATCTCTCAACCACCGTCACGGTATACACTACCCACGGTTTGCTACTAAGACGCTCATTCTACTTGTTGGCCTGAGCTATACGTCACTATCCCATACGGCTACTTTGCGGATGAAGATCCCCAGCCTACTCACCAGCAGCTTAGAGCAATGCACGCGACTTGAATGAGCATCGTGCTGCTCGGTTGCTGATCCGCTGTTTGCGCCTTGTCTAATTATATACATCCATGTGTATGCACTCGTCCAAGATGGGCAGGATGTAGAGCCGGATCTATCCACTGGCTAAGTAATCAAGTCGATGAGCCGCAGGCCCACCTACCTAGCCTTCGTCCGGGCTACAGAGGTAAGCATACATGTTCGGTCGTTACTAGACTATCTAGCTCTTCATATGCGTGGAAAGTGGCCGATTCCTCAATACATCTCGGAGCGGGGAGACAGACGTCAGTGATAACCACGTCTCGACCGTCGTCCTCCGTTGTCTCGCCGGCATCGCTACCGTTGCACGCGGGCCAAAGGTGATGGGCGCACTCACACGACATCGCGAAAGAGCGCAAAGTCTGCTCCGTCATACAGGCTCGTACCCTAGGCCACGCGTCGCCGACGCTCACGAGACCGGACTTACGGACCTGGAGAAGTACAGAAACGCGTAGAGCCGCCCGCAGGTCCTGGCCCGGTCACGCTCTCAGCTTGAGATGTCGACATGAGGCTCAATAATATGATTGATAGTCGAGTTGCGGAGCCACGGGCTCACGCATCCGGCCATGTGCCGGTAGCTGCCGAAAGGTAGGCGCGTCATACTGACGGACAAGAGAGAGGGCGGAGAGATAAAAGTTAATTATATTTTGCCGATACGATTTAAGCCCTTCCAGTATTAGTGTAATGGCCGACAATGAAGCTATTTTCCTAGCTACCTATCTAGCCGCCACGCCGAGTCACATAGCCTGCATAGGGGCAGTTGTTATAGATGAGCTAACTAGCGAAAACCTCACAGCAAATCAAATCTAGCTCGCTAAGGTTACATACTTACCAGGGAGTATTCCCCGCAACTTGGAACACATCATGCAAGGGTTAGGGGACCCTGGAATAAAAATTACATGCCATTCCAATTGTAGCAATAAATATTCCTCTTCACTCCACAACCCCCTGGACCCTAGATAAGTAGGTAGTTCGGGTACCTTGACGACCTTCCAGTACTAAGGAGCGGGGTTGTCGGGCTTCACGAGATTCCGATTCAAGTAGACATCTATATAGGTACGCATATATGTGAGTAGTAGGTCTGGCGGAGGGGATACGAATCAGGTTTCTGGTTTCTTATGCTATAGGTTTCACGCTGTATTACCGGACAACGCTAACTTGTTATGTATCTGCTATCAACTTAGATACGCATAGTGTCTGGATTGCAGGCAGATGAGTACGTAAGTAGATGAGTTGAGCTTACCCTGCCCAGACTCTGCTGTTGGTATTAACATTACCTACTATAATAAGGAATCCTTCGGCAGGTCCTTTGCATTACATGGCATCGGCATTGATCTGTCCAGGCACAATGCTCGACGCACTGCCGTGCTCCACTCCGAGTGTGTTTCCATGCCGTTCCAAGACAGATTATCTTACCATCTACACTACATGTAGAGTAAGTCCTATAAGGAGTTGGCGCCCATCAGCACACCGAAGCCCTTCGGAGATTTGTTATCCCTGTTTCTATTGTTCCTCACGATTGGTAAAGTTGCAAGTGTGCCGCACGCCACGTACGAAAAGCGAAATCGAGATTCCATTCACTGCCCTACATATGTACAGGTTTGTCAGTAATGACTCATTATCTACTACGAGCCTTGAAAGTACGGTTGCGTGATACTTTAAGGTAGTCTCAACATATGGTAACTAACTACAGCGCTGTCGTTAGTTGTGTTGGCAAAACTAACCAACCGTGTTTTCGCTCCATACAACCAGCGCACCCCTGGATATGTATTCCCAGCTTGACGTATACCACGTCGTATGCGGCACACCGCAACATCACCCGAGATAACCAATACCCTGATGTACTGATCAAACAAACGTATATGCGTAAGACAACCCGCGAAGACCTGAGCTTTCGTCCGCCGCCCGAGCCAGTCCCATATTTGTCAGCTCAGACTCAACGTCTCCACAAGCGGTGATTATCAAGCTAGTTGCCAAGCCACTCAGAACGATGAGTGGAACCAGGATAGGCTAGCTTAGCGACGCAACTTGACGGAGTCGTTTTGATGGAACCGTCCACCTGTCGCGCATAACTCGTGAGAATAGTAAGGCGGTGGGGAGAGGGGCTCGATGGGGAGGGGGAGGGGGAGGGGTTGAGGACAGATGGTTGGTATTTGAGTAGGAGAGGGAGGTGTATTATTGTTTGTCTATATATGAGGAGACCACGCCGCTGTTGTCTCTCTCTTCTCCTTCTCATTCACCATCAAGCTAGAACAACACACTCACAAAGACCTCACCTTAACCAACACATCCAGTCTCATCTCCCAACAGCCGCAACCATGACTACTCTCTACGACCTCACTTTCCCCTTCCTCATCGCTTCCTTGAAGGCTGAACAGCACCTTCTGGCCAAGGCCGAGGCCTTCGAGGGCGTCTCTATCACTGAGTTTCTGGACGCTCGCCTAGCTCCCGACATGTGGCCCCTGAGCCAGCAGATTGTCATCTCTACGCTTCACGCCGCCATGACTGTCGCGAAGCTCACCGGCACGAAACCTAACGACATCACCTTCGGACCTGGTACGTGACTTTTGCTTCCCCTTCTCTGTCTCCGTCTATACGTCATGTGGGAGGAATGAGGTCGATGATGAGGTGCATGAACCTCGACGATACCTACCCAGCTGGCACTTAAGTCACGGCCTCGCCCCTGAGCACGAAAATGAATAAATTGCAATATATAGGCTAACGATCGTCCCTAGCTTCCCTCGAGGACGCCAAGAAGTACCTCGCCGAGACCCTGGTAACTCTCGAGGCTGTCACCCCCGAGTCTGTCAACGGCAAGGAGAACGAGATCGTCGGTGCCATGATGGGAGCCGGCAAGGAGGTCAACATGAAGGCTGTCGACTACGTCCTGGGCTACCTCAGGCCTAACGTCTCCTTCCACGTCACCACGCTGTACGACATCCTGCGGTCCAAGGGCGTTCCCCTGGGCAAGGCCGACTTCCTCGGCGGTTTCATCAAGCTGGCATAAAAGGAAAATCAAAATAAAATGGGAGGGGATCCCCGGGTATATATACAGTAAAAAAGATTATTGCATTCATGCAAAAAAGGTTATAGAAAAACAGCTATGCTCAATAGAGATGATTGCACTATACGGAGTGAACCAGTATTTATTGTGAGATTAGATTCATTGGATCTTGTGAATTTGTGAGAGATATGGCTTAAGCCGCATTTCAAGCATTGCGACTCCGGCGGCCTTTGTCGGAGCTGCCAAAAGCGGAGTTAACGCCATACAGATAGATACTTTTGACGATTGTCGCAACGAGACAAATCAAGTAGCGCCGCCTCCGCGGTTTCGCGGACTACCTACCTATGGCAACATCACCCGAACCGGTATCGTCCCAATGCCCCGAGCAACAGCCTCCTCGTAGATTGCCTGGGTAGCAGAGGCCCCTATCCTGCTCGCGCCCGCCGACATGGCGACGAGAAGCTCGTCGAGAGTGCGGATGCCGCCGGCGGCCTTGATGTGGACATGGGGGCCGACGTTGGCCCTCATCAGCTGCAGATGCCGCACGGTGGCGCCCCGATACGCATAGAGGCCGCCCGGCTGCTTCACGAAGCCGTACCCCGTCGACGTCTTGACGAAGGCCACGGAGAGGGCGGCGCAGATCTTGCAGAGGCGGACGATGTGGTGGTCCTCGAGGAAATCGGTCTCGAAGATGACCTTGAGCGCCGCCCCGTGCTTCGCCACGGCCTCGTTGATGGCACGGATCTCGTTCGTCACGTACTCCCAGTCGCCGCCCAGCACTTTGCCTACGTTGACGACCATGTCGATTTCGCGCGCGCCTTCGCCGACGGCCTCCTCGGCTTCCAGGACCTTGGTCCTCGTCGTGCTGTTGCCGTGCGGGAACCCGACCACGGCGCATATCAGCACGCCCGAGTCCTCAAGAACGTCGCGCGCCACGGGCACGCTGTACGGCTTCACGCAGGCGGCGGCGACTTTGAGCTTCCTGGCTAGCTCGAGACCGGCGAAGATCTCGCTGTCGGTCATGGTGGGGTGTAGCAGCGAATGATCGATCATTTTGGCGATCTGCGGGAGCGTCACGGTGATGGCGGCCTCTGTCGCCATTTCGTCGTGACGTGGACAACCCCTGTTTTGCTGAAGCTTATAGAACGGCGGAGTTGAGGTGTGACCTTAATGGGAACGATGCCGAGAGGACCCCCGGCTAGTAGACGGGTGGGCTCTGACGGGTACTTGGAGAGTGGCCGGTGGCGAGGTTTAGAGTAAATGGTTAAACGAAATAGAGTTTAAGAGCGCGTGGCTGTTTAATTTATGATGCAACACATGATGGAACGTTTGCGCACAGGAGCCTAGCGTTTCCAAGCTCAGCTACGGCTCCCCCGAGTTGGCATCTCCGCGATCAGGGAGGCGGGATGCGGGGTTCGACAGCCAGATGCCGACGTGTAGACGGCCCGAGGGCATTAATGCAGGGGTTTCTGGGCTGGGCGGGTTGGCGAGAGCGACTAAATCAGATCCCCATACGGGTAGAAGTTCTTCGGTCATGTTTGCTTGATACATCAAGCAATAGACAAGACCGATATTTCCAGCGTGCTCAGCACATTTGGTAGGCATATTAGATATATCAAACAAGCGACGACGGGAGATGTTATTCTCCCGCTGAGGATTTACTCCTGGGAGATGCTGGAAATTTTTTCACGTCATCCCCATTGCTGATGCCAATCAAACCAGTTCGTCGACGTGCCGAAATCAAAATTGCTTTCGAGAGCGGCGTCGACGGCTCCCAGATCAAAAGTTGGATCGAAATGTCCAAACAGGTCTAGATCAGGGACGGCATCAAACAAGATCCTCTCGTTACCCACCTCGGTCGCGTTTTGCGCAAAGTCCAGAGCCCGGGTTTCTTCTTGCTGCACATGGGGTCGCTCACCCTGTGACACCGGCTCGACTCTCTTCGAAAGATCTGTGAGTCCATTCTCCTGAGCCAGCGATGCGACTGCCCTGTCCATCTCATTGAGGACCTGTTCCGCCATCGCTACCATGGTCTTCGATTTCCAAAACATGTCGTCCATCGATTTCAAGAGCAGCATATTATTTCGGAAGGCCCGTTTGCCGCGATTCCTAAACATGGGGACTTTGCTGTGTCGCATTTTCCGGTACGACACGCTGAGAGACAAGGATAACGCATAGGGTATGAATGGCATATACGAAAGCTGCCCAAAAAACTCGTCGCCAACTATCGATGTGATACGGTCTGCGGCTAGAGATCTTCGGCTGTTGGTCGCGGGGTTGGGCAAGGCAGATGAGGCGACATCAGCTGGTGACTGAGTCGATAAGATAGCGACCGAGTGATAGAATATCTCTAGAGAAGCTGGGTGCGAATTAGCATGCATAGCCGTTATTACTATACATTCAACTTACCAAGGCATGAACTTGTCATTCTTACCGCCTCCGCATCCAGGATCATCTGCTCGAATATAGGGAACTCGATGGGAGCAGGCTGGCTCGACCGAGTTCCGGGGCAGTACAAATCGATTATTTTATCAAGTAGGTTAATAATCATGAGAAGAAGGCGAAAAGGGGGCGCCTGCGCTCGAATGCAGTCATCAAAATTCCAGCCAACGTCTCGCTGGTGCATCAGACGAGCACGGCCATAGAATGCGCCTGTAATGCGATCGAGCGCCCAGATGCAGCAGAAAATGGTCTGAATCATGTCCTTCTTTGGGTGCGTGTCATCCACTGCCATCTGAAGTCCAAGAGTGTGCATTTGGTGGACAGCGCGGCTATTTAGTTGGGCCGGTATGTCCACTTCCTCCTCACTGTTCGTGGGTTGCGAGTAGAACGACAAAGCGCCCGACAGGCGGATGAGCCAAACTCGGTCTGTCACGACTCCAGCATCCAGCGTGGCAAGAACAGAATTGGACAAGCAAGCGCAGAACTCTTGGCGGGACATAAGAGGACCGTTAGGAGTCACTCGAAGGTGTTGAACGGCCTCGGGGTCGGCTGCTGCTGCAAGGCTAACCACCTGCTGAACTAGGACGTCTGTTGGCTCGTCCGGTACGTGGGACACTGAGGGGTCTTCGAATATAGGAAATATAGGGTTCATCTTCTCGAAGTAGATGCGCCTCAACACCGCATAGTCGGCGGCCGGAGGACGGCAGGGTAGACAGTGGTTCCACAGATACGACCTTACCATATCTTGCACTGCTCGTCGCGAGGACGCTTGCACACTGGGGACGCTTGAATCCTGAGTGCTCGGACGAGGAGGGATGGGGGCTTGCCAAATACCAAGGCCGCCGGGCGCTGATACGTCACGCCGAGAGCATAGGCTGGTAGCCTCCATCAGTATGGCCTCTGGGTTCAAATCACCGAAGAATGTTGAAGGGTGATTCTCTCCACGCTTCTCTCCATTCTGAATCGCGGGCGAAACAGGTTGTGTGTCCTCGGCTACGGGATCCGGAGTTGAGACCTGTCTTTGATTGGTCTGATGACTCGGCGAAGGTTGCCGTCTCTCCGCTCCCGATGACTTATCCGGCGATCCAAGAGAAGGCGGATCGCCGTGAAGCTTTGGGCCCGTGTGGACGCATCGCTTCTTCCGGCGGCGGCAATTTTCGCACGCCTGCCCCTGTTGACGTTGTTGACGTTTGAGCGGCAAGCCGGTCTTGTCTGATTCCACGAATCTGACCATGACTAAGTGGCGACCGAATACTTGGGCTAGGATAGTGGGCAGATAAGAGTTTAAGCGGTAATGACCGAATTCGTCATCTCCGCGGTTTCTCTGAGTCCAAGGGGAGACAGCCAGGCGTCCATTTACAGGATCGACAGCATGCTCTGTTAAGATTCCGCCTAAACTCCAGGCAGTAGGTATCATTGAATACTACTACGATGAGAAATGAGCATCCCACCCAAGTCTGCGGGACCCAGCCACTCCGAATTCTGATGTGGCGGAGCTGCTAAAAGGGGTTAGTCCGCCAACCCTCTCATCCGTCTTACACAAAACTCCGAATCCATGCATTTTGGTCGAATAGTCTTCTTGGATTGAGTAGTACAGCGCTGACAATAGCCCGTCGGTGATGATGATATTGTACTACTCCTCCGCCCGAGGCGGAAGTAGATGATATCTACGGTCGCCGCTTATGTGGTAAACCGTGTCGGTCATCATTCCGACATGGCGATGCCAGCCTTATTTAGAGTCTATAACTCCCACATGTTTGAATGTAAAACTATATTATCTCTCAAATCAAGATTGATAGAAGTATCCGTCGCAAAATTAATTTCCCAATGAATATCTCTTCAAAACTCAAACCTGCTACCATCTTGCTCTCCAGGACGACCAGTCCGGCTCGATACATGGCTACGATGACTTCAACCCAGTCCCAACCTCAGGTGAAGAGGGAAGGCAATATTTCAGATTCCTTTGTGTCACTCTCTGGTGGAAATCAGCCGCCGCTGCCCGACCGCTTTCTTCATCTGAAGAGGTCCCTGGTAGCTGGCCACGAGGATCGTGTGACTGAAAGCTGGCGCAGACTTCTTGCTCAGCTTAAACAGGAAAATAGCATCCTTGCAAAAGACGGGTCAAAAGTCATTCCTAGGCTGGAATTTGCGAATCTTGAAGAAGACCTCACAAGATTCCGCTCAGATATTAAGAAGAGGGGTGTTGCTGTTGTTAGGGGTGTGATACCCGAGGACGAGGCTCGCGCATACAAGAACGAAATTGAAGAATACGTCAGACAGAACCCCGCAACCAAAGGCCAGTCTCGCTACATGCGCACTATCCAACTGTTTGCTAATCGAATGAACAGCATTTCCACAGGACGACCCTCAGGTGTATGAACTGTACTGGTCGAGGCCCCAGATTCAGGCACGGGCACATCCGAATTTCTTGAAGGTACAGTCAAAATTAATGAATATTTGGCAATCTTCGAGCCCTGAGAGCCCCATATCGCTATCGCAGACTCTTACGTATGCCGACCGTCTGCGTATTAGGCGGCCTGGCGATGCAAAATTCGCCCTTGGCCCCCACGTGGATGGCGGCAGCGTTGAACGGTGGGAAACAAATGGTTATGGACTCGGTGGAGTTTATGACAAGGTATTTGAAGGATCATGGGAGGATTATGACCCTTGGGAGGCCAGCGGTAGAGCCTCTGCTGTCATGGACAACTACAATGGGCTTGGGGCCGCTTCGATGTTCCGCATGTTCCAGGGATGGATGAGCATGAGCAACACGAAAGGTTTCGAGGGAACCCTCCTAGTGAATCCGCTGCTCCAACTCTCCACGGCATACTACCTGCTACGACCCTTTTTCCGACCACTCAAAGAATCAAAAGACGTGTCTACGGAAGAGTACCTGGCGGCGGACAACTGGGTGTTCGCTGGCTCCGAAATGACGAGTGAGCTACACGGGGCTACACCAGGTCACGGACAAGAGTTGAATGCAGAGCTCCACCCGCATCTTGAACTTGACACAAGTATGGTGCATATGCCTGAAGTGAAGCCAGGCGATTTTGTCACCTGGCATTGTGATAGTACGTTTTTATTCTTCTTCTCTTCAAACTTTACCAAGCTAACACACCTCATTTAGCTATCCACGCCGTTGACAAGATCCACCAGGGGCAGTCTGATTCCAGCGTACTCTACATCCCGATATGCCCCGTCACGGAGAAAAACGCGCAATATCTCGTGCGCCAGAGAAAGGCTTTCCTTGACGGGACTCCCGGCCCAGATTTCCCTGGCGGAGAAGGCGAATCCCGCCATGTCAATCGGCCTGCAGTATCCTATCTTCAAACGTACGCGAACTCTGACGGCCTACGGGCTTTTGGTTTTGAGAGGCTTGTCGCAGCAGAACCAGACGGTCCCGGGGCTAGGAGAGCAATAAAGAAAGCGAACGAGATTCTAGGGTTCTAGCGATCCCACGACCTCTCGTGGCCGCATTTGTTTCCGGGGAGGATTAAATGGGGAAAGAAGCGTGTTGGCTAAGGAGGCGTTCATGGATGAAGATGGCGTGGCCGGCTTCCGAAATCTTGATGCGGATGCGAGCAAGCAATTATGATGAATATATCAAGCTCTACGTGTTTTAATCTGAGAGCGGAACTTAAATCTGACGAGAGATTTCCTCAAACATAGTAGGGTACATATGAAAAAGAACCCAAAAAGCAATTGGCGACGCCAAAAAGGGTTATTTCTTCACAGCTACAAGTACCTAGGTATATGCCTAGCTGTGCAAATATCAGTGCGCGCTCTAGATCGACAAGCGACCCAGTATCGAACACAGCCGGGATAACACCGCGCACACTTGCATCCCACTATAGCCGCAACTGTTACAGTCATAACTACCACTAAGCACTTCTAAGGGATTCGTATAGGCTGAGGCGGCGAGAAAAATGGGGAAAGGCTTAATTTTGATGTTAGGCCATTCAATTCGAGTTCCTTTGATAACTTGTTGGCTAGGTAGCGAGGTGTTATGGAGTGGGAGTGTAATCAGCTATACGCAGTCTGTATATAACAAACTAGCCCCTATTCATAATATGATTTTCACGGAATAGAACTGTGCAACAGTAGTAGCAAAAGTAGTACGTAGTCAAGTCGGGCGCTTGAGCTGTCTGCAGCTAATTATGATATGCATACTGTGGCAGTATTGATCTAATCTATATGCACTTGTAGTGCGAAAGCTATTAATACTGAAGTGGTGTGAGTGGGTCACGAGGATGAGTACGTGCTTGAGCCACTCGGTGGCTATGCTAGTATGGAGAGAAAACACCATGAGCATTGTTCTTGACACCAGCTAGAATTATCATCACACAAGAGGATGGGCAGTATTAAGAATTGATTTTCTTACTCCCATGCTCTTGATCAACGGATGCCCTAAGAGATTAAAGTGGTTACTATACTAGGAAGTATAGGTCCGGCCTATCTCCTAGTATATGGGCACTATTACATTGAGACCAATCTGTCAGATTTAGCACTAGCGATCTCGCCACGTATTGCCCGCAAAAGGTCTGTTATATTGTTGTTGTTCTAGGTCTCTATAGGTATATTCTACACCCTACATACATATATATCCCTCATACAGTTAGGTATAGATTATCTCAGTGTCAGACGCCCCACATAGGCCCATAATACATATTCTTGAGGTTTTGTGGGCCTGTAGCGGTATAATATGGGCCTATACAAAAAGACCTATGAAGGACGTCTGAGTACTTGATGCGGAAAAAGTCTAAGAGGGTATATGCGGCCCATACAAATCTAAAAAGTTTATTTTAAACATTCTATTATTACATATTTAATAAAATAAATAAAAATAAACGGGCAACGTCCGGGGCTAAGTAAATAATTTAATTACTTTCTATTAATTTTTTATATAGTTTTTATATTTAGAAGTATTATAATATTTTAATACGTTAAAAAATAAAAAGGTATATGCAAATAAATTAACGCCCTATTTTTAATAACTTGCTTAAAAGTATTCTAAATTATATACTAATTTTTGTTTAAAAATAAAACTAGCTATAAAACCCTTAGAATATTTTTATTTATTTATTTAGGTCAAGTTATTATAATATATTTTTAGGGTTTCGATTAATATACTATATATATATACTTCTTTTTTTAATAAACTAAACAACCTTTAATTAAATTAAAAAAAATATAGCAAGGCTTGCAATTATAAGGCTATCCTCCGAATATAGTTTTTTTAGCAAGTGTAATAAAGTTATTTTTTGACCTATTTGGTTTATACTGGCCTAGCTGTATTATTCTGTATACCCACTTACAATTAGGTCTGTATCAAGTACTTAGACTAGCTACGCGTTGCTTAGGTAGAAAAATTAGAAAAAAATATGATTGGTTAGAAATTTAGGCTAGTGGGGCCATGTACCATTAGCCACAATGAACGCGCTAGCTGGTCTGAGCGCTGAGATAAGGTATAGATCCACTTATTTAGCCATATAACGCTCTATTTGCTAAGGGCATACCCCCTATAAAAGCACCTCTCACTAGCCACTATATAGCTCGCATCACTACCTAGCCACCACTTAATCCAACACACCCCTTTAGGTAAGGCCACTCCAGTAGCCTTGCTTATTTATATAATTATATTCAAAGGTAGCATATAGGTATGTATTAGTCCGTATTAGTACGTAGCAATCTTGATATAGAATACTAGTAAGCTTGTTTTGGTTAGAAATAAATATATATATATTGTAATCTTGGTATTTAGCGTTAATACGCTTATATTAGGCAGATATAGCAGTCCTTTATATATATATAGGTATTTATAAGCAATTTTTCAAATATAGTGATCTTTATATTTAATAATAATACGTTTTTATTAACAATCTTTATTTTTAGCGTTAATATACTTGTTTTGATAATTTTTATTTTTGGTATTAATACATTTTTATTAACTAAAAGTAATATTTGTAGGTTTATTAATATAGCTATCTTTATTCCTAGTCTATAATACTATTTTATTAGTGCAATTTCTAAAATAAAAATATAACGCTTAAATATATAACTTTAGTAATTTGTAGCTATATTAATCTTTTAATTAAAATATATAAAGCTTAATATATAATTTTGGTATAATTTTTTAGTTAAAATATATAAAGCTTAAATATATAGTTGCAGGCCAATTTTATAGTTTATTAATATAGTAATAAATTTATTATTAGTACTTATTATAAATAATAATAAGCTTTTAAAAAAGCGTTTCTTTTTATATTAGTATTTTTATAAAGCTTTTAATAGTATATAATAGCTATAATAAGTTATAGTAGTAGTATTATAGGATATATTTATATATAGTATATAATAAGCTCTATAAAGGCATTTCTTTTATTGCACTACTTTTAATAGTACTTAGTAGCTATAATAATAAGTTATAATAGGTCTAACAATATATTTAATAGTGTTTAGCACTTATAACGTATATATAGTAGGCTTTATAAAGGCTTTTTTTATAATATTATAATATATTTTTAATAGTTTTTAGTTACTATAGTAAATATATAATAAAGTATTTAAAAGCCTTTCTATACACTTATATATTATATATTAAAAGCTTTTTAATAACTTATTTTTTTTTATTATAGTAGAACTTTTAATAATATTTAATAGCTATAATTAGTTATAAAGCGGTTTAGCGCAGAACATACTTATGTATTATATATAATAAATTTTATAAAAATATTTCTTTTTTTGCTAGTATAGCAGTATTATAGATCATATTTATATATAGCATATAGTAAGCTTTATAAAAGCATTTTTCTTTTTATTATGCTTTTAATAGTATTTAATAGCTGTAATAAATATATAGTATATAATAAGTTCTATAAAAATAATTTTTTTTTTGTTATAATAGAACTTTTAATAAAATTTAATAGCTATAATTAGTTATATAATAGTTTAGCATAAAACATACTTATATATTATATATAATAAGCTTTATAAAATTTTTTTTTTTTTGCTAGTAAAGCTTTTAATAAGATTTAATAGCTATAATTAGTTATAAAGCAGTACTATAAAACGTACTTATATATTACATATAATAAGCTTTATAAAAATATTTCCTTTTTTACTATTATAAAGCTTTTAATAATATTTAATAGCTATAATTAGTTATAAAGCAATTAATAAGTTCTTTTAAAAGTTTTTCTTTTTTTGTTATAATAAAGCCTTTATTAAGATTTAATAGCTATAATCGGATATAAAGCAGTACTTTTAGCTAGTTAGATCTTGTTAGCAACTTATAAAGTAATTGCTACTTTTTTAACTAATAAATACTAAGTACTAGCCTTTAGATCTTATTAATATTTTGTAAGATAATCGCCACTCTTTTAGCTAGTAAATATTAAGTATTAGGTACCCTTAGCCAAGTAGATCTTGTTAGTGCTTAGCAAAGTAATTGTATAATTGCTACTTTTTTAGTTTATAAAAGATTACTTTTTTAGCGCAAGTCTAGTTATTTTTATACTTTTTTAAAAGTACGCTGGGCGCTTTTATTACGCTTTATTTGCTAACTAGCTAGTTACTTAGTTATAGGGTTAGAAACCTATTTATTAGGTCTAAGCTTTAAAAAAACGTACTAGCAGTATGTTTCTAAGTAATAGCTATAATAAAACATATAATCTATTATATTAAAGTTTTTTTTTTTGGCTTAAATATATATATTAGCGCAATAGCGCTTAGTAAAAATATGTTTAGAGCTTTTTTTGCTACTGCTAGGCTACTATTTATTACTTTTAAATAAATAATCAAATTTAGAGTGATTAGCAGGCTTGCTATCCTTGCTATTGCTGTTTTTGCTATTGTAATCAGATTTAGGGTGACTGGCAGGCTTGCTATCTTTGCGATTGCTGTTGCCACTGTTATAATTATTACTATTACTATTAGCACTAGATTTTTTAAATATTTTAGGCTTTTTAGGCTTTTTGCCCTTAGTAATAAATACTAACTAGACGCTTTTTCTAGCAGTTCTTAAGAAGTTTTATATATTAGCTTTTTAATATAGCTTAGTAGCTATAGTCTAATATTTTAAAGTATTGTTTATTATAGTAGTACAATATATAGACTTAAACAATATAGTCTAGTTTAAATAGGACTTTTAAAAAGCTTTTTTTAGATTAGTAACTAGTTTAAAAGTGTTTATTTTAAACCCTTTAATATAGATTTTAATAACTTTGTTTAGCTACGTATTAGTCTATTTAATAAAGTTTATAATATATTTTCTAATTAATATATTAATAAATACTATATATTTATATTTATATTTAAACTTTAAAGCTATTTATATTATATTACTAAGCTTTTTTAAATTATTATATTACTAATTAATAGTTTGGATTATTTTTATATAAATTAATTAATAATTAGGATAAACTATTTTTTATATTTATTTAGCAAGTTTAGTAACTTTAGTATAATAAATATTATAATATTTAAAAACTATATTATAGTATTATTTAATATATTAATATAAGCGTTTTTTAATAGTAGTAAAATCTATATATATAGTAATAAAAAAATTAATATTTAAGTTTAAAAAAAATTTATTAATTATTAGCACTTTTAGTACTATAAGCTATAAAGCTTAATTTATAAATATTATATAATTTTATAAGTTATAGCTATAAGTACTAATAATAAAATCTTTTTTTTATAATAAAAAATTATTAAATAAATTAAAATTAGTTATTATAGTTATTATAATAAATATATAGCTAGAACTAATAAAATTACTAGATCTAATAGGATTGCTTGCTATAAAAAAAATATTTATTATTAGTATTTATAATATTTGTAATAAAATATTTATATATATAAATTATATATTTGGATTGTTTGCTATAAGTTATATAGCAAAAGAATTAATAGTATTCTAGTTCTATTATTAAAAAGCTTGCTAGCGCTATTTGAAGCGCTCGCAATAAAATATTTTAAATAAATTGCTAACAAATATATATACTAATAAAAAGCTCGCTAGCAATAAAATATAAAGTATTAATAAGACTTTTAATTGTTAGATTTAGCACTAGTAATCTTGCCACATATTGCCCGCAGAAGGTCTGTTGTATTATTGTTGTTCTAGGTCTCTATAGGTGTATTCTACACCCTACATACATATATATCCTTTATACAGTTAGGTGTGGATCCACTCATTCAGCCATATAACGCTCTATTTGCTAAGGGCATACCCCCTATAAGGGCACCTCTCACTAGCCACTATGTGGCTCGCATCACTACCTAGCCACCACTTAATCCGACACAATCGTGAACGATTATTTACAGTTGCCCACTTCAATACACGCATTGCCACCCACGGCGCATGCTAGGGACCTATCGGACTCAGTGGGTGGCCATGGGCTGGGGGCTGCCTATGAGGCTTCGTCGTGCAAGGCGTACAAAGGAGGAATGAAATAACGCGCCAAGTATCACAGCATCTGCACAGCTTGTGGCTTAGATGTAGGGATCCCACCTGTTAGGGGTAAGCTTAGATGGAACTCTTAAGGGAAAAACTACCTTTCCTAACTTCTAGGGGATCTTATAGACCAGCTAATATACATAAACGCCCGAGCATCCCTTAGCAGGCAACTAAGACACATCTAAGGCAACAATCAAGCAAATGCATACGCCATTGACCAGAACCATCTAGCTTGCATACATGTCGGCCGAATACACATCACCACTCTCCAAATAGCGTCTTCATATTCCAAACTTCTTACTCATGTATTGGTGCATGCCTAGCTTTACCAATGGAATCCAGCGCTGAATCAATAGCGCACATCGACGATGAAGACGTGGCATCAATTTCATCTAAAAAACGTCTGGCCGACAAGTACAACTACCATTTTTCGGTGTTTAATCGCTGGTTGTCGACTAAATACCATATTTTCAGCACCCTGGCGTTTCTGGTTGGATCAATCGCATTCATTATCATCAGTGAAGTCGTCCGGGCGAAACGGATCCCACTAGATCAAACCTCAAGTGATATTAACCCCAGTTGTACCGACTTTGGATCCAGCGCAGCGGAACAGAAATTGTCTCTGGACCTTACCTATGGCAATTTTACATTCACTCAAGCAAAGGTCATCGACGCGACGTGGGACACAGTCATTGGTCAAGGTGGGCGACTCCTTCATGGTTGGATCCTCTATCGTTGCGTTATCTATCCTCTTCTAGTTCTCGCAATGGAGATCTCTACTGTGGCATATCCCTATTACATTACCCTATCCTTCTCGAAAGCTTCAGTCGAAACCCTCTTGGAACTCTTAAAGACGTTGCATCTGACGAAGAGCTATTCTATCTTGCTCTGTACCATCTTGCTCATCTACACCCTCGCGTACACTCTCCTTTTTTCTCTAATATGGGGCACTGCCACTGGATACGTAAGCTTTATGCTATGCCCGGAGATGAGATCGTTCCATTGAACAGTGAAAATTTATCTCCTTGCTGGGTATTGGATCCCATGAGGCTCGGATTATCCACTCCACATGTCGAAGTCGGCCCTAACTTCTCGGCCATCCTATCTCATTCTCAGCGGGCTTCATCACGCCAAAAAAATGACTCCTGCCTAAGCAGTGACCAGAGGGCGTATGATCTACAATATGGTTCCAGCGGCTGGAGAGTCAAATCCGCGGAAAGCACTCTCTGGGACTTTCTAGCAGTCGCGGAGGAGAAAAGCTCTGAAAATTTTATGAGCATCCAGAGGTGTGAGTCCTGCACTAATTGCAGTGTTGCGAAAGGTGTCGTTTAACTAATGTTTTTCATGTAGACGCACTTGCCCGACAGTTCCTACAAATCGGTTTGGACACTCGTGGATGGGTCGATTCCGGATGGGAAACAACTTTAAATCGAACAACTTCATTTGAAGCAGACGGGACGATGACCTTAAACAGACGGAACACTTCAGATGCACCGGTAACCTTAGACTGGTCATCTAATACCACATCCAAATGTAAGGATTATTCTCTGTATGGCCTTTATTCAAAAGTCCGCGCAGTTACACTAGAGGAGCCCTTGACACAGGAGGAAATTGCGAATATCTACCCATACAACAAATCGGCACCAGGAATCGCTTACTGGTCTCTCTTTGTTCTCAACGAATCTATTCAATTAGGGCCGGGGGTTGTCCCCTACAATTCTACAATTCGACTCAACGACAGCTTGATTCCTCTCGAGGCCCCTTTTCTCGATGTTGGTTTCAACTGCTCGGCTTACCCGAAATCTAACTCCTTTAACGGTCTTGGTAACTGCGTGTGCTACAAGGGTAAGCCTATTTCGCTTGATTTACTAAGTGATGATAAGGCGATCTGCAACACAGCGCCTGGTTACGTGTGGGGATTTTCGAGCTATTTAACTCGCATGGGCCTTATCTTGGAAGCAACGTGGATGCTTTGCTGTTTTGTCGCATATCCATGGCTTTTATACAGAAGCAAGCTTTTACACATGGAACCGATCAAGTCAAGTAAAACTATAAGCTAACACCCCCCCTTGCGAACCACCCCATCGCAACCCAGCCACCAAAATAGCCACCTACCAACTTTCGAAGCTATTATTTATAGTACAATATGGTATTTATAGCCAACCTTAGTATTTTTATTAAATATTAAGATGTTCTAACCTTAATTATATTTTTAGTTTCTGTTTCTTCTGCTTCTAGTACGTCTTTATTTTTAGCTTTATTTATATATAGCGTTTATTATTATAATTTTTGCTTAACTTGCTATATATAAATTATATAAATAAAACAATAACTAAGTAGCAATTTGACTGATTTATGCTTTAATATAGTTTTTTTAAGTAGTTTAATTTTTAATTATCATGCCTAGCATACTAGGACTAGTGCATACTTACTATATATACATACTATATCCGCACCCATTTTGATAAAAAATCTTCTTTTTATAAGCTTTAGTTTTATAAGCTAACCTTACTAAATATATAACTTATCTTTTTATATATTATACTTGACTTTATAAACTTCTTATTTATAATAATTCTAAAGCTTTTTTTTAAAATTACTTATAATATATTTATATAATAGCTTCTAAAAGACCCGGACTATTAACTAAATTAATACTTCTTAAAAAAAACAAATTAGCTATAAATAGCTAATAAAGCTATACTAATTTTTTTCTAAATAAAAATTAAAAATTAAAGCTTAGTAATAATTTAATACTTAGTTACTAAAATAATAATAATATTTTATAACTTAAAAGTATTAATTAATTTTTATTATAATAAAACACTTAGTTTAAAGCAAAACTTAAAAAAATAAATAAATAGCTAAAAAAATAAAAATAACCTACTTTTAAATTAAAAGAATCTTAATTTATAAGTATATATAAATTAATATTAAAACAAAAACTTAAAAAACATAAGTATTAAAAAAAAGCTAAAGATCTAAAAAACTTTAAATTTTTTAACTTTTTATATTTTTTTTATATTTTTTACTTAAAACGCAAAATTTAGTACTAAAAATAATATAACTTTTTTAATTCTAGTTTATTACTTACTTTTTTATTTTTTTTATTATTATTTAACAAATTAAATCTAAGTAGTTCTAATTATTAATTATTTTATTATTATAAACGTTATAATAATAATAAAAAATTAAACGTTAATTTTAATTGTTTTTTAAAATTTAAATATTTTTTGTTTACTATATAGTTTATTTATAACTAATAAATTAAATAAATTAAAAAACTAAAAACTATATTTAAAAATTTATAAAAAAAGTTCTAATAAACCTAAATTTAAATTATTTATATAATTAGTAAAATAAACCAAAATTATAAAAACTAGTATTAAATTCTTTTTAAAAAAAAAACGCGTTAAAATTACTTTTTTTATAAATCTAATTAAAAAACTGTCGCTAACTAAACCAAAACTTTAATTTGCTAATTAATTTTTTTTGCTATAAGTATTAGCTAGTAATTAAAAAAAGCTTAACAATAAGCCAATTAAAACTTTAAAATATTTAATTAATATTTGTTTTAAATTAAGATTTAAAAAAAATAATAAAGCAATAATAAAAAAGCTATATTATATTACTAAAAACTAACCGATCTACTCTAACAAAAAATTATAAATTTTAATAATTTGTTATTTTAAAAAAAATTAGCAACAATAAATATAGTATAATATTATTAAAAATTAAAAATTTTTGCTTTTAAAACTATAAAGCTTTAATAAAAACTTTTATATTTAAATATTAACCGAACTAATACTAATAAACCTTAAAATTAATAATAATACTAAAGCTTTCCTAAGCAGAAATATTTTAATAATAAAAATTATTTTTGCTAAAGCTAAAAGTACTATAATATAGTTCGAAGCTAAAATAGTTATTAGTACTATAACTAGCTAAAATAACCTTATCTAAATTAGCAACCCTTTAATAATTATATATTTAAAAAATTATTATTTTTTAAATACTTTAGTTAATATACCCTTAATATACTTTAAAAACAGCTATAAAATAACTTTAATAATTGCCTAAAACAAAGTAATAATACTTAGAACTTTTTTTGCTTTAATTATAAAAAAACAAATTATATTAGTTATAACTATAAAAAACCTAACTAATAATACTTATTAAAAAATCAAAAATGTTAGATTTAAAAAACTTAATTAAATTAAAAATAAAAAAACTCTAATATATTTTACTATTTATAAAAAAATAACTATTATTTGGACTAAAATTATTTATATAATTTTTTAGCACATTTTAATAAATATTTAAATAATAATTAAAAAAACAAAAAATAGTTTTAGTTTTAGCTATAAAGCCTAAGCTAAAACTATAGCTTTTTATACTTATTTTGTATCGATTTTATACTTTATATAATATTTATTTTATTAACCCAAAAAAACCCCTATTAAAAATATTTATTAATTTAGATTTTTATGCTAAATATAATTATATTAGTTATATTTTTATTTTATATAACAAACTAAAAAAAGCTTTATTTTATATTTATATTTTATAATATATTATTAGAAATAAATTTCTTAGTTATAACGCTTATTAAATTACTTATAAACTTATTAATAATTATAAAGTAACTTAAAAATTTCGGTATACTTATATTACTATTAACTAAAATAATTAATTAAAAAAAAATCTAGTACTTTTTTTTTAAACTATACTAAAAAACCAAAAAATTATATTTAATTCAAGTTTGAATTGCTAGTTTTATAGCTTAAAGCTTAAGTACTTTAAGTTAGTTATAGCTTATTAATTTGCTAGGGCTTATAAAAATAAAAAATATTCTAAGCTATTATATACTTTTTTAAACCTTTTTAATTAAAAAAATTAAAAACTAAAAAAAATTGCACTAGTTTTAAAAATGTTCTACTAAAATTTTATAATTTAGCTAATTTTTTTAATACTAATAAAGCTAGTATTTTTTTATACTCTAAATAAAAAAACTTAGCAATTAATCTATAAAATAATATTATAATACTTTATTATTCTATTTATTTATTAGCCTAAAACAAACTTAAAAAACTTTAAAAATAACTTATAGAAATAATAGCTAACAAAAAAATATAAAAATCTAAAAACCTAGCTAGAGCTTTTATTTTATTTATTTTTAAAAAAAATAAAAGTTTAAAACTATATATAAACTATAAAAAACTTAACCGTATTACACAAAAAAATCGCTATATTTTTATTTTATTTTAGAATTAATAAATAGACTTGTATATACTAAAATATTTACTAAAATCAATCTTAAAAACGCTTATTATTATATCTGAATTAAAAAAATAAATAAATAAAAAATAGCTTTTTATACGCGTTATAGCTATTACAAATTTTTAGTTATATTTATAGGTTTATATAATATTTTTACTATTTTTTAAAACTATATATATAAAGCACTTAATAATATTTTAAATATATTTTATATTATATATTTAAATAATATTTTTATATTTTTTATAAATAAAAAATCTTATATAAAATATATTTAAAAAGTTATTAAAAAACTTTAAAATACTAAGCTATATATTAAGCTTTTAAAATATTAGTTTTATTAAAAAAAATTTAAATTTTTTAAATATATTATATCTAGTTAAAGCATTAAAATAAACCTTAGTTATATTAATATAATTAAATAATAATTATTTTCTAGTTTTTATTATAAGTTATAATAGTTTTTGGGGTTTTATAACTTTTATTAGCGTTTTATTAAAAAGTATTTCTAAATTGCTGCTTTTTTAACCTAGTATTTAAAAAAAAGCGCAACTAAAACAAAAAAAAATCAAATTTCTTTAGACTATTTTATAATAAAAGCTTTTAAAAAGCTTTAGGACTTATTTAAAAAAGCTATTTTTTTTATATATTTTAACCCTAAAAAGCAAATATTAATAAAAACCGATTTTTTTAAAGCAATACTAATAAAAAACCTTTTTTAAAAAAATAGTTAAAATAAATAGCGTTTTATTATATTTTATTTTTGTTTGAATGGAGTGTACTGCATATTTCCAAGGCAGCAGTACATGCCTGCAAGGTTGGTGGAATACAGTCTATTCACTATATGCCACACTCTAAAAGAAGGAGAGAAAGGAAGGAAATGGGGAGGTGGGAGCCCCCTATATACCCCTCCGTACGGAGGGGTCTGTAGGTGGTCCCTAGCCGGACCCCTTGGCCTAGACCCCCTTGGCTAGACCCCTTCGTACGAAGGGGTCCATAATTGCGTACGATTAATCCAACAATTTTTATAAATTTACTGATATAGAATTAAACTATAAAACCTTAAATTAAAAAATATTTATAATTATAAAATATTTTAAGTATTAATAGTATTATTTTAAAAAAAATAAATTATTAGTTAAAATATTAACTAACTATAATAATTTTTAAGTATTTATAAAAACTTTAAAACTAAATAAAAAGCAAGCTTATTAATATATATATTTAATTTTTTTTAATTTTATTATTAAATATAAATAAAATAAACAAAACAAAACTAATCTTTTATTATACTAACCTAATTATATAAGCAATTCGCCCTAAAATATTAATTTTTTTCTAATACTAAAAAAAAAAATTGTAGTAATATAAACTAAGATTTCTAATAAATACCCAAAAGTACTAATAAGCAAAATATATGCCGCTTAACCCCCTAAAAAAAAAACTATTTTTATATAAGCAATTATATATATATAAACATAAATAGCTATAAGTAATAAGAACTTCTAAAATCTAGATATATTATAAAGCTTATAAAACATAATCTAAAATATTTAATAAAAAAACCTTAAATATAAATTGATTAAAAAATATATTAATACTAAAAAGCTTATAAACTTTTAATAAATAATTAAAAGATCTTTTTTATACTATAAAAATAAAGTTTATATTTTTTTTTAAAAATTTATTTATTTTTAGCTTATTAAATTATACTATAATAACTTATTAGTAAAGTATTTTAAATAAAAACGCACGCTTAAACTACTATAACGCAAGTTTTTTTAGCTAAAAATAAAAATAAATATTAATAACTATATAAATAATTATATAATATACCTTAAATTAAAAACAAAATATTACTAAAAATATAACAAACTTAATGTTTTATTTATATTTTTAGCTCTTATACAAAAACTATTTATATACTTTATAGTTAGACTATTTTTAACTTTTTATAAAAACTACTAAATTAATTATATTTTAGTAATTATTAATAAATTTACTAAATTAATATATTTATTTCCTATTAATACTAAAATAACTTTAATATAACTTATTACCTTATTTTATTAAAAAATCAAATATATTTATAAAAGTTCTACAAATATTATATTAAACCGTAGCTTTTTTTTTACTAGTTATTTCTAGTTAAACCTATACTATTACTTTAAAATTAAAAAAAAATATTTGGTTATATTTTATTTTAAAACTAACAAACAAACAAAATATATAAATTAAACAATTAAAAACTACTTTAAATGCTTTATTAATAATAAACAAACTAATTAGCTACAACTATTTCTTTAAGCATATTTTGCAATTAACTTAACTATTAATAATATAACTAACAAATTATCTTTTAAAGCTTTATATAGCTATATACTAAAGTTTGGACTATTTATTAAAAATAACTTTACTTTAAAAAAAGTACTAATAATATAAAAATAATTATAAAAATTATAAACTATTAAAAACAATTTAAAAAATTAATAGCAAATTATAGTTAAAAAGTATTAAAAATACTATAATATTAAACATAAACTTATAACTTACAAAATCAAAAATATAGTAATATTATTTACAAAAAACTTAAGTTTTAAATATTCTAAACTTATATTTAAGTTTATTAGCTTATTTTAGATCTTTAGCTATATTAGATCGCAGGCATATTGCTTTATATTTTTAGCATAATATACTTATTTTTATAATATTTTTTTTATTTAACTACTTAAACTTTAAAAAACTAATACTATATATAATTTACTTATACTAAACTTTATAAATAACTTAAATAAATAAAAAATTAAAAATATAATAATAAAACAAATATATAATTATAAATTATACTATAAAATTAAATAAAAAAGCTAGCTAACTAAATATAACTAATAAATATTAGCTATTAATATTATAGCACTTAAAGTAATATAAACTTTTAAATAATAGCAAAATTACTAAAAAAAAAAAAACTCCTAATCTAACAATTTATACCTAAACTAGTTATAAAAAAAAATTAATTAATTTTATTTTTACTTAAAAATATTTTGCTTTATTACTTAAAAACTTACTACTTTTATAATTATATTAGTTTAAAACTCTAGTAAATTAATAAAAACAAATCTATAAATATTTATATAGTTAGAATTAAACTAACTATTTTAAATACTTAATTTATACTCTACTATTAAACTATATATAAACTATTTTTAAAATTAGATTTTATTAAAATAAATAATATTTATATTAGCTATATTAGCTAATTTAATAATTTAAGTAATTTAATTAATAATGCTTACTACTACTTTTTATATTTTTAATATAAAACAATAAATAGCTAACATTTATAATATATAATTATAATTTTTAAATTAAAAATATAAAATATTTTTATAAAAATATACTTAATATTAAGCTAGTATTTAATTATATTAGATAACCCTACGAACTAAAAATAAATAAAAATATTTATAGTATTAAAAAGAATATATATTACTACTTAAAATAATACGTTTTTTTACTGCACTATTATTTAGATATATATAGTACAAATATTCTAAATTTATATAAACAATTAATAAATATATTATAAAATAAAAATAAAACTATTTATTTTTAAATTGCTTAAAATATTAATAATTTTAAACTAAAAGTAATAAATTACTATAAAACAGCAGAATATTTTTAGCAAACAAAATTAAATACTAGTAAGTTATTAATAAAACTTTAAAAATACCTACTAAGTACTTAAGCCTGTTTTATTTATAATTTTATAGCTATTTTTATCTAATTTAAAATTAAAAAATTAGCAAAACTAGTCTAGTAATTTATTTATATAAATTATATTAAAAAATATTAAACTTAGAACCTAATTATATAATATATTTAAATTAGTAAAAATACTAATATAAAATAGATATAATTATATTTATTAGTTTATATATTTTTTTGTTTTTTTAGCATTTATTACAAAAAGAAGCCCCTGCTTTTTTTATTACATAAACAACCTAGATAGGCCGGCCAAAATTGGGCTAAACCCTATTATAAATATTACTAAAACAGCATTAATATATATATGTTTTATAGACTAGATCTTTAGCAGCCCTACGCTTATATGCCTTGTTTTTAGTGCGCATACTCTGCTTATACATATAATATTTGTAATTATAACAGTTATAGCTATTAATTACTTTTTAATAAGCTTTATACTAAAGGCAACAGTTATAGCAAATAATAAAAGGCTTATTATTTAAAAAAAAAGCAACAGAATTAGCGTTAGATATAGTAATACTAATATAAAAAAAAAAAAATAATATAAAAAAAAGTACAAAAAAAGTAAGAAATAATAGCAGCGAAATAAAAGAGTAGCTAAAACTAATTAAAATAATAGCAGCGGCTAAAAAAAAAAAAAAAAAAAAAACCAAGCTAAAATATTTATATAAAACTAGATCAGCTTTATAAGCAATTTATATATAGCTTACGCTTAAATTACTAGTATTAAAATTTACTATATATTTAAATATATAATATATATATATATTATATTATATATATACTAAAACTTTTAATTAACAATATTATATAAATATTAAAATATTTATATTAATAATAATAACAATACTACATATTACTAATATAACAAAAATACTTATATATTTATACTTATAAATACCTAATTAATTATATTGCACTAATTGCATATATATTACTTTAATTCTATATAAACTTTATATTTAAATTACTTCCTATTTATATATATCTTATATATTTATATATATTAAATTAGAAATAACCTAACTAAAAAAGAAAAAATAATTGTTATATCTAGCATACTAGAACCAGTACATACTTACTATATATATATACTATATCTGCACCCATTTCAATAAAAAATCTTCTTTTTATAAGTTTTAGTTTTATAAGCCAACCTTACTAAATATATAACTTATCCCTTTATATATTATACCTAACCTTGTAAACTTCCCATTTATAACATTAATAGCTTAATATATACTTTTAAAATTATAATTTTTTCGGTTTTCTAATTAAAAACTTTGCTGGCTTTTATAAAAAATAGCTTTTATAATAAGTTATTAAAAAAAAAGTAGTATTTAGCTAATTTCTAAATTATATATTATAAATTTTAGCTTTTTATAAATATTATAATTTTTTTTTACCTTAGTTTAAGCTAATATTTAAATATTTTAAATCAATCGGTTAATATAAATATTAGTTAAACTTTATAAGCAATACTTTTATTTTTAAATATAATATATTTTAAAAATAATAATAATTAAATATTTTTTAGCTATATTTTAGCTATTATTTATGCTTTTTTAATAATTTTTAGTAATAAAATAGTATTACAAACTTATTTATATACTATAATTATATTTTTTTTATTTTATTTTTAAGCTTTTTTTTTAATAAACTATAAATTCTAATATTTAATATTTATATAATATAGCTATAATATAATTTATAAAAAACAAGCTATATTTTATTTAAAAAATAAAGCTATAAAAAATTATTATTTATATATAAATTATAGCTATTATATATTAGTATAACCTATATATTACTAAAACAACCTTAAATAAACAAAATAAAAATATTAATAAACTAATTAATAGTAATAAAATTATAAGTTTATTTATTAAGTAAAGTTTTAAACTATTAGTTTTTAAATAAACTGCAATTTATATTTAAAAACTATTAATTTTAAATATTAATTTTTTTAAAAATAAATAGTAATAATAAAGCAATATTTTTATTACTAATATATTTAAAAAATATTATTTATTTGTTTTTTTTAATATTTTTTTTAAAGCTATATATATTAAAGCTTTATAAACAACTTAATAATTTTTTTTTATGCTTTAGCTAATACTTATTTTATTAATATTAAAAAATTGTTTTAAAAATATATTTGCTAGTTTAAAAGCTTTAAAATATTTAAAAAATAGTTTAATATTAATTATAGTTACTTTATTAATACATATATAGCTAATAAACATTAATTTAATAGTTTTTAGCTTAAAATTACAAAAAAAAATATATATATATATTATAATTTTTTAAATATTTTAAGGTTTTTAAAAACTAATAATATATATTTAGCTATATATTTAAATTTAACTATTAAAAATATAAAGCCTAGCTTAGCCTAACTTATAGCCTAATTAATTAGTTTAGTTTTAAAATATATAAATAAGATTTAAAAATATTAATATAATTATTTTTTAATTAAAATATTATTAAAGCAGTAGTATATATATAACCGATTAATACTTTATTAAATAGCTGTTTATTTTTATAAAGTATTAAGTTAAGTAGTACGAACTATAACTGCCGCATACTATTAGTTGCTATATAAAAGCATTATAATAATAAAAAGTCAATTCTAAAAAAAAATAAAAAATAAATAAAAACATAAGAACTAAACGCAGTCGCGTTATTTAACAATTTTTAATTAAGGTAGTTAGGGTCAGTAGCACGTTTTTAGCTGGGTCGCAATAGGGTGGTTCGCAAGGTGTCGGATTAAGTGGTGGCTAGGTAGTGATGCAAGCCACATAGTGGCTAGTGAGAGGTGCCCTTATAGGGGGTATGCCCTTAGCAAATAAAGCATTATATAGCTGAATAAGTGGATCCACACCTAACTATATAAGGGATATATATATATGTAGGGTATAGAATACACCTATAGAGACCTATAACAACAATAATAGAACAGACCTTTTATAGGCAATATATAGCAAGATTACTAATGCTAAATCTAATAATTAAAAATCTTATTAATATTTTATATTTTATTGCTAGCGAGCTTTTTACTGGTATATATATTTGCTAGCAATCTATTCGAAATATTTTACTACAAGCGCTTTAAATAATATTAGTAAGCTTTTTAATAATAAAACTAAAGCGCTATTAATCCTTTTGTTATATAATTTATATATATAAATATTTTATTACAAATATTATAAATATTAATAATAAATATTTTTTTATAACAAACAATCTTATTAAATATAGTAATTTTATTAGTTCTAGCTATATGTTTATTATAATAGCTATAATAACTAATTTTAATTTATTTAATAATTTTTTATTATAAAAAAAAAACTTTATTATTAATATTTATAGCTATAACTTATAGGACTATATAATATTTATAAATCAAGCTTTATAGTTTATAGTACTAAAAGCGCTAGTAATTAATAAATTCTTTTTAAACTTAAATATTAATTTTTTTATTACTATATACGCAAATTTTACTACTATTAAAAAATATTTATATTAATATACTAAACAGTACTATAATATAGCTCTTAAATACTATAATACTTATTATACTAAAATTATTAAGCCTGCTAAATAAATATAAAAAATAGTTTATTTTAATTACTAATTAATCTATATAAAAATAATCCAAATTATTAATTAGTAATATAATAATTTAAAAAAACTTAATAATATAATATAAATAGCTTTAAAGTTTAAATATAAATATAAATATATAATATTTATTAATATATTAATTAGAAAACATATTATAAACTTTATTAAATAAACTAATATATAGCTAAATAAAATTACTAAAGTTTATACTAGAAAGTTTAAAATAAATATTTTTAAACTAGTTATTAACTTAAAAAAAACTTTTTAAAAGTTTTATTTAAACTAAATTATATTATTTAAGTTTATATATTATACTACTATAATAAATAATACTTTAAAATATTAAACTATAGCTACTAAGCTATACTAAAAAACTAATATATAAAACTTTTTAAAAACTGCTAAAAAAAGCATTTAGTTAATATTTACTATTAAAAACAAAAAACCTAAAAAGCCTAAAGTATTTAAAAAATCTAGTATTAATAGCAATAATAATAATTGTAATAGTAGTAATAATAATAATAAAAATAGCAAGCCTACTAGCTACCTGGAATCTAATCGTAATAGCAATCGTAAAAATAGCAAGCCTATTAGTTATTTTAAATCTAATCGCAACAGTAAAAATAGTAATAGCAAAAATAGCAAACCTACTAATTATTCTAAATTTAATTATTTATTTAAAAATAATAAATAGCAGCTTAGCAGTAGCAAAAAAAGCTTTAAACATACTTTTATTAAGCGCTATTGCACTAATATATATACTTAGGCCAAAAAAAAAACCTTAATATAATAGATTATATATTCTACTATAGCTATTACTTAAAAGCGCGCTACTAGTACGCTTTTCTAAAGCTTAAACCTAATAAATAGGTCCTTAACCCTATAACTAAACAACTAGCTAGCTAGCAAATAAAATATAATAAAAACGTCTAGCATACTTTTAAAAAAATACAAAAGCAACTAAACTCATACTAAAGAAGTAGTACCGAATACCTACTAGCAGTTACTAGTTAAAAAAGTGGCAATCACTTTACAACCCGCTAATAAAAACTATTTTATAAAATCTACTCTACTAAAGGCTAGTACCTAGCATTTACTAGCTAAAAGAGTAGCAATCACTTTATAAAGCACTAATAAGATCTATTTTACTAAAAGTACTGCTTTATATCTAATTATAGCTACTAAATCTTAATAAAAGCTCTATTATAACAAAAAAAAACATTTTTATAAAACTTATTATACGTAATATATAAGTACGTTCTATACTAAACTATTATATAACTAATTATAACTATTAAATCTTATTAAAAGTTTTGCTATAACAAAAAAAAAATGCCTCTATAGAACTTACTACTTATAACACTAAAATATATACAAAGGCAGTTTTATATAAAATAATAATAAAAAAGCTCCTAAAAAAGCCTATTAACTGCTATATATTTAATTATAACTATTAAATATTATTAAAAGCTTTATAATAGCAAAAAAAAAAATACTTCTATAAAGTTTACTATATACTACATATAAATATATTATATAATACTACTTAATATAGCAATAAAAAAAACACTTCTATAAAGCTTATTATATATAATATATAAATATGTTTTATAGTACTGCTTTATAACTAATTATAGCTATTAAATCTTATTAAAAACTTTGCTAAAAAAAAAAAACGCTTCTAAAAAACTTATTATATACTTATTATAGCTACTAAATACTATTTAAAAATAATATATTATATATAAAAAAAAGCTTTTAAAAAGCTTATTATATACTAGTTATAGCTACTAAACATTATTAAAAATGCTATTAAACTTACTATAACCTATTATAGCTACTATATACTATTAAAAGCTTACTACTACTTATAATAAATACTAATAATAAATTTACTACTATATTAATAGATTATAAGATTAGCTTACAACTATATATTTAAGCTTTATATATTTTAACTAAAAAATTATACTAAAGTTATATATTAAGCTTTATATACTCTAATTAAAAAATTAATATAGCTATAGATTACTAAAGTTATATATTCAAGCGTTACATTTTTACTTAAAAAATCGCACTAATAAAATAGCACTACAAACTAAAGATAGGAACAGCTATATTAATAAACCTATAAATATTACTTTTAATCAATAAAAGCGTATTAACGCTAAAGACAGAAATTATTAAAACAAGCGTATTAATACTAAAAATAAAAATTGTTAATAAAAACGTATTAATACTAAAAACAAAAATTACTAATACTAGCATATTACCGTTAAATATAAAAATTACTATATTTAAAGAATTGCTTATAAATACCTATATATATATAAAGAACTGCTATATCTGCTTAATACGAACGTATTAACGCTAAACACCAAAATTATAATATATATATACCTACCCCTAACTAAAACAAGCCTATTAGTACTCTATATTAAGATTGCTACGCACTAATACAAACTAATACATACTTATATGCTACTTCTGAATATAATTATATAGGTAGGCAAAGCTACTGGAGTGGCCTTACTTAAAAGGGTGTATCGGATTAAATAGTGGCTAGGTAGTAATGCGAGCTATATAGTGGCTAGTGAGAGGTGCCCTTATAGGAGGTATGCCCTTAGCAAATAGAGCGTTATATAGCTAAATAAGTGGATCCACACCTAACTGTATAAGGGATATATATGTATATAGGGTATAGAATACACCCATAGAGACCTACAACAACAACAATAGAACAGACCTTCTGCGGGCAATACGTGGCGAGATCGCTAGTGCTAAATCTGACACAAGGGGGGGTATTAGCTTACGCCTTCTACTCGACTGTTCGGAAGCTGTCAACAATGATATGGGACCAGACATGAAGTATCTCCGCGAAGACGAAATAGTGCAGCGGTTAAAAAATATTAAAATTGGATATAACACAGATGCATGCGAAGGCAATCTACGAAATCGCATAGTATCAGGCTTGGCAAGTAAGGGATTCTCTGAGAGGTTGCACGAGGCACATGATAGGCTTCCCAGTATCATCTACGAAATGGAGACGGGAATTTTCAAAAGGGCACAGGCATTTGATACAACTCTGAACAAAACACTGCCTCTACTGAATCGCGTCGCAAATAGCCCAGCACACGATGCGATGAATAAAAAAGTGGAAAGAGGAATTGCGGGTTGGAGGTCTTATTTCACATCAGGGAAACGGCGGCCGACAGCAAATGAAATATACGAAGATGTTCGCTGGCGTTTTTAGCAGTATGAGAACCGAGGTAAAAGTCAGATGTCCCTAGACCCTTTTCACCCGAAAACTGGAATAGGGTTAATTTAACATCTTGGAAATATTAAGGGTACTTCAAATTTTCTCTAAAATACAATACTTGCCAGTTCTTTCGACTATGTGATTAACACTATGACCAGGCGTAATAGAGTCTTCTCATTGTTAGCGTATTGAAAAATAGCTCTAGGTGAAGGATATATCATTAGATGAAGTTAATCCTGTCCACGCCCGGTAAGGTCCAGGATCCCGATAATCTTCGCCGCGCTCTCGTGACCGCACACCGCAAAAAGGAGGAGACCTAGTACTGAAAGGCCCATCAGTTCCTCGAGATTGAAACGTACCTACCTAGTCATCCTCCACTACGCTGAAGAGAAATAACGTGTTTATCACTCCTAGCCGAGCCCGGATTAGCCGCCTTCTCTAGAAAAGATCGTACGTTGTAAGATTCCGCCTAAATTTTTTTTTAAAACAAACTAACCGGAGCAGAAGAACATGTGCCCTCTCCCTGAGATTTACACGGCAAATATTCATGGACCTCTTAGCGTCAAAGGACTTTGACCAGGTGCGCAATAACGACATGAACCACAGCAGCACTAGCGGATCCAAATATGCGTTGGAATACAACAATAATATAGTTGTCGAAAAAGCTGATATTGTTCATCAGTGCTGTCATTGCATGGGTTCTTAAGGCCCTGCTCATCCTCACGTGTTTTCATTTCGTTTATATCATATGTTGCTCTATTCTCCTCTAAAAGATAGGGTTGCTAGACAATTACTATAATGTATTGAATAATTGACGTCTAATATTAAGGTAATAGTACAAAATGAATACTGCTTGTTCATAACCGCTCTTAATTCCTTCAAACTCTCCGGCTAGAGAATCCATGTGTGTGCGAATCAGAGTGAGTAAACCATCCATTACAGACACCGTAGTTCCCGCAATCTACACAGGTAAATGCGATGTCAAGAATTCCCGCCTCACATTCAATACATCACAAGCTGTATTAAGGCACAAGAGTTAGGTTGGTTATTTACAGTGCTGGCAACGTCTAGATGTTCTTGCCTGAGCATCCTTTTTTATTTTTTATTTTTTATTTTTTATTTTTTACGAGGTCTGGCACATAAGCTAACACCCCCCCTTGCGAACCACCCCATCGCGACCCAGCTAAAAACGCGCTACTAACCCCAACCACCTCAATTAAAAATTATTAAATAACACAACCGCGTTCAGTTCTTATGTTCTCTTTTTACCCTTATTTTCTTTAGAATTAACTCCTTTTTATCATAATGCTTTTATATAGCAACCAACAATATATAGCAGCTATAGTTCGTACTACTTAATTTAGTACTTTATAAAAACAAATAGCTATTTAATAAAGTATTAACCGGTTATATATATACCGCCGTTTTAATAATATTTTAATTAAAAAGTAGTTATACTAATATTTTTAGATTTTATTTTTATATTTTAAAACTAAACTAGTTAATTAAGCTATAAGTTAAGCTAAGCTAAGCTTTATATTTTTAATAATTAAATTTAAATATATAGCTAAATATATATTATTAGCTTTTAAAAACTTTAAAATATTTAAAAAGTTATAGCATATATGTTTTTTTTTTTGTAATTTTAAACTAAAAACTGCTAGATTAACATTTATTAGTTATTTATATATTAATAAAGCAATTATAGTTAATATTAAGCTATTTTTTAAATATTTTAAAGCTTTCGAACTAGCAAATATATTTTTAAAACAATTTTTTAATACTAATAAAATAAGTATTAGCTAAAGTATAAAAAAAAGTTATTAAATTATTTATAAAGCTTTAATATATATAGCTTTAAAAAAATATTAAAAAAAACAAATAAATAATATTTTTTAAATATATTAGTAGTAAAAATATTGCTTTATTATTATTACTTATTTTTAAAAAAATTAATATTTAAAATTAATAATTTCTAAATATAAATTATAGTTTATTTAAAAATTAGTAGTTTAGAACTTTGCTTAATAAATAAACTTATAACTTTATTATTATTAATTAGCTTATTAATATTTTTATTTTATTTATTTAAAGTTATTTTAATAATATATAAATTATACTAATATATAATAGCTATAATTTATATATAAATAATAACTTTTTATAGCTTTATTTTTTAAATAAAATATAGCTTGTTTTTTATAAATTATATTATAGCTATATTATATAAATATTAAATATTAAAATTTTTAGTTTATTAAAAAAAAAGCTTAAAAATAAAGTTTAAAAAATACCTAAAAACTACTTTAATATTATACTTTTAAAAAAAAACATAATTATAGCATATAAACAAGCTTACAATACTATTTTATTACTAAAAACTATTAAAAAAATATAAGCAATAACTAAAATATAGCTAAAAAATATCTAATTATTATTATTTTTAAAATATATTATATTTAAAAATAAAAATATTACTTATAAAGTTTAGCTAATATTTATACTAACTAATTAATTTAAAATATTTAAATATTAGCTTAAACTAGGCCAAATAAAAATTGTAATATTTATAAAAAGCTAAAATTTATAATATATAATTTAAAAATTAGCTAAATACTACCTTTTTTTTAATAACTTACTACAAAGGCTATTTTTTATAAAAGCTAGCAAAGCCTTTAACCAAAAAGCTAAAAAAATTATAATTTTAAAAACATATGTTAAGCTATTAAAAGCCAAACTAGCTAAAAAAACTATATTAAAACATAAGTTAGTCAAATTGCTACTTAGTTATTGTTTTATTTATATAACCTATATATAGCAAGTCAAGCAAAAATTGTAACAATAAACGCTATATATAAATAAAACCAAGAACAAAAACGTACTAGAAACAGAAAAAACAAAAACTAAAAATATAATTAAAATCAGAACGTTTTAATATTTAATAAAAATACCAAGGTTAGCTATAAATACTATGTTATACTATAAATAATGGCTTCGAAAGTTGGTGGGTGGCTATTTTGGTAGCTGGGTCGCAATGGGGTGGTTCGCAAGGGGGGGTGTTAGCTTAAACCTGAAGACGGGCGAGTACGAAATTATAGCCAAGATGCCCGAAATGGAAGGGCTCCCCAGTGGCTATTTCGTCCTAATGGTCGAGATAGAATATGACATTGGTGCCGATCTGGATTGCGTTGTTGATATTTGTGCGCGGCCGCGTGAATACTCGTTTAGCAACCAGTATGAGGTCCAAAATAATTATTTTTGATATATTGTATGATTCTTAGGAATAAGCAAAGATTAATGGTTTTGGTTCAATCTTTTTATAGTGAAGTGCGCTATGTAAATAGGTCGTGCCAGCAAAAAGGGACACTCGCCTTGCCCTCATACTAGGAGATGGGCCTAACCTATACTTCCTAGCATAATTCTAGCAATTAATATTAGGAAACCAAGCGATTAAAATTGAATTCAAGGTTTCAATTTAACGCGAATGCTAGCTAAAGAGTGGTTAATAATTCTCAATGCATAAAGACAACGCAGTATTTTTGGTATTTTTAGGTTTTCTGTACGCAAAGCGATAAAGTGGCTTTTGCCCCTTATTTCAAGCCAGCCTTTTATCACTTGTACCACTTCAATATAAAAAGCATTATGTTACAATTTATTTTTATAATTTTACTTCTTTAAGATCAGTAATGGGCACCTGTACTTCAGTAGTAGGTGTTCTTGAAAAGTCATTCTTCTTCAGCTGCTTTCAGGAGTAAAGGATGCTTGGTCCGTCGGGTGGACTATGTGCATTTTCGTGCGGTAAGTGTCACGAAGATCGTGCATATTTTCTCAAAAACAGTAAAAGTAGCACTGGCTATTGATATTACTCAAATCTATCTTCTATCTTCCCCATTACCACTGACAAGGGTCCAGCCGTGTCAGGCGCTACAGCAGAGCTCGTCGCCGCCTATGACGCAAGCAACATCGACGACTTGACCATGGAGGACGAGGGAGCGGAGCGCAAAATGCGGTTACTATGCTAGCTACACCAGGTATCTAGCACCGCCCCTACATGGTCCAGGGTGGAGAGTATGAATCCGGGACTGAACGTCGTTCTCCCGTTCCCTTTCATCTACTACTCAGACCCAGTCACCCCAAAGTTATACTTGTATGAGGTTGGCCACTCTATTTTGCCATCACGATCGAGCGAACGATGTCCGCAGCTTTCTGGAAACAATCCTCGTAATCCCCGACTTTGTGCGCGTCACCAACAATGGAAAGTGCCACACTGACACATCAAATTAGCAACTGTTCTCTCGACGTAGATGATCGTGATGATTAGGACTTACTAGTTCTCTCGCACCCTGTTACTGACCCAGATGCAGTCGTTGCCCATGACATATCCCGCTGCGTCCACGAATTCCCCTTCGTTGCGCACCTGGTACAGATATCCAGGGTACACCCTATTGAAGACCTCGTTGCTGAACAGCGACGGCAGCTCCGCGTCCGGTCCAACGATCATTGCCAGGGAATCAGACCACTTCCATTTGGCCAGTTGTTCCTCTGTGTAATGAATTACTTCGGTGTTCTCCTTGGGAGGAGGAGCAAGCTTTGCCAATATTCCTAGCAAGGCCTCGGTGCGTCGCAAGAAGCCTGACCCATCCTGGGTGCGTTTTGTCGCAGCATCCCATTCTGTTGCTGCGTCGGTCAGCAGTTGCCTCTTCTCAGCAAGAGACACATTATCGTCAAGAGCTGCTTCGCAGAACGTCACGACGCGGCTTGAGACAGGCTGTCGTGGATCCGGACGCCCACGGTGAAAGTGTTGCACAGAGATCGGTTCCCAGGCGGCAGGATTAAATCCAAAATGCATGCGTGCTGCAAGCTGAAGAGTGAAGTCGAGGCAATTCTTCGACGAGAAGCCAGTACCAGCTGCCATGCTCTGGCTGAGAGCACTGGTCTTGATGTAGCGGTAGCCTCGGGTCAAGGTGATCTGTCGATATCGCTGGCGGACTTGGTCTACATGATCATCCAATGCAGAAAATGTTTGGAGGGGGAAGTGCTCCGGCAAAGCTATCGCATGTTCAGTACTCGGGCCACCTGGTCGATGAGAGACGATGGCGTCATGGATGAATTCTGTCAAGCGCAACGGGGTCGTTCCATCAATCATGGTATGATCAGAGATATGTGCGGAGCGGCCATTAGCATACACAACAAATTGCATCGTTTTGTCGAACCATCGGTTGAAGCCATCGCCGGCAATACCCTGCGCTATTCTTTCTTCATTTGTCTCGGGTCTGCCCTGGTCTAGACAGACGACGAATGTTGCCTCTTCTACAGTTTGAAAATAGGCCAGGTTGGTTTCGCTGATTGCAATGAGCTTCTCCCGATTCTGTGCGAACGTTAGCTGAGGTCGAAGTCAACTGTACTCTGAAACTTACCTGGGCCCAAACGTCACGGAAATCTGTCGTCAATATGCCTGCCCAGGAGTCTTCCCCCATGTCAGCATCCAGAATTGCCTGGAACATTCCTGTGAGTTGCTCTATTGACAAGTCGCCATGCTCGTCTTCCAATGGTATTCTGAAGACATGCCCCTTACGAAGTACAGCAACATGTCTGCTCTCGGGGTATATTTTCATCTCGTCACAATGCAAACGCGGCCGGCGAACAGCGTTGAACATCCATGTCCAATAGTACGAGCAGAGCGGCCGTGGACCCAGCCAGTCATTCCCTACTTCATTCTTTTCCATGCCGACCAGAAATTGAAACGCCACGCCCGTGAGAAGAGCAGCTCGTTCTGCCTGGGAATGGGGACTGGGGCTATCGTGATGCGTATGCATGAAGGCGTTCCACGGCGCAATTGGGTGCCGGAAGTGCAAGAAAACGCTGTTTGTTTGCGTGTCTGCAAGCCAACATTCGATATTTGGATCGTTCGCTCGCTCGATCAAAGCGGTATATGTTCGTGCTCCGACGCTCTCAGGGGTACGGAAATCGTCCATCGCCCTCGCCAAGCCTTCTCTTTCGGCGTCGGTCTGTGCAAACACTGACACTGTTTGCCAGTAGCAATCCAGGTAGTCCTCAAGTGAGAATATTGGGAGTTTCGGAGGCGGTGTAGCAACGCAGCATTTGAAGTCTTGGAGACCGGCAGTTTTGATCTTATGGCCATTCACGCCATTCACGCCATTAGCGCCGTTAATACCATTAGTGCCATTAATGCCATTAACACCATTGACACCATTAGAGTTTGACCCATTAACTTTTCTTTTCGGCTTGTCTTGAGCATTAACTATTCGCGAGCGGTCTGTAGTCATGGTGGCCAAGGCAATGACGCTGGATGCGCCAGAGATCTCCGCCGTCTGAACAGGCGAGTCAAAGGTTCGCAAAAGCCAATTCTTCAACTCAATAGAGACGAGGGAGTCAAACCCAATCTCAGACAGCGGTTGGTTCTGGGATATCTCTCCCACCTCACAACCCAAAAATGAAGCACACTTGGCGATGACAGCTTCGGTGATGAGGGCCTGAGCTTCTTCTACTGTCGAACAATCACTGATACGATGCGCGATATCAATGCTGCCCGTGTTGCCTGGCCCAGCCTCATTTTGAGCAGCTGGAAGATGGCTGAAGATGGTGTTTTTCAACGAGCTCAGATCGCCTGCATCAGCAAGTCCTTGTCTGGAAATTCCCATGATCGCATGCGACAACTTGTCCTGTCGGGCTTGGGGGCTCATAGCGTACTCCGCGCCGAGCAAGAGCTCCTCCATTGTTATGGATATACTCTTGAGTCGATTGCTCTGTGCTTCAGAAGTTGCTGCGACAGCTCGGGAGCCTTCAACTGCACCTAAATTGAGAGCGACGTACGTTGTATTATTGGCATTACCGGCGTTGGCATTGGCGAAGGCATCCTGGAAGGCATTCGCTGCTGCGTAGTTTGCTTGGCTGCCATTGCCAATGACTGTGGCCGACGAGGAAAGCATGATGAAAAAATCGAGATTTGGCGATGCAAAAGCCTTGTCTAGGTTCATTGTACCGTACACCTTCGGACCAAGAGGAGCAGTGAATTCTTCGAGTGTCATCGAAGCAAAAGGCCGATCTCTCAGAACCATACCACTGTGTATTACACCTTTGACAAGAAGCTGGTTCTTCTGGCAATACTCGGCACAAAGGAAGACATCCGACTCTTTGGTGATGTCGCAACTAACGATATGAATAGTGCAGCCAAATGAAGCGACACTGAGATCTATCTCTTCCTTCAGTTCTGGCCCCGGTACGCGACGAGAGAGAAGTACAATGTGTTTTGCTCCGCGTGATGCTAGCAGAACCGCAAGTCTCCTCCCAATATCACCTAGGCCACCAGCAATGATGTATGCTGCGTGCGTCGGCAGAACGAGTTGTGTTCTCTCGGGGAGAGTAGCCTTGACGGTCGATTGCTCTGGGGATTCCAAGACGATTTTGCCGGTGTGCTTTCGAGCCGCAATCAGCCGGAATGCATCTTCAATTTTGCTGATTGGGTATGTGCTTATTGGATTCATCGGACGTAGTTGACCCTTCCCGAACATCTCAACAATGTTGTCGAGATGGGAATACACAGTTTCAGGCCGACCCTGAGCGACAGCGACAAGGTCAACTGCAGCAAAGGTGACGCTACGGTCGAAAGGGTTAAGCCGAAGATGATTGCCTTTGTAAATATCTCCTTTTCCGATCTCACAAAAGGTTCCCAATTTCGCGACACAGTCGAAAGCGTCGGTAAGCATGTCGCCGGTTAAGGAGTTCAGCACTACGTCCACCCCTCGCCCTTTGGTTAGGCGAAGGATACCCTGCTTGAAATCCAGCTTTCGGGACGAGAAGACGTGACTCGCAGGAATACCATACGTGTCCATCACTAGCTGTTTCTTCGACTTCGACCCCAGAGTCACGAAAATGTCACCTGCTCCTGCATGCTGAGCCAACTGAATCGCAGCTTGGCCAACGCCTCCTGAAGCCGCGGTGATAAGGACTGACTGTCCTTTCTTCAAGCGCGCGACTTCGAAAAGACAATGGTACGCAGTCGTATAAACGCAAGGGATCGTAGCCGCGACGCTGAATGTCATCCCTTCTGGCATCCTATGAGCGAGATTGCCGTCAAGGCGAGCGTTGCTGGCAAATGGTTTGGCGAAAAATCCCATGACATGATCACCTACGGCGTATCTGTCCGCCATCCCTCGCCCGACTGCAGTGACAATACCGCTCATTTCTCCGACCATGGTGACAGAAGGGGGCATTTGACCAAGAGATATAAAAACGTCCTTGAAGTTAATACCATGCGCTCGTGATGACACCTGGATTTCCCATGGCTCTAGATCCTGGGCTAACTGGTCATCAATAAAACGGATGCTATTGAGAAGACCAGGAGTTTCCACTTCCAACTGCAGCGGTCGACTTTGGTCATGGTAGGATACTTCGACGAGGTTGTCTTGCCCCTTGAGGCGATTCCCGACACCTCTAAGGAACTTTTGGTCTATCTGCAGACGGGGTATCATAACATATCCATTGCGATAGATATACTCATATTCTTGTTCTAAGTCCGCCCGAGAGGTACTCTTGGGGACAACGATCTTCAAAAGGTGCTGACAAATGTCACGGGCGCTGGTGAAAGTGACTTTATCCTCCACCTCGAAGGTTATCAACGATGTGGTGCCTTCGTTCTCTCGACGGATAACTCTAGAAGCTCCCTGTATCATTGATCTTATTGACGTTACAACCGGAGAATGTGTTTCTTGAAGGGCAACCCAAATGATATTAACATTTGCGTTGAGTAGTTCTCTAAGCCGTGTGAAGACTTGGGGTTCTCGGTTCAACAGCAATGAGTTTTCCGCCGTGTCTAATATGATGTATGTCTCGTTTGGATTAATAATGGTATTCTTGAGGGTGTTGAGGGACCAGGTCCAATGTTGGTTATTTGGAGACACCGCTCCTATCAGTCCTGATGCGATTGCCCGCGACGATAGAGAGTCGGATCCTTGTACTAGATGCAAAGGTGTGGATACTGTATTGTTCAGAGTGATGTTGGTGGTCTTGGTTGTAACTAATATGAATGATGTCTGCCCTTCAAGCTGAGAATCATTGATGCCGACATCAACGCCGCTGAATGAGTGCGCGTAGAGAAGTTTTTCTAGTTGTTCCACTGACGGACCTGAACTTGCTGTTGTGGCGATAACCAATTTACCGCCGTCGCGCAATAGGCTGTGGAAGTTAGTCAGTGCGGTACCGACGGTTGCAGGAGCGTTCAAGATATCTGTGGATGCAATGATAATATCGTATTCCTTCTCCAGTTTTTCGGAAGGGATAGCCATCGTGACGTCAAGCTGCCTGAAGTTGATGTTCTTGAGCCAAGGGTCCAAGGCCTTCACTGGCTGCGCTGAACTACTTGCGATGTCATAGCAATCCGGCCAACAATCACTCCCCTCCTTCATCAGCGAAGAAAGCAATGGAAGTGTGACGGTCTCTATGTTACAATCTAGATCATGTAAGTTTCAATTTTGGACGAAGAATTTCTCCAACAAACGTACCTATCTCCAGCACCTTCATCTGGGGATGCTTGAATGCCACTAAATTCACATATTCCGTCAATCTTTGCTGAAGAATCCTTGGTTCACCTTGCGGAACGGTGACAGAAAAGTTCTCGGCACAAAGGAAATCGACATCCGGTCGACGGACAAGAGAATACACCTTCTTCTTCGAGAAAGGGCCTTCCTCATCACTGTCCGAAAAGACACTGAAAGCTCGGTATGTAAACGATGCGGTCAACGCAGGCACCATATTTCCCTCCGCGCTTTTCTGGAAGACGACAGACTGTGATTTAACCGCACGTGTACCCTGTGGCTGTTGTGTTGTTGCAAGATACAACTCAGCCCCAGCTACTTTGGTGAAGTCTGAAGAGATAATCATCTCGTTAATCTCTCCAACGACGATTGAGGCATCCCGGCAAGGTCTCTTAGCAAGGAAGGCGCCTATGTGGCAGAATGAGTCGAGCAAAGAGGGATGGACGAGGTGAGGCTGCATATGGTGTGCAGGTAGCAGTTTTGCGTAGTCAGGCATGGTGACCGAGCACCAGCCATGATCTTGTCCCGTGTGCACATCGCCGAGGAGGGAGAAAGACTTGCCGTAGTTGTTGCCTGAGACTGCAAGTTGGCTATAGAAGGCGTCCCGATCCATTTCTTCCTCAGACTCGGACATGATAGTTTGAAGCATCTTGAGTTGCTCCTCGGCTCGCAGGGTGTCTTCGCAGCTTTCTTCAACCTCATCGTTTTCGGTTCGGGTTTCGCTTGCAATAAGGCCGTTGCAATTCTCATACCACCGCTGACTTGCCTTGTCAAACGAAAAGATCTTGAATTCCCGCCAGCGTAACCCCGCTTTGCTTGGGCTTATAGTTAGCTGGAGCTCGACCTCTGCACCCTGCTCCTCGAGCGATAGTGAGATAGCTTGGGCAATCGCCATGTCGCGGATCACGAATTTATTCACTTCTGCTTTCGTTTGTTGAATCTCAAGGAGTTGCTTCATGGCTTCCACAACCATGCCGACAAAGCCTGAAGCCGGAAATACAGCATCTCCATCGATAGCGTGATCCTTGAGCCAAGGTATAGCATCGAGGTTGAGGACGTGCCGCCATCGTGGCTCGTACAAGCTGCTTGCAGGATCCAAAATGCCGCACAGGTCGTTGTAAGGAAATTTCCGGAAACGATGCGCGGCACTGACTCGCGACTCGGCCCAGTGTGAAGATTCATCGAACGCATAGCCTGGCAAATCAAGAAGAGCCTGAGGGCTATAACAATCCGAGCCTGGTACAAGGTTCGCAATCGACCTTAGATCAAGACTGTGCCCAAGTTCCAGGAGTTGCCCAATCATTGACAAGAAGGACTTGCAGGCGTCTGTTTTTCTATTCAAGGCAGACATATAGGTGTGTTTGAAATCAATGCCCGACAGTGTCTGTTTTGTAGGTCCTGCAAGTGCTCCTGTTGGACCGATCTCGAGGAAAGTGAACTGATGGTCGCCATTGGGTAAGGATTTCCTCATTTCATCAGCAACAAGACGCAGCCCGTCCACAAATTGGACCTTGGAGACGAGGTTCCGGACCCAATAGTCTCCTGTAAACCCATCTTCCTTCGGCGATCCTGTGACAGTGGAGCAAAATGAAACATCGCTCTCTGTGCGCCCAGTCTTGATGTCACCAAGGGACGCTCGGTAGTCATCGGCTACAACTTTCATGTGATGAGAATGATACGCAGTATCGACTCTCAATCTTCTAGCGAAAATGGACTCTGCATCTAATATCTGCTTCAGCTCCTCTAGAGCTTTTAAGTCTCCTGATATGGTCGTGCTTTGAGGACTATTGACACATGCCACGCAAAGTCTGCCTCGTTTGATCTGCTGAATATATGGCTCAACACCGTCTTCACCGAGGCCGACAGCAAGCATGGATCCTGGGATAGGGTTTCTGCGTTTGGCTTCTCCGGAATGAACTCCACGTCGATACGCCCTATCAATATGTTAGCCGTATTTTCTAGGAGGGAATCTAAAGGACCTTACGCCTCCATGGCAGACTCATGTGTCAGAGCTCCAGCGGCATAGGCAGCCGCTATCTCTCCTGAACTATGACCAACCACACACGTTGGGCGTATGTTCAGGCTTGACAATAGGTCGACCAAAGCGATTTGTAATGCAGTGGTTGCCGGTTGGGCCACTTCGGCCTCGTTGAGTCTTGAAGATTGCTCATCTGTAAATATCTCGTTCTTCAGATGCCAATCGCAACCCATTTCCAGGAGCAGGTTCTCTGATTTTGAGATAGACCGCTCGAAAGCGGGGCACTGGATCAATTCCTTCCCCATGCCAATCCATTGAGCTCCTTGACCTGTGAATATGAATGCAAGCTTGCTAATTGGTGTCGCTCTTGTTGCGCGAACACTGCGCAACTTGTCACTCAAGTCGTGAGAGGTAGATGCCACTATGGTGTGGCGCCAAGGCAGAAGTGACCTCCGAGTTAGGAGTGTGTGAGAGATGTCAGCGAGTTTTCTCTCGGTCGGGTTGTGCTTCAACATCCAGGCGGACAATTTGTGCGCATATGTTTTCAGCGACGTCTCCGTGTTGGCACTCAAAACGAACAGCCGCAAAGGAGAATCCTGAGCAGTTTTTCCGTTGATGCCATTTGTGTGATTTTGTGGCCTCAAGCCTGTTCCGTTTACCTTGAGATTGAGTTCGTGGGGTCTCCTATGAGTCGGCCAATTCGAGCTCTCAAGGAACGAAGATAGAGATTCAAGAATGACGTGAGAATTGGTACCTGTTCTCAAAAAATCAGGCAAGGAGCTTCGGCGGGTTTCATTCCGCGTGCGAGAACTTACCTCCATACCCAAAGCTGTTGACTGAAGCTCGGCAAGGTCCAGGAGGCAACGTGCAAAGTTGCGTGACAACCTGAAGTTTTCAGTGAGCATCATTATATATAGACAATGGAGACAGTTCCTTACCTTGATACGTCTCTCGTCTAGATTCAGTGCCGGTTTAGGCTCGATGAAATGCAATTGTGGCGGAATCAGCTTTGAGTTCAGGACATTGATGGTTTTAACCAAGCCAGCAAGGCCGGCTACAGCTTCAAGATGTCCTATATTAGCCTTGACGGACCCAACAATGAGGTCGCTCTGCCGCTGTTTTTCTTCACAGAATACCTGATAGATGGAAGATATCTCGTTCGTGTCACCTGTCCACGATTGTCAGTTGAGAAGACGGGCCACTACACTCAGGGAATATCTGTAGGCTCACCAGCTATTGTTCCCTGTTTTCCGTGAGTGAGTAATTTTCATTTCAATTCTTCTGGGGCGTCACTTACCGTGCCATGTGCCTCGACATATGGCGTTTCACCGGGTTGTAACCCTACTTGGCTATATACAGATCGCATCAAGTCTCTTTGCGCTTCGCCGCTTGGGGACATGATGCTACCCGCCGATCTTCCGTCTTGGTTAAGACCAGAATTCACAATTACGGTCTGGATTGGGTCGCCATCGGCGAGTGCGTCATCAAGACGCTTTAGTATCAAAGTTGCGACGCCTTCGCCACGACCGTACCCTTTGCCACGTGAGTCGAACGCGTAGCAATGTCCGTCAGCGTTGAGCATTCTACACGAGGTCAGCAATCAGAACGGAATATATTGGGAAAGTCCGATTCGGCGTACCCAATAGTAGACATGTTTGTCGATTGATCCGGATCAAGCAGAAGCTGTGCTCCGCCAACAATCGCCATGTTCGACTCGCCAAGTCGCAGACTTTGGCAAGCTTGGTGAAGTGCGACAAGGCCACCAGACTATGCGGAAGCAATGGGCGTCAGTCTCGAGAGTTGCTCTGGTGGTGGCCATAGGGCTCAACTTACACAGCCAGTATCAAGGGTGAAGGACGGCCCCTTCAGATCAAAAAAGTAGGATAAACGATTGGCCAAAATCGCTGGGCCGACGCTGGTGGTGTGGAATCCTGATAACACTTGCATATCCCTAAAGCCCATACGCTCGAAGTCGTACGTAAAAGTGCTCACGTACACAGAGGTTTTACTTCCTCGGACTTGTTCCATGGGAATCCCGGCATTCTCAAGCGCCTCGTACGTAGTCTGGAGCAGTATCCGTTGCTTCGGATCAATCGTCGCAGCTTCTTGGCGGGAGACTTGGAAGAAGCGAGCATCAAAATTAGAGATGTCTTGCTGTAAAAAGTATCCGTGCTTCGACGGTATCCCGCCCTTCGCATTCTGCTGAGTTCCGTAAAATCCATCGCGATTCCACCTGTCCTCAGGAACAGGCACAAAACCGGAACCACCGTTGTTGAGGAGGTGCTCGAGATTTTCGAGATTGTCAGCACCTCCTGGTAGGCGGAAAGCGACACCAATAATAGCAATAGGAGTTGGTTGGCTCATTCTTCTCACGCCCTTGGTGATGGTAGATCTCGAGAAATCTTAAGGGGGTTTGTAAGTCTAGAAAGACCTTCTTTGCATGACTGTGTACGTGACTAGGAGTGGATGACTTTTGCTATACATATATGATCACTGGCGTCCTCGTGTTTATTTACAAACTACCGGTAACTATCAGATCAACAGTGATACACCAAGGAAGGGGGCGGAACTACCTTGATACCAGACACAGGACTGGACCAAGTTACGGCACTAGCATGTCGTGGCAAGTAGTGTAGGGCCCTTGTGATATTACGGATCCATATTGAGGGTCACATCTCTCTAGTGTCGGTTTAAATCGCTTCTTGATGACTCTCCCGATGCTCTTTGGGTAAAGACCGCGAACAGCTCATAGTACTAAACGTCGATATTTTGTTCGATTTGATATCCCGGTATTTTATTCAGGCCACCTTTACGAGGAAGGTTGCGTTGCATGTGTGAACCAGGTCCACCCATTCCAGGATTAATCCTGGAATGGGTGTATCAAAGCGCAATTTGTCTGCCCTGCGAGCCGGTGAACAAGTACATCAACTCATGCAGCCACGCAACGTAGCGTGCATGGGTGGGTTAGGATGGTACCATAATACAAGGCATCCGATCATTACTGACCCGAAATCCTGCAATACATGGCATGAGGCATGCACGTGTCTGAGTTGCATAGTAATATGGAGTTTCTTTTTCCTGCTAAGATCAGCACATCAACAACATCGAGCTTGATTTAGCCCAGAACGACCAATCTGGCTAGCTCACCGTCATTTCGGGTACCTACTTCCTTGCTATTGATCCTCGCATGCTTAGCCGAGAGAGGTATAATCGCTGATTCCCCTGGCCTACAGTGCAGCTGATACGGAGACCCGAAGTCACTTTTTGACCAGGCTCAAAGGGGCTTGCCGAATCGAATGCTTTAGCGCACACAGTTTAAGGAATCCCTCCCGGCTAGTGCGCAGATCCAAGTTTGTCGATCCCTTTACCAAGGATGCAAGCCCATGGGACTAGTCAAGCTAGTCTCAGTGTGTAGTATGCCTAGTACGTATCTGTATGTAGGGACGCAAGAAGTGGCTGATTAGGCAATATGTAATTCGCCCTCCTTCGATTCAACCACCTTCACACGAGGATGTGCTCGTGACGCTGGTGGTTTCACGAGAGTGTGCGCAAATGCAGATATGACCGTCACGCTTCCACTCCGCATACACACGAAACGGTCTCCTAGAGTCCAGTGTTGTCATTACATGCTGAACTACTTATATCGACTTCAAATTTCTGTCTCACACCTCCTACAGATTCCATTGTTTTTCAAATCTAGCCCACAATGGTAGTCAAGCTTGTTGAAGGGCCCTCCTCGGAAATGCCTTCGCCAGATGAATATTGGCGAGAGGCCTTAGCCGGCTGCGAGCATACACCATACCCTTCCCTCCCGTCATTCATAGACCACCCGCGAGCAACTCAGGTAGTGCAATACCGGCTTCATGATCTTGAGCGGCGCTCGGGGCTTATCACCACATCCACGCTCATTCGTGCAGCATGGGCGTTGATTACTGGCTGCATGACGGATTCGGAAGATGTGATTTTCGGAGTCACAGTACCTGAAGGACATGAACCCATTCCCTTTCGCATCCGATTGCAAGGTGATCAAGGCATCGAAAAATACCTGAAGGCGGTACAACAGCAAGCAACTGAGATGACCTCTTTCGCACCAATGGGACTGGACGGAATAGCCAAAGTATCATCTGACTGTCGGGAAGCCTGCTTGTTCCAGACCGTACTTGATGTTGCTGTCCCAACGGACAATAGCAGTCAGCTACGACAGTTTGCCACGTACGGTCTCGCCATCCAATTTCAGCTGAACGGTACTCAGCTAGACGCCTCGGCGTCACTAGATCCTAGAATGATTGAGCCACAGCTTGCCTATAAGCTTCTGTATCGACTCGGACACGTCATGCAGCAACTTGATCGTGCAAAACCTGGAGCGGCAGTGGCGGATGTCGAGATGGTTCCGCCACTGGAATTGAGCATGATCCAAGAATGGAACAGTATTGTCCCGCCCGTCGCTGAGAAGCGTATCCACGATGTTATCAAGGATCACGTATCAGCTAGACCAGAGGCGCCGGCGGTATGTGCTTGGGATGGGGAAATGACATACCAGGAGTTGGAAAACCTTTCCACAAATGTTGCGCATCGTCTCGTTGAGGCAGGCCTCGGCCCTGAGGGAGTTGTGCCACTGTGCTTCGAGAAGTCAAAGTGGACTGTCGTCGCGATGCTTTCGGTACTCAAAGCTGGTGGAGCATTTATTCTGCTTGACTCAAGTCTGCCCACAGCTCGCATTCAGAATATATGCCGGCAGGTTAATGCAGCAATTTCCATAACGTCTGTTTCTTGCGAGTCTCTGATTTCTCCCTTCACACGTCAAACTATAGTACTTTGTAAACAAACGGCTGAATCTCCGGTATCCAATAACCGAGAAATTCTACCAGACATTACAAACGTGAATCCACGCAATGCTGCCTACATTATCTTCACATCAGGCAGCACTGGAGAACCGAAAGGGTGTGTGGTTGAGCACCAGTCGTATTGTTCAGCTGCCTTCGGGCACGGCAATATTCTAGGCATGAGCTCGGGCACACGCGCTTTGCAATTCGGCTCTTACAACTTTGCTGGAGCCATTATGGAGACGATTATGACACTGATGTATGGGGGTTGTGTCTGCATCCCATCTGACGAGGACCGCACCACTGCCTTGGCTCAAGCTATCGGCAAACTGAATGCCAACTGGGCCTTCTTGACATCAACGGTGCTAGCTCTCCTCCACCCAGAGGATGTCCCATCCCTGCGCACGTTATGTGTCGGTGGTGAGCCTATTCGAAACTCCCAGATCAAAGAATGGGCGCCTAAGGTTCAATTGCGGCAGACGTATGGCAGCGCGGAAACGGCTGCCGTTGTCACGTCCGCGGAACTGAATGTATCATCTACAGTTAGCAGCGTCGGGAAGCCTACTACCGCTAGATGCTGGCTGACTCACCCCGCGGATATTAATCGGCTTGTGCCAATAGGCGCTCCTGGTGAGGTTGTGTTTGAAGGGCCAGTGATAGGCCGAGAATACATCGGCAATCCAGAGAAGTCATCTCAAGCCTTTATTGGCGCACCCGTCTGGCGAGAGGCCTTCGGGACTCCGGCCGCCTCCTCGCGATTTTATCGAACGGGTGACATAGCAGTCTATAGAAGTGACGGAACCCTTGAGCTCCAAGGACGAAAGGATACACAAGTCAAGATACGAGGCCAGCGTGTTGAACTCGGCGAGATCGAACACCAAGCAAGATTGGCCTCTCCAGAATTAAAGGAAGTTGCAGTGGACATCGCGGTTGTTGGTGGTTCACGTCCAACACTGATTTGCTTCATGGTGATAGCATCTACCGAAGACTCGACGATCAGAGACGGCGGGATCTGCAATGGGTCATCAGGGAATGTTGTACAGACTATTCGCAATCGACTAGAAGGTATCCTTCCGCATTACATGGTTCCTTCGGTATTTCTGCCGATCCCTGCCTTTCCACTTACAATCTCTGGAAAGTTGGATCGGAAGCGGTTACGAGAAATAGGTTCGACAATGGCCACACAGGAATTAGAAAAGTCACGTTCAGCGGCGGGGAAACAACTGGCCCAGCCATCAACAGAGACTGAAAAGCAATTACAGCAGATATGGTCAAGAGTGCTGAAAACAGAGCAGAGTGCCATTGGCCTCGACACCAGCTTCTTTCAACTCGGTGGCGACTCTATTACCGCCATGAAAGTTGTAGCAGAAACTCGGAGGTCTGGCATGCACTTGACCATGGCCGACATATTTTGGAGCGACACGATTGCGGGGTTGGCCCATCAGGAATCGCTGCGCGCCGATTCAGCCCCCCAACAACACCAGGAGGAGTTTCTCAATGAGCCTTCTTCGATGTCCGTTCTTGAAGACATTGATTTGAAAGATACGGGACTTCAACGCAAGGATATCGAAGCCATTTACCCTCTGACAGGCGTGCAAGACCTTCTTGTAACTGCTACTCAAGCCACAGGAATATTGACCGAGTATTTCGCTCTTGATCTGGATCCTGAACTCGATCTATCCAAATTAGAAAACGGGTGTAAAAGGACCTTCCAAAGTTTCTCCGTACTGCGCGCATGCTGGCTACGCCTTCAGGGAAAGTATTGGCAAGTTTTCCTACATCAGATCGACCAACCGTTTCGCACAATCCATTTCTCGGGAGATATGGCGGAGTTCTGCCTGAACTTTGTCCTCGCGGACACGAAGACTCTTTTGCCCACTCAGCCCACTGCCGCGTGGTTCCTACTCAAACAAGAGAACGGAGGGATGAAATTGATTCTTCGAGCGTCTCACGCCCAATATGACGCCTTCAGCATGCCACTAATTTTTGGATCGGTTTTCGATGACTACGAGGGGAAAGAACCTCCAACTCAGCCGGCTTTCCCGACCTTCCTGTCTTATGCCTCCCGCCAACGCCCTCGAGCGATTGCGTACTGGAGCCAGGTGCTAAAAGGCTCTCGGCTCACTCAAGTCGTGCCTCATACCCTCCCACCTGCCGAGATTCTCGCGTCTGAAGCTAGTCTCGTTGTGACGCGGGCTGAGGCGCGCCTACCATCGCGTCCCAAGAAGATTACTTCCGCAACACTTGTCCGGACCGCTTGGGCTGTTCTCCTATCGGTGTTGACTGGTACGACGGACATCACATTTGGCCAAGTGATTGCCGGCCGTAACGCCGAAATTCCACAGGTCGAGAAAATTGTGGGATGCTGTCTCAATATTGTGCCTGAACGGGTCAACTTATCATCGTTTACAACGGTGGCCGAGTTGCTACACGCCAACCAAGAACAGTTGCTCAAGATGAGCGATGCAGATACACTTGATTACAGGGATATCATGAAGTGCTGCACTGACTGGCCATCTGAACAGAGCTTCGACTCTATCCTCCACCACCGAGACATCGAGGCCGAGCCCGAGATTCAAACCCCAATGGGTGTTTCATATATAAAAACCATGGCAATTCCACTCATGCCGCCATTTCTTTTCATTGTCTCAGTCTCGAAAGGCGACAGCATCGGCGTTGAACTTTTTGGTAACACGCATATGGTGACACAAGAAACAGCCCAAACCCTTGTCGACAAGCTTGCACATTTCACCGAGAAGATGAGTACCAGCATGGACATGTCTTTATCGTCATTGATGGGTGAAGTGGGCCTAGTGTTTTGATGCCTGTTGCTATTTGGTATTACTTTTTCACGGACATTGAGATGGAACTGTAGCCTTCGCATAGGTTTCCCCTTGGTGGCTTGCGATTATAATTATATAGGGATTAGTTATGCAAGAAACACACGTCTCATATACCACAAAGGAATTCCCAGTTACATGAAATATGATTGCGCGCCATGTAGACCACAATGATCTCTGATCACATCGTGCTCCTCATAACCTGTCTCTGTCAATACCTTCATAAGCAGACTACGACGCCGAGTACAGGGAAAGTATTTGTCACGGACTGGAGTTGTTGTTCACACTAATCCAGTTGAGTGATAGTATTGAAAGTGTACATGAAGAACAGAGGCTATTGTGATAGAGGGAGAACGAGGCTCGGACTTAATTACGTACCCTCTTAGTGTAAGTAGTTACCTATCACACACCTGACTATCGTGCGACGGTGATGCCTTTGACTAGTGCAGATAGCTGTCCTTGGCCGTGAGCCACGGGTCGACGGTGGGCCTTGGGGAATTTCCGACATCACCCTTTTTGGAGAAGAAAAGGAATTCTTCCCTGCTACCAAATCGTACGTTGTCACGGCTTGTGGGCTGTGGTAAAACTGACATACTTCAGGCCTTGAAAACCGTAAGCCTTAAAAACGAGAGCTTCCTTGGCAATAGTAGTAATAGTGTAGACAACTAAAACCCAGCTGGACACCCAAGTTTGATATCTGCAAGGTTATAATTACCCAATTCGGAAAACCTGATCTAAAAATTGGGTCTAAGAAAGGTTATGTTAGAAATGTCCTAATGACCCTTCCTCCGGGTCTTCCCAGAAGAGACCCTTGACAGCTTTTGTGGGGGAAATGCAACTTATTGATCCTCTCAACTCAACCCCCATATCCTTCGGGACTAGTATCGAAGTGGACAATATAAGTAGGCTCAATATAGGGGCACTCACCTCGCCTTTACACAAGGCGATAGGCCGAACCTACATTTCCATAGGACAATAACTTACACTAAATTAATCATTTGGGGACTCTCTGATCGTAATAAAACGTATTTGAATTCACCGGTGAAACTAGACAAAAAGAGCCCTAGCCAGATTGACTAGTGTTGGCTACACGACATACCGGTAATAGGCTTGCATCGCCACGAGGGAGCTAGATAACTGCCTCCAGCCACATTCACTCTATCGACTCCATTCGTGTGTCAATAAAACAAGCCTCTAAGCACACTTTCGCTAAAATCCTACGGAAAAAAAGACCGCGAGACTAAACCAGGCTGTTACACTAGTTAGCCGATCTTCCAGCTCCCGGGACTGTGGCGACGACCGACACTAGCGTATAAGCTAGGTATTAACTTAGTCAATCTTCCGGATCCGGCAGGGTATTCCAGAGATACTTGCTGTCACAGTGCGCTCCGTATGCGCGTAATCCCTGAACAGATCCCCGACCCAAGGTCATAGCGCGGTAGGGAGTGTCCGCTTACCTCTTGCAGTCATAAGAGTGGGCTTGCTGACGGTCGGAAACACGACGACGGACTTGAACGTATCAATTTGGGTTATCAACGTAGGTATAGTAACTAATGTGATCAAGCCAACATGATGTTTATTAGACTACTGCGCTCGATCTTGCATCTAACGGCAAGAATGCAGGTCGCGACCTGCCTAGTCAAGTTTTGGCGACTAATTTCATGGTTAGTATCTACCAATCCTGATTTGATTTTTTCACGAGTCGTTGCGTATTAGTAAGAGACGACAGCGTGCGATATACATTTTAAAGGACGACAATCAGTGAACTACTTGCTGCTCCGTCATACTCATTAGTGCCTACAGGATATTTTCAACGTCGACTCACTCATCTCTTCGCCTAACCTAGCATGGGAAGGGTCGTGCTCGAGAATCTGGCCAAAGTGCCTGGATCTCTACGCGAGTCTATTGCGCTGTCCAAAGCGGAATATCGCAGACTTGGGAACTCCGGGTTGAGGGTTTCAAATCCAATTCTGGGCGGTCTGAGCCTGGGCAGCTCGCGCTGGCTCCCCTGGGTTTTGGATGAGGATAAGGTACGTAGGTAATGAGTGATCAGTCGTCATCGCGAACTCTTACTCATCTTCGCCAGGCACTTGGGATTCTGAAAACAGCTTATGACAATGGGATAAACACGGTAAGATGACCTCAACACCTCCATTCCTTCTTTGTGCATGATAAGCTGACGTCGTCGCAGTGGGACACAGCAAACGTCTACTCCAATGGCGAATCCGAAAGGATCATGGGAAAAGCTTTGCAGAAGTACAAGATCCCTCGCCAAAAGGTGGTCATTATGACGAAGTGTTTCCGTGTCTTGTGCGATCCTGAGAACTACAAGCATGATTCTACAGTGACAATGCACCACGAAGCGGCAGATCGGAGCAAGGACTATGTAAACCAATGGGGTACGTACATAGAAGAATGGCTTCCTCCCCACGAACAAATCCCCCCTGCTTAATCTCAGACCAGGCCTTTCACGGAAAGCTATTTTTAATGCTGTCGAGGGGTCCTTGGAGCGTCTGAATACTAGTTACATCGACGTTCTCCAAATACATCGCTTCGACCCGACTGTTTCGCCGGAAGAAACGATGCGGGCATTAGACGATTTAGTGAGGGCTGGCATGGTCCGTTACATCGGCGCCAGCTCCATGTGGACGTATCAATTTGCTATGATGCAGCATATCGCCGAGAAACACGGTTGGACAAAGTTTATCTCTATGCAAAATCATTACAACCTGATATATCGCGAGGAAGAGCGTGAAATGAATCCATACTGTAAGCTGACAGGTGTCGGCCTCACACCGGTATTTCCACCCTGATCGCCCCCTTTTATTATTATTGAGAACTCGAGACACCCATACTAATGAATGGCTTCTGTTTGGCAGTGGGCTCCGTTGGCTTCGGGTAGATTGTCCCGGGATCCAGCAGCGTCGAGCACATCCTCGAGGCGCGCCGAGACGGGCAAACTCGGATCAATGTATGACACAGGTGACGATGATACTCCAGATAACATTATCATGCGAGTTAACGAAATCGCGTTGAGACGAGAGTGGCCGATGAGTCACGTAAGTCTAGCTTGGCTAAACCGCCGAGTGACTGCCCCCATTCTCGGTTTCAGCTCCGAAGAGCGTATCTTCGAGGCACTATCGGCCCGGGGCAAAGTACTCTCAGACGAGGAAGAGGAATACTTGGAGGCATTATATCGCCCCAGAACTATTCAGGGTCACTCTTGATTCTAACCGATGCGACCTGGATTGGTCTATAATTAGATGTTGCGGCTGCTCAGGAAGACTCAAGTCAGAGGCCAATGGAACTATGCTTCGTGTCAACGTCGACTGAGGAAAAGATTGCAGACTGGTTGATCGATTGATTGGCTCCAGGCGTGAGGAGCGTTCCTCATTATGCCGTCGAGAGCTATATGTACCAAGTTTATGGATGGATCGGTTTCAATAAACCGGGATATCAACATCGGGTGGGACGGTGGTGAGGTCGTTTTCTGGAGAGGTGGGCGAGCCTCGGGACAGGGTCTACCTCATAGGAGCTTACTGTATTACAACGTTACCTGATGCTACGATACAAAGAGAGACCCCGGTCAACAATACGTGTAGATGATAGAAGCTTGAGAAATGAAACGCTCAGTTGATGAATTCTAGACGGGGGCGATTTAAAACTAGCTAAGCCTATCAAAGTGTTCCCTGAAGATCGAGATCAAAGCTGACCCTGTTGAACGCAAAGCCGGTGACGTCGTCGTGACAGCGTCGTGACAGCGTCGTGACAGCTGAGCGCTGCTAGTGAAATCTCTTAGGCTGTGCCCCGTGAAAATACCAATAAAGGAAATAGAAGAGAAACAACCCAATTGATTTCTGCTACAGCATGTGGTTCCTTGGAGGCTTCCTTGCCAGTCAATTACCCAGAGAGGGTCCACGCAGGGACCTACTCCATGTGATTGATACCGTCTCATACGTCAATGATACATTTTCGTTAACTGTGAAGCCAATGATATTAGCTCGGGCAACGGCGAAAACCTGATTACACTAGAAAGTAAAGTTGAATTGGGGTAAATGAGACTGCCTACGAGATGCGAGCCAGCACCCGTCCAAGTATTCCAGCGGTTGCATCCCCGGCGTGAACATATCCCCATAATTGATCATCGTTGCGCCGATATCACGTTGCCCTCATTGGTAGGGACCTCGATTGTTTAGGATTCTGGGTGCTTTCAGTCCATCAACAAAGGCCCAAACGGCTCCTGTGACCCTTTCTGCCTCGCAAAGATAATGAAGTCGGCTCGCTGGCCGCAGCTTCCTCTTTCGGCTCAAATCTCACATGCTTGACGTTGAATAATCCTACGCCAAATGCCGGCGAATAATTAGCCGCTGTCAAAAGCCGGCCCCGCGTCGAATCCACGGCAAATAATTGAGGATAATCCACCCTGGCACCGCCAAACAAGGCAAGAGCAACCCCTTCAGCACCCCACCGCGCAGGGACCGAGGAGGCAGAGGCGCATCCACACCCTCCCCACCAGGACGAAGGAGGGGGGGAAGGGGGGGGAAGGGGAACGCCCCCTGGCGGTAGAGGTTGTGATGGAGGCAGGTCCTGATTCCTTTGGCACGTCGCCCTGGATGAATCCATTCGTCAGCCCGGCAGCTTGGTCGGACTGGTCATCTTCGGGGGAGGAGGGGCGTGGCAGTAATAAAGGTGGGCGTGGGCGTGGGGGCATATTTGGGAGAGATGGGAGAGGCGGCAGAGGCTTATTTAGTCTGTTTGGCGGATGCGCGACTGCGCCCGGCGGCCCGGAGGCGCTCCGTTCCGGGATTCGAGAGTGGAAGGCGGTGCGGTATGGCAGGACTGGCTGCAGTGCGCGAGGGGATCGTTTATCGATGAGTTCAGGTTCGCGGTCGAGAAGGCGACTGTAGCTACTAGTGGAATGCTACTGCGCGTCGTGAAGTCGATCGATGTTCGGCAGGTGTCTAGGCGGTCCATTGTCAAGGCTAGCTTTCCGGAGATGGCAGGGGTGATTAGAGAGACCATTCTTGTTGCCTAATAGGCTGCTTTTGTCGATCTTCCTCTGTTGTGAGTAGCATTGACTTGACCCTCTCACGATCAATGTGGATAGGGCTTGATCAAGCTAATGTATTGTAGTGATACGAGCATGTGGGGGATTTCGTCATTAGATGCCAGATAAATATGATTGACACAAGTGTTCATCCTTATCTAGACGAAGATCTACGATTGCTGATACAGCTGTGTCTGGCTGTCGATTCAGAGAACAGACCTAGGCTAGAAGAGTTGATTGAGTTGGTGGGTCAAGTCAATAGTCCTTCTTTCAGGGACGAGAAGTATTGCAAGAAAGATAAAGGGCTTGCAGCAATGGGGCAGATGAATCCGGCAGAGGAGCTCGAGATAGATGATGTGTTGAATGTCATTGTTCAGACATACATATTGAATGCTGGTCTCGACTTTTCCTCAAGTATGTGAAAGGAGCCAGCTGCGTCGTAGATGGATAGTAAGAAGTCTTGCATTATCAAATCATTATCCCTTGGGGGAAAGGCGAAAGCCTCGAGCTTCTTTCAATTAGAAATGGCTGAGTGGTTCAGGGGGGCGATTAGCTCTTCTCATCACTTGCTCCGATCTACAAAAGCTATCATATTTAAGGGAATAGCAATACTATTATAAGTGAACTATTATATCCAACATACGAGCCTTACAGCTCGCTCACGACAACGATAAAGATAGGGTTACTAGCTATGGTCTCAACGAGAAAGTGAAATATATTATGATATTATCTCTACAAAAGCCCATCCAGGAGGCACTACCATATTGTGAGTGACTTCACTTCATTGCATCTATTTGTAGCTTTTCCAATACAGTATAATCAACTCAGATAAAGAAGTAGAGTCTGAGTCCGAATATTTTGAATCGTATGATGAAGGCATATATACTTCACATCTCGCTCCAAACTCAGGGGCTTGGACACGCAGGCTGTTAGTATTTGAGCTACATTAGATGGATATAGTTAACACTACCAAAGGAAGAATAGTTCACATCACCTAATGCATGCTCATCCCTGATGAGGAGCTTCGGCCACGCGTATAGGCAGAAGGGCAAATTTTGCAGACTATTCCACTTTGCAGACATATCTAATATAGGTTTCAATATTCCCACACTCCATTCTGCACCATGTATGACAACCCAACATCCTGCTAAATTTTGCCCATACGACCACCCTCTTCACATCAATTACGCTCTAAAGTTAATCTTGTATCCACAGCAGCAGCCTTGGCTCCCAATCCAAAATGCCCAACTTATGATGAAACCCTAGACAATATCAAACCTAAACAGTAGACTAAGACCAAGTATGGACGCAGCCATTTCCGCGGTCTCCTCAAGGCTAGCCCGGTTGTAACGCAGCTTGCGGCGGAGAATGTAATTTCTTCCGCTATGTGACAATGCCATAACCAGCACAGAAAGTACGCACACTACACGTCAGGTATAACAAGTCGATCGAATTAAAGATTCAATTAGTCTGTGTATTGAAGTGGGCGGTGTGAGTAGGCTGAGATGAAAGGGTACTCACCCTTGCCCTCATAGTTATAAGGAGATAGGCTAAATTTATACTTCTAGGTACAATTACAGGAATTTTGAATTGGGTAACTAGATAATCAAAATATCATACACAGTTAACCAACTAAAAGAGAATGTAGTGATTATCTGTAAAGAGAGACTAGCCGAACCTATGGTAATTATTGACCATACACTAGACTTCATCGCCACAAAGTAGTTATGTTTCCACAGTTGCAACCAATCCACTTCATTTCACGATGAAAGTCTACAATATAGCCAATACCTCTTAACCTAGCTAGGGCTCTCGTGTAAATTACTATTAGTACTCTTTTATCTAGTTTGAAGCAGTTAGATTTAATTGATGTGGAGCGGCGCGCCTTTCTACCTGTCACAGAACAGAACTGGAGCACGATACGACAACACTACTAACAAAAGGGGCGCTTGACGTGTTTGCAGCTATTATATATGTATCGCAACACTACCGTTGATCCTATTGGAAGATTAACGGTGTTGTTTTTCTGTCACAATTTAAGTTTTGTTGTGACTAAGGGAGACCTAGGTTCGGTCTATTATCTCCTTGCATAAAGGCAAGGTGAGTACCCCTGCGTATAACTTACTCACTTTGTTTCTTTTAACACATGTAATAAACATCTAATATAACGAAGCTTTACTAGTCGATCTAATAGTAATTGTCTAGGGTGCAAAAGGTTACTTACCCTTCGAGGAACAAAGTGGAAATACAAAGGCTATGTATACATCAAGGCACTTAACCTAGCCTAGGCCGAAGCCGGCTATCCCTTCTCCCTTTGTATACCTCATTCTTAAGCAAGGGCTGAATAGCTAGGCCCGAGACTTTATTCTGTATGACAATCTCCATTACACTAGGCTAATGCCATACTAGCCCAGTTATACAGCTATTCTAGCAATCTATCCTTGCAATAGCAAATACCATGGCCTTGGGCTATCATTTGCTATTGAAAAAAAAAAGGGACGTAACAGTTAGCCGGCGTCAAGTTCTCATTTCATGCTCTCTGTTGCGATGACACTTTTCACATTATCAGTGGCACCGTGTCTCTTCAAAATTGTCTTATAACATAGGAAGGATTATTTGCATAGATAGGGGTCGTAGAATACTAAAGCGTAGCTTTAGAAAATTCATATTGAAGCGGTGTGAGTGGATTACAGGGGTTTAGTACATGCATGAGCCACTTGGTGGCTTTACTCGTATGGGATATCAACACCATGGGCGTTGATTTTCATGCCATTTTTTTTTGGAAGGGGACATGCACAACATAGCTACGACTGCGAATGAATTCATATTTCTTATTTCCTACACTTGATCAATTGATTTCCCATGAGAATATAGTGATGACTATGCTAGGAAGTGTAGGTTCGGCCTATCTCCTAGTGTAGGGGCGCTGTAGTCTCTCTATGAATTGTGGACAGCTATTTACAGTCGCCCACCTTAATATAGAACTTGGTCACTGACTAATCCTATCGTTTGCTATAGAAGTCGTTCCTGATGCACATAGTCTTTCTTTGTCTGCGTTCTAGGTAGGAGCTAGCGTAAGTAGAGTTTTCCATTGCCCTCCGCAATACACGCACAAGAGCCACCAACACAAGGAAGGTTCAGATGCAGGATAAAAAAATTAAATAAATATAAAATGGACGCAATGAATGACCTCTCGATCGGGGAATCGAACCCCGGCCACCTGCGGCTTGATTTAACGGCTCCTGCGTTCCACTTTCGGGAACACTAAGATGCTGATGACAAGCAGGTATCCTCACCACTAGACCAATCGAGACTTGCTTCGATCGTATGACTAAGCACGTGATAGCGTATGGAGGATCATTAAGGGAGCTTCCTAGAAGAGAAAACAAACATGATGGGGCAAAAACCATAAATGACCTCACAAAAACCATTACAGACTAGACTACCCCTTTGTTTGTGGTATCGTGACACGTGGAGAGCTGGAGGAGGTTTCCTACAAACCAAGTACCTAAAGGACCAACCAACCACGGCTCTAGACGGGGGCTTAACAGGCAAATGGGAAGAATAAATAAGGGATAGGTTTGACAATATAATTCGTGAACGCTCAGTGTTACAACGAGTCCGTGAGCAATGAAGAGAAATACGAGTTGATAACTGCTTGTCTCCATCTATGTACTCTCTTTAAAACGGCATGTCTCTCAGTTTGCATATATTGCTAGCGGTTAGTCACTCAAATCCATCCGAAGACACCAGGATCGGTCGATGATGCACCCGCAAGGGCTCTCACCTGAAGTAGGTAGCAGAGGGTTTGCGTAAAGCAAATATTGACATGTGGTTTTGATTAAATCTCGCCAGTGACGTCAGCGCACAAGTGCACAGTAAAAAGGGCGTGTTTGAAACCGGCAATACGCAGTAGAGTGAGTCCAAACCCAATAAATGAGACCGCCAATGCTCAGGCGGTGGTGCACAGGAAACCGGCAAGCGATTGTACGAGCTCGAGTATTGCATACGAGGTTTCATCTGGACTCACGACATCGTTTTCCACGAACCAAGGGCAAAGTGTTTTATATGTCGTCAGCAGAGACAACTCATTGGAGATGACTGGGGTTCTCGCGCCGCGAACGCATGTGCACCTGCCTGTGCCTTGATGAGACCCATCTTTACACAAGACGCCTGTGCACGGCGCCCGCAGACTCGGTTGCGACCGATATGGTGCATACCATGCGCTGTGCAGGAGGGTCAAACCCCAAGATTCCCATAGAACGAGTGGTTCCACGATCCAGGTGCAGCTGAATATCCCGGGTATTATATAGGTAGCAGTGTGAGGGTGGGTGTCATCTGTGCGGCGTGTCGGAGCCCCTCGGTTCTGCTGGTCTCAGTGCGGAGATAGAAAAAATTCGGCGATGTGTTTTCAGACGGCCATTACACCCATCATAGCAGCATCGAGATCGCGTTGGCATACGTGTCGCTCCACAGCGCGGCTAGGTACCAATTAATGGGGATGGAGAAAACGAAGGCTGGTATGATCCTGAACCCCCGTGAGTCAATCAATCAAGACTGAAAAGGTTAGCGATAAGAGTGCGAAGCGAGCTTTTCGTTAAAAGAACTGGGGGAATGTTGTTTATTTATTTCTTGGCGCATTGAACACTGATCATCCCTCGGCTCGCAATTGTAGTGTGACCGTTACTAGTAGGTAGATCATTGCGAGAGAGTTTTAAGGGCCACCTTTCCGGCCGCGTCTTGTGAAAACCCCTTACGTAGCTCCAATGGCGGTGAAGTGGCACGGATGGTTTACCTTGTGGCACATTCCTCTCTCAGTCCCCTAGTCGCCTATGGTTCTCTGAGGGATGATACGTGGCGGCGGGCGTTTTGGGCAAAGACATCAAATCTAGAAGACTTACTTCAGCCGCAGCATGTGGCAAGCCGGGAGAATAGGCAGAGAGGGATAAAGCACGCGTGCTGGGCCCTCGCACACTGTACTCGTAGAATCAAGAAAAAAGAAGGCGACGTGGTAGAATACACTATAGCTTTGCCAATCGATGGGAAGTTGATTGATTGCTCCTAGTCCTCGTTGTGGCCCGTCAGGATGCATCCCTGGCTTTGTTCTGGTCAAGACTATACTTATCCTTATTGCGCGCGGGCCGCAAAATCAGCCGTATCGGCTATGGTGACACGGCACGGACTTCTTGCTGGGGGCCGGCGAAAGAGCTGGACGAGGAAGTGAATGAGGCGAACAGTTCGCTCTGTTTTCGTTGTTTGGAGCAGCATCTACTATGTATCAGCATGCCATACAACCCTGCCCCCACCGCCAACAATACCACACACTAGATCAGTTCAGCTCTGTTCAGGCACTGGCTGCCTAATGCTGGTCGAATATAACCAACGTTGGGAGTGCCCCGGGTTACTTTGACATTGTCATTAACATTTATTGTGGCATTGCATTCATGCACGTCCGATAGTACCAGAGATAGATGAGGTTCAGAGGAAGGGGGATCATCCATGATTCGCCGCGATGAGTCCACTTCAGGACAGGATCCCCTCGGTCGGTCTTCGTATCCTCTACGAGCCGGAAAAGAGCGACAACACGCTTGTCGAGTAAGTATTTCTCTTTTCGTTTCGAGACACTTTCACCGACTCACGAACTTATGGTCCCTTTTCAGCATTGTCCTCGTCCACGGGTTTGGAGGACACCCGATGAGAAGTTGGCAGTCCGATGACCGGATAGCACCTAATCCTCGAGCGAAGGCCATTCCGCCCGCGCGAGACAAGCCGGTGAAAAACTTACTCAAAAAAACGAGGTCTTCGGACAAGACAGAGCGATCGACTGCAGGGGGCGCGGCCACGCAGAAGAATTTATGGCATTTCGGGCTGAATGCGCCTTCTCGAGTGTACTGGCCTCGGGACTTATTGCCTGTGACATGTCCGGAGGCCCGTATCATCACTTGGGGGTACCACACCCTTCATAGTGGGAATATGCCGGTCGCTGCCCAGCCCGACCTCTTCGCTCACGTGAATGACCTCCTCCAACAGCTTGGAGACCTTCGACATGGTGGTGGTGTGCAACAAAGGCCGTTAATTTTCATTGCGCATTCCCTTGGAGGCGTCATTGTCAAGGAGGTGGGTTTACACATACAGCATTGCATGCAGAAATACTGATAATTAGTATAGGTGCTGCGCGAGGCCGAGTCTAGCAGCACGGAAAGTGAACAGGACATTCTAAGCTCTACGGCGGCGACCATTTTTTTCGGTTGCCCGCACCGGGCTGTGGAGCAAGTGCCGCTGGTAGACACGGCTGTGTCCATGGCGGAGGCGTCCGTAAGCATTAAAACAGAGAGCTCGGTACTCTCTGCTTTGTGCGGTGTTAATAATCCTAGGTGGGGAGAAGCCCAGGAGTCATTTGTTCGGTTGTGGCACTACTTCAACTTTACAGTTAAGACGTATCAAGAAAGACAGAGCGACACAAATAAGTTCATCGTGGGCCTCACCATATTTCCAGTGTCCGTTGGTAATGAGCTCACCTATCGGCGTAGAATAGCCGGGCTGAGTCGAGCAAGCTTGGTGACGTGAAAGAAGATGCGGAGAGCTTAGCTGCGGACCACCGGACAATGTGTCAGTTTAAGTCGGCAAATGATACCGGTTTCAAATCACTGTCCAGGGTCCTTCAAAGTATCGTGAAGGATGAAAAGTCCAAGGTAGCACGACTCCATCGAATATCTGTTGGAGCACATGGCTGATAAGGGATGATAGCGTCAAGGGCTCAGCGTTGAAGAAATAAGTACGCAAAGATGCTGCCCCCGTTCCCTATACGCAAACTAATCAGTACAAGACTGCTTGCGGCGACTTAATAATCACCGAGTCCACGGCTCTCAGATATCAACCACAGGATGTCCCCTGGGGACATGCAGGGGAATATGCAGCACAGGGGAATTTTGCGATTGGTATCGCCGCCGAGGAGGCAGCAATGAACACATACTCTGGCTGACAGGTGCGCTAGGCTCGGGAAAGTCGACGCAGTTACGACACGTCAGGTGCCAAATGCAAAAGCAATGGAAATCTGCTACAACGTCCATTATATACTGTACCGCGGAGGGCCGGGGTTCCGACCAAGTCTCTGTGTCGGAGCCGAAGCTGGGCAATATACGGCCCGTCACGGCTATCCGTTGTATTCTCTCTCAACTCTTTGCACAAGACCCAAATCTTCGCCAACGACTTTCCACCTTGTGCGATGATAGCATCAATGATGCCGACTTAACTCGGTTCTTTCTCGATGATTACATTATCAACAGACCCAGGACGTTAGCAAGAAGGACGTTTATCTTGGTCGATGCTGAAGATAGTTGCGACGATGCTTATATCCGGGAGCTCCTGTATTGCCTATGCCAAATGGCACGGAACTCAAGTTTTAGCGTGTGCCTAGCTAGCCGACCAATTAGCGGCCATGTTCCGGCGAATATAACCCAGTTAGAACTCGAAAACCACAACGTCGAAGATATTGTACGGTTAGTACAGTCCCGCCTGAAGGTGAGTTGGGAGGAGGGTCTGTTGTTGTGAAGAAGATCGCCGAGAAGTCCGGGGGTAGTTTCTTATGGGCGCAGCTTGCGACGAACCTTCTCAACGAAGCCATTGATGGCGGCGGAGCGCAGGACCTCGTGGACGAGATCCTAGGAGGACTTCCCACAGATCTGTACGGGCTATATGAAATGACCGTAGGAACCCTCCCACCCAAGGAAATGGCGGATGCTACGACTATTATGCGGTGGGTCATGCTGTCGCCAGAGCCTATGATGCTCAATGATTTACAGATGGCAGTTCGTTGTAAGCAAATCCCAGCATCATTCCTTCTTGTTTTGATACCACTCAGGGGGTTATAGGCTCCCTTCCGGGCCAGGACTATCCCTAGAAGTTCCACGTTGTCCCGAGACCCTGACAAAGCGCGCTTAAGAAGGCAATGACTGACCGCGAGTGTTGTAGTGGGCCGTACGCGTTTTCTCCTCTGTTGCGACCCAGAGACTGCATTGGATGTCGGGTTGCCTTGGTCGATGCAAGAACTACAAAAGACAGGGAAGCAATTCGACACGCCTTCGCAGTTTTACCAATGGCTTTGCTCCCGGACGCGAGGTCTCCTCGAGGCAAGACCGGTGGACAACGAGAGCAAAGCGCAGCAGTCGCTCGGACTTCAGCATGTTTACCCTATACACGATTCTGTTCGATCGTTCTTCCTATCCGGCAGAGGCTTCGCTGCGCTGTCCTCGGGCCGAGCAACAACTGCACCGTCTGATCATGAGGCCGTTCACCTCTGCCACTACAGTCTTCTCCGTACGATCCTGATGTACCTGAACACGTCGGACCTATCGCCCCTGGTGAGCGGGCATCTTTTGCAGGAGCCAAAACAGAGTGTCCTGTCGTCGCAAACGTCGCCGGCGTGGCGAAGGAACGTCGTGGACCAACGCAATCTCATCACGTCGTCATACCCATTCTTACGATACGCGGTGGACAACCTGCTATACCACTTGCTCTCGCCGCGGCCCGTACGCTATTTTCTCCCCCAACACGCGATATTCAACATGTTCACGTCGAATAACTGCCGGCTATGGCAGCGTTGGACGGCGTTCCTGGGCGAGACAGATGCGTCGGCGATTCTGGCAAGATGCAAATCGGCCGAAGCGCTCCTGCAACCCGAGTTTGGGGCGTCTTTCAGGCTCGAGCGTGTGTTCCGGGCGGTGAACAAGATGGCGACCGGGGACAGTTGGTTCTCGCCTCACAAAACCCTGAGACTTTCCGTGTTCCCATTCCCAGCACCTCCGGTCTCTCGGAAATCCAAGGCAGAGGGAGACGAAGCCGCTCAGCAGAAGCCCGCGGGCCTATATCTCCCTCCACGGTCCTTACCGCCGCGCACAATTCGGCGGGGCCCGCGATCTCGAGGGACTGTGATCGTGGGTATAAGTAGAAGGTAGATGTCAAAAGGAACAAAATGCTAAGGTGGGTACAATCAGATACTAGCTAGACATACCAATACAGAATGGGCCCGTGTGTACATACTTAGTACCTACTACCTACAATGTATACATCTGTATTTGTCGTCGATGATCTCGAAGATGGACATGCCATGTAAGGGACAACTCCAGCTGCACTATAAATTCACCGCCTGTCCGTTTGTACCTGCCTTTGTCTGATCTCGCGTATTAGCGATGAGACCTTTACGCAGTGATGTTTCGCATACCTACCACTATCTGACTCACCCAAACGGAATTGTCTGATCAAACCCATTCAATTAACTTCCCTCCCTTGATACTTAACCTAGGTGGTGAGTTAGGCATCAAGGCTACTATATGTAGGTACTTATGAGTACCTATAGTCTATCTGGCTCACGATGCCGAAGAAGGATAAGAACAATAAGAGGAATGAATCTATGATAGGTGCTGTAAATGTTAGAACCCCACTACCGTACACTGATCAGTCGACATGTTCGGGCCTAGATCCTAAGCATGTGGGGGGGACCCTTCTACTTAGTACCTAGCTCACGATGGATTAGTGGTGAGATACCGGTGACCCAGCAACGCCGATAGTGGCACGTCTTACAAGCCGTTGTATCTCTATGGTCACTAGCCTATCATAGAGAGCCTTATAGCACAGATCTTAGGTAATGTTTGGATCCATCATCACCGACACATGGGTTCCCATGTTTGCGAGAGCTTAAGAGTATAGCAATTATTGGGTACCTACAGCATCGTGCATCCTTTGCTGCGAACTCATCAACAAAAAAAATAAAAATACAATCTAGGTGCATCATGAACTCTGCACCCGACATCTCTGTTTACTTGTGCCCTGGCCTCCCACTGCGACCCCAATCCTGATTCGCGATCCCAGTCCAGGCCTGGGTTCTTTGTTGGTTTGGGCTGCACTGGGTAAGCAATTGGCAGCTCTCAGATACTCCCGCATCCACCACCCTCACCCTCACCACCTGCACTGACACAGAGTTCGTAGACATTCCTGTCATCCCGCAGCTTCTGCAAGTTCCCCGTGCATACTGGGCAGATACTTTCTGACTTGCTCACTACCTACTACACTATATATTTCTGAGTTTCCCGGCGAACTCTTCTGGCCCTGCACATCCCCAATCCCTTCTACATGTAAGAAGAGTGCGTTGACCCTGGTCGCACGTCTCGTTTCGACATCGTCCGTGCCACCGGACCCCGACCCCGACTCGCCATCACCGTCCCCCGTCGCATCGTGCGTGGGTTTGCTATTTCGCCATGGAAGAAGACGAGAACCATGGCGCCGGCCAACAGGATCAGCATGAGCATCAGCATCGGCTCCGTGACGGGCCTCTATCCAACAACAGCAGCTTCGTCGAAATCACCAAACTCGAGCCCGACGACGAGCAACACGTCGATTCCATGACAGAGGAGGAGCATGTCAGGGCTCACCTCCAGGATGTCGAGTCGAGCTTCCTTCCGCCCGCCTCTCCCACCATCGGGGCCGCCGGCCCAGACGCCGGCATAGACGACACCTACCTCTTCGACGCTGCGCCCAAGAGACCCCCCACATCTGCCCATGTCGCTCCCGCGCAACGGCGAGACGAATCCGATTCGCAGATCCCGCCACTATCGACGCCCCAAACCCGCAAGACCAACCAGCGGCCGACACGCGAGTCCCCCGTGCCCACAGCTGCGGTGACCACATCGCCGGCGACTACAGCTAATCTTACTCCAGTCCAGCCAGAGGACGTGCTGCTCCCCGAATCCCGCCCTGGCAGCGCCTCGAACGACGACGACGACGACGACGACGACGACAATGCAACCAGCATCACATCCGCCCTCGGGGACCTGTCATCCCCCACCGCTGCCGTTGCTGCTCGTGCAGCGTCGAGAGCTGCCTCTGCCGCCACCGATGCCACCGTCCACAAACTGCCTAGTGAACATGGGGATGGCGATGCACCAGTCCAGGATAGCTCCAATATAGAGGATGCCTATGACGATGCGTCTTTCTCAACTGGTGCCCCTACCCTTAACCCTAACAACTCAGACCTAGCTGCCAATCGGCTGTCCATCGACGCTGGCGCTACGCCGGGCAACGCTCTGAAGATTGCCAAGCGCCCTCGGTATCTGCGCAGTAGGAATGCCAGCCAGCGCTCGTCTGCCTCCTCTTTCCTCACCAGCGACGACATTGAAGGTGATGCTACTGTTGGCCTGAGTGCCGACTATGCTCTCCAGTCGGGAGGCGCCGCCCCTGCCTTTGGTTTGACACGTAGTACCAGCAACGACCTCTCTCGTTCCATTAGCATGGGGAGCATGGCCTCCGGCTTTGACGATAGTCTCGATCCTACACGACCTGGCCCGCTCGAACCCCTGGAAGAAGTCGAGAGCCCCGTACATGAACATCCGTCTGACCATTTGGTTACCCCTAGGGCCAAGCGAGAACCCCTCAACGCGCCCACAGACACCATCATTGCACGACATGTGCGTAATGTCGAAGTACCCGAGTCTCTTGCCAAAGAATACCAGACCAAAGGCGGCTTATCGACACCGCTACAACCGTATCGCAAACTCTCCGACTACACCCCGGCCCCTAGTACCGTTGCGCGGAGCGCGCGGAACATGACACTGAAAGAGCAGTCTAGTACTATCGAGCGACTCTCTAAAGAGAATTTTGACCTCAAGCTTAAGGTCATGTTCTTTTCTGATCGGTTAGACAAACTCTCCGAAGAGGGTATTAAGGAGATGATCTCGGAGAATGTCGAGTTGAGAACCACATTAGCCGTCTTACAGAGGGACAACAAAATGCTGAGACGTCGAGTGAAGGAACTCGAGAAGCGGCACCACGACGATGAAGGCCGTCCCAGCACTGCTCGGAGCGGGATGTCGTCCGACGGGAGAGCAACACCCACCTTTGGGTCAAGCGCACAGGCCAATGAAGAGGAGATCATTCTACTTCGCGATCGGATTGAAGAATACGTACGCGAGATTGAACGACTCAAGTCAGACAATATGGCAAGTGAACTAGAGAAGAGAAAGCTGGTGGAAACCGTCAAGACTATGGGGGACAGGGTGACTGGGCGTGTAGAGGAGACACTGGGAAGACAGGAAGAAGCGGACGTCTGGAAAGACCTCTTGGAACAAGAAACGGCACGCCGCGAACAAGCTGACGATGAAAATCGGAAGCTACGAGACGAGGTTTTCCTATTGAGGCAAGAGATGAATGGATCAATACCTGTAGGTGGAGGCTTGCATCATACGACCAACATTTATAATATTACTAGGAAGCCCAGGCAACCTTCACCTTCGCGGTCGCGCCCAGTCTCTGGCTTGTCAGGGGAGGCCGACCAAGCTAACTCTCTCAGCCAGTCGTCGACATTAGTGGAGGAACTCCGCCGGGAGAGCGAAAAGCTGCGGCATGAGAATGCTGAGTTGCGCAGGGAGGTTGGCGCACAGACTTCCATGCTTACTTCTCGGAATCGCGAGAAAGATAGGCTGTACCAGGAGATTGAGGACCTCAAACTCGCCCAACGTCGTAATGGGCCAGCACCTTCGACCCTCGATAGCCTTTTAGATCGATCGGCGTCACGCATTGGCGGTCATGATCGCCCTATATCGAGAGGCAGTGGGCGATCTCGCTTAACAATGGCTGTGGAAGACCCAGACCGAGAAGAGCTAGAAAACAAGATAGCGGAACAGCGTGATAAATTTAACGAGCTGAAGTTTAAGAACCAAGAACTTCAGCGAGAGCTCGAGACCTGCATGGCTGACTTCGAAGAGGCGATGGAAGGCAAAAGACAGGCCGAGGAGAATGCTGCCGCTGTTCAGGAAGAGCTGGAGAATACGATGAATGATCTTATTGCCATTCAAGCTGAACGAGACGAGGCGCTGCAGGATCAGGCCGCGTGGGAGAACAAGTTTGCCGATCTCCAGGAAGAAGCTCAGGGACTTGTGAACGAACTAGAGGCAGAAGCTGACCAGAAGACCGATGAGATTCAGCGGCTACAGCTAGATCTTCAAGATCGCTCAGAGAATTTCGAAGCCCTTCAGGAGGAGATGCGCCGTATGACTGAGTCCCTCATAAGGCTCGAGGATGAACAGGCGAAGACACAGAAGAGAATTGAGCAGCTCGAGCAAGAACTGACGGATTCCGGTAAGGAACTCGAGGATCTTGAGGCTCAACTCTTAGAATCCAACGAGAAGGCTCAGCGACTGAGTGTACAACAAGAGAACAGCCAGGGCGAAATAGCCTTCTTGCGTGAAGAACAAGAAGGGGACAAAATCCGCATCGGCGACCTTGAAGCCGCGCTAGCTAACACTGAACAAATAATTGCAGAAGAGCGCGACCGCGCTAAGGAGCTTGATCAACGACTCGCCAATGAACGCAAACAACGCGAGCTGATTGCTAACCGCGAGAAGGAAGATGTGCAGCAGATGGTGAATGAGCTCAATCGCGAAGCATCCGCGGCTAAAGAGGAGGCTAGGCTCCTCCGGCAGAGCCTTGGCAACAGAGAAGTAGAAGCGACACAGTGGAAGGAAAGGCTCATGGAACTCGAGAATAACTTGCGAGAGGCTCTAGGAGACTTGAATGGGACTCGGTCGAGTCTACTGCAAGTAAGATTCCCATCTAGTGTCTGTATTGAAAGATTGAAGGCTAATTCGTGGCTAGTCTATTGCCACGCTTCAGCGCGAACTCGAGACAACCGTCCGCGAACTTGATACCACTAAGAGCTCTTTGCTCGAAAAAGAGCACATTATTAAGCAGCGCGATAGCCTACTCGAATCCCACGCCCTCGAATCTCGGAAGTTTGGGGATTTGCTGGACAAGGAACGCCAGGCTCATCGCAACACAAAGAACCAGTTTGAGACGTTCCAACGCACCCATCAACACGTGTCACGGACAGTCACTAGTCAAGATTCGCGCATCATAGAGCTGGAGTCTACTCGAGCATCGGATAAAAAGAAAATAGCCCAGTTAGAGGCCACGTTTAAGGAACAGCTCGCCGAGCGCAACAACCTGCTCCTGGTATTGTGGACGCGCCTTTCCGCGCTCTGCGGTTCTGACTGGGCACATAATAACAGCTTGATCAACGGTCGGGCGCTACCGTCCCTTGAATCCATATCAACCATGCTTCCCGGGTTTAGTAAGAACCTACTGGCAGCCATTAAGATGATCGAGTCTCTCCTAGGCAACTTTCAATCTCGCATTAAATCCGTCGAGCGCGAGCTTTGGAAAGAGTACCAGATACTTGAAAACAACCTTGAGGTACGCACAAAAAAGCTCGAGCGGCTTGAGGCCATCGTACGATCTGGTATCGCGTCCGGAAATTTCGACGCCCAGACGAGGCTCGCACAGTTGGAGACAGCATATCGAACCCTCAAAATCGAGCACGCGACACTTCAGCGCGCTCACGATGCTCGCAACAGAAGCGTGGGTTATACTGAACGAACCCTGACGAATAAAGCGAGCAGCCAAGGCTCAGGCGAAGAGTTGATCGAGGGAGGAAGTCCTTCGCCATTGGTACCTACGGGGCCACACGGGAGAGAATCCAAGCTTCCCCGTAGCAAGACCACTCATCTCGACACGACAACCAGCAGGAGCACGAGTAGCATGACCCGGAGCTCCTCTAATATAGGGGTAGCTGACCAGGGACGCCTACACTCCTCGCACGGTGAAAACGCATTGATGCTCAGGCTGCGCGAGCTCGAATACAAATTAAAGGAGGAACGAGAGGCCAGGCAAATGGATCGAGCAGCAGCACGGCAGAGAATTCAAGACAGCGAGCGACAAAGTAACGAGCTTGCTGCCGAGTTGGTACGTGCCCAAAGAAAAAAGGAGTAGAAGCCCTAGTTAGGAGTGCGACACCTCAAGGCCGCCTGGGAGCGGGTGAAACGATGAGCATCTATTATCACGTCATAACCACAATATGTACCAACACTAGGAACAACTGCCTGAGATGGTGTAATGTGACGGACATGTATTTATTTGTATTAGCCATAAGGGCAGCGCGGCGTCTCGAGGCATCCGATTCAAGAAAAAAAAAGCAACTGGCACACGGCGTCTTGAGAAGGTTTCTCAGGCGCATATTTTGATGACGGAACAAGGACTTAGCAATGAGCGACATGTGGGAAAGACGCCGGGCGTTTACGAGGCGCCTTGACATGAATCATTGATATTCCTACTACAACATTGTATTATGCCAAATATCCTCAGGTTCAATTTACACTGCGCATTATTCCGGTTTTCTCGGTTTCGGCGGATTACTTGCATCCATCCATCACTCATATGCATTTTCCCTTCGAGCCTGCCGTGAACTACTACCCTGTCCTAAAAGCCTTACACTAACTACTTTGTCTGCGCTAACAAATATGCGAAGAATTATTCGGGCTGCCAACTAGGTAGCTTTACCTTGTAGGGAGATAAGACGAGGGATTTCGCGAAATGGCAAACTTTTAGGGTAGGTAATAGGTATTGAAATTTCCAAGTAGGTAAGTAGTAGGTATGCTCGCTTCATTGCCCAAGGCGAGGCTCCTCCTAACCAACCCGTGGTAATCGGGCGGACCTAGCCTACATTTTAGCCTACATTTCTCCTCGACGGGAATGCCGCTGTGCAGAGTGCAATTCAGGATGGTACCTATCTATCTATGCATGGCATGGCATGCATGCAGTCCATCAATAGCTCGATCAATCTACCCACGAACTCCCGTTTTCGGCGCCCCTTGCATTCGGTCGACAGGCCACACGGATTTCCTTCGAAGTGGAAGATGGGTGGAAAGGGGGGGGGTTGCCCACCCTCCCTCCCTCGACGTGTCTCGATGCGACGGGTCACAATGTGCATGGTCATGCGCTTGGTTTCGGCCCCCACGGTTTTCGGTGTGCAGCAGGGCGATCGGGCGTTCAGGCCTGCTTTTCTGGCCGTCGGTGGCTTGAGGAGACGCGCCCCGGCCCCATGCTGCTCATATTGCATTTCTGGCGGCCGGAACGGATGAATGAATGAATGAATGCCTTGCCTTGCGATTCTTGTCGTGAGTATGCCTTAGCTGTGTGTGTCATGGGATCTGCCGACTCGACAGATTCTTGCCTTGATTCGTGCTTTTGTGGTACGGCTTTTCCCATGGCATACATGTGTACTTACTTCGTCTTACAGAGACAGATGCGTCTTACTATGCAATTGCTTTTTGATATATATGGCTGGGAAAGATGGGGCAAACTCGCCCTTTTCCCGGACACGCACGGGTACAGACAGTGTTTAGTATTTTCGCCCTTCATCGGCGCATTGGTGATACAGCCTTCTGTGTGAGACATGGCTACAGCTCGTGATCCTATTAGGAAGGGGAAATCTAATAGACGGGATTGGGCAAGGTTGGGAATTGCTGGTATACTGCATCGCTTTCCAAGGTACGTGGTCTCGGATGCTTTGTGTCAATCACGTACTTGTATCACTGACGGACGCAGAGGGACAAGTAGGATATTTCGCCGGTACACCAATCGTGATCCGGGGGAAAAAAAACCTCGCCCTTCTGGAAAGTCTCAAGATTCGTATCAATCTGCTCGCGATGTCACTACACAAATGGATTGTTTGAAGTTAACCAGTGGCGAGGCGTCGAATAAGACACCAGTTACAAGCTCCCCCAACGATACGTTTCCGTCGACGCAATCGAAAACCCATGTCGAAGATAATTCACTAGATATAGCGCCGGTCAGGCCGTTTTCCAGATCGCAGAGCAGAACGTTCCCACAGTCGAATAGGGAGAAGGAAAATGGTATTATGATGTCTCCAAGCATCGACGCTAGACTCAGCGAGATTAGGGAAGGCAGCGCTGAAGTCGAAAATGTCGTGGCTCGTCATGAAGTGGCACGGCGGAGACGACTCCAGCCCGTGCCCAACGATTTCCAAGACTTGAGGAATCATCCAAAGAATAAGGTATATGAGAAATTCGCATTCGACATGCAGATGAAAGCACTCGAGGTAGCCGTTCGTCGGGAACAAGGGGGGAGACAGTCCCTACAAGATTCGAAGTTGTTTGTCGACATCTGGGAATCGAAGCTCTTGCCAGAGATAGAGCAGGTGCTTGACGACAATATTAAAGGAGAGTACACGATCAACGTCTCGAGAGGTCCGGAGCCCGGGAAACGCACCATCGTTATCATGACGGCTGTTCTCATCGCCGATGACGTCGAAAGCCAGCTTCGGAAAAGCAAGTCAGACATTCTCCCAAGCGACCTCGATTCAACTACTATCATCATATTCCGCCAAGGTAGAGTCGAGTTCTTGGCCGACCCCGGGACCTCGCTGAGCCGTGTGTCCTCGCGTGACAGTGAGGACTCGATTATAAATCCGCTTAATACGGGCTGGTCCCCGGATCCATCTATAGGAGATTCCGTAGGCTGGGAGGACGAGTCGGCGAGTCTCGGTCCATTGTTACAAATTGATCGGGGCTTCTACAGACTTGTATGCTGGCATCTCTTTGACGATAGAGACACAAATCGACGGTGGGACAACACTCAACCTCCTGACGGCCTCTCAACATTTTGCCCATCCCTTAGTGATTCCAAGGGCCTCCCCCCACATTGTATCGGGGATGTCGTCACATATTCGGGACCTATGTACAAGACTTCGAGACACTCCATTTCCATCAACAACAGTGACGTCGTGACGGATTGGGCTCTGATTGGTTCTGCCGAGGCTCAAGAGGTAATTCCGCCACGGAATATCGTCCGCCGCGGCGACACGCCAGCGCACATATATGATGTCGAGATCACGCAAGCCAAAGACCCGGCTTCGTTCCTCCGCACGTGTGAGGATGAAGAACTATCTCCGCGCGTGTACTCTGTGGGGCGGACCAGCGGGTATACAACAGGGCAGCTGGGTTTAACGCACGGCAGACACCGACTACCCGACGGACGCAAGACGAAGAACTGGGCGGTAGAGAACGTGCAACCAGACGAGAAGGAAGCCGTAAAGCAGTGGATCCGGGCCGGCATGGGTGTGCCTGGGGACTCGGGCGCGGGCGTGTTTGGGTTTTGGAACAACGAGCTTTTGGGACAGATCTGGGGGCGTAACACCTACGATAAAAATAATACAGGCCCTCGATTCACATTCTTTACCGCCTTGACGGATATCTGCGCTGATATTATTGAGAAGATGCCGGGCGCTTCCACGGCGGGGCTTCCTACTTGCTCGTCGATTAGGAACAGCGTTCATTTGGACCGCGATCTCGCTAGTGACGATATCACTTGGCCGAGGGATGATCATCTTGCACTGCCTTCCATTAGTGAAGAGCGGAATAATGCAGACTTCGATGATGATCATGTTGATCTGGATCAGGAGATCAAGCATAGATCGGCAGCAGGGTCTCGGCGATTGGGAGCGGTAATGGCGCTTGGCAAGAAGGTGAACGTCTTCGAGCTGTCGGGTTGTCAGCCTTTCAGCAAATGGGCCAAGGTGATCATACACGCGGCCACGTTCTGAAGAAGCGACAAATATGAATTACTTTTTTTATTTTTAAGAGAGGAGGGGGGGGGGGGGAGGGGGAGGGGGTGATGAGATTGCTTGTTGTATCAGATGCGGTTGGTCAAAGATGTGGGCAATTTCATTCCGTACCTTGGGTTTATCTTTCAATCAATATGTCATGTGTATGTATATGTAAGTCAATGTCGCGTTCGAGGACAAAATACGTAGGGGATTGAAGAACATGCAGTCACCGTGCGCCTTTTCGAGATATAGGCGCCAGTTTATCTGACTCCACTGATCATACCAATTAGGGAACCATAACTGAGAGAGGGCAACAACTCTAGTATGGTGTCCAAGAATGGCAACTCAATAACGATGAATGTGTGCTTGCAAGTGACGGCAAGGCGATAATGGGTTGCGAACCACGCTAGATAGATGCCCACATCTGCTGCTGCGCCGCAGCTTGGGGGCCGAGATGTTGCCTGATATGTGGAGGCCTCTTCCCTGGTCTTACTCTCTTTCTTGTGGAAAACTCGGGTAATAGGATCATTCTGGCCTCATTTAAGGGTTGCCTTTCGATTCAAAACAGAACGAATAAACCTTAAGGAACGACGAAAAAAAAAAATCGACACTTCCATTGTTGTCATTCTGGTACGGCCGAGCGATCGTCCGTGGGTAGGAATATAGGCTGAAATCATGTCCACTCATCAGAATCCCAATTATGCCCCCAGACCTCAGGTACCAAGACAAAGGAATCGTGTCGCACACGACGGCAATGCTCGCCGTTTCCCTGGTGGATATGGTCCGGAGCCAGTTGTTTTCAACAATCCAGTTCCATTTGATGATCCCGTCTATTCTGCACTTACCCGCCGAGACTCTGTCTGGTCGGATGCTAGTGTTGGGCCGCTGGCACTTGGGGTCGGTGCTGCCTTCGGGGGCACCGATAAATTCCCTGGCACTGAAGTCTCAGGCTTTTCGTATTCCGGAGACCCAGCTTACATGCCTAGTACTGCGAGCTCCGTGACCGGTCTATCCCCGATCTCCCGGACCTCCTCTGTAGGTTCCGTATGCTCGGCTATTCTAACAGAACCAACGCCAGAGCCTTGCAATGGTTCTAGCACATCGCGGGTTCCAAGTCCTCTACGTACATCAACCACGCCATCCCCGAATGTTGTTGGCGTATTTACATGTTCAATGTCTAGCCGCGATATTACTCAGGCAAAGGATAGACTTGCCGAGCAGGACAAATCGGGAAACTCGCACATATGTCTATGGGGCAGTAACGGAGTGTGCGAGAGCGGTGGCTTTGCCACTCGAGGGGAACTAAACCGGCACGTTAAGATGGAGCATTTGCTAGAGTGTCCCGTCTCAGGCTGTACGGAAACAGTATTCAAAACGCGTGATCTTCTTGCTTGCCATGTGCAATGGGATCATAGCAACCACGACAATTTAAGCACTAAGGCATGTCGTTCCGCCAACCTGCTGGGAGCTAGCCTCGCTCTACCGCATGATGTGCCGAATGATTTGCCGATGGAGAAGGCAGTTACGAATAGAATGAATGCAACTGAAGACAGAGTCCTCAAAATGGAAATGTCAATTGGGATTTCCAAGAAAAGGTGCCGAGAACAACTGAGAACAGTGCTTGAGAAAAGGCTACGGCGAGCCATTGGTAGGTCATAGAGGATTAGGCAAATGAGATGAGCTGACGACAGACAGGACTACCGAAAAGTGCCGATAGTCCAGGGATAGTCGAAACTCGAACGCCAAAGCTTGTGGATTCTGCCAGTTTCCCGATCATTTGGGAGCACGGTGTACTCCCTTTTTTGATCGAGTTTATACCAAAATGGTGCGGTCCTGGACATGTTATTAGTGTGATTCGCGGCAGGAAACCCAACACCCGACGAATTTGCATCATGACGAGGCGTCCTGTTACAACGGCCCGACGAATAGTCATCGCGGCGCATGTCCGCGATCTCCTTCCGGAGATCCATCGAAGCACAGTTTCTTTCCTCTTCTCTACTGGCAAGATAGATCGTCTCGTCTGGTCGCGAGGGCTAGGTAAAGAAATGCCCGATGAGGTGTGCACGGCGCGGAATCCCTTTGCGTATATCAGTCCGTGTATGGGTGACAGTATCGGCGCGTCTCTCGACGATGGGGAAGAGGCAACAGCAACACTAGGCCCCTGTGTGATGGCCGCAGGGGGAAGCTATTGGCTCGCCTGCTTTCACCCTTTTATAGGCGCAAGCCAACGGACATCCCCGGTGCTTATAGAACATCCTTCGCCGCAAGATCGCGCCCAGTGTGCGCAAGAGCGGCACGATGTTCTACATGACTTAGACCACCGTGTTGGACAGTTGACGGCGACCTCGGGTTTTGATTTAAAGACGACTCGAATTACACACGATCCGTATTGGGAAGATTTCGACAAAGAACCTCCTCTCGTTGTTACTGACTGGATCCTCATTTCTTCCGGTACACGGCAGGCCAATCTGCTTCGAAGATTCCCCAATGTTACGCAGCGCCGCGAGACTCCAGTCACTGCCACAAGCTCGGTATCACCCGGTGCTAGCGTCATCTCGACGGGACGGACATCGGGGTTTGGGCGGGGACAAGTTTGTGAAATTCCAGCGTACGTCGATAGCCAGGATAATGGGACAGGCAAAGCTACTCGAGAGTGGTTTGTCGAGGAGCCATTTCCCTATGACGACGAGAATGAATGGATACGAGGCGGCATTGGTGTCGAAGGTGATAGTGGCGCTGCCATCATTGACAGTGACGCGAACGCTCTTGTTGGACAGCTCTGGGGGCGAAACAAATATTGGGGACCTGGGCCCAGGATTACATTTTTTACACCAATTTCCGATATTTTCGATGACATTCAAGAAAAGTGTGGGATATCGGCCCGGCCTCAGCTCCCTCAGTATCGAGACGAAGCAGATCGATGGCCCGTATACCCAGTCTGCAGACAATGCTACGATATACGAGAATGTAAGGACAGCAGCAGACGGTCGTCAGGGGAATCTTTGATGTCCATGATTGGCATGCACGATGCACGAGGCGAGCATGACAATGATCTTACATCCGTATCGGAACTCGCAACCCCGAAAGACCCCTATTCTCTGACTCGCCATATCGGTCCTGAAGAAACGGCCTCGCCATTTGGCGGCAACGTTGTTTCTCCAGCGCCGATACATGCGTTCTACCCTTTCTCCCAGGCGGCGTCCCCTGGAGTATCAGAGCTGCGAAGTCCATATCCACAGGCTCTAAGCGAAGAAGATTTATATGAAACAAGTTACCCACAAACGAGTGAGATTGCACTTGGCAAGCGGCCAGCTGTTCTTCCACCGGAGGGGCAGGGTACCACACAACATTCAGACAAGCGGAGAAGGCCTACATATTCGTACTCAAACCGTCTTTAGAGACGTCATTTTTCGTTCTTGTTGGAGGCTCGGCTCTATGGCCTTGGTATACGCTCATTTTCTTACATACCATCAGCCTGGAAAACCCGCTCGGCCCATCTTTTTGGCACGTTGGTCACGCCGGTTATGATTTGCTCTAGAACCCTTATTCGCCTCCTTTCGTTTTCTCGCATTTTCGGTTTCTTTATCGCCGGTAGGCCCTGTGACGTTTCCTCCACGGCCGCTGCCTCTTCCTCGTGCTCTCCCTCGACCTCGGCCACGGTCATGGGACCCCCGGGAGCTCACGCCGTCGCCGTCCGAGTCTTCTGGGGGTGAGCGGGCCGAGGGAGCACGCCAGGAAGTCGAGGCAAATACTGGTTGAGTTCCACTGGAAGCACTATATTTCGTCTCAAGTTGCTTCATCTGGTGAGGCGTCCGGGTGAGCATGACAGCCCAGCCTTCGATGGCTTCGTCCGTCATTCTAGTTGCTTGCTTTAATTTGGCTCTTGCGTCGCCTCTTCTCGTCGCTGTGTCTCTCTCAAAGGATTTAGCATTGGCCTGGTATGCTCGAAACAGTGCTTCTTCATTAGCGTCTTTTCGCTTCTGCTCGTCAGTATCCTCTGTGTGGCCATCGTTCACGACGAACCCAGCATCTACGGCATCATATGTATCATCCCTCTCATCATCGTCGGCATCAAAAGCTAAAAGTGCTAAAAGAATGGCAGCTTTGTTGGGGGCAGAAGAACGATCATTAAGGATGTCATCTGCAGTCCGCTCAGGATTACGTTTCCCGAAATGAAGTCTTGAGACATCGACAGTCAACTGATCCAACTCGTCACCACCAAATACGCTATGGCGTGTGGGAACCTGGGGAGGCGTAGATCGAGGAGCAATATCATGACTTTTCCTGCGTGTACGCTCAGGTGACCTAGACCTCCATTAGCATAGAGAATAGTTTAATAGAGCATGCATCTGGAAGAACTAACAACTCCTTGGTGCGGTCAGCTCTAGCTAAATGAGGCGGTAGCGAATCTTCAAGTAAATGCGCTATGACTTGTTCCGTGTTGTCACCGTACTCATCAAGCAGTTGTGAGACGAATCTGGATCCTAAGTCTGGGAACAGATCCTGTATCTGGGAGATTTGACTCATTCGATGTACCCGCATTTCCCCTGAAATGTCACCTTGTTCTTCCGTCATGATACCTTTGCCCTTATCGATCTTACGCTTAATTGGACGTTTTGGTCGTGCACTAACACCGGGTTTGTGGTATCCCTCTAGAGCAGCGAGGACAGGTTTGGTACGGGTGAGCCCTGTATCTGAGGTTTCGAGACGATATCGAACCTGTTTCAGAATTGGTGTTACTGTTACCAACTCAGAAACCATGGAGTCGTTGGCGTTGAGCGGACCAGCTTTGTGAGCATCGGCCACAGCCTTCAGAGAATAGAGTTGGTCGGTGAGCATGGAATGTTTTGGAGAGTCACCTTCTGTCAACCCAATAAGACAAAGGTAGGCAGTAGTGATGATAGCCTTCCTCAAAGGAGGGTTCATGACCTTGAAGCAACTAACGAGGCCATCAAGGAAGTCGCTACCGGCTAAAAAGAAGGCCGCCACATGGGGTGACATGTGTATAAGATGATTCAGCCTCTTCAAGCGCGTTTCAAGGGACGGTAGGTCTCCTTGGATGCCAGAATCAAGAGAGTGCACAAGTGACTTTTTTAGACCTTGTAGAGAGGTCTCAGCTTGCAGTGTTCGAGACGCAAGTTGAATGGGCGGTCCTGCCTTTTTCTTCCCATAGAGTCGACCGAAGTCGGAAAGGAATTCCCAGGTTAGTAACTGAGACGGGGCAGGCGATAGATGTAACAGCCTCGAGCTTAAGATGAAGCACTGGCGAAAAAGAAGGGAAGATGTTCGAGAGGACCCGAGAATGGCGGTGCCAGAAGCGGCTACTTCATTGACAAAGGATCCCAGGAAAGATGTAATGGACTCATCCTGTTTTATGTGGCGTGACAGGTCATGCTCGGACAGAGACAAATACGCTTCGGTCAGCGCAAGCCAAGTTGAGAGGCAGATTTCCCATTCGACTGGGACGATACGATCTCTCCAAGGGGCCTCAGGGAAAGGTGCAAACGAAGGCAGGGTTGGAGACATGATGATCACTGACAGGTATCAAGCCGCGAGATGGAGTTTTGTGGCATCAATGGGAAATGGAGAAGGTAGGAAAATAATCAATCATTTGATAGCCATCTTAGATTAACATCAGGCTTAATATTTAATTGAAGAATGGTAGGCTGAGTGAGATGTAATCATAATGAGCCTCCACTAGGTAGGTTAGGTATCCAGTGTTCACCGGATGACTCTATACTGTACCCTAGGTATGCTGGGACCTGCTAACAGACAAAAATAGACGATGATTGGGGGAGATAGACCCACATTAGTAGTGGGTATCTTGAATCTTATAGGTACTTATTCTATCTTGGTAGCATACAACCTAACACCCAACCCTTATCTTATCGGGCCAATTTTAGCCATCCACAGACATGGAAATTCAATATACTGCTTATCAACAGCCCCACCAAGCTGCCATTTTTTCTAATCTTCCCCAGAAGCTCCCAATATCTTCGTTTTTGATCGATCATCGGCCTTCATCACGTTACCGAGACGCAATACGTTCGAGGTGGGTAGTCCATTCATTCACAGATACGTATTCACGGCTTGCTGACAACTGGGCCCGATTATAGTCGTGAAGGCATCTTCAATTAGTCCCAGCAATCCATTCCTGCCATCTCTCCTCGATTCCATATCAGGTAGCCACCATGTCTTACAACAACAAGGACAAGGACTTCGGGTAAGGCATCACAGCTACTTCATTTAGCCGCTTGTTCTTTGGCTTTCCGGAGGTTGGGCTAACAGATGACCCTTTGCAGCGAGGCGCCCAAGACTCACAAGATCCGCATCACCTTGACCTCTCGCAAGGGTATGTACTCGACTACCTCTCCCCATCTTGTCTGGTGTATTCTCCTACTGACCCTCGTCTACAGTCCAGTCCCTGGAGAAGGTTTCCCAGGAGCTGATTGACCGTGCCAAGAGCAAGGACCTTCGTGTCAAGGGCCGTACGTCTTGCCAACGGAACCGATCCTCGTTGAAGGCAGAACACTAATACGATATCCAGCCGTCCGTCTCCCTACCAAGGTCCTCAAGGTCACCACCCGGAAAACTCCTTGCGGTGAGGGCTCTAAAACGTGGGATTGCTACGAGATGGTAAGTCTCACTAAATATAACGTATCCACATTCCTACAAGAGGCTGACTTGCCATTTCAGAGAATTTATAAACGCCTTATTGACTTGTCTGCACCGACGGAGATCGTGAAGCAGATCATTGTTAACATTGAGGCTGGTGTCGAAGTCGAGGTCACCATTGCCGCCTAAGTGCGCGCAAGCGGAATCATGACGGCCAACTTGAATGCGATGCGATGCTGAGGAGGTCTCGTTACTCTAGCTCCATCTTGAGAAACCCAATCTTGGACAGATGCTAGACACGCCAGCAGCGACTCCTCAATATAAAAAAAATAAAATAAAAATAAACAATCTAAGTCACATTCTAACAGAAGCATAGTGAAATACTAGACTCGAACCTGTCTTGAATTCGGATCTGGGGTATCTAATGCCATGAATGAAATCATCATGTGCTTGGCCACTTCAGTTCATAAAGCAATAACACCTCCGCCGCCAAGTACCAGCGTTATGCCACCGTGTTACTCGTACAATTCCTATATATCCCAGTTTTAGAATGTCCAAAGACAATCTTCTCTCATTGGTGGTACCTCGGGCATAGCCCCTTGAAACCGACCCGAGGCCGCCATTTGATCGTATGTCGCTTTGACAGTAGCGTCGTACTGGGTAGCGTCTGGCTCGGTATCCTTGTTGTAAGCGGGCGGGCCACCAGGAAACAGGATCTTGCGCCAGGTACCATCCGGTTTCCGGATCCCTGGTATCTGCTGGTCCAGACTTGGATTTGGGGGTGCTTGATCTTGATATCTGTCGTTGACCTTCCATTTGTAGACAATCGGTTGGTTCTTGAAGGCGGCGATCTGGCCATTCATGGCCTTTGCCATATAACTCTCAGCAGGTGGGTGTTGCTTTGTACTTCCCGGTGCATAAGGGCCGGGTTTGTTCGCCGTGGAAGACGGTGTCTGGAATGGATGGGTTTGGGTTGGTTGGTTTTGTGACATCCCTTGACTAAACGGGTTGGTGACTACATTCGCGGGTCCAGAGTTTGGGTTGCCGAAGGGGTTGCCGAGTTGTGTATTTGAACCGATGTTTGTATTCGGCTGCTGATTAAATGGATTGCTTGGGGCGGGCTCTGGGGCCGAAGTGTCCATGGACTGATCCTTTGACGCGGCACCTTGGGCAAAAGGGTTAAGCGCTGCGGGTTGCCCAAACGGCGAAGCGGTCGAGGTTGTGGCCCCAGGGACTTGGGCAAAAGGACTAACCCCTGAGAGCGTGCCGCCCGGCTGGCCAAATGGATTTGCGGATGAAGCGGCTGGGGCCCCGAAGGGTGTGGGTTGACTAGCCTGGGAGAATGGTGAAGGTGCCCCAGCCGATGCTGCGGCGAATGGACTTGGTCCCTGGCCCAAGGTTGAAGGTTTTCCGAATGCAGGGGCAGATGCTCCCATTTGTGACGGTTGCCCGAAGGCCGGGGCGGCAGCACCCATCTGTGAGGGCTGGCCAAACTGAGAAGTGGGTGCAGCTCCGAAGGGATTGGGTCTCTGACCGAGCGTAGACGGCTGACCGAAGGCGGGCGTCCCACTACTGAAAGGGTTTGACTGCGTCGTTGTTGAGAAGGGATTCTGATTGGCACTGGTATTGGAGGTTAATGGGTTGTCTGCAAAGCCCGTCTTGACAGCAAATACACCCGTTGTGCCCCCCTCCATGGTGTTTTGTGCGCATATATCTATACGATTCGGGTGCTTGTTTGCGCCAGCAAGGACGAACTGAAAGGCGCCGTCAATATTGCCGAGAGTGGTCTGGATCTGCTGCTCAGCTTGGTTGTGGAGGGCGGTAACCTCTGAGATCTAGCATCGAGTTCTGTGTAAGTAGTCGTGTCGAAAGAGAAAACCACGGCGATGACCCAGACCTACCGCCTGTTGCGGATTCGCAGATCCCCTTATGTATACCATGACCTCCTCGAGACTCTGTTCGCGTGGATATCCGCCGAAGAGTTGCTCGGGGGCTTCCTTGCCGGGGCCATAACATGACAAGATCCATGTCGGGCGCTCATTGGCGAGATCGGTCCTGATCATGTCTTTGGTGATCTTGTAAGGGGTTGTGTCATCCGGCGGCCTCGTCGAGGCGGTGTTCAGGGCATTGAAGCGGTTGGCGCTGGGAGCACCGAAGGGATTCGAGTTCGTGTTGGCCCCGGGATGTTCAAACCGGCAATTCGCTGCAATATCATCGTCAGCCATGCTCAGGCCTCCAATGTAGCCTTCTTATTCAACCCTACCTCCATTCCGACAATTGCCTTGTTGGTAAAACTTGCAGAGAGGCGCCATCTGTATGATGAGGCGAAACGGTAAATCCGAGGTTGGCGCGGGAAAAAAAACTGCGAGGCGGAGAGGATCCCTGGAAGACTTGGCCCTGCAGAATCAGGTACACAAGTGCATTGTACTACCGATGGCAGCAACGAAAAGGAAGGCGGAGAGATAAAGATATATTTAGGTCATGTCCACAGAAGCGAGGTTGGTTAACAAGAAGCAAGGCAAGACATCATACTCCCAGGTTTCGATAGACGGGAGGGAGGTAGGTAGCGAGTGCACTTTCTCCAGGCACTTCCAGTCTAGCTCCGTCAGCCCCACTTCGGTAGCTAGGGAGGTACCTACTACATCTCATATATATTGTAGCTATATGTAATACATAGGTAGGTACTACCTTAACTAACGCTTATGTGATCTTATCTACAATGTACATGTACCTAACAAGCTGTTCCTACAATTTTTATAGGTGAACGACAACCCGTCAGAGGAGAAACAATCAATAATGGTACCGAACCAACTCTCTCTACCAATTACGGGTGTCTTGAGATTGGACATCACGTAGCGATTGCCCTCACTTCCTTTATTTATTTACAACAGACCAAACATGAGTTCGCTGCAACATCCGTATTGTGTTGTTCTTCAGCCCAGCGCGGATATGCAGCCTTACAAGCGCATCCACATGATAGATAGCTCTTTGAAGTTACCGAGGACGCCTAATTCTTGACCGTATTTGTCACAAGCGGCTTAAGCCCCCCCTCGATATACGACTGAGACCGCCAAGTGGACCAGTCATGCGACAACAAGCCCCAGGTCTCCTCGTAGTCCTGCGTGCCGGATCGGATATAATAGCTGCCGCTGAGAACCCAGATGAACCACCCGGCCTTCTGCTGTGCCAGGTAGCTCGCGATGCACGTAGCATACACGCGTCTCCATTCCGAGTCCGTCTGCGCAAACCCGAACTCGCTGAGCACCACGGGGAACACGTTGACCGCCTTGGTGTCTTCCTCGTGCATTGCCTGGAATCCGTTGTTGTAGAGTGAGCTCTGCAGGCTCGAGCAGCTCGTCGCGTCATTGTTGTAGTTGTGCACCTCGAGAACTAGCTTGTTCGCGTAGCCCGGGAAGTCCGAGGCGCTGTACTTGGCTGTCCCCGGCGTCATCGCCGTCCCCTGGAAAACAGGCGTTATCCATGTGTCGAAGTCGAGGCCTGATAGGAATATGAGGATGTCGGGGTTGGCGTCGTGGATCGCACTGCTACCCTGCCTCGAGTATGTGTACCAGTCGCGCCAGTTGTATGACTGTGATTTGAGCGTAGGGTTGCTGTCAGGCGAGCGCAGCTCATTGCGCAACGACATTGACGTCAGCGCCGTCCACGACCTTCCGTGGTTCGCCATAAAACTGAGCCCACGGACCCAATTTTGGATGTTATAATCCGTGTCACCAAACCATGAGTTGCCATCTGCTGTCGAACAGCACCAAGCAGCTCGTGACATATGATTGTCGAGGTGGACGTGGATCTCTGTGCAAGAGCTAGAATTCAGTGTATGCCACATACTGCGAGGTATATATCTGACTGGACGAGATCATCTTGCTCACTTACGCTGCTTGGCGCACTCTGCAGCCACGGCGTCGAACACATCCAATCGCGTCGTGCTCGCATTGAAGGACGGGTTGTTAGCAAGGAACTTGGCATACACCTTTGGACCATTGGTTGCGCCGAGGGCATTATTGAACGACTGCTGAACCGTCGTATCCTTGTTGCCATTCGCATAGAACTGATCGACCATCTGAATGGCGTAGGTCAGACGGATTGCGTTCATGCCAAGGCTCTTGATTTTGGAGACGATGGTCCCGATCGACTGATATTGTAGCCCATCAGGGATCACTGTGATATCTAGAGTCAGCTCCGTTTCTCGAGAATAACTACCGCAGTGGTAATGAGAGCAAGTAGAACCCGCCCATGACAAAACCCAATCTGCCAGGGTATTTCTTGGTATACCCGGATGTTACTTACTGACCTCGCCGTGGCCCGGCCAGTTTGTGCCAGCATATACAATAGTTTCACCACGCGAGTCTTTCATCTCCGCACCCGACACCTCAAACGGACCATAAGGCCAGCTAGCCGATTGGCGTGGCAGCGGCGAAGCCCATGATGAAGGCACAGATAGAGTGCTACTCAGTGCGAGTAAAGGAACTAGCGACGATCCCAGCAATGATCGCAGCATTTTAGAGGATCTAGATAGATCTAACGAAACACACTATTCGCCTGCTTCCCTTCTTCTATTACCTACTTGTTCACACAGCTTGCAGGATACGGGCCTTATGAAGGCAACAGCACAGACACATAGACAGCCATCGAACTTATCTAGAAGCGGGCCAATCCCCTTCAACCTACGGATAATTGCAATATCTATTGCCATAAAGTGAGTGACCATCCGAGATCTGCTACAAAGAGGCTAGATCTAGTCTAAGCTACCGGCATCAACTCGGTACCACGTGGGATAAAAGGATATTATTAACCAGTTAATTCAAACCCGCCGAGATTACAGGCTCAGTGTCTGCAACTTGTCATACGGAGGAGCCGACGTAGCCAAGATGAAGGCAAGTCACTCTGCGAAGACATCATTGCACCGAGCGACCGAGATTCACCACCTGTCGGATTGGCAGGTTACTATCTCATATCCTGCCAAGGTAACCGCCCCGATGCCTTCGTTTTTAGCGAAGTGGGTATGACCGAGTGGAACGACGGTTTCCTAGTCCGAACATTTGCTAGAAAATTCTGATTGACCAAATAAATAAAAATGCAGAGGCCTAATCGGTATAACGAACGGTACAACGCCGCGACAGGTATAGGCCAGCGATAACAATAAAAAGCGTACATCCGCTGGACCGCAAAATAAGCGATAAGCGCACACGCACCTATAACTACCTAAGTATATATATAGTAGGCTAGGGGGTAGAGCACCCTATACTTACCCCTTCTATATCCTCATCATGATCTCGGTCTCGGAACTAAGCACTCACGGGTGAGGGGAAATGTAAATGAGCCACTTCCTCAAAAGAGCTCTTACGCGTTTACTAGTTCTAGGAAGCAATGAATATTATTTAGAGGGCGCAACAATCCCTCAGGATATATGGCTTCGACACGACATGCAACCTTGGAATCTGGAAGATACGATCGCCGTATCGCAGCATATGGCGATATCATACAATATTGAGCGCCCAATATTCAACATCCGAAGTGTACGTAAGGAACCCAGTAGTGAGGTATATGCTCAATCCTGTCGAAGCTATGCAGGGTAGCATGCCGATCCTTCTGTCCCGTCTTCGTCCCGTTGTCTCTCAGCGTCCTCATGGCTCGGTGAAGGCCTCGGCTGGCAGCCTCATCCGTCATCCCTTCTCCCAGGAGGGTCTCGTATAAGATTCTTGCCAAGTCAACGCAATGCTTGTCCGACACTTGCCACAGTGTTCCGATAACATGGCGGCACCCTGCAAGCTGAAATGAGTTGATCAAGTGGAGGCCTTCATCGAGAAGCAAATCTTGGTGGTTTACCCCGCTGGAACATGCAGAGAGGTACCCGAGAAATGGGCCGCCCTTGGATAGCCATTGGTCCATTAGAACCTTAACTGTAAGCGGGTGTGTCTCTCAGTCCTTCAAGAGGAGGCAGCTATCCAATGGTTCAACAGGATCTACTTTGCCGTGTCCGGCAAAATGGAAAATCGTACTGCACTCGAGGCTCTGGAGAACTTCCTTCCTCAATGGCGCCGGCGTAAGCAGTCGTAAACGGGAAGACTGGCTGAAGTCATGCAAGACTTTTACCTCATCAGCCACAAAAGGGAGGAAGCCAGATGCAGACAAACCTGGCGTTTCCTGCATCGCAATCAGAAGAGCCTGGTTTGCTTGGTGCTCGTCATGACGATAGCTAGCCCGGCGACGAGCCCGTAGTAGTGCCTTGAGAGAACCCGTATACGAGGACACAACCCTTTCAAGCACCGATCTTGAAGCTTTTCTGGAATGATATCCTGCTGCATGCAGTGGTTCCTGGGTAAGTGGCCCTGTTGGAATCCACCACACGTGTGGCCAGTCATTCCCTAACGGTGTCTCTGTAAACCCCAAAGCTTCCAGAATGGGACTGCAGCAAGAATCCCATAGCCATTCCAGTCGCGTGGCCATCCCAGAAGCTGACAGCTGGCTTATATGCGGGCCGCTCGTTTGTTTCTCGATTTCCTGTCTAGTCAAATTTGGCAACATTATATCCCGGATTCGGTCCCGTTCAATGATGAATGCATCTGAACGAGATGCATGAATATTTATCACCACAATAGGGCCAAATTCCGCAGCTAACTTGATCTCCTCCTCGGGAAGGGGAAGAAGGAAGTTGTAAAACTCTGGAATTGCCCGGATATTCGAAATAAGGGCGGTGAATTTGCCATCTGCTTCGCGCCGTATCTTTGCCCGGGCCTCCCACACGCCATGATCGACGGGCGTCAGCATAGGAGGTGCATCTAGATCAGGCTGGCCTAGTTCGTCTCGAAAGCGCACAAAATCATCTGCAAGATTGGGACGGCGCTGCTGTAGCTCTGAAAGATCCTCGTGCATGTCGTTCAAAGAGTTTGAGATGATGCCGCGGCCAGCCTCAAGAAGTTGCAAAACTCTGTATGGCTCTTCTCCTGTCTGGAGAGCGGCAGCCGCCGCCGCGGAAGCTAACCCGGTAAACTCTATGAGTACGGATTCCTTTTCGGAATGCCGGAGTGCCCGTGGGGCAATCAATGGGAGAAGTCTGACAGCTTCCCGAAGCACGGCGTAGGATTCCTCCCATTCAGACTGCGACATGAGGATATCTGAGAACTCGCGTGCAATTAGCACCCGTGTGAGAGGGGTACACCCGGGATGCAACCAGGCATCTCTGAAGCTGGAAATCGAGGAAGCTAGGTCACCTTGACTACCGGCGTGCTCATATCGGAGGAAATAACGAGATCCAAGATGTGCAAGCATCCCAGCCCGGTAGCTGCGATTCTGGGGTAACAGCTAGTGCCTTCTGAAGGTTCTCAATAGCCATGTCCAAGTCACCTGCCGATTTCGCATGGCTATATCTTATCCCAAACCAATGAGAAAGGCTACCCATATGAAAAGCCCAGTTGTCGTGATCTCGCGATCTGAGGTCCACGGCTTGGGAAATAAGCTCAATGGCTCGGGTTATATCTTCCGGGGATTCGGTGTGCATGAAGCGTCTTCCAACACAATTTCCCAGACTGGCAATGACATCGACTCGATGGGGCTGGGTGCTTGGTGTGGCATCGAGGGCTACACCCAAAACATCAATGGCCTCATTCAAATCGTCCAATGACCCACTATGTTTGTATCGCGACTGAAGTCGGTTTCCACGAATCAGCAATTGGTACGTCCAGAAATAATGCCCCGGTGGCGTATACTTGACTGCCCAGTACGTGGCATCTACCGCTCGGTTAAGGTCGTCGATAGACCTGGTTAGTTCGTATCGTTCGTTGAGCCATACTCCAAGCGTCCCTTGAAAGATTGCCCTGTCAGTATTGTCGGAAGGCGTTTCCTCAATGGCTGTGGTCACGGCCGTGATTGCTCGGTTCAAGTCGTCGGTGGACACAGTGCTTTGGGCGCGTATACCATAACAATTGCTGAGGTTGTTCAATAATACAGCGCGCTGACGGCGGCTCCGGGGAACAAGGTTTACTGCTGCAGTGCTGGATTCTACCGCAGACTTCAAGTCATCCATGGAGCCAGTCTCCTTGAAACGAGTGCTGAGCCAGATTCCGAGGTAGCTCAGCTGCGTAGCCCGGGTCTCGACATCCTGGGTAGCGTCGACTGCCAAAGTGGCAGCCTCAACCGCTTGGTCCAAATCGACTCTCGAGCCGGTTTGTTCGAAACGTCTTCCCAGGGCATTCGATAGAGTTCCCAACCTGTTTCCACGGTTCGGGTGGTCATGCGGTGTAGCCTCGGTCACTGTCCTTGCAGTCTCAACAGCTTCGTCGAAGTCTCTCACCGATCCGGCCAGCTCGGCTCTACTCAGAAGACATACGGCCAGGTTTTGCAAAGAATAAAGACGATTAGCGTCATGCTGCGAGAACACGGCAATTGCCGTAGTGGCAGCTCCAATTGCTTGATTTAGGTGGTCCACCGAACCGGTATGGTCGTAATACCGCAAAAGCCAGTGCGAAAGATTAGTGGTGTGCTTGCCCCAATCCGGGTGGTCTTTTGGGGTGGCATGAACGATGGCATTGGAGGTTTTCAGAGCGAGATCCAAGTCATCTTTCAGTCCCGTCCAGGAAAAGCGTCTGCCGACCCATTCCTTCAGCTCCCCCAATAGTATTATCCAGCCAGAGTGGTCAGGGGGCGTGGCATCAACTCTTTCCTGCAAAACATTGATGATATGCTGCATGTCCTCCATTGTTTCAGACAACTTGAATCGCTTCTTGAGCTGATGGAAGAGCACTTCCAATACTTTACAGCGCACTGCCGTGTTGTCAGGCGCTATAACCTTGAGTGCATCCGTTTCTGCCTCAATTGAGCGATTTAGGTCGTCAACAGAGGCTGTTATGTCGAAGCGGCTTCCAAGCAAGGCTGCAAAGTTGTGCATTTGTATGGCTTTCCGAGTGGTAGGCAGGAGGCTGGCGTCCAATGCCATGTTCGTAGCATCAATGGCTAGATTGAGATCGTCTATAGATCCCGTACTTTCATAACGTTGACAGTACTTACTGGCAAGATTTTCTAATACAGCGCCTCGATCAGGATGGTCTGGCGTTAAGGTTTCGACGGCCTGATGTGTTACAGCGATAGCGCGTTGTAGGTTGTCCATCGATCCAGTACATTCGAACCGTGTGGTAAGACAAGCGCCGAGAGTATTCAATATCGTGGCCTTCTCGTTGAAAGAGCAAGAGGACATGACATTCATAGCCTTGTTGCTTAGCCTAATTGCTTCTTCCAAGTCGATCATCGATTTGGTTACCATGGATCTGGTATAGAGCAAGATTGAGAGTGTAGTCGACATTGTGATCCAGGTCGAAGACTCTTCGGACAAACCCTCAACTGCAGTCTGGATAGCTTGCAATGCGTTTTGCAAGTCATCGATAGATCCCGTTTGCTCAAACTGTCTATACAATCGCATCCCCGAGTGCTTCAAAGCTGCTGCTCTGTCTGAAGTGGCTGTAGCCATGCTTGCAGTCTCGCTTGACGGTATCTTTCGTGTCAAGGTACTCTGATGGCGGCCAAGCCGAGAAATGAATAGAGAGGACGGCGCGATACGAATGCTGCAACCACAGAGCTGGACGCCCCTCCATCTAATCTACATCTTCGCTTCTATCACCCATCCCACAGCCATAATCTGGTGGCTTACCACCTCTCTTAACAAGGGGACCCAACCCACAGAGCCTCCAGTAGCCAATTCTTCTTCACTGTTCCTGTCCTAAACATATTTGACTGAAAGAGTATCGGCGTAGTATTCACGCCATATATATCTCACAAGTCACTAGGCAGTAAGGAGAGGTCCAGAACGCCAGTGCCGCGTGCAGTAGCCCCCCTCTTGGAACGATTTGAACTTCCAGCATGACAGCTGTCGAGCACGATGGTGACCAGCAGTCCTTTCTTCACGAGTGAGTGCAGCAAGATGGCAAGTTCAACGTCGCGGATGTATCGACTCTGGCCTTCTTTGGACTGGATCTCAATGTCAACTGGGACCAAGGCTTCGTCGAATCCCTCTGGGCCTTTCAAAGCACTGTATGCCATCCTTACCCTAGCTCCGTGCCCGGAATAGTGGATGTAGACGAGGTCACCAGGTTGTCCGAGCTCTTCAATCCTGTGGAAAGCGTCCAGAATATTATTGTATGAAGGCCAGCTCGCCGGGGATTCCTTGGGTGTATTTTGAAGGTTGCTATCAGGTGTACAAGTCAACTTGATGATATCATCGTCAGAAAGTCCCACGTCATCCTTGAGGAAGACTTTAACCAATTCGATATCGTTGACGCAGCCTCCGAGGCTGGGGTAGTGGACAACCTGTCCCGACTCACCTGTCCTGGCACAACCGGTAAAGTAGAAGTCCGCACCAATTAATAAAGCCCACCTGCGATTAACACTTGCCATCGTTGATATTGAGGATTGTGATTCAATGTATAAGGCCTCTTGCCTGTGTGCTAGAACGGCCACACTATAGTGTTTGAGACCAGCCTGGAATTTGGCTTTGGGGAGGAGCTGGTCTGTCCGGGGTCGCATTATCGAGATTCAGCTTCGCCCTGGGTGTGAGAGGTTCGCGCCCTATGCCGAAACCGTTTCTCAGGCTCCAGTTGTTGCCTTCCCATGCAAATGCTCAGGTCAGCGCGGCTGCTGCTGTGAGTTATCGTGTCTCTCTTTGATTGGGCCGACCGCCCAGCTGCTCTGCGCAGTCCACGGGCATGCAGATGTGGTGGCATCGACACCTACAAGCTAATCAAGCTCGGGGTTTGATTCTTAACTCTTAAAACTGCTCCATTGGCAAATTCGCGACGGGGAGCCTTATTCTCTACTCTTCGAAAACTCCTGTCCTAGCAATTCTCAGGACCGCCACAAGGTGAGCTCGGAGGGACACCACCGACAAGTCTGAATCGTCAATTGTGTATGCTTTCCATCTCCCAGACCCAGTCAAGCCACACCCAACCAACCACCAAGCGCAAACACCAAGTCATTTTACGGCTTACCCATGTGCTCTAAGTAGAATCTCTTGGCTAAGGCTAAACTCTCCGGATTACTGCTTTCACAATACCTACGATAGACGGGGTCAACGTGCTGCTTCAGTCCCTGATGGCGAGTAGAAATTGTCCGCAAGGAGTGGACAGCACCATCTATATCCGCAGGCTTCAGGGCAAGTCCTGTGACAACACTCTCGCTCCGGCAATACCCCGTTCGACTATCCCCTAGACTTCCACACTCTGAGCAGCGGCAGTCAGCGGCGAGCAAATGCAACTCTCTCGATATCACCTGCGAGGAACCAAGTGAGAGGCCATTTACTCTTCACGTTTCCACCTCCAGCACCGAGGACTATGAGATACAAGACGCCGCAAACAAGGAGATTATGGGTCTCCCCAAAATCGCCGTTGATGAACCGCTTTCAATCGAGAAGGTGCTTAATGTCATCGAACACCCAACGCGTTACAATCACATCCGCCAGCTTCGCAACCTATCACCATCCGGATACTACACGAGTGCTCTCGAACTCCGGCTTTCGGGATCATCTAGGGAGGAGGCCCTTGGCAACGACGCTACGATTGAGGTGGATGAGAATGAATCGATTGAACTGGAGGTGAGGAATATCGGCAAGGATGTCCTCTATCTGTACGTGTTCTGTTTCAGCCCGCGGTGGCAGGTCGAGAACATATTGTACGGAACGCACGAGGCTATCCCGCCTTGCGCCTCTGCTCAAAACAACCCAGGGGTGACTACCCAAAATTCTTGAATTCGAAATTTCCAACCGCGTTGAAAGCACGCGGCATTCGAAGGTGCACAGACACTCTCAGGGTGATTGCCACGACACGACCAACAAACCTTGACTCACTAGAGACGCCTGATATCCAACATCGAGCCAGAGCGCCCGGCATTCCTGCTCTATCGGTAGAGGGTGGCGTCTGTGGGAGCCCTGGGCCAGCAGAAGATTGAACAGCCTTCACCTTTCAAATCTGCACCACATCGGAAAGCGGCAACGGATTCCTACTAAACGCATCATGGTCTGAGCACAAATGGGAGCAGACAAGTGTGGAATGATACTGGCAGCTTTGTGCCTCCTTCGCTAAAAACGAAGGCATTCCAACAGGTGCGGAATTAGATAGCCCTTCGAGGATACGGTATTTAGTCTTCTTGCGGCATGGCATGTAAGGTGGGGGGGAACCATCGGTTGTTCTCGCTTTTGTTTCTTGGCATATCGACCTTCTAGATAGAAAGCTTGGCCCCGGATATCGCCACCGGACTTTATCCCCCGCATCTTCAGATGAGATGAATCTGCCGGCGATGCGGCTCCACACTTCTCTGGGGCCTGGGTCCTCGTCGAGGGTTGAAGGAGATACTACCTATCCGTAGTGATTAAAGGTGACGAGACTAAAACACCTGCATATAAAGGTTATGAACACCACACAAATGCGGAAGACCTCAAGAAAAAATTCCGATTGGGATAATTCGATTGGGATGCTATTCCAAAGGTGTGAGTGACGGTCATACTCCAGAGCCCCACGACGCGACAACAGACATCTACCTTAATCGATTGAATCACCAGCAACCCCTGCTCTCAAAACCGCAACTATCGCGCTAAGTCATTCATCCGTAACTCATTCGTCATAATCCCGATATTCATGACGACGAAATACTTTTTAAGCGTCGGTCTTCGTACCTCTCGTCATTAACCCTAATGTGCGTACCATTTTACATTAAGTATCTTACGTGCGCTTCCTAAACTCCACCATCGGCCCGTCCTTGAGACTTGTGAACTGGTCAATCAGCTGGTACTCGTCGACACGCTGTCGTCCCCACTCTCGGCCCGGCCTGCCTTCGGCTGGGTCGGGGCCCGCGGATTTGCGCATGTCATACAGGTACAGGACTCTCGCGAGCGTCGTCATGAGCTCGATGTACGCCAGGCCCTTGCCGATGCAGCCTCGGGGGCCGATGGAGAAGGGGCAGAAGGCGCTCTGCGCCAATGCCACGTCGCGTTCTGTGATGGGCCCGCCGGACATCTTCGAAGACGCCGATGCACCAGCCACCCACCGCTCAGGGACATACGTAAAGGGCTGTGGGTAGTAGGATGCGTTGTGGTGGATGGTGTAGTGGGGTGTGCCGACGACGACGCCCTCGGGCACGCATTCGCCGTCGATCGTGATGCCCCCGGGAAGCACCTCGCGGGGAGCGATACCGCCAACCGAAGGGGACATGCGCATAGCCTCGTCAATGCAAGCCCGAAGGTAGGTGCATGAATTCAGCTGTGGGCCCTGGGTGATCTCCTCGACATCACCGAACTTGCCGCGCACTTCCCCACTGGCCGTTTGGAGCGCCTGCGGGTTCCGGACGAGGTAGAACAAGGTAGCGGCCATGGCGGTTGAGGTAGTGTCTGACCCGGCGATAATCCTATATATATATAAAAAACCGAGTCGGCATACTTCGCAATGGTGGTAAGAATCTGGGAATGCACTCACAGCAAATTAGACTCTCCCCAAAGTTCGGGCATAGCAAAACCCTGGCCCGTTTCGGGGTCGCGGGCTTTGAGCAGATGGTAGAAGAAGTCGCGGCGGTCGGTGTCGTCGCCGAGTTTGGTGCGTTCTGTGAGCTGCGCTTTGCTGTAGGCCATGTACTTGGCTCGGCCGGTGGCGATCTTCCGGAATAGGACCTTGTCGAGACTAAGTTTCTCGACGAGACGCATAGTTCCACACTGTTGCATTTTGTCCTGTCAGCATCGCCTGGTTTCAATGTGTTACGGTTCAAGACAACCCACAATCAGATGCCGGGTTGTGGCGAGCGATACTAGTTCTAGGGCATAGCGGTTGTCTGGCTGCTCGAGCATATGGAAGGCCTTGCCGAAGGACAAGTCGCCCAGGATATCCATGGCGAGGTAGTTACACCAGTCAGCCATGTTCTTCGGGACTGTCCAGCCCTTGCGATCATCGCTTGCACCGAGGCCAACCTGCTCGCAGAAGGACCGCACGTTGCCCAGGATATAGCGTTCCATCTCCTTCATGGCCGAGTCCGAGAAGGCCTGCGACAGAACGCGGCGTTTTCGGGCGTGTACATTCTTATCTCGGGTGTTGTGGGTGTTGGGAACAGGGTGAGCAAATGCATCGTAGAATGCGGCTTTGCGCACGTTGGCCTTGAACCCGTAAATGTCCTTCAGGGCCCCATTGGAGTTGAAGGAGAGGCTATTAGGTCCAAACCGCACGATCTTGCCTAAATGGCGTGTTCTCATCAGTACTTGTCTTGCTCTCTAGGCCCACGCTCATCATCCGTGCCACAAGATAGGAACCCACCATATCGCTCGTGCATTCGCCAAAATTCGAGATGACGGTCTCCCTTCCAGGCGTGGTAGAGCTGGTAGGCATCTGTAATCTTGGCAAGGAAAGGACCCGGGTATTTGGCCAATGGATGGAAGAAGACTCGATATACGACCAGTCCAACGGCCTTGCATGACTTGTTAGTCGATCGCCGCACGGGTTGTGAGTGTCACTCGAATGTTATGCTGTTCTAACATACGCAGATGAGGGCCAATGCGGCTGCGCCGGGCAGAAGGTAACCAATATGGGCGAACACCATCATATCTGTCTGTCTCGTATCCCTGGTGTGTCTCGAACTCAATCAAGCAAGAATTGGAACAAGACTAAGCTGCAATTCCGACCTTGTTGTGCCTTCCGGCTTTGCTTACAAGCGATGGGGTTTTCATATATACCCAGACGAGCAAACGGTTCATGAAATCGTTATGATAACAACAACAGGAAGAAACCCTATTGTTCACATAGCGCTCAGCGAAACCAGGAGCACCAGCGGGATGCCGGGCGTATCTATCTCCATACGTGCATTTCAAAGCAACCAAGTCAAGTGAGCTTACGCTTCGGTTTGTCGCGGGCCAAGGGATGACCTCAACGAACCATTTCGCGGCGATTTGACTGGTCCGAGATGACGCTGGTGTTTCCTCATCGGGAAGCCGGACGACCTGTATATGCGTACATGTAGGTAGACAAAAAGCGACGGTTACTAACGGAAAGCCTCGCCAGCTCGGGCTTGTTAGTGCCTTGGCTCACCAGTCTAACCCAAGCACCTCCTCATAACACAACGCCTAGTCTTCTATTTCGTTGTTTTTTTGTTTTGAGGGTGTGTCACGAGTCCATGGAAACAAAACTTTGTTAAAGCCGGCCGCGCGCGCGGAATGTTGCTGTTGGGGACATAGTAGGTATTGAAGGAGAGCTTCCACTGAGGCAGAATTGAAGATAATATTACGTCAAGTCAGGGACAGACAGGACCAAGATACGCGGCTCGGAAAACCCGGGCGTAGCTCCAAGTAATACTAAATTCCTGCCTGCCATCAGGTCTAGATCGAAGGTGTGGTTCATAACAATTCTCAAGAGTTATGTTTATATGCCTACATAAATGGACTGATCGAGGCTTGTCGGCGGGATGGAATGAGAACCCCACAGACAGCACAGACAGGTTCCAAGTCTCAGACGCTGTAATCCCGACTTAAAACGGGGCTTGGCGAGAAAAGTGGTGAATTCTGTTCCTTCAGAGGCCAACTCTGCAGACACATACTAAAGATAGAATTAAATGCATCAAATTTTGTTTTAATACTCTGTTTACCGCTTTCAAAATTTACGGGTTGAATTACACTGACGATTTTCTGTCTTTTTCGCCCTCTCCCGGTCTTTCCGCTTGCTTGAGGTAATTATAGGTAGGTAGCTTGCGCTACATTAAAGACCGTTTCATACAGGTATAACATGGTACACAAGATCAGGGGACTAGCCAGTGTAGCTAAGACAGTCTTTTAAAACTAGACAAGCAAAAATAAGGATATACTATGTATAAAAAAACACTTTCTATAAAGCAGACCAACTAATTGTTAAATCCTTTTTTCGCTGTATACTCCCTAATACCTATGCTGAATAGGTATGAATGGTTACCATGTACATATGTATATAGGTACCTACCTAGGTACAAACTGAAATAGAGCGTGCTACACGACATGATACACCCAACGACGGTGCTAGGATGATTAGGTGCAGTTCCAAAACAAGAAAAGCTAGGTGAACAGGGTATGTCAGCCAATCAAAATATCTGTCAACCTGCCACAGTACATCCGGCTTCCTATTAGGGATCCTATCAGGGGATCTCGATAGGGCGTAGAGGGGCGTTGGAGAGGGTTGGGGAACATTGCAGCAGGCGCTGCCGATCCATGCTGCATTCTCCGACATTCTCTCCAAGAAAGATGAAGGCAGTACAGTAACATCATGACGGCCGTCTGACTTCATTCCAAGTCATCCCTTTCTTTCTCGCGCATTGTCACCACCTAGCCTAGATGGGTATAGACATCCTCCTCCTCTTGTACTAGTACCCGTGTAGTAGGACACAAGGGCTCCAATTATACATCCATTCATTCACTCGTTCAACCACTGCCTTACCTACTCACTCATCCATTCCTTTTACTTCGATTCACTGGCAACCTTTTCTGGCTTCATCCATTACAGCGATTCCCCAGCACATAGAGCCTCTTTACCGGCAGCCCTTGCGTATACTTTCCCTCCACCGGCATACTAGCCCTAAAACCTTATAATCGCCAATCTCTCCGCTCGCTACCACGGTATAGGCCCGATCGTCCCGATCCCCGATACAGACAGGCTATCCGAAGTTAATTACAGCAACAAATACCATCGTTAGGATAAGTCAGATACGACCACAGATTCTCCCCTTCTTGCATCCTCGCCGGACGAGGCCATCCTCATCATTATAATGGATTACACCGCCGCCGCCGTCAGATTCGGCAGGATAGCCAGGCACCTGGTCATTCGCGACGACGATGACGCCAAATGCCATCCTCGACCCGACATCGATCTCTGCGAAAAGCCCGCCACCTCGGACAAGACCACCCCTATCACCATCGGCGTCATCGTGTAAGAGACTACGGATTCCCCACTGTTCCGGTCCGGAGGGCACGCTGCGCTGACACAGGGACATAGCGGAATTATTGTTCTGGGCACGGCTGTCGTCTTGACCTTTTTCCACCTTCGCAGGAAACGCAGAGACGAGAAGGAGTGGCCCAAGAATAATCAGGAGCTCGAAGACTACGGCATCGCCGTCCCGTCATCCAACGTTCGCCAGCCCCAAGCCGCCTACCACCCCCCACAGCCACAACAACGGCAACAAGACCAATACCAGCGCTACGACGCCGATCGCGATGCAGTGTTCGCCTCACAGAAGCCAGCACGAAGCTCGCTCGATAATCTGGAGCGATCGCTGAGAGGGCCACAGACGACCGGTGCGTTTAAGCGTCAAGACGAGTATATTTCGGCTGACATGAAGCCCGTGGAACCGTCAGATCGGATATGAGTACGGCCTCGTTGGGTTTCCGTCGGAGCGAAGACAGCCATGGGTCTATGCGATTTTTACACGAGCTTTCTAGCGTGGAGTTGGTGTTCGATACCGAGCCACGCCTCGATATCCTTACGCCTTCTTTTTATTCCTGGTTCCGAGTCCAAGTAGCGTTTCTGCTCCCGAATCATCGATGCCACCTCCCATTGGAGAAGCCTACACGCCACCTGATGGTCTGGAAGCTTGTTTCTTGGCAACCTTGAAATCGCCGGTTCTGGTGGAGCCGTTCCCGACCATGTGTGGAGGCGTAGAACGGGTCCGGTTATGCAGTTTAATGGTTACAGTTGTCTCAGGAAGATAGAATTAGCATAATCAATCTACTACGCATTTTGCACTGCTTCTTGGTCATCGGCGGGGATATCACTTGACGAGAGGTTCAAGGAAGACGGCTTTTGGAAGGCCGCAACCCTGTTTTTCATTGCTGCGAAAAAGGCCGGCTTCTGACTGACTAGATGGATGCACCGCTCTTGGCACCACGCTTTCTCAAGACGGCAGACAGTGCTGTACCTGCATGTGCCAAGCTGCCTATGACGTAAGTCAAAATCGACGGACACTGAACGATGCGCAAACAACGAAACAGCTCTCGGGGCTAACGTAACTAGATCGACGCGCAACTGTGTCGGTTGAAATCCCCTATCCAGTGTTCTATCTATCTATCTATCTAGTTGTCCGCATCATGGGAAACCGGGGAAGGGGGCGCGGGCAATGATGATATGTATCAGTCGATGACTAAGAAAGTAAGTATATCGTAGCACGGCATAGAGCGGTGATATCCGGCGTGCACGAAGCCGAAACAATCCCGCCCGTGAGGCGCTGCCTCGTTTTCTTCCCCGCTGGACGCACATAAGGTAGGTAGGCGCCCCTGTCTGCAGAGGTGTCTTCTAGGATTAACTGGCAGGTAAGTAAGTAGCTAAGCTAGCAGGTAGGAGTAAGCAGGTACTGGGAACGTAAAGGTTGGGGAAGACACAGTCAAGATTCCCACGGTATTTAGCTGGCAGTTGTACGGCTACAGACCCTCCATTTACAATACGACATCTCTTTGGCCCTGCCAGCCACTTTCTGTAGGTAGCTGGACGGCTGTCTGGTTCGCTCAAGGACGGTGTGGCGAAGCGAGTACGCCCAACACCTGACTGATGTTCTCAACGCGTGCCTTCGTTCTCTCTTTCTCCCGCCCTCCTCCGTCCTTCCTCGTTCCCCTGTTGTGTTGTTTAGTTGTGCGCCTCTTGTCCCACGGCATTGGGAAGAAGCAGGAAGGACCTAGGGTGACTGCTGGTCCATATTTTTCCTGGCCCGGGACTCCATAAGGATTCTGTTGATGTCGTCGGACAGCGTATTGAAAGTATTGATTTGGTCTCTGAGAGTGCTCAACGCAGCGGATGGTTCTGCTATAGGGCGGGGTGGCTCGTGGTTGGTGACTGAGGTCGTGGCCGAGATTGGAGCTGGGGCTGAGACTAAGGTTGAGGTGGTGGTGGTGGTGGTAGCTGTAGTGGTACGCGGGGGGTTGCCGGGTGTCGAAGCTATGGTTGAGTAGTACGTCAGCGGGATCTAGGATCAAGCATATGAAGCGGTGAAGCAAGTAGTGTATGTACAGTATGCTGGCTTACCTGTGCCTGGGGCGGCAGCTGGACTGGGAGGTTTCTGCTGCACACCAGCCATGTTAGGCGAGGTTCCTTGCAAACTGATGGCAGATGCAGATAGTAATGGATGTGCTGGAGGCAAAGGCGGAAGGCTTATGAGAAGAGATAAGGCTTGATGGAGGGCCGGAGGAAAGAATGTGTAGCTTTCAGGATAGATATCCAGGTACATGAGCCTAGGGCATGCAGAAGAAAGAGGTGAGTATCTGGCTTGGAGGTGTGTGATGAAATTAGTTGATATGACTTTACTTTCCTGGCTTCCTTATCACCAGTATTTAGGAGAAACAGGAGATTGGCCCGAGGGACGAATATCACGAAGGTGTTTCCGTTTCAGCCCGAGGAAAGGCTACTCAACCGGCTACCTAATATATCGGATGATTTATTCTCGCGTCATAGTACGCTGTATTATACACATGTGGCTTGAGGTGATAATTCAGTGGCATCTTCTTCTTCCCAACAAGCCCCTATCTCAGTCCTTCGGTGCCTCCCCGGTGTTAACTATTTTTTTTCTCTTGCCAACTATTTGGGTTTTGTGTAATCACCTTAATAGCTACAATACCCTTCAACTCGAACCTATTTATTTGTGCTTGCGTCAGCCTTATTGAATGGTACTAGTATATTCACCCTCAGAATTGGGGTTGGGGCCTACCCATTCATTATTTCTTTCTTCTGACACTGATCAATCTCATCTCAAACCAAAGTCCCTTTCTCTCGTCTAAGAAATACCACCAAACAGCGTCGTTCTGAACCGCATATACCCCGTCGGACAATACCTAACCTACAATACTACTATATCTGCCATCACTGCCATCATGGATATCATGGATTTTATCGCCATGGATTTCGAGAACATGCTTGCGGACGGGCTTGAGGGCGGGGATACGAATGGGTTTGTGGACGACGTTGCGGACGAGGATGTGGACGGAATATGTGAGTCATCTACTCTAACCTGTCTCCTCGCAACCGAACATTGCTCCATCAGCTGACGAACACAGTCCTCTCCGAAGCTGATCAACTCGTCCTCAGGGATGACTATGAGGATATAATGCCTGTATCTCATCACTCTTCGGCACCACCCCCGGACACCATTCTGTCTCCCACTGGAGATTCGAAGAGGGCGGAAGCTGAGGCTGACACACCGCCTCCTAATGTCGAAAAAGAAGAAGCTAAGCAAGATATTAATACTCAGCCTGGTACAAGGACACTTGATTCACCGGGCGGTCCGGACCCATTCCTTTCCGAAATATTCGACAAGGGACTATGCGACAAGGAACAATTCGACAGGGCGGCTCAACGATTCGGTGCTAAAAAGACACGGATGATAATGCGTTGGCGTTTGGTAAGGGCCAAGCATCTGGAGAAGCGTGGTCAGCCTCTCTGCCACGTCTAAATATCGGCTTAGAGATGTTGCGAAGTGGGGTGTTAAAAACACTATTACAACGATTCCTGTCCGGCGAGCGGAAAGGCAGAGAGTCAACTGAGGAGGAAGGAGAAAAAAAATTACAAAAATCTCACATTATCAGTCAGAGACGACGCATGCTAGTTACCAACATCTCACACACAATTTCCCTTGGTCTCCGGAAACCACTGGCTGGCAAGCTCTAGAATAAATAAAATCCGGCTAGCTGCCATCATCAAATAGGTAATACACAATAAGGATACAGATGTGTTTGGCCATCCATACCTTGTTGCCATGCAACTCAAGGATATCCAGCTTGTAATTCTATGATCGTATTGATTGTCCTCTTAGCAACCTGCGAAGCACTGTCTTGTATTCACTAGCAGGTGTGCCACATATGACACTGCATTGAATGCTTTTAATCCCATTCCGGTTTAATTCTCCTCGATTGCTTATTCACTTTCCCCATTACGCCTATTTTGTACCTCTCCTCACAGTGTATTAGCTCAATGGCCATTGTTTATTGGTGCCGGGTGCTCCCATTTGTCTCCGCGTATATTTTCCTGTCTTCAACTTCATTGTTACTCTGTGAATACATAAATAGATGATCTCATCTGTTCAAATTTTTCTGAGCACACCTCAACTCCTCCACACACATACTTACTTCCACATCTGGCATATAGATTCGACAACGGCACCCTCAACCAGAAGACACTTCTTCACTTATCTGGAACCCGAACCCCCAATTATGTCTCTGGAACCCAAGAAAGCCACCCAAAAACCTAGTAAGCCATTTTCTCACATTCATGCATTGTTCTCATCAGCTAACAACCTCCCCAGCCACATCAACAACCATGGCCGTCGACTCTACCCGGGAGGAGTCTACAACCAAGGAGATGACAGCCCTTGCTATTCTAGTCTCTCGCCGCCACTCTCGCAATCCAGTCACTCCCCCTGCTCCGGCAGCAGAAAGAAAGACTTTCCGAGAGATCTTCTGCTCACGCCTTGCCCCTGAACCGGCCGTTGTCACTCCATCTCCTCCGCTCGCCACCTCGGGCACAGCCACCCCCAGCAATGCCGGGCCCGAGCCCAAGCCCATCGCCGCACGCAAGCCATCCGAACCAACACAGCCCCTCGCGGGCCCCGACATCGCCGCCCAGGAAGAACCTACCCATGGCGTCCGCCTCCACGAGATGTCCGACCCACCGCGCCAGAACGTCGACAAGGAGGAGGCGCTCGGGCAGGACAACGTCGCCGAGCATGGCTTCAAGACGCTGAAGGATTCGCGCTGGGCCAAAGAAGATGCGCCACCCGCCCAAATGGCAGAGCGACAGCGCAGGCGAAACCGCACCACGCGTCGTCCGAAGAAGGAGTCCGGATGGGCGAAAGACGAGGAGGAGGCGCCGCAGCATCAGGACCCGCCGCGTCTCCTGATGGACATGGACGAGTTCAAGCGCGAGATCGCCCGGTACAATCTGAAGACGTTGAAGGACTCCCGCTGGGCGGACTAGAGGGGGAGGGAGGGAGGGAGAGGATCTGTGAATTGCGTGCGGGCATGAATGAATGAATGAATGCTGGGGGCGAGGGAAAAAGGAGTCTTGCTTGGAGATTCTGGAGAGGCGGCCTTGCGTGGCATATTGGACTGTGCGGCTTTGGTAGGAGGGGCGTTGGGCCCGCGAGCAAAGGTGGTGCATCGCCGACGTGTTTGTTGCACATGGATCTCGTATCGATGGGTCCGCTGACGATATATTCTGTCCTGGTATGCTAGACTCACGCAATACATTTATTTGGCCACGCACCTTGTTGGGGGGGGGGGGATCTTGGCTGGGATTAATTACATTCTGACGCGGAGAAATTCTCTACGATGTGAATGGACTATTTATCCCCCTGTCATGTGCTTGTAATTATTCATTCTTGTTCTCCCGGATGTAATTATCACAATGACCACGCTTTTTGCCAAGATGGGTATCAAAAGCTATAATTACCTCGAGGACGTCCCTCCTCCTCTTAACCCCCCGTCTGTCCCAAGAAAATACAGAATCCCTAAATTTGGCGTCTCCATCGCCATCACAAGTCACTCCCACTACTTGCGTAAACCGGAGGCGAATGTAGTTTCTTCAATTCCTTTTCACTTCTTTTCCTTCTTGAAACCCTTTCCCTCCTCTCCCGGTATCCCTACCCCCACTGATCACGCCCAACGAGAATCCTTGAGGGTTTTCAGATTGTCCTCTGCGACGTCTCGTGAAAACTCCTCCTTGTCCACGTGCACGCGCGGTAGTTCACGCGGCGCCTCGTCCTCCTTTGCCCATCGTTGGTTCTTCGTCGGGGTCTTGCAGTCGTGCTCGGCAACGTCTCGCCGAGGGTCTTTCTTTCGCCGAAACTTCTTCTCTGCGTTGCCGCGTGCTGGGTTGCGCTCTGGAGGAGCATCTCTGAAAACGTTTGCCCGGCGAGAATCTCTCTGAGCGCTGGAGTGCTGGCCGCCCTGTGGATCGTCCTTGGCCCAGCGAGAATCCTGCAGCGTCTTGAGATTGTGCTCAGCGACGTCTTGCCCGAACTCTTCCTTGTCCACGTTCAGATGTGGCGGATCGAACTTTTCCAAGACCGTTCGATGGTGGGTTGGCTCTTGATGAGGGTCTTGGACAGCTGTGTTCTTTGCGATAGCTGATGGCAAGGCGGGCGGGGCCGATTCCACTGGTACAGGCTTAGGTTTTTTGCTCCGCATGGTTGGGATCTTGGTGTAGCTGATTGTGGTTGCGGCAGCCGAAGCGGACACCAGAGTCGGAGTCGGAGACGGAGACACGGTCGCAGGCTTAGCCTCAGAGGTGGCGAGATATATCTCCCCAAATGTTTTTGTTTCTTTATTGCGAGGAGTGGTGATGGGTATAAGAGTGGGAAGGCGTCGACGAGATAGGAGTATGGCGAGGGCAGTGTTCTCCTTAGTGGTGGGCTCCGGTCTTGGAGCTTCATAGATGCCCGTGCCTACAGTAGAGCCTGGTGATATTAGTTAACCGACGGTATTGACGTAGGGATGGATGGCTCACAATCCCCCTTGACAGCCTTGTTGTCATCGACATTGGTAGACATGACGCTGATGTGATTATGGCTCTCGATAATTGTGTGAGATATTCAATAGTTTAATCAGAGAACCGGAAGTAGATACGTGAATAAACATGTGTCGAATGTATGGATCACAGGTAATCGAGATTAAATGACGTACTAGTAAATATGCCTGGAGTTTATTTGGCGTGAATGATTGCCATTGCACAGACTAAGCAATTAAGAGGTCTATCTCTGCATTTGGCACGTGATCTATTATTCCGTATCTTGACATTTTATCGTTCTAGAGGAATTGTATTGTTGGGTCAAGTTCAAGCTAGGTAGCTACATGGGCATCACTCACAGAAGGCTGCGAAGGGCGGACTGCACTGTGAGTTATCCGAAGACCATGCTAGGTTATAGGACGGACAAGCACTCAATATACTGGAGGATGAGAGTTACCTTTCCTTCTATTTGAAGAAAGTCGTGGAATGAGGCTAGGAGAACCGCTCTTGGATAGCGGTTATTTTATAATGATAAAGGTCCCATTAATGACCACGATAGGGGGGAATATTAGGATACACTGAACCCGGCATCTGTTTCATATGAGAGAAAATTTATTCATTGTGGATCTGTTGTTGAGCCTCCTAAGAACCAACCTGACTCAACCTCCTTTATCACCCACCCCCAAAATGCTAAACTTCCAACTCGTCATCACATCATGCTCTCTTTCGTTAATCGTATCACTGTATTCGCCAATATCCGTAAGATGAGAGGAGACCGCCTAATTTTTGTCAGTACTTGAACTTGTCTATTCGGAACACGAATGTCATGTTTGGCCTGCAGCTCAGATTTGAATTTATCCATCAACGAAGATATCAGTCCCGTCTTGAAACATATTTTTTGGTGACAATGTATCATCATAACAGTTCAGTGCCAAAAACATCTAGAGTAAACGGAGAGTAAACATACCGAGTTTTGGAATGAGCGCAGCTGCTCAACAAGCAACTGCGCTGCCCAAGGACTCCCATCCACTGCAATTCCAAGGCGCAATCAAGATAGCGGCTTGAGCATCGGCCACACTGCCAGTACCAGCGTACGCATTGGCAAGGTCCGCCGCTTCGAGATCCCCTCTAGGCGGAATGGATTTCAATGCGACACTGAGCGCCATATCTGCAGGATACTGCTCGCCACTAACCTCGGCCAACCTCGACCACCCGTATGGTAGATGTGGATACAGCATCACATCACCTTGAATTTGGGCAAGCACCTCTTCCTCTGTGCTATTTTCATCCAAGGCGGCGACCGCCCGGAACACCTCGCCGATTTGCGAGTGTTCTGTATCGGTAGCTTTGTCGCTGGTGCGCAGAGTATGCAGTTCTGACACAACAGCCTCAAGCGACTCATCATCCGTATCGAGTAATGCGATAATCCCTAGAAGTACTACAGACTGTACGTGGCTAGCGTCTCTCTCTATTATTTCAAATAAGACGGTGCGGGCTCTTTCTCGCGCATCCTCAGTTCCGGTGGCCCACAGAACTTGCGCCAACAGACAGGCTGCATTGGGATCATTGCCTGATTCTTCGAGTGCTGTCTCGAAGTAGCTGACGGCCTCGTCAGGCTGGTCGTTGAAATACTGGGCTAACCCTACTGTCAGATGTGCCGAAAGCCGAGCTTTTCGACGTTGATCTGCCGTGAGTTCCTCGGCAGAGTCATCGCTACTAAGCTCGAGAGCCATCTCACCGCACTCGATGGCAGCTGCATTATGCCCGGATGCTAAATATGAACGAGCGAGATCTGCCTTTCCTAAAGCAAACCGAGCAAGGGAATCCGCCGATTCGGTCGCTTCGTAGCTAGCCTCTAGTTGACTACAAGTGGCTTCAAGGGTGGCTATTGCATGAGGACTGTCTCCAGTCCGCTCCTGGAAAAGCGCCCAGAGGTGCTGATACGTTAGATCTTGAGGTCTGAGGCGTGTAAGTTGACCAAGTGCGAAAAGAGGCTGAATCAGAGTGGTTACGCTTGCTTGCGTGGGCATCGTCAAAATATGATCAAACACGGACGCTGGGTGTTGACGTCTTGTAATAAGCGACGAAGCCTCTGAAATGTCCATCGCATGCGTAAACAGCCCGCGGGCTTCACGAGCGTCACCGTAAAGGAGAGCCACGAACCCCTGTCCAACCCATGCATGCGCGTAGTCTGGATCGTTAGATTGAGCACGCGTGAATGCTTCGTTTGCTAGCTGAAAGTCATTTTGGAGGAGCGCTAGGGTACCGAGGTTAGTCCAGGCATGTGGACTTCGTTCATTGAGAAATAGCGCTCGGACGAAAGCGTGCTGGGCGACTGGTGGGTTGATCTCACTAGTGACCACACCGAGTGAGTTCCAGAAGTCAGGGTTGCCAGCCTCTAGTTCAATAGCTCGCTTGAAGCAGCGCACGGCCGCCTTTTGATATCTGCTTGATCGAACCCGGAGGGTTGAAGGTAGACATAAGTGTGCTCGGTTCTCTGCCCAGCCCAAGTTGTAATACGCAACTGCTTGAGCATGTACGTCCTGGGTTGTCAAGTGAATTGCCATTTTATGAGCTAGTATTGTGGCATGTAAAATTTGTGTCAGGTCGACACCAAGTTGCTCATCCTCGGAGAATTTGCCCTCAGCAAAGACCACCTCCTTACCGACACCGTCAACATCGTGTAGTACGGCAAAAGCAGTTTCCTGATCTGCACCTAAGCTAAGTATCTCACGAATGTCATCAACGGGAAGTTCATGGGCGTGGCCCTGAACTTGTGAAAAGACGGAGCAAGCATCGCCAACAGCTTTCCAGAAGTTGAACGTGTGGGTGATGGGCTTCGAAACAGAAACCGCAAAGGACAACATCTTGGTGGCAAGCTCGACAGATTTCCCGAAACACCCCTTATCAACGCAGTCACAGGCATTTTCAACCAGTGTCTGCATTAATGCAATAGCAACCCCTTCTTCGTTAGGTCGCTGAGCTATGACATCGCGATACAGGTCCACGGCTTCATCGAACTCCCCGAGCTCTCGCTTCACATTGGCTAGCATGTATTTAGTAAACCATGTGTCACTGGGATCTTTGATATCCATAATTGCTTCTAGCCCTTGAGCATGCTGGATTGCTTTGGTTGCGGCAATGTATCGCCCAGAATTATGGTAGCTTTCTCCTAGACCAACCCATGAATGGTAGTCGTTTGGGGAGATTCGGAGTGCGTGCTGGAAAGAAACAATGGCTTTGGCATAATCCTGTTTATTGAGTTCGGCGACGCCAAGAGCGGAAAGAGGCCAACTGATTCCCTTCTTCTTGGATCCTGGAGGTGGTTTCACCCGTCCAGAGTCCACTACTCGTTGAGCGACTAGTTCAACACGATCCCAGTCGCCGTCGTCAGCAAAGGACCTTGCGAGTCGCTCTGCCGATTCCACTTCCGCCGAAGAAAGTTCCACGGCTTTCAAAAAACATCTTCGAGCTCGCTTCTTATCCTTAGCATAATCCGCATAGTATACGCCAAGACTGGTATATGCTGGTGCGTGGCTGAAATTACTCTTTAAGGCATCGATAAAATAAGCGTAAGCTCCATCGCGACTCTTTCTTGCAGATTTGGAAGGATCGATGTTCCATATACAGCAGCCTAGGCGATATTGCGTTTGGGCTAGAAGATCCTTTGACACAGGTTGAGAAATCATGGCTGGGAGTAAGGATTCGAGCTCCGACTTCCCACGGATATAGTCGCCTTTGAGCGCGTATAACCAACCAACCTCGGCGCGGACCCTGAGGTTGGTATTGTCGCCTTGCAATGCACGATTCAGAAAGTCAATTGCGCGGTCAAATTCCTCTTCCTCTTCATAGATCAGGCCAACTCCAATCATGGCTGATGTTGAAGTGGGTTCGACTTCCAATACTTTGTCGAAGAGAAATTTGGCCTCGCCGTGATTCCGCGGCGATTGATAAAAGACTAAAGCCGTACCGAGATAGAGCATAAGTGCCTGATTGGTGTTTGTAAAGACCTTTCCAGTCTTTTCGGTCTCATTTGTCATGATTTTAATAGCTTTTCTCATCAGCTCAACGTTGGTCTCATGCTCTTCAAGATGCTGATAGTATTCTCCCATTAGCCTGTGAGCAAGAAGAGAAGTGGTAGTTGAAATGCCCTCCGTCATCATGAGCAACCTATCTTCATCTGTGTAGGGGATTACAGAGGTAGGAGCGCCGCCTTCCTCGTCGTCTTCACTTTCATCTTCGCCCTGAGTTACTTCGACCTTGGCGGGTGCGTTCTCAGGCTTCTTGGGGAATGGTGACAAGTCGCTTGTCATGAAACCGGTCAACACGCGATATAGATCGCTGTCAGGGAAGTGAGCACAATACTCATTGAGAACACTGACATCCCAGTCCTTGATCTCTTTACAGTCCTGCCACTCGATGGCGATATCCCAAGCGAGCTTGAAGGGATGTTTGATAATGACCATGTCGTTAGCTAGTTTCTGCACAACCTTGAGTTCGGCACCCTTTTCAGCGGCGGGAGTAACTAGGAGGCGGTCATATCGAAACTGCAATAATTTTTCTTCGTACTGGCGCCTGACGTCATCATCATTCGTCCACAGTATGAGCTGCTCGTAGATCCAGGCAAGCTTGCTTTGACACAAGACTTCCCTATTGACCTCAACAGTGACCTCACTCAACTTGGCGCCTAGTCTGGTGCGTCTCTCTCCTATGAGGGTGTTGATACGCTTCTTTTCATCAACCTCAAGGATCTGGGCCATGGTCTCGTAGGTCCTCGCAGGGTGAGGTACGCGGCCCTCTAAGGCGGGGTATATGGGACTGTCGGGAAGAATGATGCTGAGGGCTTCGATGTACTGAGAGCGGTCACCCTGGGCACGGGCAAAGTCGACGAATTTGTCAACGACATCTTGGCACTTATACATGTCATTTGCGGCGCAGAATATCTCGGCCAGCTTGAGAGCAGCATGGTGGTATTTTTCCAGGGACTTGGCGCCCTGCTTCTCATAGAGCTTGATGAGGCCCTGCCACGCTTGCGGATCAGGCCGAAGATCCGTTGCTATTTTGTAAGCAGCCTCGGCAAGATCGGCCTGGTTCGTCTTGTCGAGCGCGAAGGCCCTGAATACATGGCTTAACAGCGCAACATTAGTATGACATAAGAAAGAGCGGATTGTCAGGAGCGTGACATACGCTTGGTAGTTCTTCGGGTCTTTAGATATGAGATTCTCGGTCTGAGCCAAGGAATCGTCCCACTTCTGCTGGCGAATGGCATCGTTTATGGCCTTGAGTGAGGCCTTGATGCCAGCCATTGCGACAGGGAGTATATGTGGGAGTGCCTGGGGCTCGTGTCATGTCTCGATGTGGCGAGAGATGAGAAAGGTAGGATGGGGTGAAAAATGGCTCCGAGACGCCGTCATTTCATCATGGACCTGTATTCCGGTTAATTTCCGGGCGGCCTGTTCCTGCAGACTTCCAGCAATAGCTTGTCCCGTCTATGGCCGAAGAACCTTGTGATACTGCATGTTTGTAGGAAGAGCTTGACGAGGTTCGATGGAGCCGGTTGAACATCGGTAAGGTTCGAGTAGTCGGGTCATTTGGGCATGGATCATCTGTCACGGCAGAACTCCGGTTAGATTCAGACGTTAACCTGTTGCAGCAAGGCGCATTACAGATAGGTAGGTACCCGTCACTGGCTGGGAGTATACAGTGTACATCCACACTACCGGTACTGCCAGGGTGCACTGGGTATTGCTCACTATCATTGGTCTCCCTCCTATCACTGCACCTAGCATCGCCGGATCTCTCCACTCCCTCCAGGTACACGTGTACCTATATTGTACACTGCCGGTGCGCTACGGTAGCGCTCTCTAGCTCCCGACCGACTCAACCTCTGATCCGATCTTCATCTTCTGATACACTACCTAGGTATGTACATATAAGCCGTCCCTCATCCTTCCTTCGGGCATTTCCATCCTCTATATATTGCTCGTCGACCATTACTTCTAGCATACTTGCTCTGGTCTTTATCCATACCTACCATTACCTCTCCCTGTTTTTTAACCAGAGATTCTGTTTCGCTGTTCGGCTCTCCTTATTTCCCCATCTTGCCCCAGTTTTATAGCACCTATATGTACCTAGTATAGGTACATACAGCACCTAAGGAGGTAGTACCTAGATTAGCTATACTGCTTCTATAACATCCCTGTTCGGATTCGGCTGTATGAACGTCATCATTTACGGTTGTTCACCCTGCCCAATACACACTGTCGTTATCATCACCCTAATAGCGTCTTGCCTGCCAGCCTACTAGGCATCCTCCAACCGCGGCTGTGCCGTTGCTGTTTATTGCTCAAGACACCCATCCATGGCTCCCCTTCGTTTGGTCATTGAGGATGGCCAATTCCACGACACACACGGGAGGCATGTCCTCCTAAGAGGCATCAATGTCGCAGCCGACGCAAAGCTCCCCAGCCATCCAGAAGTACCCTCCCATGTCGCCGACGACTTCTTCGACGGCGATAATGTCAAGTTCCATGCCCGGCCTTTTCGGAAAGAGGATGCCCATATCCATTTCTCCCGCCTAAAACGCTTCGGCTACAACACCATTCGCTATATCTTCACCTGGGAAGCCATCGAGGCTGCCGGGCCCGGGAAATACGATGAGGAGTGGATTCAACACACAATCCACGTTCTCAGGGTCGCCAAGGAGTATGGCTTCTATGTCTTCATGGATCCCCATCAGGATGTGGTTCGTTGCTTCTGGTCCCCTCCCCCGACTCGAACAGATCACCGCCACGTACTAACTCCTTGTTGCTGTACAGTGGTCTAGGTACTGCGGTGGCTCCGGCGCCCCCATGTGGACTATATATGCCTGTGGGTTGAACCCGCAGAGTTTCGCTGCCACCGAGGCCGCTATTGTCCATAACACGTACCCCGAGCCCGAGAATTTCCCCAAGATGATCTGGTCAACCAATTACTATCGCTTAGCCGCCGCTACCATCTTCACCATGTTCTTTGCCGGTCGAGACTTTGCCCCGAAATGCATTATAAACGGCATGAATATCCAAGACTATTTACAAGGTCATTTCATGCGGGCCTGTGCACATTTAGCTAAGAGAATATATGAAGCCGGAGACATCGAGAACGAAGTAGTTTTTGGGTGGGAGAGTTTAAACGAGCCGAATAGGGGAATGATTGGGCATGTCGATCTTGGCGTCATTCCCAAGGAACAACAGCTTAAGAAGGGCACTTGCCCGACTCTTTGGCAGAGCCTATTGACAGGCTCCGGACGGGCATGCGAGATTGACACTTGGGACATCGGAGGGCTAGGTGCTTACAAGGTCGGACGTGCGCTTGTCGATCCCCATGGAGAGAAGGCTTGGTTGCCTGAGGATTACGACGATACTAGATACGGTTGGAAGCGCGACCCCGACTGGAAACTTGGGGAGTGCGTCTGGGCACAACATGGAGTGTGGGACCCGTCTGAGGAAGTCCTTTTGCAAAAGAACTATTTCGAGAAGAATCCTAGAACCGGAGAGGTTCTAGACTATCCAGCCTTTACCAACACATACTTTATGGATTTCTACCGATACTATAGAGACACCATACGATTTATACATAAGGACGCAATTCTGCTCTGCCAGCCACCGACGTTAGAGATTCCACCCACGATCAAAGGCACTGAGGATGATGACCCGAGCATGGTGTATGCGCCACACTACTATGATGGAATCACGCTTATGACCAAGAAATGGAATCGAACGTGGAACGTGGATGTTTTCGGAGTACTTCGAGGCAGATACCTGCACCCTGCATTTGCCATCAAAATAGGCGAATCAGCCATTCGCAATTCATTCAAAGACCAGCTAGCAGCTATTAAAAAGGAGGGCCAGGATTATATGGGAAATCACCCGTGCATCCTAACAGAATTCGGCATACCCTATGACATGGACGACAAACATGCCTATAAGACAGGTGATTATTCCAGTCAGTCGGCTGCCATGGATGCCAATCACTTTGCCGTGGAAGGGGCAGGGATGGACGGATACACACTATGGGTGTATGCTGCTACCGTAAGGACTCCTAGTCAAGATGGCGTTTTGGTCTGGGCGGCTACTAATGTTACACCCAGAATGACCACCAGAGAGGCGATCAGTGGAACGGAGAAGATCTGTCCATCTTCTCAGTAGACGACCAGACGCTACCAGTCTCCTGTCTCCCTCGAACGCAAATCATTGCACCCGCTAGCTCGCCGAAGGCCACGACAGCTTCTACTAGGGCAGAGGTTGACGATGAGATTTCGGTTACACCTACTAACCTCAAGCAGACTCTCACGAATCCCTCGATATCATCGGAGCCCCCAAATCCTAATCCTGAACTGACTAATACGCCGGGATATCGTGCTGCCGAGGCATATATCCGGCCAGCACCTATTGTTGCCAGTGGGAAGATCATCAACTACGGATTTGACTTGAAAAACTGCCAGTTCACATTAAACGTCGACGCTCCACAGGGTCGGTCAGCTGACGAGGCGACGATCATTTTCCTGCCCGAGTACCATTTCCCGAGCGAACAGTGCACGGTTGCTGTGAGCTCAGGTAAGTGGGAAATTTGTACCGAAGACGAGGAACGTGCATGGATACAGAAGATACGGTGGTGGCACGCAGATGGCCAGCAGAGTCTCAAGGTGACGGGTCTTATAAGGCCACACAACACGAGCTCTGAGACGGCGGAAGAAGTGGGATATTTGGAGCAATGCCAACAATCATATGGTGTTGAGGTCAGGAACTGCAACGTCATGTAAATATTACTGGTATCCATGCTTGGCAAGTGATGCAATATTGACTTCTACCTTCTATTGAACCTGTCAGGAGCAGCCTGCAGGCGCCTGACATTTGTGTATGCAACCCCTGACAGAATGGTGCTGACACTGTTAAAAAAAAAAAAGGTCTCTGTATTTTCTTGAGTCATGACAACAGAGCGAATGGACAAGCACTTGTATCCAGCCCCTGACGACCCGCCATCCCACTCACATAAGCTGACCTCCGCGAAAGGAGATCCGCTGCACACGAGGCCACAGGTACCAGTCAGCAGCCCCAATGTCGATCGCTCGAAGGCCAATCGGGTCTCGCTTAACGGGACCAACGAGGAGTTTCGTACCTACAAACATGGCTAAGTTCACGTGTAAGCTGGGGAAGTTTTATAAACTAGAGTAGTGTTGTTATCTTACTTGTAATGAACAGTAAAATACTTGTAGTACTCGATAGTCCTTAGTGTATCTTAGGAGGGGGCCGTCTCTTACCAATCGAGCAGGTAGCAAAAGCCGAGATTATCCAGACCTACCTAACATACAATGGATATTTTATTGAGTGCTGCATATTTTTGTTTTTCGGCTTCGGATTGCGACCGACTACCTACCTCTATGGCCAGGGACGCTTCATCCATAGGTACCTAATCAATTGTGACCTGCCATGCAATGCTTGAGGCACGAGATTAGGTAGTTGCAGCGCTGAGTGACTTCACTGACTGGCTAGCTGACGACGTCTGTTGATTGTTTTGGGTCTCGTTGCAGGTGGATCTCTATCCGAGGTGGAACCTTCGAATCTTACGTCAATACAAGCAAAAGTTTGCTAAGACGGGTTGTTTACGAGAGATCACTGTTATTGTCAGGTCATTATCACTAGGGACCATAGCTGCCGATGCTTACTTGGGAGTGGGCTCGGACAAGGCACATGCTTAGAAGTCGCCGCTTAGAAGTTAGCTTAGGCAAGGTAGCTAGCTAGCTAGCTGTGCGGAGAGACCTTCTTCTCATGCAAGAATCAAAGAAAAAAAAGGAGTCAACAGGTCGTGTATACTACGCACCTATGTGGTCGGTAAACGCGCAGTACAATGTACCTTGATAATATGCTACCGGTATATGGAAATAGGCGGCTACCGTGGGAAGGTATAAAGAACAGTGTTTATATTAGCCCTCACGGTGGTTCCCATGTCAATGACCTACCTCCATCTCTTCTACATATACATCGCTAGTCCCCCAAATGCTACAACACTACCGTAACAAAATGGCAATGAAAAAGAATAAAAAAAAGAACTACTAAGGTACTCAGAGAACGACGGACTACTCTCTGCCCACTATCCGGGCTACACGGCGTTCGGCATCCTCGTTTCATCAGCAGACCCTGGCTCTCTCGCTTTCTTAGCTTTCGTGCGGCTGCGAATATTATTCGTCAGTTTCCTGGGCATCCCTCGTCCAGGTGCCTTGCGTACCTAGTGACCGTCGCACTGTTGGATACTACTATGTAGATAGAGGTACTGTAGATACATTACCTCCTGTACCTACTTACCTAGGACCTACCCTAAATAGTGTAGAGGTGTTATTACTATTATAATTGGACAAGGTGACTATTCTGTATGGAATTATTTTATGTCTATGTTTCCCTGCCTGGGTAGTGTTTAGGTTTGTTACCCTCACGATCAAGGTCCACAGCATGGCCAAATTATGCTGCACCGTAGGGTACATCTGCACGACATCGACTCCATCCCCCGCTGGAGAGACGCTGGCAGGGCGGGCAGGGCTTGCTAGGTTGTCATTAGACGCGTAGCCGCCCGATGTCTCCACGCTACTCCTGCATGGAGAGAAACATATGTAGGTAGTGCATATATGTAGAGCTTGTCACACGGATCTTTGCTGTACCGGTAGGTATCTCCAACTCCCACTCCATCTCCATGCCTGCCTTGGAAGACCTACACGACACTACCCTATACTGTAATGTAGGGCTCCGATGATCTTCTAGCATACAATGTACCATTTCCACCTCGCTCTGTCCTTGTCCTTGTCCTGCACTTTCATATGAAAGGCTAGCCCGCTGTTGGCGGGAATTGTTCAATTCTCATGTCTCGCTATGTACGGGAAACGCGCAAAGGGGGCTCGAGCGGCTGTTTAAGCTCCCGTAAGTTTAAGGTTGTATTTATACTACCTACGGGTAGGTTAGTTAACATTGCCTTTAGGTTCTCTTATCTGTGTACCTAGTAGGCTTCCGGTTGACGGTTTTTGGGGTTTGACTTGACACGGCCCATTATTGTGCGACACGAGCTGATGTTTTGTCACGAATCTGCGCCGCTGTAATAGGTAGTGTTCCCGCAACATCATGAAGTGTCATTCCGTGGCGACGCCATCCCATGCTGCAAATTTGTAGGGTATAAGTATACCTACGCCACAATGAAGTGCGGGCGTGGACCTGAACGTGAACATGAAATAGAAACATTAGGTAGGTAAGTACCTAGTCATACCTTCAGTGCTATACCTACTTATTCGTTCAATATAGTTGCTACCTTCTGCAGGGATCAACAATACAGTAGGTACAGGTATATATATGTGTCGGTAACCTAGGTAGGTAAGTATGCGGAATTCTGCATGCCAAGGCCCAGTTCAGCTGGGGTGATACAACAGCCACACTACTGCAAGGTAACAACATTATGATTGGTGGTACACTAGGTGGTGCTCGTGTCGCAAAATGGTAACTACCTCCGTGAGGGGTCCAATAGGTAGGTTCCTCTACAGCGAGGTTCCTCTGCTTCCAGGTTGCTTAGGCTCACTAGGTGCTACCCTACCTAGGTAGGTAGGCAGGTATACGGGATATCCACGACACCACAGTGCAGAAATCTGCCTTGTTACTTACCCACTTACCTAAGCCCAGCCCTCGACTGACCTACCCTACCTAGTACTTAGTACACTGCACAGCACCCTCTCCCGCTTCGAGAGCTGATCTGACAATACCATGTCAGGCACTTCCAGCAGAGGTGTTTGATTAATCGACCACCTTTTCATTCGCTTCGTTTTAGCTCCGACGACGCCTCGATAGCAGGTAGTCCACGAGAGAGGATCATTCCTACGAACCACCTAGGCAGCTTCGCGTCTCGTCTGCGTTTCTGTTCTGTCTGCGCCTCGACAGCCATGTTTAGCGCTGCCTTCACTGTTGATCTCGACTCCATACTTGCAACACCATGAACGGGACGGTTCGTGGAACACACCAGTAATCCAGGCGGTGTCCGCCGCGGGAGAGAAGAGAAGAGAAGAGAAGAAGAGAAAAGAAAAGAAAAAGCGGGAAGCCACCGGCGCGAATTGGATAAGTCGTGCTGGGAAGCGATTGTCGACGAGACGAGACGATACATACGATCCTGACCCATCTAGCACAACAATCTTCACATAAGACCACGACAGTTCCAAAGCCACGGTAGCTCTGCCACGCACGTGTCCCACCGCAGCCCCTCTCAAGGCTTGTGCAAAACGAGTACGAGTTTGCAATCCACATCCGTTATATCTGCACGACCTTGGCTTCGTCGCTCAAACATCGCATGCCGTAGGCCGACCGCCGATTGTCTTGCCATCGCCTGCACCTATGCATACTCGACAACGTACAATTATCCCATAGGCCCCACGTATCTTCCAAATAATACGAGCGACTGTACTTGCACCGCTTTACTCGATTGGTTTATTGCTTCCAGCGCCCGCCATGTATTCAAACTCGCAGCGAGATCCGGCGCGGCCTTTCATGCCGCCGCCGCCACCCCTGACGACTTCTAATCAGGGTCAGCTCAACCACATCATAGGCATTCCGCCGCCTCCTCCTCGATATCCGCTCGCGCCAGCTACCATTAACGGTGTTCAGGTCCCTCCGCCTCCCGGTCCTCCGCCCAATAGTGCTCTCGGCCCTCAGGCCCCGTGGCAGGGTAGCTGGGGCCGTTCCTACGATGGTCGCTCTGGCTTCATCTCCCTTCAGCACAACGCCGGTCCCGTCCCGTACAACCCTAGACTCCACCACCAGGTGTCGAGCACTACTTTGTCGTCTATTCCTCCTCCGCCACCCCTGACGTCGGACCATCCTGGGAAGTCCAACAGCAACAGACTCGGAACTGAGGATGCCGAGGAGCGTGCACCCATGACCGCGACCTACATACCCGGGGGCGCTACATACGGAGAAGGTGTTGGCATTCCAGGCTTCTTTCCAGATGACACATCCACGTACTCTACCCAAACATCCTGGCCCGCTACGAGCCAAGCTGCCAGTAATAGCACTGTCACCCCGACTCCTGCTGACGACGGTCGTACTGGACTCTATCCCACCTCTTTCCAGACCACGCAAGTTTCTATCACGTCGAACGCCCCCGCGGCACATGCTGAGATACCACCCGAGCTAGCCGCAAAATGGCCCCTTGATCAGGTCCTCGTGTGGCTTGCCGCCAATGGCTTCTCAAAAGATTGGCAAGAAACGTTTAAGGGACTTGACCTTCATGGTGCCCGCTTCCTAGAGCTTGGTAGCCAGCGAGGAGGACGTGGTAATTTTGGCATGATGCACCAGATGGTGTATCCTCGACTGGCCCAGGAATGTGCCAACAGTGGAACTGGCTGGGATCAATCACGCGAGAGGGACGAGGGAAAAAGGATGCGTCGGCTTATTCGAATCTTGGCCACGGGCAAACCTCCGGAACCCTCGAAAGTGCAACCATCACATGCGCGAAAAGAGTCTTTGAGTGGTGCACATGGACAAAGTGCAGGAACTGATATTGAATCTCCTAATACTCCTATCAGGCCGAACGGTTCCGGGGTGAACTTTCGCGGATTCCCGCAGTCGACAAGATCGACGACGATGCCAATCAGTGGCACCATGACAACCGAGTCAAATCACCGATCCATGTTGAAGAACATCGATATTGAAAGCAACCGAAAGGGTAGCCCGAGTAGCGCTAGTGAATTTGGAGAGGGAATTATTCGAAGACAAAGCCCCAGTGCAAGTCCAAAACTACCACTTTCACTACCTCCCTCCTCGCCATCTAGCAGGTTTGCTGGTCATAAACCCCGAAATAGCACCGACTCGGTTTCGTCCAGCGCTGCCATATATGGTTCGGGAGTGCCACCCGAAGCCGGGCAACTTCTGCGCAATGCGCAAAATAACATAGGCTACGGCAGTCGTTTATCACCTATGGATCCTGGTGAACGCTCGGCTGGTACCGAGCCGAGCTCCGCCAAGGACGGCAAGAATTTGTTCGGATTTTTAAAGAAAAAGCATAAACCTCGAGATGAAGATAAAGATTCGCCTACGAGCCCTGGTTTGCACAGACCGAGTGGCATATTAACGAATGGTATGGGGCCCAGTTCCCAAAGAACCTATATACTAGTAACCACGGATGGTTGGAACTATCGTATGTTCGACGTCACCGATTGTGATACTGCCGGAGAACTGCAAATCAAGATCTGCATGAGCCTCGGCTTGCCTGACCCTGATTCTCTGCAAATGTACCCGACTGAGCTTGGTCAAACAGTACACGAGCAATCGTTGGGAGACGTATGTGTCTGGCATCCTAAGCGTCCAGGCATCGGCTCTATGAAACTATTCATCAAATATGGGAATACGAGCAGTGGGGGTACAAGTGCGCCATCCCTCCTGGTTCCGACGGATTATCCTGATAGTTCTGCTCATCTTAACGGCTATCGCACGAGATCCAGCTCCTCGCCACCAACGTCCAGAGCCAACACCATGACGGGCAACTCGCGGCCGAGCGACGATCAATTGGCCGTACGGGCTGAAGAACGTGACACGAAAATGGATCAACGGCAGCCTGGTTATCCAGATCCTAGGTCACAAGTCGTCGGAAAACAGGTGTCCCCTCTAGAGTCGCCATCGGGCGGATTTGTCGGCAGGGATGTGGATTTTGATCATCCCCGTACTTCTCCTTATGAAGATAAGAAGCCAGATACCCTTCTGCCGCAGAGGAGAGCGCCAGCGCCACCAGTTGTCGAGACCGCAACGCTCATCAAGGCAAACTCACTCAGCAAGAAAACCGGGCATAGCATGAAGTTATCTCAGGGAGGTTTAGATGGCGTTCCCAGTCCTAGGAGGCCCGCGACGTCGACCGGTTCATATGACGGTGGTATCGAGATGTCCCATAGGCAACGCCCCGTGCTAACTTCCCCTCCAGCTGGCTCAGCCTTTGGGGCTTTGGTGAACATGGGAAGTGCGTGGGGTCACCTAGGGCGACCGTCTACATCTGCAGATCAACGACGGCCCAAATCCCCGAGTCGTGTAAGCTCGGGTCCACCGTCTGGGCCCGAGTATACAGAACAAAGAGGTAAGGGAGCAATGGCAACCGTTGATTTTGGTCAGACCTCGGGTCGTAGTAGTCCAGGGTCTGGCTCGCCAGGCTCCATCACCTGGAGCCGTGGTGATGTTCCATTCATCGTACCCGACTACTCGCCTGGTGGTACCCCAATTCCGAACACTGGGAATAAGCCTCAACATGAGCTACTTACTAAAGTACGCCAAACAGCACAACGAACAGCCGTCCCAGGCGACCTGAGCCCAAGCACATCACATCCTCCCACTGCTTCGTCGGGTTTGGAATATTCAACCAGTGTCCGCCGCAAATCACATGGCCCCGATGTTGATTTCACCGAAACGGATGTGCAGTTCTCCAAGGTAACGGAGTCCACGAGTAGACCCGATGAAGACTCTGCGGACGATTCCGATGATGGGTTATTCGCCGTTCCCGTACGAGGTAGACAGCCATCTAGGTCGGTACGCAAGCTAAAGACACCCAATCGGGATAGTGATTCGGAGTCGGTGAGCAAAAAACCCAGTCTGCGGGTTAGGACTTCGAGATCGGGGAAGAACCTGTCGGTTTCATTTGGCGGCTCCCCTCGCACGATGACGACCCCTGATCTAGAAGATGACGAGGAGAGTGTTAGGAGTGGCCGTAGCTCTCATCGCCGCACGCCGGCAACGCCAGGCTCAGACCAGTGGCAATCTGACGATAGCAAGTTGAATCGCCGGAAATCATTCATCGAACGTGATGTGTGGGCAAATCGTCCCCCTCCTGAAGCCCTGTTGAGCAATCTTGATGCCTATTTCCCCGAGTTGGACCTCGACCAACCGGTTTTGGACGAAAGCCAGCTTCAGGAACCGAGCCCACCTGTATCTCCTATCCCCGAGCAAGAGGAGCCGGCACATAGTGCCACTAACGTGGCGATGGAGATCCCTACGCCACCGGACACCAACGATGAAGGGAGGACTTTCTACAACGAGAGCGACACGCTTGGCTCGGACGAGTCTACACTCAAAGCTCTCGAGCGCCCGGCGTCTATCGCTTCCAATGCGCGGAAGAGTGTGCGTAAATCTGGAGGTATCAATCGAATGAAGTCCATTCGAGAAGTTGCTCGGGGTGCTCATGAGGCCAACAAACGCTATACTAGCTCATCTACGGCCAGTGGTGCCAGATCCATGTCCATGGTGCAACGTCGTAAGAGCACCAAGATGTTTGGCGCCAATGTTGTGCAAATTCATCCTGAACGTGGATCCATGATCGTGCCGCAGATACCACAAGACGTTCTTCCCAAGCGGCAGACGACGTTCCGATGGTTTAAGGGTGAGCTGATAGGGAAGGGGACGTACGGTCGCGTGTATCTCGGTATGAATGCGACAACCGGTGAATTCCTGGCCGTGAAAGAAGTCGAGGTAAACCAAAAGGCGGCTGGCGGAGATAAAAACAAGATGAAAGAGCTCCTCGCCGCCCTCGATCAAGAAATCGATACCATGCAGAACCTCGACCACGTGAATATCGTGCAGTATCTAGGCTGTGAGAGGAAAGAAACGAGCATCAGTATCTTCCTCGAGTACATTTCGGGTGGCAGCATTGGATCCTGTCTTCGTAAACATGGAAAGTTTGAAGAACCGGTTGTGCGCTCGCTCACGCGCCAGACGCTATCCGGGCTCGCCTATTTACACCACGAAGGTATTCTACATCGTGACCTCAAGGCCGATAACATCCTGCTAGATCTGGATGGCACATGCAAGATCTCGGATTTCGGTATTTCCAAGAAAACGGACGATATCTATGGTAACGACAAGACCAATTCGATGCAAGGTTCCGTCTTCTGGATGGCTCCCGAAGTTATCCGTTCGCAGGGCGTGGGCTACAGCGCCAAGGTCGACATTTGGAGCTTAGGCTGCGTCGTCCTGGAAATGTTTGCTGGCCGCCGCCCTTGGAGCAAGGAAGAAGCTGTGGGCGCCATCTACAAAATTGCGAACGGCGAGACGCCGCCTATCAATGATGAGGTCCGCGCTGCCATCACTCCGTATGCCTTGGGGTTCATGCTTGACTGTTTCACAGTGTACGTGATACTTCTTTCTTATCGTATAACCAGTCGTACCTATATGCAAAGCCCTACCAAGAACATGGAGACTAACACTCGACAGAGACCCACGAGACCGGCCCACTGCTTCGCGGCTCCTCAGACAGCATGAATTCTGTGAGGTAGATACGAATTACAATTTTTATGACACGGAACTTTACGCACGAATCCGAGGGACGTTTACGAGTTAAGACCCATGTAAAGGGTAAAAAAATACCTCTAGACCGGGTCGATAAATGTTTGGAAACAGGGTGTCTGTCGAACATAGTACATGCGGTTGAGTGCATGGGCTAAGACAAACGGTGGCATTAGGGTTCTTTTTGAACCATTCTTATCTGCTGTCACCACGGCGTTAGGGTTGTCTTCTTTTGCTTGGCTACCATTTCGATCAAGAAGCACATTTTAACTGTGTAAAGTGGCTCCTCGACTCAAGCTTTTTATCTGGGTTGCGGATGAGGCAAGACTAGGGCGAACAGGGAGGCGGAGGATGAAAGCGAACATTTGTCAATGGTAACGATTATGTAGATAGCATCACTCTGTAGAGTAATATTTCAATGCTCCGGCTTTGTTATACATCTTTTGGTGAGCGCTGCGGTTTTATATCTAGATAAATGGGACATAAGCTTGGTTTAAAGCGTAACACGCTGTGAGGTATTATCATATCGACCTAGTAAAAACTTTGATAGCATATTTATTATTTTTTGAGGACTGAAGAAAAGAATATAAATACCGAGCGATATTCGAATATAGCGAAAGCACGGATCTCAAGTAGGGATTCTCCTTGTCCGGTCAATCGATTCTTCAAGGCAATTCGGTCCCCTTCTCGCTCATCTAGCCCCAGCTATTCCCGCCTCCCGTTTCCTCGGAGCAGGACAACGTGCAGCGCAGAGACAGCAAAGGAGCGTGATCACGTAACTACCTATGCACACACAAGATTCGCGCTATTCCGATACGAGAGAGTTGGCGCTTGTCGGCGGCGCATACGGATGATATGATTACGCCAACCCTAGCGCACAGCGTCGGTAGTGAGTGTTTGGGTTTCGTCTCACTGTGAACTAGATAGACCACCTGCCCACGACGCGCAACGACGGCCCGGCTTCTTCAAGAGCATGTACATCGCCAAAACGCAATGCGCGGCCAAGACCGCCGCCGGCATGAACCTTTTCCCCCCGGTCCGTCTTCTGCCGAGTGCGGGGACCACCCGAACGGCACGGACGGAGGAGAGAGGGGTGGGGACAATCAATGACATGACAGCTGCTGGCGTGATGCTTGGGCAATACGCTGCTGCAGTCGTTGGTTATGTGGTTGAGACTTTCTGGTCGTCTTGTAGATACCCTTTGCATGGGAAAGAGGGCTACAGGTCGCTTCTTACCGCGCATACGGGTCTAGTACGGGAGGCGGGTGGAGGGAAGAGAAGCTCTGAACCAACCTTATGACCGTTGCTGTACGTACTCCTCCTGGCTTTTTCATGGTGTTCAACGCTAATCAGTCTAGGGATATCGGAGAAGCCCTTCTCGGCACTATTGGGACGGCAGCGATGAATAACTTGCGATTTGGAAAGGCTCGTCCGAAAGATATGGAGGGGGATGTTTAAGTATTACCTAAGTAAGCTTTTCATTTTGTTGCGTTTTTTTTCGGCATCGTGATAACCATTAAAACATAGATACAATACAATACATACATACATACATACGTGCCCTTTACCTGTTGCTAGGCTAGTGTAGAAACAAACCTCCCTATATCTATTACAACCTAATTAATTGCCCCTCCCCACCTAACTGTATTGGAAGTCTTCCACATTACATCTCCCCCCCCCGTCTAAGACATGGTGATGAACAACCCCATGGGACACGGGTTGTAATCCTGGAAGTACCGCAGCGCCGTCGACGCGTCGCCCCGCGCGGCGCCCATCGCGAACGCCACGGCCCGGCCCGCCGGACACGCGAACGAGGCGACCGTGTACGCGTTCCCCGGTGCGAGCGTGCGCGTGCCGCACGGCTGCGCCACGGCCGGCAGGGTGTTGTAGCTCGTCGCCGCCGACACGGCCACATCCAGCCGCGAGAACGCCACCGCCCCGCTCCCCGTCAGGTTGTACGACGACGTCTCGAGCTGGCTAGGCCGCGGGAGGTAGAATACCGCCGTAGGCAGCGGTGCTTTCGCCTCCGGGCGCCGTGCTTCCGCCACTAATGAGTTGGGGCGTTCCCGCCGCCGGTCGGATACGCGAAGTCCCACGACGACGTAAACCCCCCAAGCGGCAAAGACGTCGTCGTCGTCGTCGTTGTTGTGCCGCCGGGCGTGTTCCCACCACCACCACCGGCAGGGTACGCGAAGTCCCACGACGAGGTAAATCCGCCGAGTGGCAGAGAAGATGATGTTGTTGTGCCGCCGCCGGTCGGAGACGTCAAAAACATCCAGGAAGACGCGAGCCCCGCCAGCGGCAGACTCCCGGTGCCCGAAGACCCGGGCGACGAAGTGCCGGTCGGGTACGTCCACACCATCCAAGACGACGTGAGTCCCCCCAGCGGCAGACCCCCGGTGCCCGAGCCGCCCCCACAACCAGCCGGGTAGCAGCCGTCGGCGCGCAGCGCGATCTCGCCGCACCGCGAGCCGTGGGGGGGCCCGAGGTAGATCATGTACAGCCCGTCGACGCCGGTGTCGCAGCCGTAAAAGGTCGTCTGGCCGCGGAAGGCCACGGCGCCGTCGCAGCCGATGCCGAAGCCCGCCTCCGGCACCTGCCCGACGTCGCATTGCAGGACCATGGCCGGCGGCGTCCACCGGCAGCCCCTGCCCTCCCCGTCGGCGACGGCGCCGTCGCTCACGCGGAAGAAGAAGCTCGAGGCCGTCTCGTTCGGCCCCGCCCGCGTCTGCCCGCTGCCGTACTGGCCCACGGGCGCCGAGACGGCCCCCTCGGCGCGGCAGTGGAAGGAGCACGAGCCGTCCTGGCGCACGGCGAGGGCGTGGGCGCCGCCGCTCACGGCGGCGGATAGGAGAAGTGATCTTTGCAGCATGGTGGCTGTGGATGGGCGCGGCATGTGTAGTGTTACCATGATATAAAACGGCGTATGGATGGATGGATGGATGGATGGATGGATGGATGGACTCAAGAGTCGTGTTCACGGGGACGAGACGAGGTGAGATGCGAAGAAACTCGGATAACGAGAAAGGGGGCGAGAGAGAGGAAGACCTCTCCGGTTCTTTAGACTTCAACGGGCTTGCTAGACGGCGCCCAACCCCGCGCGGGCATTTGCTCTGTCGTCGAGGCGGCGTCATGACGATATCATAGCCGGCCCTCCTTTCGAGGGGTTGTGTCCATGTGGGCGAGACCATAGAATCTAGTCTCGTCTCGCCCTCTTTGTCGCAAAAAAAGAAAAAAAAAAAGAAGAAAAAAGGGTTAGCTGAGATCACGAGCCGCACATCGTGCTCGGGACCAGTGCCGGGGAGAACGCGCAGTCGCAGTCAGTATGGTCATGAAAGGCGACAGACACACCCAATCCATCTCGCGTTTCGGTATCATTTGGCGTCGTGACGTTGCGAACGCTAAGCGGCCGGAGGAAAAACGATTAGGTCACTCACCGAGGCAAGTGACGTCGATACATCTCAGCAAAGGCTGTGGTGAATATAGTCGTCACGTCGAGCTCGTGCGAGATATATAGCGCGCATATAGAGCCAATCAGTTCGATTCCGACATGAAGATGCCTCATTCTCATTACTCGTTTGTTCCGCGCCGAAAACGGCACGGCACGACATACCTACAATGAATGAGATCCATTGCTTCAGCGAAAGGGGGTTGATGTGAGGCGTAGAGGCGGACACTCACTCCACGCAAGACTTGGGGGATCTTATAGAATACACATATGTAGATAGTGTATAGGTACCTATCTGATTTATCCACAGCAACCGCCCCTTTCGATCTTGAAGCTTGTTAGGATAGGTGCCTAGGTAGTGTCATGGTGACCGAGAGGTGTGCGGGCATGCAATATGATTAGCATGAGAGGTGGAGAGAAGCCGCGGGCTTTAAACTTGTAGTGTGACGCTAGCTAACTAAAATCAACATCCGGCTCAGCCGGGTTGAGATATCGGATCCGACGGAGAACTATCAGTTTTTTTTGTATATTATAGACGAACGATAGGTGCATCAGGGTGTTTTCGGTGTGGCAATTTAGTAGTACAGAGATCGGCTATTCTTATGAAAGACATCGATTTTGGATATTCTTGACCAACATGAACGAATGCCCTAATCAGGTAATTCATAGACGAGATGATGCGATATGTTTTTGAATCCTGGTATTTCTTCTGTTGCCCGGGTCAGGACCCAGGTACGATAACACTCGAACAGTGAAGAGCTCTAAATCCATGTACACGGATATATTTGCTTTTGATGTCGTTGGTCTAAAGATTCGAACCTCTCATTTGGTAATCAAAAGTGTAGGCTGTATCGTTGTCGTCTTTAATGCTGTGGCTAGGTTTGTCTTAGATGTTGTTACATGAACCTTCGGAATGTTACTTGAAGACGTATAGTAAAAATAGCCAATGCACGACATACATTAGAACCGTTTAATAGAGCAAGAAAAGCATTATTTTTTCTTCTTCTCTGCATAGCTGTTACGTTTCTGCCATTACTGATATTTCACCGATGAGCAATGAAATGATTCGAGGTCCTCTTATGTATGATGTATAATTCAATTATAGCCATTTCCCTTGATTCCCTTGAAGATCAAGTGTAACAGACAGCTGGGGGTTACATATGAAAAACTTCCAATGAAGAAAACATGGGTTATCTACCGTTCCTATACCATAACGCCAATTCCTAGAATGCAGAATGACTGGGATATATATTCCCAAGCCCCAACACTGACCTGTTTTGGTTCCATTCTATGATAGATACGATAGGATGCTTATATACTTTCTGTTCCCATGCCAGACCGCCGGTGTCGTGAATCGTGTCGCCGAAAGAAAAACAACCAAAAAAGGGGGCCAACTATTATGTACGGTATATGAGTTTATAGTGCCAACAAGGCAGCCACAGCGCCCATGAAGCTGAGACCGATTTCCGGCCTGAAGGCGGCGGAGTCGGGGGTAGATGTAGCCTCTGCGGCACCGAGGGCGGATGTGACGATGGCGGAGGCGGATGCGACGGCGGATGGATCGGGGTCGTCCGACACAGCGGCGCAAATCTTGGTAGCGAGAGAGATGGTGCCTGTAGATGGCTGTCAGCAAAGCGGAGAACAAATAGAAAAGCGGCCATGGCAGAGGATGGCAGACATACTGCTACTGTCATCACTGCTGCATTTTGTGAGCACGCATGTGCCGGCGCTCGTGATGAAGGCGCTCTTGCCGTTGCCGCAGAGGCATGCGAAATCAGTGGTCGAGCACCCGGCAGCTTCGGCGCCCGTTTCGAAACAGGGGATGGCACATGTCGGGAGCTGGGAGACGAGGTCGGGCAATGACGTCGAGTTCTGGGCGGCGACGACAGCAGCGAAGAGCGAGAGGGGGGCGACTTGGAACTGCATCGTGTAGATGGTTGGGTGGTCGTGTTGTTGGCACCTTCGGCAGTCCTTCTTTTTATTTTATTTTTCTCCTGACCTGGTTCGATGTCGGTGGAAGGACGTCGGCGATGTCTACTCTGGTTTGGCCAGCCAAAGAAGTAGGCAGATCGGGTAGCAGGTATGTGGGTTTGGAGATGGACACTGTCTATGTGAGGGAAACTCAAATGGCGAGATGACGACTGTGTCGAGGAGCAAAGAGTGTCTGGCAAGCGAGCGCAGCAAGAAGAGGCGACGAGGACGAGAAGGTTCGGAGTGGACGGAAACGAAAGAGTCGGCGAAGAGACAGGATAAGTGAGTGAGCGAGCGTTTGAGAAGAGAATTGGTTTTCTATATTCTTGATGCAATGGAAATATGGATATCCAAACCCAGACCTCCAAGATGGCACACGTTTTCTAGCCACCTCGTATTGAAACAATTGATCTTCAGGTCGCCAGCGCATTTGGTTGGTTCAGCAGCTGCAAATCATTGCACAGCCACCCCGGACTGGAAAACCCGCGCACTATCCGTGTCAGATTCTCCACTGTGTCGCCTCGCTGTTTCGGGGTAGAAGCAAGCAAATTGTATAAATTGGGCTAGCCACCCGCCCCAGGCAGCCAGATTCCGGCCAGAGGGCAGTGCAATATCTCTCTAGAGGTAGGTAGGTAAATTATATGGGCTTCATAGCTCTGTTTTGCCCTGTAAGTAGTTACTGCTACTCGTATCGTGTAGAGCTCTCCACAGTATGTATATACGTCATTTGTCAAACAGATACGGAGTGGAGCGGCCCGAATGCCGGATGAGACATTTAGCACTTTACTTACCATGAAACAATCAATTAATGAGTGGGGGTTTTGAATTCACTGATTGGGGTGTGACGTCAGCAGATCATGGCTGAGCCGACAACGACGCGCGTAGCAGCTACCACATGAAAGTCATGTGACTTGAAATGCGACAAGACTTGCATTAGCCCGACAATTACATACATTCGCTTGGGTTGAAACCTCAGAACGTTACACGATTACAATATCACAAATGTTAATATCTAAAAGCTTTGTGGAAGAACTTAACAGACTTCCCCTTGCCCTTGCCACAGTTGGTGCATACTTAAGGTGTGTCTTAATCGGCTTCGCTAATTACTGTTGCTGTTAAAGTGTTGATAAAACTCACAGTGTCCACAAAAAGATAACTACACCCTTAACAAACCGTCAATTCAACTGTTTAGAGAATGAAAATAGCATTTACCCTGAACACAACAAATGACTTGTAGTTCGAGGAGTGCTGGCGAGGTAAAGTATAAAGGACTTTGATTTTAAGTGTATTGTTCTGTCTCTCATGCCTCGATATGATTCGTAACCCCTATTGCTCATCTAGGTTGGGCGTAGGGGATTAATTGATCGGTAGCTCATCTAAGCCTCCGCTGCTCCCGCAAGATCAACATTTAGTGATATTCCAAAAACTTATCTTAAGCTCTGACATTGTTATATTATTGGGAGGAAAAGCAAAGTTGTAGGAGAAATGGAGACTAATTGACGGAATCCATCGTAAGGGGTAATATAGAGACTGTCCTTCGTACCTTCCCACAACATTAACATCCTGCAAACTGAAGCGGGCAACTATAAATAGCTATTCACACCTTATAGATATCTCGCAGTGCCCCTATACTAGGAGATAGGCCGAACCTACACTTCCTAGCATAGTTATTACTCTTTTATCTTGGGAAATAAGTTGATTAAGTAAAAGAAACAAAGAATATTAATTCATTCGTAATGCTAGCTAGGTGGTGGTATCCCTCTGTTTTTCGCGAAAATCGACGCTCATGGTGTTTATATCCCCTACGAATAAAGCCACCAAGTGGCTCATGCATATACTAAGCCCCTGTTTCACTCACACCTTCAATACATGATCAGTGAAAAGTTAACCATTGTGTTTACATACGCTGCACTGACTCGCGTGCGCGAGAGATATGAGAATCAAGCAGCACACCGGCGCCGATTCTTTCATAGCCACCACTGATATTTATTGATCGGATCAGCAGGACATAGTTGTTCACTCCACTGCCAGGTTTATCTTTTCCCAGCCGAATGCATTTCCACTCATCTTTATCGAAGTCGGCTCTGATGTCCATATCAAGGGCGATTCTACCGAACAGGTCGGAACCTTCTATTTCAAGACTTTGAGCCCAAGCAATAAGCAGTAACATATCAGAACCACCAGGGTTTTTATCTTCGTCTGGATCTGCATGGTGGTCCTCGTATGGATTTTCAAGCTCAGTTGTCCAGTCGACCTTACCAAACGGAATCGGGATACTTGCTTCGACTCCGAGGTATCGGACCCGAGACTGGAGGAAACCACCTAACACTTTCCCGAGGCATAACGTGTATCTTTGTTACGCTCTTGGCAATACCTTGAGGGATATCCCCTTTTCTAGGTTGATGCCACGTCGCTGCTCCATACCCCATCAATCATATTATAATATCAACGAAAACGTGAAATTGATAGAAAGCGAGACCATTGTCGCTGTCATTAGACGTATCATCTTCCCTCTAGCAGTCAGAGGGGCTGCCCGATAGTTCATGACACAATGGACTGTGTTCGGCCTTGATGTCGCTTTGTCGTGATCTCAATGGCCGGTCAAATCCTAGCAAGTCATCCACATCGATGTCCGTTGTTTTATCGCGAAGCTGGACGAACTTGCGATACTATAGTAATCGCGTATTGCATTACATATCGGATGGTGCGCAGTGCAGTGGCAATGCTGTCTTCTGACTTTCGGAGAGGTAGTACATGACTTGACGTGAATGTGCCTGCAATTCGTAGTGGTGCGGTCTTTAATTTCAGCGAGGTAGATCCTTCGAGGGTACTATATGGCACTCCTCCAACTATTTTTGAGCCAGAGTTGTCAGCTCCATCGCAAAATTGCTCCAGTCTGTCTTAGAAGAGAGATCTCAGAACTATCGTTACGTTCTAGCAAATCGTAGTCTTGTCTTTCAAACCTCGATATGACCATTTCGGCGTATTGCCCCAATATCACAAGCAGCGGTTCATAAAGCACTGACAAGTCGCCACGGACAGAAATAACCTCACTCTTCGATTGCAGAAGCTGTCGGACGTACTATCGCTACGGTCATCGGAGCCATCTTTTCCATTGCCCCGCTGGTCATCTTTCCTCACCGATCAAGAAAAACCCAGGTCATCATCTCTTCTATCTTCATCCTAGTATTAGTATTGCTTATTACAGTCTTGTCGAAGGTTTCGAACTTAGAAATAATGCTGGTGTCTGCTGCTAACACGGTAGTGGTCGCCACATTTGTGTCGAACATGTCACAGGATGGAACTGTTCACGACCTGCCCCGCCTCGGAGGGCTTAGCTGTTATGATCATCTCTATGCGAAAGGCGTAAGTGCATAGATAGGTAATCAGATTAGACCACTTAGTTAGCTATATATTTCCCACGCAGACCCGATCATCACGAAGTATGTAGTGCATCATAAGCGCTAAGACCTACTGACCGGATGCCTATAACAAGCATTCATAAACTGCCTCACTATAATCCGTAGTAGTATAGTGTGGGATTACATAGTAGAGATTTGCGTTCCTTGTACATCTGAGAGAGCTTCACCTGGTGCATAGTCAAGTGCTTGGCTTCTCCATCGAGAGCTTCGCCGATTTCGAAGACTGTTGTGAGGATATATATTATGCAGGTTGCATTCCTCCCAATTCTAACTTCTTGAAAAAATTGAAATACCATATCATAGCCTACATCAAGTCGTACCCTTGACTGCCACCACCACCACCATGCCTACAATGTGTACTTCAATCGATTATAGGCCGATCCTTTAAGGACCTGTCTACGAACAATGCCTACGTCTTCGTAATGAAGCTCAAAGGAAAAGAAAGTGCATTTTATTCGAACTCCAGCCAATCGATAATACACCCCTTTTCAGATTGTGCGCCACTATTGCAACCCTGGGCCTCGTCCACGACATGAAACTAGATGGCCAGTCCGTAGAGAGGCCCGCTCAGGTGCCCTTTTCAAGATTGTTGTTCAATTCTTGACGCACGGGTCTACTGGCACAAGCCAAATCACTCCGCCTACGGATTGCTCTTGAGCGGCCAGAACGACACGACGTGAAGTGCTTCATTCGCTCTGACTGGCCATCCCTCGTTGGCCTCATTTTTCCACCACACAATGACTCCCTCCACGCCACTTTTCCTCTTGCTAGCAGCCGTAGTATGCTCCGTCCGGGCTGTATCCAACTGGCCGATCATTGCGCCAGCAGCCGGTGATGACGTGCCCACCAACCAGCCGTACACGATTAGATGGACCAACCAAACGGAAGGGCCTGTCTCGATCACGTTGATGTATACGGATGCAGATGAAATCGTCCTTACTTGTATGTTTTGCTGTATCGCTCATCACTGCGCCTCCCTAACTTGTTACCCTCAGGTGAAAATTCGCAATGCCGAGAAGGCTAACACGTGACGAATGCAGCATCAACCGAAAACACGGGCTCCTACGAATGGACACCCGTCAGCGTCCTGGCCGGGGACACGGACTACTTCCTCAAGATCTGCGACGTGAACCTCGACGGTTCCGAGTGCGCGTACACATCGAACGGGCGATTCCACATCGTATCGTCGCCAACGACCTCGACTACTATTACAACCACTCCTATTCCCACTACAATCACTATTGTTCCCACTTTAACCACGGCTACTTCAACTTCAACGACGACGACGCCCCCGAGGACCACGACGATACTAACGATGACTACACCACGCCCATCAGAAGATAACAATAATGCGTCGTCAGGATTGGGAACAGCATCAGTTGTCGGTCTCAGCGTAGGCACCACGCTTGGAACGTTGTTTCTGGCCGCAGTAGCATTCATACTCTACAAGAAATCCAAGAAGAGCAAAGCCGCGAAGCAAGCATCGGCACCCGGATCCGGACCCGGACCGCACGATGCCGGGGAGCATCCGAGTGAGTACTATCATCCCGGTGCCGCATGCCCAGGAGGGGAAGGGTATTCGCCACAGCAGCACGATCAGCAATACCTGGCTCAGGGGTATCCAGTGCAGCAGAAGCAGCATCACCCCTTGGAGTTGGATTCCCGGGCGGTAGTGCCTGAGATGGGAGATCATCGTCGTTAGCGAGCGAGTCCATTGTGATATTAGCGATAACTGAAGGATCCTGGACGTAATTTGTATTTCACCTGAGTATTCTTGTCGATACACAGTTTAGTAACTCGAAGAAAGTTCAAGATCGAATTGATAAAACTGGGTTGGAATATGGTAATATCTCAATGTGGCTCTAGGTATTAGCCCGGATACTCTAGTTTGGAGTATTATTGCGGACCTTGTCGTGTCAATGATGAAGAAAAGATACTAACCTTGGAGAAATAATTATCTCTCATTCTACTTGTTAGCTTGGCAACCATCTTAGCGGTCTGGCCCCAAAGTGACATCTTATAGGGAAGTGGATGAGTGTAATTGTCAATGCTTTGGGTCACCCACACCTAAAGAGATAGATAGCATCTATACTTCAATAAACATTTGAATAGCTTTAATTACTGGGGAACTTGGCGATCAAGGAATAGAACGCATTATATTTCCTTGGAAAAGCTGATGATAAAAGCAACGCAAGTGTGCCCTTGAGGCTATCCCTAGTCCGTATTTATTGTATAAGATAATGCCGAAATCCAGAAGCCACTGCTGACTAACTTATCACACCACACCACTTCAATAGTTATGCGCGGGGAGTACCGTTGTCCCGCGAACTAGTAAAGTTGTAATCATACGTCAACATTTCGTGCTGGCTTAGTTAACCTTGTAGTTGCTAACTATCAATCGCACAATGGTTTAAGTTGAAACTGGAGCTAAGTTAAGGTTCAGGGATATGGCAATCCAGACCTAGGATGTGAACTACTACGATTAAATTAATATAACCATACTTAGTTATATAAAAAGGCATTATGCGCTATCCTTAGTACTAACCTATATAAATAAAGATATAAATACCTCGTACCCTAGGCAGATACCCTAGTTAGTTTTCTTCCATAACCATGCTTAATATAGACCTTTAGATCAGACCTAGTAACACTGCATAACTAGTTCTGTAGAGGGACCGTATCGAGACACATATATAGCTATAAAAAATATATACTATTAACTACTAACGTTACAGAAGCTATAATATGCTGGCAGCTGAGGGCCCGTGAGCTGCAAAGCGCTCTGTAGCGAGCGATTGTCTTTGTCCATGGTCGTGTGATGGGGCAGGATGGAAAAGGACGAAGAGCAGACCATCAGCAACCCCTCTGCCGACCCGTCTTCACCTCGCAGCAGGCTGTGATTCTCGCCATCACATGACGTTAGCTGGCGTCCGGGGGTCAGCACTATTCCGCCAATCCGCCAGTAATTGAACAGTCCGAGTAGTCCTGGTGTCACACAGCGTGCCAAGTATAAGCGAGACATGCAGTTGAGTGGTATTGATGAAGTGATGTATCTCTGTCCCATTGAAGTGACTAGTGCCATAGGCAAATTAGTATAAGGGGCTTGGTATATCCTACTTATAGTAATTAACTTCAGATATTTATTTAACTTTTTATATTTGATATAGTTACTTCATGCAAGAATTAACCGTTAAAATTAAGTCGAATATTTTTATCAACTTTGCATTAATATTAATCCTTTTTGGCTAGAGTTTCTTTTTAGTAGCTTCAAAACTGAAGCCCCCGTCGACCGAGGTTTCCAGAACCCTTTGGGAGCGCGACTTAAATGACTTGAAGATGCCATCGCCTGTAAGTTCTGCTTTGTTTTATGCTTTAGATACTGAAGTGGACAATCTGAGTAGGCTCACGTATATGGGGTATTCACCTTACGATTACACTAGGAGATAGGCTATACCTACACTTCCTAGCGTCATTACGTATTATTTAGCATAGGGAATCAAGTGACCAAGGGAGAATATAAATTAATTGGACATAATAACTATCGAAAGAGTGTAACTGTTTCGATCCTTTTTTCTTTCTTGGTTGTTAAACACCCCTTTTTATCTGTTTAGCCACTTAGTGGCTAAGCGTCCTTCTCAGTCACTCAGTCCTTCAGTGCAGGAGTAATTGTAAGTGACGCATATCAGCGCCCAGCTGCGTTTTATTTATTTCTTGAGACTGCGATAGGCTCATCTTGAGTTCGCCATCCGTCTTCACCAGAGCCACCACCGGGTTACAAGTTCTGACAGTCCTTACTGTCCCCAGTTCACTGCTTATAGTGAAGTGGTGTGAGTGGATCACATGAGTAAGCAGGTGCTTGAGCCACTCAGTGGCTATGCTAGCATGGGAGAAAAAAACACCATAAGCGTTGTCCTCGACACCAGCTAGGAGGATCATTACACAAGCAAATACGCAGCAATAAAAATTGATTTTCTTACTCTTATACTTTTGATTAACAGATTCCCCAAAATATAATAGTAATTACTATACTAGGAAGTGTAGGTTCGGCCTATCTTCTAGTATAAGGGCATTATTACATTGAGCCCAATCGTGAACGATTATTTGTAGTTGCCCACTTCAATAGTTATACTATTCTAATACTCTGGGCACCTTCTGCAGACGATATCGCCTCGCTCCCAGGTAAATTGAAAAATGCGGGTCCTACAAGCCTGTACGTTGCCTTTCCATCTTGCCTTCCTTTTCCTCCAGCCTCCTCTCCTGGCACACCATCAACAGGGCGGAGAACAAAATGGATGTCACAACCTTCAAACACAGCTACTTTGTCGCCAATCTTAGTTCGCTTAGACGCTATACCGACACGTTCGCCCTTTGTGACACACAAGCGCCGGTGATGGATATTTTTTATCGCTCTCTTCTGGAAGGCGTGAAACTCGACTGGCGATTTAAATTGAATCAGCTGAGTCGTATCTTCCTCGGGTTCCTCGGATTCTGAAAGCAAGGTGTCTAATTGAGGCTTTATGGTCCAGACATAGTTGATGAATTCGTGGAAACCGGTACGTAGCACCTCGGTTTCTCGGGCGATTTCATCCTCATCGCCAGATGATGGTGTCCCTTGTTGGCTGGCAGTCTTGGAAGTAGGCGTAGTGGTATTAGGAATTGATGATTCAGACTTGGGTCGATCTACTTGCCGCGTAAAGATCGGGTTGAATTTGCTAAGTCGACTAGGTGCATGAACATGAGTAGGATTGCTGCCCTCAATATGCAAGTTCGTTGCTGAGCTTCCTGAGTCTCCCTGGGGACCCAATGTATTGGTATTCTCTTGCATCAACGGAGATGGGTCCAGATCTTGTTTCCGTGGTCTCTCGCGTCTGGTTTTCGGCTGGGCGAGGACATAGAAAAGTTGCTCGAGAACTTCTTCTGGGTCCCCAGTGGTGAGAGCACCAAATGTCATGCCGAGTCCGCTGATTATACTCTCGATAAATCTCCACATGTTGACACCATTTTCAGTCACTTGGAGTGCTTCGAGGACGTTATTGTTGACAACGCTAATATCATCCAGGATAGTCCCAAAGATATTGAGAGTCTGGCTGCTTTCATCCACTTGAATGCGTGTTGAAGTCTTACCCGGGCTCTTACCCGCGTCTACTGGGACAGGCCGTTCCAGATTATCCCAATGCTTAGAGGGGTTAGTATCTGCTTGCAAGATGAAGACGTTGCGGAAACTTCAGGCGGAGAATCCGAAATAGTAGACTTACGGGAACCCACGACGGCCATTCATCCTTCTCGTCGCGAATCCCAGCTTGCAAGAGGACTTCAATTCCTTCATTCCTCTCGACAAATAGCTTGGCGAACTTGACGAAAGTTTGCTCCATAGAGTCCCAGGGCGCGTAACTGACATGTTGAGCAAACGACGCACCATCAGACGTCAGGCCCAGCAGTGCATAGATCTTGTCTCGGGGATCCGTAGCTTCGAAAGTCCCGACCGTCGCCAACTTCTCAATAAGTCTACGCTGAGACCCGCCACGGCCATACCTTCTCAAGATCCTCTCGCGATACATCGTCGTTGCGTTTCCAGATCCTACGAGCCTGTCCTTCAACGTATCCTGGTTGTCCTCATCCGAAGCACACCACGCAGCAATATAACTCATATTCATGACGGCGCTGTACTCGTCCAGGAAATGGTGTGCTATGAAGAGCGGTTCAGCATCTCCTTCGCCATTTGCGAACCAGAAATGGAGGTTGTTGCCCAGCGTGATCTCTTGCCAAATCCATATGCGCCTAAAATAAGGCGATGCGAATATTCTCCGCCAAGAGTCCCAAAGCGGGCTGTCCTGTGGCGGGAGCCCAAAGCTTTCAAGATACAGTTTACCGTCTCTCTGAGCGTTCGCTAATGTAACACTCATTGGTTCATTCTTATTTCTGGAGATTTTCTTCGTTTCCAAGTCGGAAATTGAATTGAACGGTCCAGTATATCGTCCCTGGTTAGATTCCTCCTCTTTTCTTGAAGCTTGATGTTCTCTATACAGCATGCTCGCTTGCATAATCTTGGGAATCAGCTCGTTGATATTGCGCTGATCCTGAGCAGACATAGGTAAGTAAGCGATGACCTTCTCCGCTTGCTGGTACACTCGCTTCATCAAGGCCAGCTGGATCTTTTTCTCTTCGTGGTCACTCTGGTTAATGCAAAGGGCGTCAATCCATAACTTGCGCCCGCTCTGCGGTAGACGTAGCGAGCGCAGCGCCGAGTAAAGGCTCCTGGTTACGCTGATTGGTTTGTCACCCTCGAGGAAGATATATTGTGGGTCACTAAGATCGCCCCAAACGTATGAGAGGGCTTCGTATCGCTGAAACGGGTGCAGTTGGGGCTCCTGTGGGGTAGAGTTCGAGTCCATGTCGAAGTATATTGGAAACTGGGAATCATCCTCGCCGACATGCTTTCCAGTCACGAACGAGAGATTTTGAACCGGGCGTGGGGTAGAATCTGGAAATACGTCATGGTCGAAATCTAGGTCTGATGTGATCAACCCAAAGGAGAGATCGCTGTCGTCTGGATTGCCGGGTGCGAGAATGAGGATGCGAATTGAAGTAGCGTTGGGTAAAGGCTCATATACCCGGTCCGAAGACAAAGGCATCGCGTAGAATGATGAGAGATGGTGCGTAGTGCAGCGCAAATACTTTGAAGCCAAGGAATTCAATCGGTGTTGACAATCGCTTGATTACCATCTCCCAAAGAGCACCGTGTCTTGGCTTTTATTACCTGCAGTATAGGGCTGAAAGGATTCTCAGCTATATGCAGTCTTCGTATAAATGTGGTGGCCTCCTGTTCTACGCCCCTCCCCCTTTTCGGGTTCCATTTCGCCGTCAGCATTGCCGGAATTTGGCCATGACGTGCCTTCAACCCTCCAGCTCACTCTCCTCCTGGTTACACACTCGACATCACTGCCTATTTAGCAGAGGATTTCTACCATTAAAAATAACGCGGCCACAGGAAATATCTTGCATTTTTATGGTATTTCGCACAGCTTTAGTCATCGGCAACGAATACGGGCCAGTTGGTGAAACCACGAAATCGTCAACATCCACAAACAATTTTCTACCACTGTTGCTGTTCTTGGATTGAAGTACGACTTCAAAGTATCTAGTGTCATGAACCACAGATTTTTAGAAGATGGGCAAATGGTGATGTTATAGCTCTACCAAGTCAACGAATTGTGACTCTCCAACCTATAGACGGGATCCGATAAAGGTTGGTAGGCCTGCCACCTGACAAGGCTTTGATTCTTCTCCTGAGATAAAAAAAAGTGTCATGATAGCAACTATGGACTCTCATGCTGAGCGAAGCGAGTGGTGATTTCAGCTAGTCCTCTTGTTCATATTATTTGGGAATATGGTATTTTAGCTCTTAGGCAGGTACTTAATGCCACTATCGGGACAGTTGGAACTTTGACCGACTACACGAAATTGATAATTAGTAAATATTAATATGGGAGTTGAATATTGTCGGACGTTCATTTCTATGCAATACAAAAAGAGTGAAGAGGAACGACCAGACAAGCTCGGAGAAGAAATAAAAGAGGAGGAATGATGCCGTAGTAATCTTACCAATTGTGGTAGGGACGAAGTCTGCGTTCTGCAGAGGTCCGTTGACGTAGAATCCGTAGTACACTTGGTACAGTTCACTGCTGCTGCAGGAGATAACGGCAGCCTTTCCTGTCACTTGTTCGAGCGCGTCAAGGATCTCCGAAGAGGTGTAGGTCTTGGAGCTCGAGGGCGTAATACCAGCGGAGCTTAGTGCACCGTAGGTGTCTAGAGTCTTGAACAGGTCTACGGCCACCTGGAAGTAGTCTGCGGCTTCCTGGCCCGTTGAGTAGTCCGAGTAGCAGTCAGGGTCTAGGGTGCTGACACAAGTCCCGTGCGTTGACCACTCGTGCTCCCAGAACTCCTCGGTAGACTCGCTGTTGCTTTGCCAATACTCCTGCATGTAAGATACGAGGTCCGACTTGCCGGCATCTTGGAGTATACTTGTGATGTCGGTATACGCGCGGGCCGAATCGCAGCTCTCCTCGTAAGTCCCGTCACAGTTGTCTGGCCACAGCCCATGGATTGTCCAGGAGTCGTCGGGCCCTGTGACGGGATCTGTGTCCCAGAATTGTGGCTGGAGGAATAAGCCGCCGGGTGTATTGACGCAGCAAGAATCGGCAGAATCAGCGTCCGAGGAGCAGCTGTCAACGGGGCTTGAGCACGTAGCAGCAGCAGCAGTAACGAAAGGGGCAGGGATTGTGAATGCACTGGCGAGCGGAAGAGCCGCAAGGGCCACGGGGATCATCTTCGCGACCATGATGTTTTCCAGAAATGCTCTTACGCTTGCTCATGAAGTTGCAAAAGGGACCGGAGGAGGAGGGGGTTTTACTGCTCCCAAGTTGAAACAAGCAAATGAGGCAATAGGATGAAGGGGCTCGAGACACAGGAAACAGCATCATGCCACGGTTCTGATATTTGTACCTATGCCGCCATCACTCTCGAGGGTCCCAAGTGGACTCATTATCGCATTCGATCCAGGGGCAGGTCGGATGGCCATCTACTCACCTGCCAAACCGAGATCTGAACCGAGATGTCTCCCACGTATTAGATAGGATGTATTATGGATCAAGCTTAAGAGAGACGCCTGTCAGTGTTGATCACAGGGTTCGAGACGCGTGAATGATTGGTCAATCTCTGGAGGCCGAATCTCTCAAGTGCCGGTGTCCGCCATCTAGTCCGCAATGCTTGTAATGCTGTCCGTAAAGAAGCTCTTACAAGCCACCCGCTGATCGGCATGGCGGCGTGGCCTTCCCGATGTGGAAGCGTTGACACTGGTGATCGCCAGGCGATCTGCGGTTTGATCAATTAGCGGCATAGCCGGCTTTGCATGGGTACACGGTCATCTTGTCAGGGACCAATTATGTAGCCGAATATCTAGACCAGCTGAGGAGGTCAACGAAATGAAACGCCGAATTTAAACCTGTTGCGGGTAAAACCGTTTTGGTTGGTCGAGCTGATTTTCTTGCTCTCTCCGCCGGCGATGACAGCCAGATCGACAGGGTCAAACAGAACCTGAGAGGGCATGATAACTGGGATCATGTCTCCATGCCATTTGTGTCGTATATATTGTCATAGAGGGTCGACATTGAGATTTTAAGAAATAAAATAAATAAAGCAAGAAAACCAAACGTTCAGCACCTGATTGGTAGATAGCATAGATAAGTGTCTTACTAGGTAGTTGGTACCTAACCTACATGCAGGTAGGGCAAGATGTTCGAAAGCGAGAAACAAATAAGAATTGTCCAGTTTAAATCCCGGCTACTGTTTTGGTAGTCTGTTTTTCGCTGCGATATCGGGGCCCGAGGTCTCGACTATTTTGAAGGCAACCAAGCATTCCTTGGGGTGTAGCCAGCGATGCTGATAAGTCACATTACATTGTATCTAGATTAGATATGCTGATTAGATAAGAACAACCCCTCCAACCCGCCAACAGCATGGCAAGTTGTCCTCAACACGTTCAACGGGATGCGATTGCGGGGTTTCAACTCGTGTGCCGTGACTCACCCAAATTTCTACTCGCAGCACTCATCTTTTCCTTTTCTGTCTACAATTGAGAAAAACGCCATCGCACCATCCGCACCCCACAACCCACTCTCTCCTTGCAGCAATACCCGATTCACCACCGGTCGCGGCGATGGCGACCATCTACATCGACGAAGAGACCGGCAAGGACGAGCCTGGCCAATTGGGCTCCGAAACCTCGGCCTTCAAAACCCTCCAATTCGCCTATCTCCAGCGCCCCTCCGAAGCCCAGTACCTCGTGCGATCACCCGCCTCGGAGTCGGACACCGACGTCGTCGACGGCAAGGTGTGGAAGCCCGCGGCGAAGTCCGCCTTGAAGAAGGCCGTCAACTATTACGAGCAGCAGAAGAAGAAGGCAGCGCGCGAGCAGGAACTCGCCGCGAAGCGCCGGCAGGAAGAGGAAGAACGCAACGCCGTGTTGTTGAAGGCCAAGGAGATCGTGCTCGAGGATGACGCCAGCCTGCCGCCGCCTATCAAGATCAAGCTGGATGAGGTCGGCGACCACATCAAGCTGCGCAGCCTCGACGATGCTGCCAGCCAAGGCACGCGCGTCCGGGTCTTTGGTCGCGTGCACCGTGAGCGCAAGCAGAAGGATGTGCTGTTCGTCACCCTCAGGGACGGCTATGGCTTCATGCAGGTCGTCATCTCGGGCAAACTCGCCAAGACATACGAGGCCCTGACCCTCACCCGTGAGACGTCGATGGAGATTTACGGCGAGATGCGCCAAGTCCCCGCCGGAGCGAGAGCACCTCTCGACCGCGAGCTGCACGCCGACTTTTACAAGATCCCGAACCACTGGCGAGCTGCCGGCGGCGAAGATGCCATCACCAACAGAGTCACCGCCGACACGGACCGCTCCACCCTCCTCAACCTCCGCCACCTTACCCTTCGTGGCGAAGGTGCCTCTTCCATCATGCTTGTTCGAGATGCTGTCGAGTTCGCATTTTCTCAGGCGTTCAGAGAGCTGAAGATCCGGAAAGTCAGCCCGCCGGCCCTTGTTCAAACTCAGGTAGAAGGAGGTGCCACCCTCTTTCAGCTCGGCTACTACGGCGCCGACGCCTATCTTACCCAGTCTTCTCAACTTTACCTAGAGACGTGCTTGCCGTCTATGGGTGACGTGTACTGCATTGAGAAGTCGTTCCGCGCCGAAAAATCCTTGACGAGACGGCACTTGTCCGAGTTTACCCATGTCGAGGCCGAGTTAGACTTTATCACTTTCGACGACCTGTTGTCCAACATAGAGCATATGATGTGCCGCGTCTTGGAGATCGTCATGGCCGACCCAGCTATTGCCGGCTACATCAAGAACCTGAACCCGGATTTCACACTACCAGAGAGACCTTTCATGCGCATGAAGTACTCCGACGCCATCCAGTGGTTACAGGATCATGATATTGCCAACGAGGAGGGACAGCCCCACACCTTTGGAGACGATATCGCCGAAGCAGCTGAGCGTAAAATGACGGACGCCATCAAGCGACCTATCTTCCTAACCCACTTCCCGGCCGGCATCAAGGCATTTTATATGCAAAAGGACCCGGATGATCCGCGCGTCACGGAAAGTGTGGACTGTCTCATGCCTGGTGTTGGTGAAATTGTTGGAGGTTCGATGAGATTAGACGATTACGATGCATTAATGGCAGCATTTGAACGTGAAGGCCTCAATCCTAGCACGTACTACTGGTATACCGATCAGCGGAAGTGAGTACACGCACGCAAATTTCTTAAGGAGCATGAGATATTAACGGTTTGGCATAGATACGGTAGCTCTCCCCACGGCGGCTGGGGGCTTGGACTCGAGCGTTTCCTGGCTTGGTTGTGTAACCAGCACACTGTTCGGGATTGCTGCCTGTACCCTCGATTTGCAGGCCGCTGTGCGCCTTGAAAGCCTCCGTCGGTTCTGCGTCAAGTCTACCTCCTAGACGTATGAATGGAAGCAATTGGCTGCAGGATGGGGCCCTGCATCCCAAACTAGCACTCGGACGCTGAGTAATCGGCGCCGCTTCATAGCGTGCGTAGAACACTACATAGATCATTGACTGTACAATAAGCGTACCTAGAGATAGTGAAGGACACAATGTTCACTAGTTATGAAGATTACGAAATTAATACTCACGTATGTGGGCTCCGTGTGCATCCCATCTTGAATGCTAGCCGCGGGATGCACCTGCGAGTAGACCAAATACACAATGCAGCGAGGCTCATTGTAATTGTTTCTGCATTGTTAGAAGCATCCAGGAAAGCAGATGGATATGCCTGCGCAATAATAGCACCAGTTGTCAACAAAATTGTACAAGGCTACTCCCTCCAATGCAAAGCGCAGGTAGTGAATGGATAGAACGATGCAAACCGGCGACGTTTAGGGGCATACACAGAATAATTCTTAAGGGTTTTTGAACCCCGGTAATCTAGCCAACCGCCTACGGAGTCCAGATTTGCCTAAAACCTAGGAGTATCGTAGAAGGCTCTATAGTGGTCGGGGCCGATAGAGTTCACGGTAAGACGGTAAGACACGAGGTCTGATGCAACGGTTGTCCCGGAGTCGTCTGAGAAGAGATGATGTCTAGCTTCCTCGGCAACTTTGGCTAGGTGTCCGGATAATACCCGGTCATACCGGAAGCCAGGGAAATCGGAGGGCGAATTTTCCCACAAGGCGGCGGCGTTCACGGCAAGCTATTCAGGTCAAGGGTGAGACACGAAGTTGCACCGCGAAATTTCATGATGGCTGAGGTGATCAATGAAGGCAAGATCGGTTCATGCGATCTGAGCGATGTAAATGCCAGGACGATTCGCCGAGCACATGCCGTACGCCCCTGCGCTGCCGCCGAGGTAAATAGCAAGGAGAGCGAACTTACTGATGCCGAGTAACGAGGCTTCAATAGATGTTGGACAAATTCCAGGTCGGGGAATTCCTATAACTACCAGAAGTACTCCGGGTAGGTCTAGACCAGTAGATTAGTGAAGCAGCTCGCTCGTCACGCTTCGGCTTTTGATTCTGATATACGCGGAGAAGAAATAGACTACGGCTAACGTAGGTGAAGTTCATATTCATTATTGGAATACATTACCTCCGAGCAGCGATTGGTGCACCTATCTGTCTCACCTCTCTCCCTGACTTCCCCATCGGGGAAAACAATTGAAGACAGATGTCTTAAACAGGATACCTGCGGTAACAAAGACTAGAGATATCAACATCTTTATGAATCTTGGCAAGCCGCTTCCAGCCTCACACCAGCCTGCCTCATCTCGTAGTTCCCTCCTACTATGCCCGGCTGATTAATAAGCTGTTTTTTACAAGAAAGCATATCGCCTAGAAATTTTGAAGAGCCAGTATACAAGCCTCAGGACTGGAAGTTCTGGGATCCGAAAATGAAAGCCTAGATGCCACCTGCGACACACATGAAGAAGCTTCTTACGTGACCGCCCTGGGGGAAAGTAAGCTTCTGACCCCTATTCTTTGAGGTGTAGAATGCGGGTAGTTCTGTCGGGTTTCCCGCCGAACATCTCCTCTCGTATTGAGCTCTCTGACTTTTTAACTTCGAGCTCCTTGATCAGCTTGCATTCCATCCGCTCTCAGCGATGGAGCCCGTCGGCGTCGTTCTCACCTGGGGCTTGGTCTTGAAACCGGCCAAAGGGGCTTGCAATAAACAGGTCTATGAGCCGGTTTTAGCATGCACTAAATTTCGGATGGTAATAAATCACAAGGAGGACAGCATGAGACCTTTTGTGCCGAAAACCTTTCCAGTCATTTGAAAGGACTTTGTCGGGGTTAAGGGGCTAATGTATACTTGTGCGAACTTTACTTTTACTAATATAGAGGCAGTAACAAAGCTGAACTTTCCCTGCAGGTCTTTAAAATATGTAATACAAATTGTGTATTGAAGTGGTGTGAGTGAGAAAAGAGTGGCTTTGTCTACAGAAAGCATAAAAAACACCAAAGACAGTGCGTCGCCATTATGTATCAGGAATCATCAGATACTTCTTAGCTAGCATTCGCGTTGGGACGAAAATTTTATATTTTCTCATGATGGCTTGGTTCTCTAATACTAATTGCTGAATCTATGCTACGAAGTGTAGGTTCGGCCTATCTCCTAGTATAAGGGCAAAGTGAGTGCCCCTAATGTGCTGGTGCGACCTACCTACTTACAATTGCCCACGTCAGTATTGAATATGTACGTATCCTTAGACGGATCAAGGGCCTAGGACGCCGCCCATGAGAGTCCGTTCAGGCGTACCCCAAGAACCAGGCTCGCCTCTTTTTTTCGTGGTGTTATAGCATTCGGTCTCCCCCCTATCCAACTGCGCTTGCCATTGCTCCGATTTAGTGTACGCCCCTATTTTTCTCGAGACAAAGCGCAATAGTACCCAGAACATCTCACCATGACCTTCAAAGTCAGTGAGCCACTCTTTATCCTTGGGATGTCGCACGTCGCTGAAGAGTTCGAGGTATGCATGGCACATCTCATGCAGAAGAGTGTAAAGCAACTGGTCAAAAGGCCGCTGCTCGCCTTTGCTGCTATTAATGCGCCACATTCTAATAGTGGGTGACGTTTCCTCCCGCTTATATTTACCGGACAATTTATCCTCATGAGTCCCGTCCATGACTATTAAGCGCACGAGTCTGTTTAACCCCGATGGCCCTTCTACTTTTCTGGTGAGGAGCGAAAGGAAAAACATGTGGTCAATATCGGCCTGATATTTCTGAAGCGTTTCTTCCAGCTTGGCAGTGCTCATGCTCTTTAGATCGATTTTTTGGTCATGGCGGTACCACTCCACGAATCGCCTAACCCGATCCGAGTATGGGTCTTGAACCGCCAATGAAGAGGTCGAAACTAGCCGAGTTATCGCCTGTGCATCGTGCGGTGTGTTGGTTCTCGAGGACTTACGTGAGTTTAATGTTGGGTCTTTCCACCAGTTATCAGCTATCGCCTCTAGAGTTTTGACATCGGGATGCACGTAATTCGACATTGCTTCTTGTTCTGGGAGGATGTTATATCTTGGGATAGAAGTTGAGGGTTAGGCGTATTATTGTCCAAATATGTTAAAACACTCTAATGGGAGGTTCTTGTTGTTAATTTAAAATAGCGTCATAACAAATATCTTTATGTCTATATATAGCCGTATATAATGCCTTTCACCAAGAAAGAAGATTCACGGATAATCGCTTTGTCCTTAAACAACTTTATAGTCTTAAAACATAACCGCCTATTTATATTTTTAAACAAAATATAGAAATAAAGTTAGTACTTAACCTTAGGTATATACCTAATTGTGCCCCTGACAGGTTGTATAGGGCTGGTTAAATCTTTTTTCTTTTCTTTAGCCAACTAGCTATTAATGTAGTATCTACTAGGTTGGTTATTCTTCGTAAACTTCGATACTTTTGAGCCCTTTTTATAGACTATATGTTATATGTTGGGCTATCACAGAAGACAAAGCTCCATTCCGAAAGCGAACTTTGTATTGGAATCTAAGTATGAAGAAAGAAAAGGAAAGCTAATTTTGTAAGGGTGTGTTTGTTACAGGTCCTTTTAGGGGGATTTGTAGGAGGTGTGGGCAGCTGTTAGGTAACTGTCAGGTGGCAGCCAGTTTAGTGTACAATATATCCCACGCTCTGCAACGGGCTTTAAGGTCATCCAAGTAAGGTGATCGCCAGCTTCCCCATTTGTTCGGGCGTCTCCGCAGTGCTCCGGCTCGGCGGATGCGAGCAAGACCAAGGCTCGGACGTCACACTACCTATACGCCCGACATACGTGTTCTTGCATGATAGCACTGCCAAAGGCAATAACCCTCACGTAATATTCCCTGCATGATAACACCGCTAACGGCAATAAGCCTCACGTAATATTGTCTCTGAAAAGTCGGTCGCTGTGCCTTGTTGGCGCCTGATTATGGCTGTTTTGTTCTCTGAGTCCTATCGAGTCCCGAGTGGAATGGGGCGTAGCACGTTATAATGAGCGTTTTGCTTCAAGCACTCGTCCCTGACAAGGGTGTTCAAGGATTGTTTCAGACACGACTAGTTCACCTGCTCTGTCAACATGGGGTTTGCAACGTTACAAATCAAAATCATGTGCCTCGATAGCATCTTAGCTTCCATCCAAGGACCAACATTATGTTGTCCCCCTTCAATTTCCACTTGGCTCTACATCCGGTTGGATGGCTACTCCAGGATGTAAGCAGCTGCCAGAAACGACGGCCTTCCCCATGTTAATCGGGAGAGGTATCGGCTCACCCTATTCGATAACGCAGGTATTATCATAGCTAACAATAGGGTCTTTTTAAGAAATGTCCATAATATAAGTAAACGTAATCCTCTTAGTCTCAGGGCTATAGAATGAGAACAGAGTCGCAAATACACCACAACTCCTCTTTGCCAGCCATAATCACAGCCACCCATTATGAAGGCTCTTCTCGTTACCCTGGGCGCAGGACTTGTCGCTGGTTTCCCAAACCTCTCTGGGAAACCTCAGTCTCGTGTGGTTCCAAAGATTGAGCTGACCAATGTTACCAAGGTCAATATAAACAGCGCAAAGTCGGCGAAAGCCTCTGCGCGCAGTATTTTCGGCCCCTTCATGGGTGTAAACTTCCCAGACCCCTCAATAATCTCGGCGAACGGGCTTTGGTATGCGTTCGCGACGACATCCAACGGCAAGAATATCCCTTTCGCCACGTCGAGAGACGACTTCCTTGGGCAAGGCTCCGATACATTTACGTGGACACTCGGCACCACCGACGCGCTACCGAACGCTGGCGCTTGGGCAGCCGCGGAGAAGGGGATCTGGGCACCTGATATCCAGCTCAACGACGACGGGACGTTCGTCATGTACTACACAGCCTGGAAGAATGGCGGCACCCACTGCATTGGCGTGGCCACATCAGCCTCAGTCACGGGGCCGTACACGCCGCAATCCACACCCCTGATCTGCGACGATGCCGGTGGTGGCGCTATCGACGCCGCGGGGTACGACGACGGCCAAAACCGCTGGATTATGTGGAAAGTCGATGGCTCTGCGCTAGGCGGACTGACTACCGTAAGTAGGAAAAGATGATATAGCCAGCATATGTAGTATATCTAAGTTAAAATTACTAGTGTGTGAACACGCCGACGGGATCGATCTACTACCCGACCCCCATCATGATCCAGCAGATGCAGCGGGACGGGATCACGCTTGTAGGCAGCCCGTCGAAGATCCTAGACAACGTAGGCGCCAACAACGACGGCATCGTTGAGGCCCCCTCGCTCTACAAGATCAGCGACGGGAACTACGTTCTGTTCTACAGTGCGCACTGCTTCGATGACGATAATTACGATATCGAGGCCGCTTTCTCGTCGACTATCAACGGAGCGTACACCGACCGTGTTATCGTCATGAACACTGCAAACCCCTACGGAATTTATGGGCCTGGGGGCCTTGATCTTGACCCTAATGGGGTCACTGCGGTGTTTCATGGACGTCTTAATCCGAACGACCCGAACGGTGCCCGTCAGCTGTTCAGTGGCGACATCAAGATTACCAGGGGGTCTGTAACCTACTGAGAGGCTTGAAGAAGTCCCAAACTTGTCGCACGGAGGAGTGGAGTTGCGATCTAGTGGAGAAAAGGGACCAGTGCATATTCCATGTATGATCACCAGTGGTGTATTCGGATGATCTAAGGTCTAAGTTCTAGGTATAACAAAGGGAACGAAATGAGCTGTATATATACAGGATCTCTCGGAATAGCGCTGATCCGTTCGGGTGGATCCCTTGGATCCACCTAACCGTGACAACTTGTATTGTCATGGGTGGTTATCCCAGAGTGAAGGTTTGTCACAAGTAGGTCACTGGTAGATAGAAGGGTATAGGTAAGGGCTCAATTTCATTGATTCCTGACCTTCTTCCCCCAAGTATTTTTGGGGAGAAGTTGGTCTTTATATAAACATATCCTAGAATACAGACCCACATAGGTAGCTTCTACCCACTGGTGACCCTGGTCCCTGACATGTAAATAGTCGAGAAGAGTATGATGGGGTAGTTTAGATATAAATAGTTTCTGTGTGAATAAGAGCGCTGCTCTGCGAAACATCCGCCTCGATCAGTTGTTTCAAGCTAGCGGAGATTGAGAAAATGACCGACCCGGACAAGCTCTACACTATCTATGTTCCTGATCGGAGTATTATCGTAGCCGTTATCCTTAAATAGGCCCGTAGAGATATCAAACGCTGGACAGCTCAGGGTCTCGTTTATTCTCCTAATGAAAAAGCGCGTTCCGGTGAAAAGTTCCAGGCCCACCTCCGGAATAGTCTCCCAGACAACATGATTGCCCACGCCGTGGATTGTCTCGGAACAATTAGCATTACTGATATCGGATAATATCCACAGAAAACTGGTCAGACATAGATTGTTGCCAATTGATGTCAACACGCGGTTGGCACCACCTATATTATCCCAAGCCCATTCACTTTCATAGTTATAAATAAAATATCCGGTGTGAAGGAACCTTTTTATAGCTTAACAAACTATTGTTTGTTTTTAACGCGGCGCTTTAAGAGATAAAACTAGGATTAGCTATTAATGCTAGGATATTCTGCTTAAGGTTTACTGACTAGACATTATATAAGCTGAAAATTATGTTTTGAAGAGCGGTAAAGGTTGTGTGGAGTTTGGGAATGGAACTCATAGGCCCATTAAAGTAAAGCACCCATGTCCTTCGGGACCCATAGCAAAAAGACAATTCACTCTGGCACAGTTGCACTGGAGAAAAGCTTGTCTATCCTTTACAGGAATATATAAAAGCTCTGTTGCTTTTCCGTGTCGCTTTTCCGTGTAAAATTACAAAAGTCAGAAACCTAAATCTGTTTGACAAATACTATAACTTGATAAATTCAACCGTCAGCATGAAGGAAGAAAGCGAGGATAAACGACGCCTAGGGGATCTATGGACTCTTCCACCCGAAAGCCGAAACTTCATCTACGAGTTTGTTGTGTGCGAGCCGCCTGAGTGGGAACGCCCTCACTTTATCAACCCCTCCGCCTATATGCTCGACGAGCCTCCACTAGAGAATCACTATCAAGCCCCTTTGATGGAATCGTTATTGTGTCAAGGCCGAGTCCGGAATATACTGAGAACGCTAAAGCGAACTAACTATTTACGTACTAGCGTAGGATCAAAGGTTTCCTAATTAGGCGTACAGGAACTTTTAGTCCAACTTTTTTTTTTCTGCGACAACAAGACCTTACGTTTTACTCATTTCATTCGCTAAAAACGAAGGCATTCTGTTTTTTTTTTATTACGGTGCTCTAGTGGGGTCAACACGCCGATGGCAAAGCGGCGGCTACAGGAAAAGGGCGGGGGACCGCTGCACCGCGACAATGAGTCAGCAGACCAGACACCTTCGTACCGAGTGTTCAATATTGCTTTTCGTTCCATTCTACTCATAACGTTAGGTTTTCTGTTTCATTACTTCGTAATATAAACAATCTCGGGCCATACTAATAGTTTGCTTTTTATGAGTCTAACTTCGCAGCAAGCAAACTAAGCTATCCTAGGCCAACCTATTTAAAGATCATGCGTCCCACGGAGAATGCTCCACATCCTCGCATCCATACTTTCCCATGTTAAAAGTGCAATTAGAGGATGATTTAACTGTTAGATTGTCCTGTGTCTCGAAAGTCGCTCATATGCCTCAGACCTATTGTCTTGTAGTACTTCGCCAATCTCCGTACTAGGTTCGACCTCGAGGCTTGGAGTCTGTGATACTTGAATTGGAGGAATTTGTGGCGCATGTTCATGAATTGGGCTCGGGGAACCCTCGTCATGTACATGCTGTAAGCTCAACAGCTCGGTGCTTTGATCATGATCAAGTGGTGTGATTGACTGTGGAATCTCGTGATCAAATTGACTCTCCCCCGCAGAGTTCCCCTCTTTGTGGGGCGAACTTAGTACAGGGTGTTTAGGTTTTGAAATGTCTAAGCACCCTAGGAAGTCGTCAGGCGCGGTTGTCGGGACCTCTCCTGTGCCTTTTGACCAAGTACCGAAACCGAGTTCTTCGTGAGCTAGACGTTGAAGCTGTAAAGTGGCGTTGGTAGTCCATTCTAAGTAGGCATGTGTTTTGAAGCCCCATTTCTTGTGGAGTAGTTTCGATATTGGCTCCAACAAGTAAGATGTTAAGATGATTAGACTGCCGACGACGAAGGTGAATAGAAGGCCAAAAATACTGAATGATGCATAGGCCGTACTTCTGATTTTCTGTTGGGGGTTTTGGTTAGGAGGAATGATAAGGTAATAACCTAGACGAGGATTAAGTGAATAGAATGAAAGCTCACTCACTTGGTTATTGCACAAGCTCTTGGAATTCGGAGCTGTAAAGCCCCTGCGGAGTTGGAGTTGGGATGCATCGGGTGGATTAAAATATACCATGTCTAGAAATGCAGCTTGGATAGATGCTTTCACAATATCCGACCAGTAAATCACATCTAGTTGCCATTGGTTCGAAGGGAGCGGACCTTGGAGACCGGCTGATAAAGAATTCTTCGAAGCCAAACTTTCTGATCCCAATTGTGCTAGAATCTCGTAGAGCGACGCATATTGATTATCCCTGAAAGCGGACATGAAAAAATTAAACTGGCCTGCACTCGTAGTGTTAGCGGCGTTGGCTATAAAATAATCAAAGGTAGTGTTGAAGAAATGCGCAGCGCCTGAAACAGCGTCCCGAATGCTTGCTAACGGTCCACAGTGTTGTGTATCCCTAGAGCAAAACTGGTACTGGTCGACACATCCGAGTGGAGATGCTGGATCCAGGGGAAGGTATATCGCTGTTGGATCAACTTCACTACTAGTCGACGTGAAGATATTTGACCGTGTAGGCGACACGCGATACCACTTGTCTGTTGAAGGGGCTACGTGTATAACTCCTTCTCCAGACAAGAAAATAAGTACAACGTCTCCGTCTTCTCTGAACATAGGATCGATTGGGATAAAGTCAGAGAGAGGGCTAATTTTTTTTATCTTCCACAAGGTATAGATATGGGCTATATGCTCATGTTAGCCTAGAAGTTGGCCGTCCTGTGGTTAAACGCTGGAGTTTCCTCATAGATTTGCTCTTCGTAGCAAGTGGGGACAATGTGTCAAAACCGGATTTTAATAACAGAGTTTTTGGACTTACGATATGCCGTAGTTCGCAGTGGAGAATGAAAAGTCAGGTGACAAAGTCAGTACATATTGGGACTCAACCGATTGGGCTGCAAACACATAGTCCTTCTCTCCAGAAGGGGCCAATACGCTTCCGTAGTGATATAGGGTAAGATTATCGCCCAACGCGCTCGTCTCACTTGTGAATCCTGTTGTTGTGATTGGTGCACAGTGGAAAACGTTCCTAGCTAGTATCCTATCTTTAGCAGGATAGTTATGGCCGAGATGTTCGTGGCTATTGATGTAACCCGAATCGATACGTATGTTGGTTGAATTGGACCGACACATCTTATCCTGAAAAGGGCATGTCGCTTTATTGTCGATGAAGCTTTCAAGTTTCTTCGTGACAAAACGCCCGCAGTCAAGTGTTCCTGCGGTATCATTCGAGTAGCATTGTTGAGCATAATTTGCTGCGTTGTCGATTGTCTCTGCTCTGTTGGGCACCAGTGCAAAAAGTTGCTGTGGAAAGCTGACTTGTCCATCTGGATCCTGTACTTTCTTTGGATCGATATACCCACAATTGAAACTATCGATCAAAACTTCGGTGCCAACGGCGGTAGAGATCTGGGAAGACAAACCGCCTGCAACAGCGAAAGCGGAGATACAAACTGCAGCAACGGTGATGATGAGCAGGGGTGCGAAGCGATCACTCCTATGTCGGTTGGCCCATACCAGCCGCAGTAGTTGCTGAATTCCCCCCTCTGGTGTGGCGGAGTTTCGTAGTATGGCTTGCCGTTGGTGATAAACGGCCTTTTGCGTGGTGGTCGTGGCATATTGTCGGTGAAAGGCAAAGCAGAGAATCCTCCAGAAACGAGTTGATATAAAAGCTATGAAGAATGCGGTAAAGGCGATGAGAAGATTAGCTTCTTGACGTCTAAGGGTCAAAGTAACGCCTAGGTTATGACCGCGAGACCAATTGGTCCAAACACCGAGGTACACCGGATAGTGATCGACCCTACTCGAATTGCCCGCCATGATAACAATGTATGAAGTAGTGTATAATAATGTGGCAGGGTTGATGAGAAGCCCCTTAAACTGGAGTACAGCTAGGAGAGCTTGCCAGTACTTTATATTCTTTCAGCTTCGACTTTGTGAAAACGGACTGAGCTCTTGTCTGCCTCGTCCGAACATGTTAATGATGCAATCTAGTTCTAATGAAACACTATTTCGGATAGGCCGATAAACCGCCGCAACATAGCTTTGCTAATTCTGGTTGTATTATTCCCTAGGTAGGCTGACGCCCCGATCTACGAGATATCAATTTGCCACATTGAATGTTGTTTTCCTACACAGAATAATTATACGATGAAATTTGAAACGGCGCCTGGGGGCCGTACGGTAGCTTTCGGCGCTGACGTGAAAACGTCACAGAAGACGGTCGGAACGGTGCTAGGCGTTTTGATATTGTGGCGAATAGGATGTGGGAGAGGCTATTATGGTAAAAATATTCCGCTGAGGTAGTATCACAATCAGGTTTAATATTCACGAAATCCTACGGCATACAAGACCGTCTGGCAACCAAGCCCCAACTATGGCCAGAATTCTCGACAGTGAACAGAAAAGAACATATGGCCTCTTTCTGTTGTTGCTGTACCGCCTGATAATCGTAATTGCTACTCTATACCTATGGTAATGCCCTTTCTGCACCCAGAAGCTGTCAACTTCGCAGCCTAGACACACATGCGGGAGCCCTTGAAGGGCTGGCAGACAGATTTGCAACCACTTGTAGACCACGGCTGAGACACTGGGTCGCAGCCGAAGGATTGGTGTTGTTGTACGAGGACGAGCCAGCATGGGTTCCCCTTTTCGAGCCTGTTAAGAGGGGGGCAGCATTATCACCAGGTAAACTATAGCGGTTGAGGCAGTTGGTGATTATTTAGCCCCAAGCGACATTAACATAATATAGGTGATCTTGTCAGTCAATAGCTACTAGTATGAAGATTATTCCGTACTTGGGCGGGGATATCTATCCTCATCTCTGATATCGCTGTTCTCATGTGCCAGACTCACGATACGGGTGCCATACCCTGCAAATGTTGTAGCTTGTCCAACGATGATACTCCTTTGCTGTAGGCCAGTTAGAACATCTATGCATAGCAATTTCTTGAGGTAAGGGATGCAAAATTGGTCAAGGAATAAGAAGGCTGCTAAAGTGGTGGTTGGAATAACATCTTTCTTAACAAACGCGGTCGAGGGAAAGAGGTATTATTATGATAGATTGGTAATGATAGTACCCAGACCTAGACCTGGCCGAAGTTTCTTCATAGTTGTTGCATAAAGGAAGTACTTATATTTCTTTGACAAAATTATGCCAAGCGTGACCGGCTCCTCCTAGTATAAAGTACTGGGGGTCTTTGGTTACAGCATATTCTATCCGCGCTTGGGCCGCGAGAACCTGTTTCTACCAATTTATAGATAGAGTCTGTATCAATCAGCTTTCAGCTGTAGGGTACCCGGTGAAAAATTGGCTACAAAACTGCGAGGGAACGGGTGAGCCCGAATGGCATTCTATTCCATCGGAACAGGCCATTCCTTCACATATTACTTATTATTTCTTAAATTTTATAAACTACTTCTATTCAAAGTATACTGCTACTATACTTTCTATAATATTTTTTTATCCTTGAAGTTATAAGTTATAAAAGGTTTTAATTTAAAATATTCCAATTCTAAGGAAATTCCATACTCTCTTTGCTTTCGCAGCATTACGCCCCCAATTAATGGTCATAGATAGCGGTCTGTTCGTGTAAAGTTTCTCATTGGGGCACGCCGTAATTTATTCGAATACGATGTAAGCTAGACCGCAAGCTAGACCCGAATGTTGTGTGAAATCGAGGTTTGCTTTTTGGTCCTCATACCACGTGGGAGAGCTCCATTATCCCATCTTTGTGTATCGCCCCCTGATCTACTCGCCCCCAATTGAGCGTATCGTGACACAGCTTCTAGGAGGGTCTGAGCACCTGTTACATTAGCATATATGAATATCCCATGATCAAGGCGGCAATTGTGGCAGTCGTCTGGGTCGCAGGACCCCGGCATGATGACTAACGCCCGTACATGCCAAGACTGCTATTTTCGACATGTGATTGTCTTGGCGCTCTTGACCGAAACCGCGATTTTCTTGCTAGCGTCTTTTCGTTGAAGCACCTGCTCAATATGCAACTCGGGATATGCGCCGATTAAGCTGAGTCGCTCAGCTCCGACCTCATGGTAACGGATGGGTTGAATATGTCGGCCAGACCCCAACTTCAGTCGCATTAATCTCGAGCCCGAGTAGGTCTGGAGGCCGTGAATAGCAGCCCTAACCGTAAAAAACATGCAAGTTAGGGGTTATGTACAGGAACCGTGATTACGGACAGACCCGAGGCAGAACTTCTGGATGACCACGCAGGTCTTCTAAATGGAAGATTCAAGGTGATCCGGCAAAGGCAGTAATCCCACGAGCTTGTGACAAACTAGTAGATACCGCCAAGGACCCCCAAGTATAAGCACTTTATGATCTTCTGGGACTGCTCTTCTGTGTTGAAGTGGGCAACTGTGATTAGCTGTCTACAATCCGTAGAAGCATTACAGTGCCCCTATACTAGGAGATAGGCCAAACCTACACTTCCTAGCATAGTAATCACTCAGTTCTCGTAGGGAATCAATTGATCAAGTAAAAAATATAAGAAAAATCAATTCATTTGCAGTCCTGGCTAAGTGTGTTCTGTCCGTCTAAAACTTTCGTGGAAATCAACGCCCTTGGTGTTTTTATCCCTGTACGAGCACAGCCACTAAGTGGCTCATGCGTGTACTAGACCCCTTTAACCTAGCCCCAGTAGAAATTGTTAAGAAAGGAGGGCCCGGCACTGGGAAGTAATAAAAACAAAATCTACAGCTCTAGCGCCTCTTAACACTAAAGCAGTATTTCAGCAGGAAGTATCTCGACAGACTGCCTTAATTGAACGTGTCGATAGGATTTGGTATAGTCAATTGCGTCCCTCGAACTCCTTACGTCTACGGTTCTGCGACCATACCTCATGACCGTATGCCACCCCCTTCTCTTATGTTCGGTACATAGGCCACCATCGTTGGGAAATCTCTTGGCTCTGAATGACTGTCATTCGAGATAGTATCCCCATTCTAAGTAGCCTATAGTAGAAGGCTGGCCATATCTCTCAACTCCAGTATTCTTCAACTCGGCGATTGTCGCATCGGTTGGTCGCTAGTCGTTGACATGCAAATAAAATCTACAGGAATCGACAGAGTTCGCCATATCTATATCCCAGACAGGGACGCGGTAAAAGGCAGCAATAAAAGTTACTTGGTATGGGAAGTCCTCACTGTTATCCTCGAACCACACAGCCGCGGTCTCTAACGCAGGCATACGGGCGCAGCATCGAGCAAATGCTACAATCATTGCATTCAACTTTTCGTCATCTGGGACCAACGTGAGCTTAGAGTACTCGTATGTTTTTGGAGGCATGATGATTTGCTCGTGATCATCATAATAGTCTTCGGCCTCCTCGCGTCCTTCCTCCGTATCTGCGTAACCGGGTGGTAGCTGGGTGCAATCGATCAAGCCCTCAGGTAGATGTAGCTGGGAGACTTGGGGCCGAAAAAGCCAGCGTCCGTCGGGGCTGCAAGGTAGGACTTTAACGCTTAATATGGTCGTGTACTGCCAACACGGCTGTTCCTCTACGGCTGGCCCAGAGCTTGGCGGGTCGAAGAGAGATGGATGAAATGGGCCTTCAAGCGAGATGTCGGTGCAGTGCCTTGTTAGTTCCCGAATGGCACAACTCACAGGGTCGTGTGCACCATCTTCAATGAACCTGGGCAACACCTGGGTGTGATTATAGTCGTAGTAGGGGGCTTTTAGTTGGCAGGAAAACTTTTTCAATGAGGATGGTAAACGCATGACTTGGATGCTTTGCACAAGTTCATCGCGGTATTTCTTGTCGATGCTGTAATAACGACACCAGTCATACTGAGCCTGATCGAGCCATTCAGCGCGCTCTAACTTTGGCATCCTTGAAGTGAGTACCATAGCTACCCGTGGATTCCAATAGCGAGAGTGGCTGCCGAAATTGAATTGGCGGATGCAAGGCAGAGCTGGAAACCTTTCGGCATCAGCTGTGAGATCCAGCAGCGAGAATATAAAGGGCTGGTGAACATAACCCTCCGGGGGTACATCTGGGGGTAGATCGGTGTCCAAGCTCAGGTAGATACCTTTGCTGGCGCTTTCGTCCCAGGTACTGATGAAATTCCACAGCCGTCGCAGCGGAGCAGTTAAAACTTCTCTATGCGCCTGTCGATCTTGATTCGTCTCATAGCGGCTTTCACTTCCACTTCCACTTTCATTCCCACCTTCGGTCGTAGCGTTGGAGGGGCGGGGCGGCTCCGGTAAGGTTATGGAGAGGAACCGTACATGGGACCGTCTCTCTGGGCCCAAAATGCGTTCGAACTCACTGAGTTCTGCATCGTTCGTCTCGATACCCAGCTTATAAAACGTGCGCCGTTCTATTGCCTGTTGGAACCTACGCGAGACAGTCGCAAGCATAGGGAGGGCGTCAGGGAGAGTGTGACCGCCAACCGGTCGAGGAATTAGGGAGATGATGTGTTCGAAAATTTCAGGAGGTAGTTTATCCATAGCGACTGAATTGAGGCTTGGGTGGGGGGTGCACGCGAGACCATAGGAAATGGGTGCAAAAGAGGAAAAGAGGCAGCCAGGGATGGCAATTAATGCAGATGATGATACTGACTTTAGGTAGTAGCTATGCAGGCCCGTATTTATCAGGGCTACATTGCTAATTTGTTGTACGTTAATCCCTGGGAGGGGGTGTTGTAGGGGCGCTTGTAGAGGCACTTGTGGGGTAGCAGTGGTGGTGCATATGCAGTCAACCCAACAATACCATACTCGCATCCACAGCCTTTACTTATACTCAAGGGGTGATTGAAAAGGTCTCAGTGGTCATAACTAATCTAGCATACCGCTAGAGAAATGGGACAGCGACTCACCGGGTTCCAACTTATTAGAAGAGCCTCGGTGATATTGGTGGACTTGGCAATGTTCTTGCAGGTATCGTTCATCTGAACTGTGTAAACGGAGCGAGCAATTATTAGTGTTAGAGAATCAAACGATCAAGAGTGAATACAATTTTTAATTCGGCGCGAGTGCTAGCTAAGGAGTAGTTAATAATTCCCTAAGTAATACAACAAAGAAGCGCCCATGGTGTTTTTATACTTCCTGTATGTAAAGCCACAAGATGACTTTTCTCTTATCTTCTAGCCACTCTTTTCCTACACCACTTCAGTACCTATTACGGTGTCATATGGTACGCCAAGAAATCTCAGTACTTGAATTAGATTCACACCTACGGAATGTGAATAAGCTATGACTTAGCAGTTGGAGAATGTTACGATCCTCGTTTAATTTGTAAACGCAATATCTGTCACGACTCGTCTCGTATCTTGCCAGCGAAATGAACTCCGTGGACGAGATACAGAGAAACTCGATATCTTGTCATGTGTCCGCGCCTCACAAATGGCTTCGTACCTTCTTCCTTACATCACTTGTTCGATGATTGACACCCATAAAGAGTGGCTGTTTCCCAGCCATCATTGTCTTTGGTACTCTTCCCCTTGTCCGCACTTCGTGACTTCTCCAAAGGTTTATCATCGAAGCTGGATACTAGCTTGCCATCCTTCCAGGGGTTGCGGCGGCTAATAAGCACAAACATATCCTCTTCTTTCTCTTTAATGCCACTTTGGTTGGCAGGAACAGATTTGTTGGCTATGGGCTGATTGTTGGACATTGTGACCACGCTCGGAGTGATATATTATGGGGTGGTGAGGGGACGTATCCGGTGTGGTTTGCAATCACTGGATATTCTGATGTTAGATATCAAAACTATGATATTGATACAGAAACTCACCTGAAGCTGTGAAACTTCGCTCGGCTTCCTTCTGTGAGGTCAAGGTTGAAAACCGGTGCTAACCAATATTGTGACGTCTGCCTTGTGATGTTGTGTGTATTGCTGGTGTGCCTAGAAATCTGTCTAGGACGGGTGAAACCCCGAATTTATAAGGGGACAGGAGATCAAACAATTAGATGTTTGCTGATCCCTTGCATAACAATATTTTTCGTTGCTTACAAGACCATTTGTGATTCAGCAAGCCTTTGGTAATCTAGGGATAAGGCGGTTCTGACTTGGATCGCCCAGGTGACACAGGTGTTGATTGTTTACGTGTCAACTGCAAGAGGCGAAGCAAATAGTGCAACCCAAGTGAATTTGCGTGACTGGTGAGATTTAGTGTCAGTCACATAAAGTGAATATAATAAGAAAGCTTAAATTTAATTAATAGGCAAGACAAATGGCGATACTTTATCATCGAGTGTTTTTTTGCCAAGCTTCAAGAACACTAACAATGTAACATTACGCTACACTTCTAGAACAAAGAAGTAACACATATCGAGTCATGGGTTAGCCATAGAAGAATTTAGAACCCCTTGCGTAATAAAACCAATCATGACCTGTACCTATAATTGGCCATGTTTTACACAACACAATCTTGTTCTCCTAAAGCTCTACACCTAGCTCCTTTAGTTAAAAGAAAGATAAGGTACCATATCTGTTTGACATGCGCATCACATATCGCAAATAGCGCTACTTCATCCAGACAAGATAATATCCGGACAAAGTTCTGACTATGCAGTGCTAGCATGTACATGAATGATTGTGGTGACAGTGAGTATTTCATAGAATATGTTCCTCCCATGAGAATTCATAGCCTTTTACGGCAAGCTCTATACTGCGCATTGCGCTTAATTTAGTAGTGGCATGGTCACAACAACTTGTTGTAGCATCTCAACACGCTTTCGCCTAGAAGCAAACTTTAATATGTATCCAAAATGGCTCACTAGTGGAGTCCTGGCCGAGTATAACACTCGCCTACACCTTTCTCCCGCACGCACTACACTCTCTCCTATTTGAGCAATAGAATCTACCTAAGCACGTTAGCATTTGGCATTTGCTTGCTCTACACCTGCTCCAGGTCATCCGCCTTCCACTCTTCTCCCCGCTTCCGGCTCATCGGCCAATATGGAACTTCTCAAGAGGGCGCGCCATTTACTCGCGACCCCTAGATCACGGTGGAAGTGGCCCTACAGGCAACAGAACCTGAACCTGGGCAATTGCTTGTTGTAGTTGCTGATTGAGCTAACCCTCCTCGCAGCAGAATTCCTTACTTGCTCTGCTTTCTCAAATGTGCCGCTTGGTGCGAGCTATCCTAGGAAAGTATGCGAACACTACCCAACTAAAAGCCTCCCTAAGGAGCGGGTTGACCAACGATTTTTCGGTGCAGCTTAATTCCGACTCTTTAGACCTACACGTTTAGCAGGATTTCGGGCTAAAGGACCCTCCTTTCGATCTCTCCTGGAAACCCTGCTTTGCGAGCATGGGCTTGAATGGCGTTTACAACTGCGAGCAAGTGAACCCTCTATTGTATCACGAACCAATCCACCACATCCTACCCGGACCAATAATTCAGAACTTTTCCTTTCTACCCCTTTTTATGCTTCATGGGTAGCTGGCTATGAAAACTTGATTGTCGTTTGGCTTGCTTTCAAATATCCCTCTCATGCGAGAAGGCGATGGGAGTTGACGTTGGACTGGTTTTGGCCTTGTCGGCAATAAGCGGCGTGGCGAGGCACACAAGCAATGGAGATCAGATAGATTTGGTAAACTTATGTACGAGGGGTTACGGTGTGTTCGCTCATTATACTGGGCAATGGGAACATAGTTGAACGCTGAGACAGTGATATTCCCGACGAAATGAAATACGTGGAACCACCGCCAAAAGAACTATCGGCTAGAATAACTAGCCCCTTCTATGACAAAGGGTTAAGAGCCACGGGGGGATGGGGGGATAACCGTCGTCTCGGTAGTGAAGTGCGCAATGCTAATATTTTCACAAGCACTATACATCTCAGGATAGAGATGGCAAGGGACCTCCAAGGGTCATCGGCTTGCTTTTTTAGAATTGTTGCCACATGCAGATGCCCGGTAAGGTCGCGCTCCTGAACTCTAGAGAATGTCAAAACCAGGAGGCTGGGATACTTATGATCTATATGTTGTATATAAGACTCCTATATCTGCTACCTATTTATATTATAACTTAGACTTTTAGATAATTAATAGGATTATTATATACTTTTTTTAATAGGTTATAAGCCCGGACGCTTATTTTAACGCACTTTATTTATTAAAGATTAAATCTTTTAAAACTAATAATCTATTAATTCTTAACTTTATATATAATATGTATTAGAATTTTAATTTTTTATTAAATAATAAACTGTTTTTTTTAAAATCTAAAGGCTAAAAATAAAAATTGTTCTATTAAATTAAAAGATTAAACCTACAAATTTCTTAATTAAAACAAGGGCTAGAAAACTTTTTATAACTAGCTACCGAAAATTCTTTAATATTAATTTTTTTTTTTTAAACATTACTAAATTTAAAGCTAAAAAATTAATTAGTATTAAGAATTAAAATATTTATAAATATTTAATATAACTTTTATGAAAAGAGCTAGATTACTTTTTTTTATATATATTGTTTTTTTAGTACTAGAATTTTCTTATGTTTTGCTGCTGAACTATTAAGCTTGTCCGATTATTTTTTACTTTAAGAAAATTTGAATAATTTTAATAATAATTTAAGCGGCAACTATATTAATGATTTGTTACTACCTAGCTTTAAATTTTCTATGTTGTTTGAAATATTTATTTGCTTATTAATATTAAGTAACTAAGAACTATTTAGCTTTAAAGTAAATATACTGCTTTTATAGCCAAACATATTTTTATTTACTTTATACTTATGTTTTAATAATATTTGGTCAGATAGTAATAGTTTATCGGACTTAATTTTTTTACTATAAACTTAGATAACCTAGTTTATTATTATTTATAATCGGACGACTAAAGAATAACTTAATTATTATTTTGTTCTAACTACTATTCTTAGTTTTAAAGTACTTTTTATTGTTTTAATAACTTATTATTATATTGTTTACTAATTTAAAAAATATTTTAATATTCTTGTTAGTAATAATAATAGAAATATAGACGTTTTTAGAATAGAATTAATATTTTTTGGTCTTTTTAAAATAGAATTGATTTTTTTTGGTTTTTTAGATTTATTACTGAACTTTTTAAAAAATATTGTTTAGTAACGCTTTAAAAAAACTTGAAAAAGTACTTTTTTTAAATACTTTAGAATAATGGTTAAAATGGAGTCGAAATATAAAGAAAAAATTTGCAATAAGTAGGTTCGGACAACTTTTATCTAATAGCTTTTAAATAATAATACTAGTATAACGGGACAAAAAAAACAAAAAAAACTTTATAACTCGAAAAAATAAGTGGCTTAATAAACGTAATATAATATATGTTATAATTTGTAGTAGACTTTTAATAAACGTTTATTATTAAGTATAATCTATTGCTAAAAATCTTTTTAATATATTGGTACTTATTTAGGTAAAACTTTTTATTATTTATAAACTTAAGGGTAAAGCTTAATTTGTTTAATATTTTTAATAATAAAAAGAAACTACTTTAGAAACTGTAAAAGGAGTTATATAATTTGTAGTAGTATTTTAATAAACTTAAGCAGATATAATAGAACTTGATCTTGTTTTGGTGTAGTTATATTTATATATTATTTAAAAATTTATTAATAGATTTAGTTTTAAATTTGATTTTTTTCTTATTACTTAGAAACTAAGTATAACTAAAATACTAGTTTATAATATTATTAATCCTTTTTAAATAATATAAGTAGCTATTATTTTAGAAAAAATAACTAACGTTGCTATATGATTTAAACAAAGCTAAAAAGAATAAGTATTATAGATTATATTTTTAGCTACTAAGGCTAACTTATTTTTTTTTTTAAACAATAAATAGAAACTTTGTAAGTTTTGCTATAAACTATACCCTAGAGTTTGCTATAAAAAGCACTTAGAATTGAAGCTTGCTAGTTAGAATAAAAAAATGTACTGCAAATGTGCTAAATAGCATAAAAAAAAACTAAAAGAGCTAAAATTAAAAAATAACTTAGCTGTAGGAGAAAAAACAATAAATTTTATAATATTTTTAGTAGCTATACTATAATCTAACTTTTTTTAATTTTTTTTTAAACATATTATTTTTATGGCTTATATATTTGTAACCTCTAAGCAACCTTTTGTTGTTTTAATTTAACCCGGATTATTATTTTTTATGTTTTAGGGATTTGGTCAAATTATATTTTAAAAAAACAAAATATAAAGTAACTAGATCTAAAAAAATAATAATTTAAAAGTAGCAAAAAAACTGCTTAATAATATTTTTAAGGAAAATTGCTTTATAAATATTATTGGAGTATTATTTATAGTTATAATATAGGATAGAGCTATAAACTTAGCAAAAACTCTAAAAAAAGTACTAATTATTGATAGTAGTACAAGCGTTTTAATGATTTTGAATCGAAATAGTTTTATTAACCTTTATAATATATTTTGTTTAGCAATAATAAGAATTGGTAGATTAGTAATATAGCTTATTTAATAAAGAAACTATATTTTTACTAGTATAGTTAATAAAAAAGAAAAAATCATTATATTTAGGAACGTTATATATTATCTATTAATTGGAGCAAACCTTATTTTTGTTTTTTACTTGGTTAGACTTAGTGCTAAATTTTTTTTTTAAAGTAATAGAGCATATGTTTTAAAAAAAAACTAAATATTTTTAAAAAGAACAGAATATAATAGCCTATATTTAGTTAATTAACCCAACTTAAATATAAAAGCTATTACTATTGCTTTTATAGCTTATTTATTTTATAACTTTGAACTAGTTTTATAGTATAAATAATTTGGATATATTAGTGAATCTTTTATTAAGAAACTAATAAAAGTAGGGCATATTAAGCCTTAGAAGCCTAGTTATGTTTGTGAACACTATATTTAAACAAAAATAAAAGAAATACTATACTTAAGAAATCTTTAATAAGGCACCTATTTATTTGAATTATTATATGCGGATATAGTAGGAATACTTAAGAATGCTTTTAAAAAATATAAAAGATCTATTTATTTTATTATTATTTATTGCAATTTTTTTGAAATAACTTAAATATTACTACTTAAAAGTAAAGCAAAATTTACTAAAGTTTTTAAAGTATTTTTAGAATATTATAAACGTTTTGAATATAAATATTATATATTTATTTTAAATAAAGCTAGAAAAAATACTAGTAAGGAACTAGAGTACTTCTATTAGAGCTAAAGAATTTAAATGTTATTTATTGCTATAAAGCAATATTAATAGGGTGGTATTTATAAAAAAACAATTAGTATTTATAAAACTATTATAATATTAATAATAAAATAAGCCATAAATAATAGGATATTTTAAAAATATTAGCTTATTATTGCCTAAATAGCTTATTATACTATGATTTGTTAGTTTAATAACTAATTTGGAATATTACTATATAAAAAATAGTTTGGCTAAATACTAATATATAACTATATAGTGCTTGTTAGAACTAATAAATAGTATTTCTAACCAAATAAAAAAGGGTTAGTATTTATAAAAAGAACTCTATTTTATAAAATGTTTAAATACTAAAATCAAAGCTTATATAACTTTATAATTTTTTTTAAAAGCGGGAAAGTAATAAATATTAATAATATAAGCTTTTTTTAAAAGATTCCTTATTAGCTGTTAGATTAAATATAGCTAAAGATCAGCAATAGAAAACGGGTTTAATAGAACTTATATAACAAAATTATTAAAGATATTCTAAAAAGCCCTACTTAGGAAGAGACTTTAAAAGGAATAACCAAGTTTTTTTATGTTAGTACTAATAATAATAAACCTGCTCCGAAAAAAAAAAAAATACTTTTTATACTATTAGGATTATTTATTATAGATAATATACTAAATAATACTTTTAGTATTATACCTAGTACTACACTTAGTAATACCCCAAGCGCTACCCTGTTTATAACAAGCAGTAGTTAGAAACCTAGCAACTTTGATATATTTTCAAATAATAAAAACAACTTTGATTATTTTAGCCAACTTTTTAATAATAATAATAATAATTCTAATTATATTTTTAATATGTTTTTTTCTGGTATATTAAAAAAAGATAATAGTAGCAATTATAGTAAGAAAAATAGTGCTTAATTTAAGATTTATGTTCTAGAATAACTAGAAGGGCTTATGCTATAACTTAGGTATAATAGAATTTGTTTTTAGAACTATAGATACTAATTAGTTGCTTTTTATTTTATTATTATTGTACTAGGAGCTATAGGGGTAACTAAAATTACTAAACTAGTAAGCTATAAAGCTATAAAATGCAGTTTTTACTAGATAGAGTGGTACAAGGTTATAGGTAGTAAATATAGCTTATTAGTTAATAATCTAACCTGGGAAATGGTTACTAAACCGCTTAATACTAAAGTGCTATCTAGCAAATAGGTATATAAACTTAAGCGCAATAAAGTAGGCAAAATTATTTAATATAAAGCTAGATAGGTAGTTAAAAGCTTTAAATAATAGAATAGAATAGACTACTATAAAACTTTTGTTTTAGTAGTTAAACCTATAAGCTATAAGATTTTATTTGCTATTGCTGCTACTTTGGACCTTAAAATTTATTAAATAAATATTAAAATAGTATTTTTATATAAAAAAGTTATAAAAAATATTTATATAGAATAGCTATTTAAATTTATTTAGGACCTAACTAAAGTCTACAAGCTAAACAAGGCATTTTATAGGCTTAAGCAAGCATTTAAAGTGTAGTACGAAATATTAGCAATATTTCTAAAAAGTTTAGAATTTAGCAGTTTAAACTTAGATACTAGTATTTTTGTTCGAAATAACTATTATATTACTATTTATATTAATGATTTGTTAATTATTGGCTTAAAATCTTTAAAAATTAACAATATTAAATAAACTTTAAGTAAAAAGTTTTAAATAAACAATTTAAAACTAGCTAAATTTTACTTAAATATAGCTATTAAACAAGACTAATTATGCTATATTTTAAAGTTGTTATAATAAGCTTATCTAAAGAAAGTCTTTATAGAATTTAGTTTTTAGGACTTAAATAAACCCGAGTATAAAAAAGCAAAACTAATTTATATTCTAATTTTTATAGATATTAAAGCACTTAAAAAAAACTTTATTGTAATAATAATAAATTAAAAATAGTATTAAAAAGCTATTGGCTCCTTTATATATATAATACTAAGGACTAGATTAGATATTATTTTTGCTATTTTTAAATATAATAAATATATAATAAAGCTAAATATTTTTTATATTAAAGCAATAAAACAAATATTTAGATATTTAATAATTATAATTAATTTAAAGTTAATATATAAAAAAAAGAAAATTAATTTATAAAGCTATACTAATTTAGACTAGGGAGCTTATAAAAAGATTTGCTGCTTAATTTTAAAGTATATTTTTAACTTGGGAAGCAGAGCAGTAAGCTAGAATTCAAAACATTAATTAATAGTTTTACTATTATTTTTTGAAGCAGAACTCAAAGGTCAAACATAGGCTTTAAAAAAAGCTATATAAATAAAAAGACTTTTAATTAAACTAAACACTAAAGTTAGTAATATATTAATAATTATTTATAGTAATAACTAAAAAGCTATTTTAGTAGCCTATAACCTATTACTATATAAAAAAGGGAAATATATAAATATTTAAAATAAATAATATTAAAAATAAGTTATTATAAAATAAATCAACTTTAAATATATGTTTATTTTAGACTAAGTAGCAGATGGACTTATAAAGCTACTATTTAAACCAGCCTTTAAGAAATTTAGAAAATCTCTAAAGCTCGAATAGTAGTTTAGCTAAAGCTAATTAATAGTTTGTACATAAAACTAACAAAAAACTTTTTTAATTTAATATAAGATTATTCCTTACTGCTATAATACTTAAAACTTATAACTTAATAAAAAATTATTTTTATAACTTCAAATAATACTTATTAAAATTATTATAGGCTAAAAAAAAAAATAATACTTAATTTAGCAAAAACAGATAATAATAATATAAAAAATACTAAAACAAAAATTATAAAATATTTAAGGATTATATTCTACTAAAAATAATAATAAATATTAGTATTAAATCCCGATTAAATCTTTTGTATGTTTATTTATTTAAATATAATAGATCCAACCTATAAAAAATATTTAAGCTAGTATAATGCTAGCAAAATATCTAAAGCAATCTTTTAAAGCTATTTAAAATTTATTAAATATAACAACTAGCTATATGTTTACTTACACTATATAATATTTATTAAAGTATTATAACAATTATATTATTTCTATTAATATGGGAGTACTTAGTATAAAAATATAACAATACAAGCAATACTAGATAAGTTCTAGTTAGTACTAAAGCCCGGAAAATATACTGCTATAGAGCTCTTTAGAATATTTATAAAAGGACTTTATGCTAGATAAAAAATAAACAAAAAGATTTAATATATTTTTAGTATAGCTGTTATAAAAAAGAATAATTAAACAAGAAAACATATAGTGTTTTAGGATTACGATTTATATAACTAACTAAAAAAAGATATAAAAATATAAGAAGTACTTTAAAGCTTTTAAAAGCAGGCCTATAACTATTTTAAAAAAAAGTTAAAAAGTTTAACTATTTAATATAATATTAATTAAAAATAGAATAGTTAAAAAAATATATATATAATATTTTATAAAAAGAGTTTGTATATAGTATAAATTAGAAAATAAACTTTATTTAGGACTAATAGATCTATAATTTTAAGAATGCTTCCAATTAAAGCCTTAACCTAAAGTATTAATTATTAAAAAAAGTCTGCTACAATTAATATATAGCAAAAAGTAAAAAAAGAAAAAATAAGTTAATAAGTTTTTTATAAAATCATGCTGCTTTTTATACCTAAAACAGAAAATTATAAATATAATAATTTTAATGGGGTTTTTACTTTTTAAAGTGTTCTGTTTTAGAGAACTTAAAATATTATATATTATAATACTATTTTTTGTCTAAAGGCATAATAGGGCACTAATTTTTAAAAGAAATCAAGTATTTTTAAAGATCTAATTCTAAAAATATAATAGTATAAAGATTAAAAGAGAGTATTAAAACTAGGAAGCTAGGATACTTATAATCTATATGCTATATATAAGACTCTTATATTTGCTACCTACTTGTATTGTAATTTAGACTTTTAGATAATTAACGGGATTACTATGTACCTCTTCTGATAGAGAAAGCTCGGTAAGGAAAATGCGCTCATGCCCTGCGAGAGTTTCGGTCATCAACAGTGGAAAGTGATGGTGTCTGATCGTGCCCTGATCTGTCAGATACTCAAATTTGGGGGTGTAGGTTGAAATTTAGCACGTCTGATGTTGGTATCTAACTATAATACGGAAATAATAATTCTTTCCACAGCCAAATGGCTGAGGACAACAGCTGTATTGGCATGTTGCGTTGGGACAGAGCGTACACTGGCTTGCTTTCGTCCCTTATCCCGCCTCCCTTGTTTTATTTTTCATACCCCTGTTGTTGTGAGACTTTTGCGGAGGGGGCCTCTGATGGGACCTTCGTACCAGTAGCCTGCATGAGGTTGCAATGCCGATGGTCATGATGCGCCCAGGATCTCACCGCTATTAGAAACACTCACTTATTAAAAACCCCACTGCCTCCAGCTCTACCTCTATCAACTTTAACTGAGTGGCCATGGATGTTTGTACATCGGGCCAAACCAGCTGATAAGCGGAGAGTGTAAAGATATATATATATGTATGTAGAAACTATATTCTTACCTTAAGACTTGTTGTCTTCCCGTGTCTGCCCCTTCTAGGCCTGCCGTGCTTCACCCGCTTTGGTTACTTTGCTGCCGTGTCTTCTGCAGCCTTTATATATTTGTGCTTAGGGGGAAACCTGCTGGTATCTTGAACGAGTGTTAATTAATACTTGCTGCCTCGAACTACGGAAGGCGTAGCTAAAAACCCCCGCAGAATCTCTGGCCCTCGACAACAACCTTGGGGTCCAATTCAGGCTCTACCAATAGGTGCTCAGACTTGTAGTGGTAGGACAGAAGCTAACCCTTGCTAATTTAAGAACGCGCCAGATGAAACAAGTAGAGCCGCTATATGGAATGTGTGTAACCCTTTTCCGCCTCAAGAGATGGCGATTTGATCGATGAATGGGCCCTGCCCTGTCACGACAGAGCTGGAGTGCCATTTGATCGCCCACGAAGGTCTAGTAAGAGCAGCCCCCATTTTCGGACATAAATTCGTGTTGAAATACTACTTTAGTGTCTAGTGGCGCTGGAGCTGTGGTTTTTGTTTTCGTCAATTCGAATGAGGTTTCTTACCCCTTTTGTCATTCATATGTTTTTTGCAGTCTTTTTTCGCAGAATTAGTTTGTATTGAATTCATGATACAGTTTTCATTTCTCCCTTTTAACATTTTTATTAGCCTCGCTGATTTGTTATCCCCACCATGCTGCTGATGCTCCTTGTGTCACTCGCTCTGTTCCTATTCACGCCGGCGCGCGCGGCAGAAACAGTGCAGGATGACTGGGTATTCCCCCAGACACCGCAATATTCGACCTACAGCTAGGTAGAGAATACAAAATCCAGTGGACATCGGCTCTCCAAAGTTGGTTTCATTACTATTGCCCGGACTGTAACCCAACCTCGGTCGACCTTTGGGTTACGAGCCCCAGCGACCAACAACAACATAAAATTGCATGTGAGCTCTTAAGAAAGCCACACAAGTTACAAGTCACAAGAAATTTACCTCTAACAGCTTACCCAGCTGGTGTGGACGTAACTTCGACACTGTCAATAGCCTGGACAGCTACGGTCCCTACAACCGAGCTTTCAGACTCCCGAGCCTGGGTCCTCAGGTTCGTGCCGAGCGGAGAGGACCCAAGCTCAATCGACCAGGAGATATCCTCGTCTGTCTTCATCATCACCAATCCAGACGCAGCCTCGTCCTCGAGTACCCCCGTCTCTTCGCCTACTACCGGTGGCACCCCGCCGGCTTCTACCAATCCTACGATGACGACTAGTGCTGCCACTAGCACTGAAATGATGATTACCAGTGCCACTGTTACCACCGAAGCAATGACGACCAATGCTGCCGCTAGTACCAAAACGACGACCAGTGCTGCCGTTAGTACTGAAACGACGACGACTCCTCAGTCTAGTTCGGGATTGTCGACTGGCGCAAGAGCAGATATCGGCGTCGGCACGGGTGTGGGAGCCATCGTACTGTTCGCTCTCGGGTGGTGCCTCGCGCGCCACCAGGGGAGCAAAGGTAGCACTCCTGCTCCAAGCGGGACCGGCTCGCGGAATCTGGTGTCGAACCTGCCGCCACAGACATATTATCCACCTCCCTTCGAAGCAGATTCGTCACTCCCCTACTCTGGCTGATGATATGTGCCTATGTCGGCCGACGTCAACGAGAGGGGGGAATAGGGGCTATAGCCGTGTAACACAATTTTGATATTATTACCGAGGACTAAAGGTTTGAAAATATTATAGTATAACCCAAAGCCGGCGCAGCTTAATAAAACATATAATATGTAGCTATTACTTGTTTATAACTCACTACTTGTACCGTTAGCTGTTTGGTCGGTATTATTGAAGTGACATAAAACCTTGTACAAAACTAAGACATTTCTATGCTACAACTTACATAAGCAGGTATCTACCTCCACCACAGGGCTATTTATTTTTCTAATTTGATTTCCCCTCGGTTTTAATAATCCTTGACTCCTCTTTTCTTACCTACGTACCTCCTTGGGTGAGAAATTAGGCCAAAAAGTACCGTTGACATCCTACCCATGTCTTTCCTGTCATTGCGTTCTCTCACATTGCCATTGGTTTTGTCGAACCACTGCTAGCTGCTTGCCTAACTCATCTTCCAGGAGAAATCGGGTGTCGTTTCTCCGGCCACTAGTATCACTAGCGAAAACCTGCCGTATTCACATACAGGTAAATCCCTAAAGCCATGCTACATATTTTTTAATCGTTGTCACTTACAAGTCTATAGGTACATACATAGCGGTGAGATACTATTATATGCTTCAATTTTATTGTCTATTTCAAAAAGGAATACCGAGTTAATACATATAACCAAGTATAATAGTCAAAAGAAAAAAAGGTTCCTGAATAAATTTAAGAGAGGGAACCGGTAAGCATAGGGTGGTAAAATGTTGACATATACCCAAAGTGGCCAAGGTGTGGCTGGTGGGCAACCTTCAAGAGCAGGTGGCTTTTTAAGTCCCTATCTCCCACCTCGCCATGACTGCCATATAACTATCGCGTACCCTTTCTGACAACATTCTTTCCGCCTATATCGCCAACGATGATGCCGGCTAAGACGGCGCATAAACTAGGAAACCCGCCCGAGTATGGTGTGCTAGCCGGTACCCTTCCCTAGCAGTATTTCCCCAATAGTCTTCGGTGGCGCCGGCCCTCAGGTCGAGGGAAATATCCCCAGCCACAGAAACTGCGACTAGGAGCTGCATTTCAACCCTATCGTAAGTCTTCCCTGTCTGAGGATCTATGATGCGCTTGTAGCAGTTCCTGCGAACTGTATCCGGAATGTTCCCCAAATCGTAGTCAAGGTTGACCGTCTCTCGAGTAACTACCGAGAAAATTAGCCGTGCTGTATCTTCACAGAGAAAAGAGAGACCTAGACCTTACTGTCGTGATTTTCTGCGAGCGGATTAAGTTGGCTCAGATGTTCGCTGGTTCTATCGTGGCTAGAGAGGATTACCCTCACCCGACCTGCCTTCTTACCTTTGGGGTTGATCTTTTGAACAATCTTCACTGTCTTCGTGATCTGCTCGTGAGGGGTGACTAAATCGCCTTTAGCTACCACCCACTTGATGTGGTCCTTCGCCCGGAAAACGTTGTCAAATGTATCGGCGTAGCGCTGGTGTTCTTGGTGGAAATAGCTGGCGAATTGTTCTGCCAGAACAACGCCGATATGGTACGGCGCACCAGAATTGTGAGGTGGTTGCTCGCAAGATACCCCAAGGCCCATGAGGGTGGCCCCTTTCACCACTGCAGTCCAACTATGGCAGATGTCAGTGGGAAAGAAATTGAATGGTTTGGGATGGTGACCGACCTGTCATCTCCTTGCATGACTCGCAATCCATATCTTTTGGCTAGGTCGCCAACTTTCCGGGCAAGGTATCGACTTCGCGAGAATCCACCAGAAAGGAATATCCACTATCCAAACTTCTATCAATCGTCTTCTCTAGGTGCGACGCCAAGGCTTTATAACTTACCTTGAGATCCAAACCATGCTCGCCGATGAGTGTTCGTTGCTGGCGAATCAATTCCAGAGTTCCATCCACGGACGACCGAAACATCTCTTCCATGTCGTCACTATACTCATTAGCTACAATACTTGCTCTGTCTGGATATGAACCCACCCGGTAATCGAAAGCCTTCCGTCTAGAATGCCGTTAGACCGGTTGTCGACCAATCCAATATCCTCGGGTAAATCAATGTAACCGATGATCGGGCTCTGTCCAGGTCCTGGCTTGCCCTTGAAGTCTTCTTTGATAGTTAAAAACTTATCAAGCATTCTCTTTTCGCTGCACTAAATCAGTTATCGACGCATGGGAATTCCGTTTTCGTTGGGAGTAACTTACCCTGGACGAAGCACCGTGTGTGCGCCGCTGCGGTGCTCCCCATGGCCGCCTCCAAGTTTCAGAAACTTCTCGTATTCTTGGTCGCCAAGCTTCTCTGGGAGGAATATTTTGAGAAAGTTGTTATCGATATTGGTTGCTCCGTGCCTACCGCCTATATCGTTCAGTGAATACACAATGTTGAGACGTTGTGAACGAGCCATTGTCGTCTACTCACTTGATACATCGGTGACCCGGGTTGTTGCAAAGTTAGGGCTTACCGCATCTACTTTGTACGATACGAGGTCCTACCATCAATCAGAGAAGGGGGGAATAGGGGGTTATAGGAGTGCTTACGACCGTACCGCCTCCAGCATCCAGCACTATGAAACAGTCGTCCTAGATGAAAGACGTAAGTATTCAATGTCGATTCCGCCAATGAGAGTAATATCATACCTTTCTCAGATTATCGATATACTTGTGGTTCATGATGTATTGTGCACAGGCTTCTGACTCCGTGGCTAGCATAACATAGCTTGGAGAGCTTGGAGGCAAATTGGGGATCTCGAATTCCTTCATGAAGGCTTTACTCGCAGCCCGAAAAGTCGCGTTTCTAGCTCGCGCATCCCAGATCTTTGGCCATTAGCGAAGGATATATCAAAGTGGCAAATATTCATGACTTACAGCAGGATGAGTAATCACTAGATCAATCGGGAACTTCTTGAGCACTGCTTCATCCCTTTTGTTCCTGATATCCTGACGCACAACTGTCGCAACCCTTACCAGGTAGTCTCCGAGGATGTCTTCTGGTGTCTTGGCCAAATGGGGCTGGACTTGATTTCGGGAGGCACTCAGCGGATCAAACGCAAGCTGCTCGGCTGGTTCGAGCGTTTTCAGTAGGGTTTTGATGGCTTCTAGCCGTGATGGTTTCTCTAGCTTCATCTTGTTCCAGCTGATAACGTGAGCATTATCTCCGATCCCGTATCCCCATTGCTCTCCTGGATTCTCAGTGTAGGTAAATAAAGAAGGGACCTTAGGTCGTAGCTCTCCCGTAGGCCAGTTTGTCACCACATTGATGTCTTCTAACCTTGGTGTGTTGCCCGTTGTCAGGATCCAGGCGACACCTTGAGTAGTTAGATAGAGAAAGCAAAATGTACAAAGCCCCTCTCCCGGGATATTTAACTTACCTGTATAAGTTGTCCCGTAGTCAATGCTGATGACGAATCTTGGTAGTTGAGCCATTGGAGCGTGACCTCTGAAGATGCGCTAATCGTGTAGCCCTGGTGGGAGCCTGGTGAAGATTGAATGTAAAGGTTTCGGAGTTCAGTCTAAAGCTGTTCTCGGATCATTGCCTTGGGGAGGTGGGTGTGTGCATATGAGTGCTCCATGGGGTGGGCTGATCAAAGAGGCTATAAAAAACTCCTGCGGTACCACTCTTGTAAGTACCTGTATCAAGACCCCTGGCAGCCACCGCAGATCCTGATAATACGATTCTCAGGCGTGCTTCGGGTTATTTTTCTCCTGTCATACCTTTTTGACGGGCTTGCTGCCGCTTGATGGGCTCTACCGCACATGGATTTCTTATACATGAGGAAAAAATAAAACACTTGTTAGGATCCCGCAGCGCGCCTGACGAATTTATGAGGATGCCATCGCTTGATGTTTTTAAACAGAAGAAGAAGAAGATCCGAAAGGATCGCCCAGGACATTTTGGCTCAGGAGAACCGGCTGCCGTGGGTTCTTCACCAGAGACCTACTTAAAAGCAGCTTCAGCTAGTCATCGCGAGAGCGCCAGTGATTCACACGGTTTACCCACGCAAGCTCAAATTTTCAATGTTGCTCCAAACTCGACTTCAACGCAAAATAAAGGGAAGGGCGATGAGAGTTCCGAGGTGCCTCAGAAATCTCCGCATCCCGGCGGGTCGGCGATAGGCATCGCGAATGCCCAAGCCAAGGCGCATAGCGTTTTAGGCTTTGGATCTCCTCAGGGCCACGAAGTCGCACCCCTTGCCTCTGGTCGCATATCTCCCACCGCTTCAGGTTCGCATGTATCGACTGTCCGCGCGCAGAGTGACGGCATTCCAGCTGTGCCACCCATTGGGCCAATCAATCGTTTCCCAGACAAAGCTTCTGCTTTCCGAAATTTCCTCCCATGGCGTGCTAAAACGCCCCAAAAGTCTGTAGCAGAGTTACCAGCAGATGAGATATCGCAACCGATCCTGGAAGATCAGCCTGTCGTGCAGGTTCCTGCTAAGGCGGGTTCGAATTTGAGAATGCCTCCCGGCGAACTCGAGGCACCGAATGACGATAGACTAACTTACAACCAAATGCAGTCGTTGGCAGACCCTAGCATTGTCGGCTTCGGAGACTACGAACACCCAGAGCAAATTTCTGTGAATTCCGCTCTACAGCCTGACGACAGCTTGAATAGCGACGCAAATCTTGGCCCCCATGAGGATTTCGATCCGAATAAATGCGACGAACAAGTTGTCGTTTTGAAGACGAAAGAATACAGAATAGCCACCGAGGTGGGAACTATCCGTAAACCAATAGATATGACACATCTACGAACAAGCGCGGGCTCCAGGAGGCTGCTATTGCCCGGTCGACAGACATCAGCAGCTAGAGGCGAAGAGAGTATCGCAACGCAGGTGCAGGGCTGGGCCACTTCTACCTCGAGCTATAACATCGACCCAGCGACAGACAGTCTAAAATTATTGACGAAACAAAACGCAAAACTTGCCGAAGAGAATCGAACTCTACGTTTCTATAAACAGAGACACGACGTTATTGATAAGCAAATGAGCGAGGCTCGAATCAAAATAGGTTCCCTCGCCCAGATGTTGAAGCAGAACGAAAAAGAGGGCCAACGAATGCGTGACGGTTTGGAGCGTGAAAGGATGGAATACGGCCAGAGGGTTACTGCCCTGGAGAAAGAAAACCATGCAGCTCAAAGAGATCTCGAAATGGCGAACAATAAACACACAGCAGAGGTGACTCGCCTGAAGGAGGAGCACAGGCACGGTATCATTCGCCTAAAGCAAGAGAAAGACTCCATAGCGGCGAAGGCCCAGAATGATCTCGATATGGCGAACAAAAAGCACGCAGCAGAGGTGTTTCTCCTAAATGGAGAGCACAGGCGGGAAACCGATGCTATTACCTCCAAACTCCAAGAGATGAGCATTAAGACTCAGAAGATGCAAGCCACTATTGATGAGAAGAGGCGGACCATTGCGGCTCAGGACATACGGATGGCAAGCTATAATAAGCAAATCCACGGTGTCATTTCCGATAGTGAGCTTGAGCAAAAGTTCAAGGGTCTGTTTTTGATGTTTGATAGCTTGTTCGAGGCGGTGCCCAGGCCGCAAACGTATGTTGTCGATACTGCGTTCGATCCCAATGACTTCTTGGGACGGAATTCGTCTCGTGGAAGCCGGGTGTGGCACAAGTTCCTTCGCAAAGTTTGTTGGGACGTTCTCATGAGGGGCTTTTTCCAAAGACAGCCTGGTTTCGGGTCATTCGGGTGCCAAGGGGAGGGTTACTTGACACTACTGCATCTCTACGGGCTGTTCGCAAAGTCGAATGGGCAAGGTAGACACCCCTGGTTACTCACAATCTTCTTTCTCGGAATACTGACTTCTATTCACTAGATCCCTCTGGCCCTAGAGTCAATTTCCCAAATGATAAGATAACTAACGGCTGGAGAGCTTCTCTATTCGAAGCAATTCTGCGCAAAGTCACGTCAACTGTGAAGGATCGCACGGTCACTGGCTTCTCTGCATTCTTCCGCGAGAATGTCAAGATAGTCATGGACGACTTGGAGGAGACTTTACAGAAAGTATGCCAAGGAGCGCTCGACTCACGTGTCTCTGAAATCATACTGAGGCTCTGTAACGAAGCCGGGATATTGTCATTGCAGATGGGAGCTCAGCAGAGGGTGATTGTGCTCGAAACATGCTACCACCAAGATTGGGTTCAGTCTGGAGCAGTCTTTCAGGACGACAATCGCTACAACGAGGACGAGTTGCAGGTAGACATCATGGTTCAGCCGTCTCTCAAACGCATCGGGGATGGGAGACAGGATCTCGCTACAGAGAAAGTGCTGGTCATAGGCCACATTGTTTCTCTCAAGGCGCAAGGCGGGGTTTGAAATTGGTAGCAGCGTGTAGGCGCTTTTCTTTGGTACTTGGCTTTGATGTACTCCGTGCGATTTTGCACATTCTCCCAATTGCTCACATCGTTATAAATACACCAGGAGTTTGGTAGTGATTCTAGACCACTTGGCGCTCCCAAGGCGATCAGGTGTGGTGTGAGGCTGCTTCAGCTCTTGGGCAACTGAACCGGTCTAAACTAATCACATTGCATAACCTCGTATCGTTGATGCTGGTTAAATGAGGCGAGCTGGGAAGGATGCATGGTCAATGTAATAGGCTGCGCCTTGGGCTGATGGCTAGACCAATAATGCGCCTTGGGCATCAACATGGCGCACCAAGGACATCATGTACCTGCTCGTACACACCGAAGTGACATTGAGTGACTTTGTATCAATGCCAGGTTCTAAGCGAGATTCCCTCACCAAACCTCAAGAGTTTAGAACGCTTTCCTCGTAATCACTATGGCAAACAGACACAAACACTTTGTGTTCCCTTTCACCCTGACACTTCACATCACAAAATTCGGTTCTGATGACTGTCACAACAATCCTGAAACTTCCAGCACAGCCGCTGCCAGCAGCAGCGCATACGCTGGAGGGTGTTTCTGTGACTATTTGGTTCGTTGGATGCTTGGTCGCTACCGCAGCTTTCTACCATTTGATCAACAGAAAATCGAGAGCAGCTTGGCCCGAGTTCAGACCCATATTCATCGGAAATGCGTTATTGGCATTGTAAGTGCGCCATAAATGTTGGTGATATACCACATCACAAAGCTTACCTCAGTAGCTGGTACCTCTTCATAGTTCTGGATCGATGGCTTCATTACAGCCGAACATCTGTAGTGTACGGCTACATCTTCGTCCTACCGATCTTCGAGATCTCCCGTGTTGCATCGACCATATATCACCTCTGGGGGACCTACGTAGTCATATGGAGAGAACTTGAAGATCGGTTCCCAAAGAGACAACAAGGTTACTGGTGGTTTGCGGCCAGGTTTTCCATCTTTATCGTTGGTCTTGTGTCCACCTATTATGTCGCTCTACTCATAGCGCAGGTCGGTGTTTGGGTTCAGTTCCTGAGCTTGAACACAATAGCGGACATTGCTACGAAGCGGACCGGGTTTGAGATCACGATGACTGCCTTCTTCGTTGTATTTGGTCTCATCACCCTAGCCGCAGCGTGCGCGTCGTTGCTCTGGAAGGCTTGGAGAATAGACGGGAGAATTCGACGGGTGAGATTATTTCGAAACTGACCCCAGAGCCAAATTCTAACCTTCTCTAGAATCGCATTTACCTCCTCCTTGCCACTTCATTTCTGCTCATTCGTTCCCTCTTCGAATTTGCCCTGTCCATCAGAGCTTGGGGGCCCGACTCTACTCGTCAAAGCCTTCAGCCAATCAAGGATGTTGGGTATGGAATCATCACCCTTATCTATCTTGGATTGATGTATACCACAGCGTACGCCGTGTCGTCGAGATTCGATAGAGGCGGCAAGGAAGTCCGGCTGGTAGAGTCGGATATTCGTCTCGCGGTTCTGAAGCGCCTCCAACAGGAGACTGATGAAGGCCGGCGAAAGTCACGGCCTTTTGCGGAGATTCTAGATGACATCGTGAACGATCTCGAAACGATCCTCAGAGATGGGCCTCTCTCGTGTGGTGCTGAGATAAGCTCTGCTCACAAATACCAGGTTGCTCAGGAGTGTATTCAAAGTCTCAGGCGGGATTACGGTACCTTAGACCCGCGAGAGGTGAATAATCACGGCTCCCGCAGCGCCTCTGGCGGATCAAGTTTCTTCGGTTGGAGGAACGGATCGAGTCGGCCCCGGATTCCCTCCGCAGTATCCAACCAAAGCCAGGGGGCTAACAATCCATTAATACGAGACCACTTGGGTAAAGCCTCGAACTCGCCTATGGGGTCGGTCGCACCACATATACAGGGTGGAAATCCGGGGTCTGGCACGCATGCTGCGGCGTCAAGACCGCCATCTTTCATGCCTAGCATGAACTCTGCGCCTTCAAGATGGGCCCCTTCGGTTAGCGAGTACACAGAGTTAGGGCGTTGAAGCTCACAACATGCCGCCGGACCGGAACCCCTTTCACGAGGGCATTCATCTTATCCAATAACATGGTGTTTTCCTGATACGAATATGGCAAGCTTACATAGAATGCAGAGCGGCCATCGCTCAGCAATATTAGCATGAATAAATACCATATACCATTTGACAGCTTGGGTAGATCTCTTGTGCAGCGTCTTCTAGAGGGTAAAAATAGGTTGGTAGATGTTCCCCGCCAGGCCTAGGGACAGTTACATCCAATATATAAAATACGCTGCAATAACGAACAGATAATACATAATAGAATACGTAATGATATGAGCGGCACGATGGAAAACATGATAGGTAATCAATCAATACTGCAACGGACACCTCTAAAGTCCTAGTTGTAGATATCCTCATCTTCACCAATAATACCCGCCCAGTTCTTTCCAGACGCCTGTTCCGAGAGGTCGACATGGCGCTTAATCGCGTTGAGCAACTCAATCTCACGCTCATACCACGGAATGTCTCCGCTGCCGCCGACGGAAGTTTCAGCAGCCAAGGTTCCCGTTCGTGGTGTGGCACTCCAAGCGTTCTGGCCATCTAATTCGTGTAACATTGGGATTGTCAGTGGAGTCCCTGGTTCACAAAGCGAGCCACCTCTAGAGAAGCGTGAACGATGAGACGTCAAACTACTATCAACAGACAAGCCGCCGGTGCTTCTCGTGGCAGTGCTGGCACCGCTGTCATTCCTTCCCAAAGATATCTTGCGCAGTTGCCATTGTCGAATTTTCGCCTTCGTAAAGCCTAGCTGCCCCTCGGGGTCAAGATAGCTTTCGCCGAAGATATGTTGTAAGCAGTTCAGCCAGGTCTGCCAGGATGGAAGTGACAGATCTTCTCCTAACCGGTCAAGGAGGCCGTTCGGCTTTGCGCGCATCATGCCGAGAAGAAGACTCTTCCAGCATTGGTCTAGATTGCTAGGTTTGGTAGCAAAACGGCCAAGATAGCGTGCTAGGTTCACGCAGACTTGGTCGGTGTTAACCCCAATCATGGTATTCAGTGATTGTATGAAACTGTCTTCTTCGTCTTGTGCTCGTTTAACGCATGCTGTAGCTGTGGCTCTGTCGACATATTCCATCCCTGCCAGTATGTTGCGAAGCCTTTCGCGGTCGACGTCCATTGGAACCGTCCAAACAGGATCCTCAAGTTGGACATCTTCGGCCAACTTGCTCTGCGCAGTAGCGCTTGCCCGGGGACCAGCGCAAAGCTTTTCGATCAGAAATTCCACGTCATCCTGTCTTTCTCTGCCTTCTGTACGTGAAATTCGGTCAAGCCTCCTTGAAACTTCCCCTTCGGAAGGAATCTGACTCAGCATTTCGTTGTACTCGGTGCTCCCGTACTGTGTGAGCCAGTTGGCTGAGATGAGAGCCCGCGCCAATTTAATGATCCCGAAAGCGACACGGTTGCTCGGATCACCCTTCTGAAGCTGGTCATAGCATTTTATTTGGGCGTCTCTCAGCGTTTCATGCAGCCGACCCATGAGTTCCTCGCCAAGCAGCTGTTGCAGCTTGTGGGAAGCCTGCACAGCATACAGTACGGAAACGAGAAGAGGGATGCGACTACTGACTGATGGTATTTGCATATACTCTCGTGAAAAGCGAAAGAGGATCCCAGCTTCGGTAATCTTTTCTGGGGTATCGAGTTCGAGAATGGATTCCAGAAGGACAACGCTCTGCTCTGAGAGGCCTTCAATGCTTGTGCAGAATTCGACCAGGCAGTTGACACCCTCTTTGCCAATATTAATGGCCCATGAAGCGGCTTGCAGAGCTCGGTTTTGCACTGAGTCATCATGATATAAGCATGCTCCTCTCAGGGTCCCATGTTGACCTCCAGTAGTGTCGGGTCCTTCGAGGTCCAATATGATAGCCAATTGCTGTCGGCAGTTTGACAGCACGGGGGACTCCCATTCGTTGATCAGCTCGATATTTGGGTTCCAGGATGCCCACATAGAGTAGTTGTTCAGTCTTTGACGGAGCAGTTCTTGTATCTGAGGGCTGTCGGCCGCACGACGCATCCCTTTCACGAGAGTCCACCTGTAGACGGAGGTCAGAATTTATCGTGTCTAGCATTCTGGTACGGGGGATATCCCGACTGTTCCCAAACAGAAAGCGTGAAATGTTATACTTACTACGGAAAGTTAGTCCTGTAGCCACCGGTTTAAGATTCCATGAACTCAGCACTTACCGCCTCTGACCAGCGCTTAAAACTCCGCAGCGCTTCTAGCTCACTACTTAGACGACTCCAATAGTCAGAGTACACCAAAACTTTCTTTACAAAAGCTATGGGGAATAACTCTTGTACTCTCCCGTCGCCGATGGCGCAGAGCAGTTTCCAGATAGGCTGAAACCTCGTTGATCCTGCTGGGACTACTGCATGGAGCAACTGAATTATCGCAGCCCTCTCTACTTTCGTGAAAAGGCTACTTCTCGCTCTCTGGCACTGGAATATGCACTGGATCCATGATTTGAGTTTCCATTGAATGTGTTGAGATAGCTCGTCGAGAGGTCGGGTTGATATGAGCTGCCCACGGACACGTTCATTGCTCATCACATGGCAGCATGCCACAATCGCTACTTCGTGGGCGTACAATTCATTTTTAAACTGGTCGAGTCTATCGCTGAGAAACTTGTCAATCTTCTGCCAGTCGTCTTGTTTAATCCCCCGTGTCCTTAGAAGGTCACTTATCACGGCTTGAACTTCCTGCAAGGGAAATCGATCCGGACGTCCTTCTTGGAGTTGTTGTATTGCATTAGTCGCCTCAAGCTGTTTCCTGAGTGGTACGCAGCGCCTTAGAGTCGACATCGCAGGGGCTTGACATACTGGATGGGGCAAAGAATAGGTAGCAACAGTGTGAATGTACCATTGGGCGAGCAATGACGAGCGTCGACCGGCCTTCAACAAAAATCGAGATGGACGCTATTGCTTCTAGCTGAACCTGAGAACGTGATACCGATTGGGAGATAGTCTGGAGGCTTGAATCCGATGTACCTAGAAGTCACTGCAAATGTGCAGAAATCCTTCGGCGCACAGTATTATCTGTGCTGGCGCGGGGTGGTTGGTTCTCGACCATCACATTGCAGCTTACCCATGCATGCAGAATCCTAATCCTTCATTATGGAAGGCTCAGGAACCCGAAAATAGATAGAATGGTTCGCGTGGCGCTCTTTGCGGCTGAGTTGCCTTGTCGTCTTCGGTGGCGGATCAAGGAGTAGAGAAGCCCAGTCTAGGCAGACTTTGGACCCTGGTTGCACTTGTACTCTATCTCCCACAGGTGCCTTTGGCGTCTGGAACATTTGCAGGACACTGTGTAACTGAGAATATCTGACTTTTACTTACCAACGGTTCTATAGTCTACCAAATGTGGTCCCTGTCCTTCCGTCTCAGTCTTTAGATCATTGAAATCACAACATCATGGAATCTTGGGCGGGCTACAATTACTATACATCGAATCCGATAACATGGGTCGAACTCATGAATTTGAGTACAGCCGAATTCGGCCTTGGCTATCTTCCATTGGGTCTTCGCGCTTTTCCTGGCGCTTTGAATAGCTCAACTCGATTCCCCAACGACACGTATGTAATTGAACATGCCGGCCGAGGCCAGTTCGACGAAGGTCACACCGCAAACACTGTCTTTGGCGTTGTGACAGGAGTAGCGGGCGCACTCGCTATCCTATGGCTCTGGTTCAACCGCAAGACAATCCTCTATCGCCGCAATTCAAACAATCAAGACCCTTCACCGCGAGCGAATAGTCCTATAAGCCGTTCCACCGGAGCCACAGATCTGACGACTTTTCAAGATAACAGGCTCTGCGAAGCCAGCGACTTCAGAAACCAAATCTTCAACTTTTACTACGAGCCTATATCCACCGAAGTCGAGCTAGTGGAGAAGACAGCTGACGATATCGTCGACGTCGAGGATATTGAGGCAATAACAGATCTTGTCCGAAAGATGTATTCGTACGATTTACGTCTATATGGGGCTCAGAGCACTAGGAGATTTGAGAATGAACGACACGACCTAATGTCCAAGAGTGATGATATTCTTAAGGCTATCCGGGACAAGGTGTCGAATGAGTGGGCAAAGGATGTGAGCGCTCGAGGCCGTCTGGGTTGGACTGATGAGGAATGGGAGCAAGTATCAAATCTCAAAAGTCTCTTGCAACACCAGCTCCCACTTCGGCGGTACCCAAATCATTAATCCTAGTAATCCTGGAAGCTATTATTCCCAATGTTGCTGAAAGGAGCGGTTTTACTAGAACTAGTCATACCAACTATTGTACACTACCAAACAATGCTAGCTAAACAGCAAAGATAAAAACCATAGAAACATTCTTTAAACTCCTCGGTACTAAGCAATAACATTACGAAGACCGGTTACATCACCTGCCAGCAACGAAACAAGAAATACAATAAGGTAAAACCACACTCTGTCAAAGGTGATACTTAGTAGTCCTGTACCATAGTGAGTTGTCTTTTTGCTATGGGTCCCGAAGGACATGGGTGCTTTCCTTTAATGGGCCTATGAGTTCGATTCCCAACCCCACAGTCCCGTTAGATTATCTAGAAGCCTAGGACAATACACCTGTATGTTACCAATTATTACATAATTCATGTCACAACTACTCAATGAATAAATTAAAAAAATTAAAATACCCCTTTTTAAAAATGCCTTGCAACGAGGACCTTTCGATCCACAGCGGTGTGTAGATGTAAGGGTACGCAGATTAGGTCAAAGACAGCCAAGGGGTTTAAATTGACTATGCTAGGGGAAAGACAGCTGTTATTGGAAAGCGTACCTTTCCTTTACTAAAATCGGAAAGGGGGACTCAAGAAATTCCATTACCGGACCCCCAAAACTCTATATTTGACTTCAACCCTTTCATTGGTCAGCTCAATGTCTGCACCTTATCTATTAGTCAGAATCGCTACTATAAATTGACTACAACTCTAAATCAGAGTTCGTGGCTTACCTACTTCGTAGTAACTGTAGACCCTGAAGCCTTCTGAATAGCTTCAAGTTGTCTTGGGAAGGTGTTGAAAAACTAGGGAAAGTGGTCGAAGGGGGTACCAGGGGGTCTCTCCCTGGTAATTGTTAGAGGATGAAAAATTCAAATTGAAATGCCTTGCACTTTGATTTACAGCGTACTACTGGAGCGACGCCAGCAAAGCTTTCCATTTTAGAGATATCCTTAGCCCTACACGGTCTTGTTACTAGGACAAGCACATTGTTGCCGACTGTTGAATGAGGCAATAAACCTATAGAGCTCTACAACGAGGTGTGATCCCTACTTATCTCCCTTCTCTCTCTCCCTAAACACAATTTTGGTACTGTTTGTGTTTTTGACTCATGGTCACCAAAAATTCCGAATCATGAGCTGACCTGGATGAAGACCATGAGAACGGCGGCATAGCTAGCAGATGATGATTAGAGATCACAATTAGTTGCGGTTAGATCCCGAGCACATACGCTGCAGTCGCACCTAATGCTTCGAACGGTTTTGAGACCATGGCGAACGATAGAATGAGGAGAAATACCAAAACAAAGGCAGTAATTACTGCCAATTTGGTTTTAAGGGTTTCGATAGCTTGAAGAATCCAGATTGGCGTGACAAGTATGGAAGCGCCAACGAAAACAATTACTGCAGAAGCGAAAGAATCGATGCTGGTATCTGAGTAGTAAGAGACACTACTCGCTTCGTACGTGGGTATAGCTCGGCTCTGTTTCTTCCAGATACTCAAGGTCCTTAGAGTCAGTGAGTTGTCTATCCAGTTCCGGAGAGGTGTTTTTTCATTGGGTCTTAGACGAATGAGATCTTGGTGCTGCTCGAGATATTTATGCTCTTCAGAGTCGATTGCCATGTTCTGGTGATTGGCGTGCCATGTCCGCAGGTTCTTTACATCTCGTGAAGGCGCTCGAACGTATTCCTGCAGCTGGCTTTGCTGGATTAGGAACTTGTCTACATGCGCCGTTAGCCAGCTAAGCAGCCGTATAAATACACTGGGACACTTGCTATATTTGCCTAGGTGACGAGAAATATCATTCAGCAAGGCCTCGCGGTCTTCTATATCAACTCTGAGTGTCCCATTATTGATCGGGTCCGCATCTCTCCTACTGTATTCCTTGTCCAGGTTAATTAGGTTTTGTTCCAGTAGACTAACCCTATCCTGTAAAAGCAAGCCGACCCGAGCATTCAAGGCGCCAAAGCGACGGAATATCAGCAGGTCGCTATCTGATGAGATAAACTCTGCATAGTGCTTGTAGCCTACATATTTCCATGGCTGCTTCAGGATCTCCTCTGGTAAGGGGTCCTCCATTATTGGCATTTCAAGCCGAACAAAAAGTTAAGTCTAACGGTGGAATCCAGGACAGTACACAAAAACAGATTGGATTTCATGTCATCTTCCTACCCTGAGCTCTGAGAGGAGGGGTAAGATTGCCATTTTATTATCGGCGGTTATTGATTCGTGAGGATAACCCAGCCTCAATATGGCTCAGCACCGCCTTACACAGCCCCTCGATGGTCACTTAGCTGAGTATTTAAATATTCTCTGCATCCGGTATGCATGGCACCCCGCTTCTAATACCTTTACATGGTTGTCGACACCAGGATTCTAAACACTATTCAGGCATCAAGGGTTCTCTATTGAAGTGTAACTCCAGCTTAATATTTCGAGTTTTCAAATCCGTGCGAAACTTGTATCGTGAGGAGAACACCATGGGCATCAAACACGATGCAGCTAGTTCGTCTGTATCTTACCAGGCAACGAAGGCGACGGACTTTGAAGTTGGTTTCAAGGACTTTACTGGTGGACCTCCATCTTCTAAACTCAAAGTGCCTACACCTGTCCTTGATCCAGGCCACCGGGAGATCCCCGTACATGTGACACAACAGTTATCTCGAACAGTCGATGCTGAACGGCCTCCAAGGAACCGCAAACGTGCATCAAAGCCTCCAGGAAAGGGTGGAGCAGATAAACAATCTGGGAATTACGACAAAGACCAACCATTCGGTAATGGAAATGGAGGGGACAGAGACCCAGACGATACTGGCACAGCCAGATTGGGTAACATTGCAGTCCATGGAGTCCATGGGACCAGCGACAAATGGCGATGGGTTTGTGTATGTGAACTCTTGCTCGCACTATGGTATTATCCCTAACCGAAGCAGTCTGATTGTAGTTGGACGAATCTAAGCTACACGTATGACAATTCATGCATTGACTGCGGGAAGATTCGAGACACTAGCTGTCATCTTTGGGCCGTTGAGTGACAGGGGTTAGGTACCTAACCTAGTTTAGCGGGCTGAGAGGAAGGTACGAAGGACAGTGCATATATTCACGGCCCCCATGTCATCTACCTCGATCCTTCTTAGAACTTCGCGAGTCCACTGAATGCCGGAACAAGAGCACTGTATTTGCTCTAAGTACTTACTTTACATAACTAGTATATTTACAGTGACCTATGGCCGGGAAGGGTGGGGACAACCGCAAATAAGTATACAGCTAGCATGCCTACCGCTCTGACTAGTAGTATAGAGCGTTCCGTAAGAGCCGCAAGTATGTCGAGGCATTGGAACCGCTGCACGCATGACACTTTGGTACTTTCAACTTCCGACAAACCATTGTTCTCTGTTGACGGTGTCAGCACCGCTCGTGATGCCTCCTCTCGCCTGGGGCGACGTCTTCTTTCTTGTTCGACGATATCAGCATTTCCCGCGATGCCTTCTCTCACATCCCCCGACGTCTTCTTTTGTTCGCCATACACCGCGAGTGTTATGTTTGTTACTGGACAACAAGGACGTTGTCTTTTCTTCGAGGGGTGGCAGATGCAAGGACACAGACACAGACACAGTATGTAAACAGTACAGACACTGTTTGAAGAAGGCGTCAATGGATCGGTGGTTCTACAGCCCTAAAGGTGGACCTACCGTACAACTAAGAAAGCTCCATATGATATTGCCACTTGACTAACACCCCATAGATGATCACTGGCGTATCATGCAGCGCCGCTTCGTGGCCTATGTCCGGAGTAACGAGAGTGACGTATCAATGAGGTCGCAGTCTCGATCTGTAGAGTATCTCCGAGTCCGTTTGATCTTATTCTCACCTTATAAGACTCGAATTCGAGTTCGCTTGTCCAGTCCGCCACCGACGTGATTTCCTTCCTACCAACGCTGTGTGACCAAAGCTTTTAATATGTTATGGTGGATATACGTCTGCATACATACCTAAATTCTAAGATGTGCCATCATAGATGCACTCGTGCTTCTGTACTGTCGGAATGATTGGCTGCCACGAAAGATTGGATTCAACAACATATCATGCCAATCCCGTACCTCACTGTTTCATCGGAAACTGTATGATGGATGAGATGTCTGAGCCAATCGTGGATTGCTGTTGTCCTGTCTTAGCCTATCGCGGGAGGTTGGTGCAAGCTTTGGCGCCCTATCGGGCTGGGCTATGCGGGAAGTCCCGTGTGCCCCCTTCCTAGTGTGACCCGTCATGACGCCTTCACCGATAAAATGTGCTACCAGAGCTAGACTGCAGGCTATCGGAACACACCCGTTCATGTTGTTATGCAGGTTCCCGATCGGTTTACCCGGTGAGCGGCGAGCGGCGAGAAGCAGTAACCACCCGATCATGTTCTATTTCGGTGAGTTACTAGACGCCGAGGCGCGCCTCAACGTATTCCGATGGATGAAGAATCGCCAGCATCTGAGCATAGAAACCGTTGCATCCTCAATCGCATTTCATTTGTGGCAAACCCGCAGTCGGTATATTACACGAACCCGCAATTTGCACCAAGAAATACAGAAATTTACGTGCAACTCCCAGCTCGAATGAATGCTGGTATCTAGCCACTAGCCCCTCGTGCAGCAGCACAAGACCAAGCCGAACAACTACATGTCATTTTTTTCCTATATTACGCATGCATACGAATACTGGGTTTTCCGTTCTTCTTCGTCTTCCAAATTACGCGCAGGTTTTGGTATGCCTCCGAAAAGAACACCACTTGATCATTTGGAACTCTTGGCCTCATAGGACAGATTGCGGAGAAGCAGGTCTCGATCCAAGAGACCGAAACATCAACATGCAACTGATATTGTGGCAATATATTCGGATACGGTGCGATGCTACGGATACGGTTGAGGATTGCACCAAGAACACTGAGCTGCACGATTTCATATACTATGTGTGCACGTCTGTGTGTTCCCGACGATCAACTTGTTGTTTCTCTTGATCGACTAGTCTCTATTGTTTGGTTGGTTTGCAACCCGAACCACATCGGGTGGCTAGGGATGAGACTCTTGCATTCCATCCAGCCACGAACTCGCTTGAGGTCTTTCACGTCGATAGATGTAAAGCAGCGTCAGAATCTGCCATTTCAGGAGAGGCATAGTATACGCCAAAAGAAGGGGGGGCTCAATGAATTCTAGATTATAAAACCCAGGCGAATCCCGGACCAAAATCCCCAATTCATCTCCTCTGCAGACATCAAGGCACACAGACATATCATCCAACACCAAAATCAACTATCAAACATTCCCAGAATTCCTACAATGCCTTTCACAGGTCCCGGGCTTTACGAAATTGTGCCATTCCGGGCACAAGGGCTGACTGCTAGCGCATGGGACGGCCTCCTGGACGCTGGGGCCCTGGTCCGGTTGTCGTGAGTTATCCTTCGCGTTTCACTCACGATTGCGCAGTCCAGACTTTTAGGGGATCGTCAGCACTAATGATTGTTTCCTTTAACCTGCAGTACTCGAACCCCCTCTGATCCGGCCACAAACTCCGTCTGGGAGGTAGCTCTTGCCAGCGGCGAAGGGGAGAGCGCCGAGTACCTGATCCTCAATGCCCTCACCGGATATCCCATCACTGCTACTGGTTAGCTCCAAGAGTTCCGCGTCCCAACTCAGTTCACAACTAATCATCTACTACAGCTGATAGAACGACTACCTCAACCCCACAAATTTCGCCCGCGGATCCTACCACTCGTTGGACCATTGAATCGATCGGTTCTGACGTTTTCACGTAGGTTTCCTTTTCCATCTTTTGTTGGGATATGAGTGAATGGTATATATGCTGATATCGAGATACCTCATTAGCATTAATAACAAGGTCGCGTCCCGGGGTCAATTCAGTGTCAAGGGCGGTGATTATCAATCCGGAGTTGACATCATGGCATGGGTCACCGGCAATACGGACAACCAGAAGTGGTACTTTGAGCGCCGTCCCTAGTTGGTATACTTGGAATTATCCCCGGCTCTATCTCTCTTTTCACTTGATTTACTTCGATTTAAACAAGGACCGTGAAGGGCATTCCAGTATACCGTTATTGTTGGACTGTGGGCTAGGCTACTGATGTTATAGCTAGCGCAAAGGAAATGAAGTGTGTTCGATAACTATTGATAGCTACTTAGGTTTACTTAACAGTATTAGACCAAAATGCTATTGTTCACTCTTTACAATATATTTATAACCATTGAGTTAGTTTTTATTACTAACACTCACTTTATATATTAGTTCCTTTGCTTTAATTAATTAGTATTAAACATTATAACTATAGACCTAATATTATAAATAATTTAGTTTATAACTGCGATCTTGTTTATGGCTTAATATAATACCTATAAAACTATAGTACTAAAGTATTAGATCTTTATAAAAGCTAATAACATTATCACTAGCCTTTGCAGCTAGTATATTTATTAAATAGGTTCACTAAATAGTTAGTTATAAAAACTAGGGAAGTCAAGTTTATTAACCCAAATTTAATTTTGTTGTTTAGGAACAGTCCTCTGACACTCAACGTTGTTGTTGTTGCCAACTGGTCAGGCGTGCTGATGACGGTTAAGTATCGTCACAGATTCCTTCCCCCTGTCTTCGCCTTGATCTCGTTATCAAGCATTTCACCAATACGTTACAGAAAGAGAAATTCTCTCTCTTCGTGCTCCTCACAACGGCCGTCCAGAGCTACCCTCAAGTGCGGAGAGCGTCTTTGCCGAAGGCTTGGATATTGAACAGTCAGCATCACGAGCACAGCGACATGATTCTGCTCTGAAGTTGAGCAATGGCAAGAGATCGACTACAGCAAACATACCTCTTAGCGATGTGAAGATGCTTTGATTGTTGTTTCAACTAGCTCTATAACTGCTACGGATGCCAACCAGCAGGAGGCTTGATCCAGCTCAGGGCACGGACCATATGACCTCCAACAATACCTCCAGGTATTAAATGTTACGATCAATCAAATAAAGCTTCTGTGACGGTCAGTACAGTCTTTACAGTCTTGGCGAGACCTGCAAGGACTCCAGACCCACATGGCGATAAGATAGGAAGTCTGCGCACGGACCAACCTAACTCTGCAGCTATACATATAGAGTCTATATTTACCTATTTTATAAACTCTGACTTTTTTTTTTTTTTTTTTTTTTTTAAGCTTAGAGTTTTTATTTATAGTATTAATAAACTAGCTATAAAAGCTTTATTTAACTAATTATAATACTATTTTAAGCTTACTAATTATTTATTAATAAATATTTAATAAATATATATTTTTTATTTTATTATAATTAATAAAATATAAATAAACTTTTTTTTTAAATTATATATTTAATATAAAAAATTATATATTTTATAATATAAATCTAACTTTAATATAACTTTAATAAAACTTTTAATTTTTATATTATTTAAAAACTAATAATTTATAAAAAACTTAATTTTAAATGTTTTTATTTTGTTTTTAGTTTTTAAACAATTAAAATAATTTTAATTTTTAAGTATAGCTAACTTTTTATTATTAAATAATTTAAAAAAAAAAAATTTTATAAAAAAAAAAAAATTAAGCACTAAACTTTTTTATAAATATTTTAAACAAACTAATACTTAAAAAAAAATCTAAAAAAAATAAAAAATTAAAACTTAAAAAATTAAAATTTAAACTAGAACTAAAATAATTTAAAATAAATAATATATTTAAAAATATAATATTAAATATTATAGTTATATAAGCTTGTAATTTTATATTAGTTTTAGTAGAACTTTTTTAATAAAAAAAAAAAATATTAATTTTTTAATATATTTATTTTAATATTTTTAAAAAATAACTATAATTTAATAATAAAAAATATATTTAAAAATATTAATTTTAAACTTTTTAATTTTATTATTTTATTTATATTTTATTTTATTAGTTTATTTTTTAATACTTTAAACTTTATTTATACTAAAAAAACTAAAATATAAAAAACTAATCTTAGTAAATTTATAAAAAATAAAGCTTTATTTAATAATTAGGTTTATAAACTAATAAAAAAACTAAATAAAAATATTACTATATTCTAAACTAAAAATAGCTAATTTTAATATATTATAAACTAATTAAAAAAATATACTAAAAAATTAATAAAAATATTTTTTTATTTAATTAAAAAACTATTTAGTAATATTATTAAAATAATTTAAATTTTATTAATAATTTATTATAATTTTAATTAAATAATTATTATTTATAAAATATTTTAAATTTATATATATAAAACTAATAAAAATATTAATAAATTTATTTTTATATTTAATAATTTAATTTAAAAATATTAATTTATTAAGTTATAATAAAAATATAAATTATAAAACTATTTTTATATAAACTTAAAAAAAAACTTATATAAAGTTTTTATAAATTTAAATATTTTTTATAAATTATTTATTAATAAAATTATTAAATTAATATATAATATTAAATAAATTTATAAAAACTATTAATAAATTAAACTTATTAGTTTAATTAAATAAAAATCTAACTTAAATAATTAAACTTTTAGCAAATTAGCTTACTAATTTTTAACTAATTTTAAAAGTTTTAAAATATTTATTTTAAAATAATTAAAATAAATATTAATTATAAAAAAAAAAAAAACTTATTAAAATAATAAAACTTATTTTATTTATATAAAAAAAATATATATATATTAATTAACTATTTTAATTAAAAACTTATAATTTTAAATATTTAATTACTAAAAAAAAACTATAATAAAAATAGTTCTAGTAATTTATTTAATTTAAAAAACAAATAAAACTAATAAAAAATTTTTTATTAGTTTTTTTATTTATTTTAGCTAAAATATATAATTAAAACAAATTAATTATTTTTAAAATATTTATTTAATTATAAATTAATAATATTAAAATAAAAAATTTAATTTTATATAATATTAAAGCTTATATTTTTTTAATAATTAGTTATAAGTTTATATAATGTTATAATCAGTTAAGTAAAGTTTTTATAGCTAGTTTATTAATACTATAAACAAAGACTTTAAGCTAAAAAAGAAAGAAAAGAAAAAAAGAAGTTAGAGTTTATAAAGTAGGTAAATATAAACTTTATATATATGGCTATAAAGTTAGGTTAGTCCGTACGCAGACTTTTTATTTTATTGCTATGTAGGTCTAGGTTTGGAGTCCTTGCAGGTCTTACTAAAACTATACAGATTATATTAACTGTTACACTACTTTTTTTTAAAACCAAAAGTTTAAATATAGTTTTAATTTAAAATTATTAATAATATTAAGTTTATATAGTTTTTTTATATTATACTGCTTTATTATTGTTTTTATAATTGCTTGCAAACTTATTAGTTATTATTATATATATTTATTTTTATAATTTTATAAAAAATCTAAAAGCTTTTTTATAAGTTTTATAAAATTAGTTAAATTTAATTAGTATATTTTTAAAATTTTAGGTTATATACTAAATATTATTAAAATTATAGTTTTTTTAAGCAACTTAATATTATAACTTTTTATTTTTTTTATATATTTTTAATTATTTAATTTGTTTAATTTTAAATTTTGTTTTATTATTAATATTTTTAGCTAAAAATAATAACTAGATTTATTAAAATAAAAGGTTATTGTTTATTTTTTATAATTAATTAGTATAAAATAAGTTTTTTATTTTATAAAAGTTAGATAAATTAAAAATATAGCTAAATTTTTGTTTTTTTAGGATTTCGAAAGGTCTGATTAATTAAAAATTTAATTTAATAGTTAGTGCTTATATTGCAAAACTTTTTTTTTTAAAAAAGATTTTGTTTTTTATTTTAATTCTTATTATTATTTTTAGTAGTAATATATTGATTAATAAATATTATAAAAAATTATATATAAAATTTAAAATAAAAAAATAAATACTTTAATTGTTTTAATATTTATTAATATAAAAATAAAATTATTTGTTATAAATAAGAAGTTCACAAGGTCAGGTACAATATATAGAGAGATAAGTTATATATTTGGTAAGGTTAGCTTATAAGACTAAAGCTTATAAAAGGAAGATTTTTTATTAAAATAGGTGTAGATATAATATATATATATAATAAGTATGCACTAGTCCTAGTATACTAGGCATAACAACTATCTTTCTTTCCTTAGTTAGGTTGTTTTTAATTTAATATATATAAGTATATAAAATATAAAATATATAATATAGGTAGGTAATATATATATATATATAGATAAAGAATGATTTAGATATAGGGTTTATATAGAATTAGGGTAATATATATATAATTAGTGCAGTGCAATCAATTAGGTGTTTATAGGTATAAGTATATAAGTACTTTTGTTATATTAGTAATATATAGTATTATTATTGTTATTATTAATATAAATACCTTAGTATTTATATAGTATTGTTAATTAGAAGTTTTAGTATGTGTGCAGTATAATATATATATATTGTATATTTAAGTATATAATAAATTTTAATACTAGTGATTTAAACGTGGGCTATATATAAATTGCCTATAAAACTGATCTAGTTTTATATAAATATTCTAGCCTAGTTTTTTTTTTTTTTTTTTTTTTTTAGCTGCTGCTATTATTATTATTTATTAGTTTTAATTACTTATATATATTGCTACTATTGTTTCTTTTTTTTTTTTTTGTTTTTATACCTTTTTTTGTTTTTTTTTATGTTTATATTATTATATTTAATACTATTTCTAACCTTTTTTACGTTTTTTTTAATAAAAAGTTTTTATAAAACTACTATAACTATTGCTTTTAATCCTTTGCTTACTAAAAAGTTATAAATAGCTATAATTATTATAACTATAAGCAATATATATGCAAGCAAGCTATTAAAGCTAAAAATAAAGCTTATAAGCGCAAACTTGTTAAATCTTTAGTTTATAGTATATATATATACTAATACTATTTTAGCAATACTTATAATAAAGCTTAGCCTAACTTTAGCTAGTTTATTTAGGTTATTTATATTATAAAAAAAACTAGGGCGTTTTTTTATAATAAGTACTAAAAAAAATATAAAATATATAACTTTATAAATAGATCTATATTTGTTTTATATTAGTATTAATATTAACTTAGATTTTTTATTTAATTAGGTTCTAAGTTTAATATTTTTTAATATAGTTTATATTAATAAATTGCTAAACTAGTTTTGCTAGTTTTTTAATTTTAAAATAAATATAAACAATAATAAAGTTATTAATAAAACAAGTTTAGTTGTTTAGCAAGCTTTTATAAAACTTTATTAATAGCTAGCTAATATTTAATTTTATTTATTAAAGGCGTTTTATTGTTTTTTAGCGACCTATTACGTATAGTTCGGCCTTACTAGTAAACTTAGCAATACTAAAATAAGTAGTTTTTTTGTTATTTTATTAAGTTTTTATAAATTATTTATATATTTTTAGAATATTTATACTATATATTTTTAATTAATAGTATAACAAAAAAATATTTTATTTTAAGTAATAATATATATTTTTTTTAATACTATAAATACTTTTGTTTAATTTTATTTTATATTATTATTTAATATAAATAAACAAATAATTAACATAAAATATATTTTTATATAATTATTATATATTTTTAATTTAAAAATTATAGTTATATATTATAAATATTAGCTATTTATTATTTATAATAAAATTAAAAAAAATAATCATAAGTGCTTATAATTAAGCAACCTAAACTATTGCTATAGCTACTATAATAAACTTAAATATTTATTATTTTAATAAAATTTAATTTTAAAAATAGTTTATATATAGCTTAATAGTAAAGCATAAATTAAGTATTTAAAATAGTTAGTTTAATTCTAACCGCACAGGTTTTTTATAGGTTTATTTTTATTAATTTACTAAAGTTTTAAGCTAATATAATTATTAAATTAGTTAAGTTTTTAAGTAATAGAGCTAAATATTTTTAAATAAAAATAAAAATAAATAATTTTTTTTTATTGTTTTAAATATAAATTACTAAATTAAAAGTTTTTTTTTTATAACTTTATTATTACTTAAAATTTATATTGCTTTAAGTACTACAATATTAATAATTAATATTTATTAGTTATATTTAGTTAGCTAGCTTTTTTATTTAATTTTATAGTATAACTTATAATTATATATTTATTTTATTACTATATTTTTAATTTTTTATTTATTTAAATTATTTATAAGGTTTAGTATAAATAGATTATATATAATATTAGCTTTTTAAAACTTAAATAATTAAATAAAAAAAATATTATAAAAACAAACATATTATATTAAAAATATAAAGTAATATGCTTGTAATCCAATATAGCTAAAGATCTAAAATAGGCTAATAAACTTAAGTATAAATTTAGAATATTTAAAACTTAAGTTTTTTATAAATAATATTACTATATTTTTAATTTTATAAGTTATAAATTTATATTTAATATTATAATATTTTTAATACTTTTTGATTATAATTTATTATTAATTTTTTAAATTGTTTTTAATAGTTTATAATTTTTGCAATTATTTCTGTATTACTAGTACTTTTTTTAAGGTAAAGTTATTTTTAACAAATAGTTTAAATTTTAATATATAGCTATATAAAGCTTTAAAGAATAACTTGCTAGTTATATTATTAATAATTAAGTTAATTATAAAATATGTTTAAAAAAGTGGTTATAGCTAATTAGTTTATTTATTATTAATAAAATATTTAAAATAGTTTTTAATTGTTTGATTTATATGCTTTGTTAGCTTATTAGTTTTAAAATAAAATATAACTAAATATTTTTTTTTTAATTTTAAAGTAATAATATAAGTTTAACTAAAAATAACTAGTAAAAAAAGAGCTATAGTTTAATATAATATTTATAAAACTTTTATAAATATATTTGATTTTTTAATAAAATAAAGTAGCAAACTATATTAAAATTATTTTAATATTAATAAAAAACAAATATATTAATTTAATAAATCTATTAATAATTATTAAAATATAATTAATTTAGTAATTTTTATAAAAAATTAAAAATAGTTTTTATATAAGAACTAAAAATATAAATAAAATATTAAATTTGTTATATTTTTAGTAATATTTTATTTTTAATCTAAAACATATTATATAACTATTTATATAATTATTAATATTTATTTTTATTTTTAGCTAAAAAAACTTATATTATAGTAGTTTAAATATATGTTTTTATTTAAAATATTTTATTAATAAATTATTATAATATAATTTAATAAGCTAAAAATAAATAAATTTTAAAAAAAAAATATAAACTTTATTTTTATAGTATAAAAATTTTTTTTTAATTATTTATTAAAAATTTATAAACTTTTTAATATTAATACGCTTTTTAATTAATTTATATTTAAAGGTTTTTTATTAAATATTTTAGATTATATTTTATAAGCTTTATAATATATCTAGATTTTAAAAGTTTTTATTACTTATAGTTATTTATACTTATATATATATAACTGCTTATATAAAAATAGTCCTTTTTTAGAAAAATTAAACAGTACATATTTTGCTTACTAGTACTTTTGGGTATTTATTAGAAATTTTAGTCTGTATTACTACAAATTTTTTTTTTAGTATTAAAAAAAATTTAATATTTTAAAGCAAATTACTTATATAATTAGGTTAGTACAATAGAAAATTAGCCCTATTTTATTTGCTTTATTTATATTATAAAATATAAATATAAAATAAAACTTTTTTTAGTTTGTTATATAAAACAAAAATATAATTAATATAATTATATTTAATATAAAAATTTAAATTAATAAATATTTTTAATAAAAATTTTTTTGAACTAATAAAATAAATATTATATAAAATATAAAATTAATACAAAACAAATATAAAAAGCTATAGTTTTAGCTTAAAGTTTATAGCTAAAACTAAAATTATTTTTTGTTTTTTTAATTATTACTTAAATATTTATTAAAATATATTAAAAAATTATATAAATAATTTTAATCTAAATAATAGTTATTTTTTTATAAATAATAAAATATATTAAAGTTTTTTTATTTTTAATCTAACTAAGTTTTTTAAATCTAATATTTTTGATTTTTTAATAAGTATTACTAGTTAGGTTTTTTATAATTATAACTAATATAATTTAGTTTTTTATAATTAAAATAAAAAAAGTTTTAAATATTATTATTTTATTTTAAGTAATTATTAAAGTTATTTTATAACTATTTTTAAAATATATTAAAAATATATTAGCTAAAATATTTAAAAAGTAATAATTTTTTAAATATATAATTATTAAAAAGTTACTAATTTAAATAAAGTTATTTTAATTAGTTATAATACTAATAACTATTTTAGTTCTAAACTATATTATAATATTTTTAGTTTTAATAAAAATAATCTTTATTATTAAAATATTTTTGCTTAAAAAAGCTTTAGTATTATTACTAATTTTAAAATTTATTAATATTAGTTCGGTTAATATTTAAATATAAAAATCTTTATTAAAGCTTTATAGCTTTAAAAACAAAAATTATTAGTTTTTAATAATATTATATTATATTTATTATTATTAATTTTTTTTAAAATAATAAATTATTAAAATTTATAATTTTTTATTAAAATAAATTAGTTAGTTTTTAGTAGTATAATATAACTTTTTTATTATTGCTTTATTATTTTTTTTAAATTTTAATTTAAAATAAATATTAATTAAATATTTTAAAGTTTTAATTAGTTTATTATTAAGCTTTTTTTAATTACTAGCTAATATTTATAATAAAAAAAATTAATTAATAAATTAAAGTTTTAGTCTAGTTAATAAAAATTTTTTAATTAGATTTATAAAAAAAATAATCCTAGTACGTTTTTTTTTTAAAAAAGATTTAATACTAATTTTTATAATTTTAGTCTATTTTGCTAACTATATAAATAATTTAAGTTTAAACTTGTTAGAACTTTTTTTATAAACTTTTAAATATAAATTTTAGTTTTTTAATTTATTTAATTTATTAGTTATAAATAAACTATATAATAAATAAAAAATATTCAAATTTTAAAAAATAATTAAAATTAATATTTAATTTTTTATTATTATTATAATATTTATAATAATAAAATAATTAATAGTTAGAACTATTTAAATCTAACTTATTAAATAATAATAATAAAAATAATAAAATAAGTAATAAGTTAGAATTAAAAAGGTTATATTATTTTTAGTGCTAATTTTTATATTCTAAGTAAAAAATATAAAAAAAATATAAAAAATTAAAAAATTTAAAATTTTTTTAAATTTCTAGCTTTTTTTTAATATTTATATTTTTTAAGTTTTTGTTTTAATATTAATTTATATATACTTATAAGTTAAGATCTTTTTGATCTAAAAGCAAGTTATTTTTGTTTTTTTAGCTATTTATTTATTTTTTTAAGTTTTATTTTAAACTAAATATTTTGTTATAATAAAAATTAATTAATACTTTTAAATTATAAAATATTATTATTATTTTAATAACTAAATATTAAACTATTACTAAGCTTTAATTTTTTATTTCTATTTAAAAAAAAATCGATATAGCTTTATTAATTATTTATAGCTAATTTGTTTTTTTTAGAAAGCATTAATCTAGTTAATAATCCAAGTCTTTTAAAAGCTATTATATAAATATATTATAAATAACTTTAAAAAAAAGCTTTAGAATTATTATAAATAAAAAGTTTATAAAATCAAATATAATATATAAAAAAATAAGTTATATATTTAATAAAGTTAGCTTATAAAACTAAGACTTATAAAAAGAAAATTTTTTATTAAAGTAGGTGCAGATATAGTATATATATATAGTAAGTGTGCACCGGTCCTAGTATACCAGGCATAATATTATTAGTTTAATTTTTAATTAGTTAATTTTACTACTTTTTAGGTCTAAAGGTAATAAGCGCTACTAAAACAATGCTTAATATTTATAAAACTATTAATTATTATTATAAATTTAAAAATAAATAGTCCTATATTATTTAATATTTATATATTTAATATATTAAAAAATCTATATAGATTTTTATAGTATTGTATAGCTAGTAATTCTATAGTGTTTGTTTTTTTGCTAAGTAAAGTTATAATTAAATAGCTAAACTTATTTATAAATATTTATATATAATTATAACTTTATTAGTTAAGTAGCATATTTTTACTATTTATTATTATATGTTGCTATATTATAGCTAGTATAAACAATAAATAAAAAAAGCTAGAAGTTTTATTTTGTAATATTTTGTTTTTTTTATAGTTATAATAATTATATATATATTATTTATAATTATATTTTAAGTAAAACTAGTAATATTTTTATTTTAATATTTTAATTATTTTATATGAATTTTAATATATAGTAATTAAAAATATATAAGCTTTTTAAATTAAAGCTATATAAAAAAAAAAATTTTTATTTAAAGTATTTTTAAATATATATAGCTTTTTATTTTTATTTTTTAGTTTTTATAGCTAGTTTTTTTGTTTAATTAAGTTTATTAGGTTAGTTTTTTAGAAAATATTAAATAAAAAGTCTATAGTTAATATAAGACTTAGTATTTTATTAAGCAGAACTAATACTATTATTTATTTTTTAGTTTTTTTAGTTTTAATTATAAAAAGCTTAGTTATTTTTTTTAATAAAATATTAGCTATTATATTTTTTTATTTTAATTAGTATTAAAAAATAATATTAAAGTTTAATAAAAAGTTAGCCTAATATATTTATTATATTAATAAAATCTATTTATTTAAAAAGTATAATAAAGCTTAATAATTAGTTATTATAAAAAATTTAGTTTTAAAAAGCTTTAAGTAGTAATATTTTATAAGTTTTTAAGTTATATTTTTTTATTACTACTAAATAACTTTTTTTATTATATTATATAAAATATTTGTTTTTATTTATATTAGTTCGCTAAGCTTAAAAAAAGCTAGAGCAAATATTTTATAAGCTAGTAGTTTTATATATTTAAAAGCTTATTTTTGTTTTAGTTCTATTATAAATAATTTTTTTTTTAATAATTAATTTAAAAAAATAATAATTTTACTAGCATAGTAAGTAAATATATAAATATAATTATAAAGTTTAAAAAATCACTAGATTAATTTAGTATTTTTAAAATTATTAAAATTTTAATTTAAAATTATTTAAATTTTTATAGGATTAATTTTAATTGTTATTTTAGTTTTTATAATTATTTTTAAATAATTAATAATAAATATATTAAAACAAGATTTTTTAATATTTTTTTAATATTTAGTTTAATATAAACAATAGATTATTTTTTTATAATAAGTTTAGTATTATTTTTTAGTTTTAAAATAAATTAAAATATTATTTATATAAATATTTGCAAATTTATTTAAAAGTTTTTAAATTTATATATTAATAAAAGCTTGCTACTAAATAGGTTTTATTTTTAAACTAAAAAATAAAACTTTTTATTAAAATATTTTTTTATAAGTTTAAAAAAAATAATAATATAATTTTATAATTAATAATAATTAATAAAAAGTTTTAATAATATTTAATATTATAATAATTAACTATAATATTATTTGTTACAATTAATCAAGTAAAGCTTTTATAGCTAGTTTATTAATACTATAAACAAAGATTTTAAGCTAAAAAAATAAAAATAAAAATAAAAAAAATAAAGTTTATAAAATAAGTAGATATAGACTTTATATATATAGCTATAAAGTTAGGTTAGTTTATATATAGACTTTCTATCTTATTGCTATATAGGTCTAAAGTTCTTACAAGTTTTGCTAAAACTATATTAACTATTATATTATTTTTTTCTAAAACTAAAAGTTTAAACATAGTTTTAATTTAAAGTTACTAATAATATTAAGTTTATATAGGTTTTTTATATTATATTATTTTATTATTATTTTTATAATTGTTTATAAATTTATTAGTTACTGCTATATATATTTATTTTTGTAATTTTATAAAAGGTTTAAAAGCTTTTTTATAAGTTTTATAGAATTAGTCAAGTTTAATTAGCATGTTTTTAAAATTCTAAACTGCGAACTAAATATTATTAAAATTATAGCTTTTTTAGACAACCTAGTATTATAACTTTTTATTTTTTTTATATATTTTTAATTATTTAATTTGTTTAATTTTAAATTTTGCTTTGCTATTAATATTTTTAGTTAAAAGTAGTAATTAGATTTATTAAAATAAAAAATTATTGCTTGCTTTTTATAATTAGTTAGTATAAAATAGGTTTTTTATTTTATAAAAGTTAAGCAAGTTAAAAACGTAGCTAAACTTTTGTTTTTTTAAAATTTTAAAAAGTTTAACTAATTAAAAGTTTAATCTAGTAGTTAGTATTTATGTTACAAAACTTTTTTTTTTTAAAAAAGTTTTATTTTTATTTTAAAATTTATTAAGCGTTTTTTTTTGTTAGTTTATAGTTTATATTGTTTTTATATAAAAGTTGCTATATTATATGTTATTTTTTAAATGTTTTAAGTTTAGCAAACTAGTTTAAATATTTATTGCTTAGTATTAAAATTTATAATAGTTTTATTTGTTAAGTAGCTAAGGGGTACAATATTGTACGTAACAAAGGGGTAAGATAAATAACTATATATATTGATCTATTTTTTTAATTATCTGTACGAAGGTAAGACCTTTATGTAAAGGATTTTTATATAGTAAGAGAATTCTGCATATATATACCGCTTACGCAATTAAACCAATTAGCTAATTGTTAGTATTGTATAAATAGTTTTATATGTAGTTAGCAGTAGTTTTATACGTAGTTAATACTATTATTATAACACTGGCTTTTTTTTCTTTTGACTGCAGCGCACTTCTATACAACTATTAAAAAAATAAAAAATTCTAAACGTAAAAAAATATAAACTATAACATATAGCCAATCTATAGCTAATAAAATTATTTAATAATATATTAAATTGCTATTTTTTTAAAAGGCTTTTTATAGTTTGCTTATTATATATAACTACTTTTTATATATAACTGCTTTTTATATATAATTGCTTTTTATATATAACTGCTTTTTATATGCTGTTTAAAAATACTTAAGATTAAATAAAGTGTAATATTTTATAGCTATTATATATAAAACGGGCCGCTTTTATATTGCTTTTTTTTTTTTTTTTTTTTTTTTTCTTTAGGCATATATATTATACATATACTTTAGCTATTATCTCAAAGTTATATTAACCTAGAAATAATAGTTGTTATATAATAGTAGTAATAATAATAATAGCAGTAATAGTAGTAGTAGTATTATTAATAGCAGTAGTACTATTATTACTACTACTACTACTATTATTACTATTATATATAAAGCTTTTTTGTTATTTTAAATATTATACTAATAGTAATTTAAGTAGTACTATTAATAGTAGTAGTAATAATAGCAATATATCTATTGCTATTTCTGCCTGCTTATATTTAGTACTGCCTATTTTAAGTAATATTTTATAGTTTTAAAATTTTGTTTATATAAAAAATAATAGCTGCATAAAAATATATAGCTTTTTTATAAAGAGTTAAACCTGCTAAGCTTTTATATAAACTTTTTATATAAATATATATATATTTTTAGTTTTTATTTTTATATAAATAATTTTTAATATATTTAATAATTAATATATTTTGTTATATAATAAAACAAAAAAAGCATTATTACTACTGCTCTATTTATTAATATTATATTTTAAATATTATTATTAAATATTTTTATAAATATTTAAGCTAAGTTTATTTATTAGAAAAGCTATTTTTAAGCTATTTTGGTCCAAAGTTAAAAAATAGTATTTTTGCCCTATATAAATAGTTTATATAGCAACTGCTACTACTATACTGGAGCGCTATTTTTGGCGTATTGTTAGATCTTTAGTTTTTAAAAGGGTATGTGTAGCGCTTACGTTTGGCGTTTATACAAAGCGCAATGCTCTAACTACAGTTAGAAAAAAGGGGAAAAGAGTTTTGTTTAGAGGAAAAAAAAAAAGTAGTTATACGTTGGCCTTTCGGGGTATAAATAAATTTTTGTTATTTTTTTTATTTTTTTTTATTTTTTTTAATACTTATATATAATATTTACTTTTTTATATATAGCTTAGTTATTAGTTATTTTTTATTATATAAACATATTTTTTATAGTTTTTTAATAAATATTTTGATTTATATAAATAACTTATTAATAAAAACTAAAGTTTTTAATACTTGGTTTAAAGTATGTTTAATAAATATATTTGCTAAATTATTTTTATTATTAATCTATTATATTTTAAAAAAAAATTTTTTTATATAATTTTAAAAAAAATATAATATTAATTATTAGTTTTTTTTTATTATTATTTCTAGCTTAACTAAACAATTATATAATAATTTTAAATCTAAATATAAAATAATAAATATTAAAAATAAGTTAAATATTTTTATAACTTTTTAAAAAATTATATAAAAAGTAATAATATTATTAAAACTATTTATTATACTATATAATTTGTTAGCTAAAATACTTTATATAACTTATTTATATTTATTTAAATTTTAGTATATAATATTTTTTTTAATTTTAAAGTTTAAATTTATTATATTTTTTATATAAGTTTTAATTATTAATATAATAATAAAACTAAACTAAAAAATTATATTTATATTATTTATAAATAAATTATTTATAAAAATAAATAGTTTTATATAATAAAAATTAAATAAAATAAATATAAGTTTTTAAGTTAAGTTATTTTTTTATTATTTAATTTATTTATTTAATATTTTAATATTATATAATTATAGCTTAATTATTTAAGCTATAATAGCAAAGTTATATATAGTTTCTAGTTAGTATATATTACTAATATATATTTTTTAAGCTTATTAAAAATATAAGCTTAAGTAAACTTTTTTATATAAAGGTTAATTTTAGCTAAATATTTAATTTAGTTTTTTTAAGTTATTATAATATTATATTTATATAAAAAAAAATTTTTATTATTAAACTTAATTAAATAGTTAAAAAATAAAGTTTTTTTTAGCTTTATATAAAGTTTTACTTACTAAAGTTCTTTTTTTTATATACTAAAAAGTTCGAAATTATAAAGCTTAAAATATTGTTTGTTTATATTTTAATTATTCTAAAAATATCCGGGCTATTATATATAAATAATAAACATAAGTTATATATAAATATTTATATTTTAAGTTTTTTTTAATAGTATTAATAATAAATTTTAAACTAATATAGCTTAGATTTAGCTAAGCTATATAAAAATTATATAATTTATAAAATAGTTTTTAAAAAATATTTATTTTTTAGTTCTAAAAATAAACAAATATAAATATTATATAATAGCTTATTTTCTAACTAAATATAAGCTTAAGTAATATTTTTAAATTTATATAATATTTTAAAATTATATATAAAAATAAATCTAAAAGTTAAAATTAATTATTAGCTTATTTATTAAATTATTAGCAATTAAATTAGAACTATATTTTTTTTAATATTATTATACTTTTATATAACTAATTTTAACTTTTTATATAGCTTAGTATTTTTATTTTTATTTCTTATATAAAGCAAAATTTAAAAATATATATTTTTTTTTATATATATTTAAGTTATATATAATAAACTTAAAAATATTTTATATAATAAGTTTGTTAATTTTTATTATATTTAACTTTTTAAATAGTTTTTTAAAAGTTATAATAATTCTATTTATATAAAACTTAGTTGCTAGCTTAAAAACTTAATATTTTTTTATAATTAAAAAAGTTTGTAATATTTAAATATTATATAATAAATATATAGCAGGTTTTTTTTTTAGCTAGCTATGTTTTTTTTATATTATTATTAGCTATACTAATTATATATTATTATTTTTTATATTTTTAGTCTAGGTATTTTTTATATAGTAATATAGTTTAATTTATATATAATAAAAACATATTAGCTTATTTATTAAAACAATAATTATATTTAATTTTTTGATTGCCTTAATTTTATATAGGCTTTCTTATTTTTTTTTCTTTTTTTATACTAAGACTTCGCTACAAAAAGGAAATATAAATACGTTATATAAAAATAATCTATTCTATTTTTTAATTGTATGGTTAATTTTAACTTTTGTACAATTCTTACGTAGTATTTTTATTATGTTTTAAATAGCTACTACTTTTTATACAAGAGCTAAAAAAAGAAAAAAATCTTTATTAATATATAGGTATGCTTCAAAAACAAAAAAAGTTAGTACAAGGCTATTTAGTCTAGCTATATTATTTAATGTTTTAACTATTATTTATAAAATTAATTTATTATTTGTTTATATATTAATTTTTTTTAAAAAAATATTATATATATATTTTAGTAGTTTATATACTTGTTTTATTTTTTTGATTGCTTAATATGTTTTAATAAATATTTTGCAGTATTATATACTTATTATTTTTATATATTTTCTAAATTTATTTAATAAAAAATTTATTTTTAGATTATATATAATATTATTAAAAAGTTCTTAATAAATATTAATCTAGCATTTATATAATATTTTTTATATATTTTATATAAATATAAATTTTAAAAAAATAACTGCTTAAAATAATATTATAGTATTAATTATATATAATATGTTTTAGTTCCTTATTTATATAATATCTATAACTATTTTATAGTTAAATTTATAGTTATTTTTAATTATAAACTTAAAATAGCATAAAGCTTTATTATATGTTTAATAATAATAATAAAACTTTTAGATTTTTTTTAAAATTAGCTATTTAATTTTATATTTTATATAAATTAATATTCTATATAGTTTTTTTATATAAAAATACCTAAAATATTTATATAAATATTATAGTTTAACTTTAGTAAAATAGCTAGCTATTTTGTACAAATAAATATTAAAAAAAAAATAGCCCTATTTATATATAACAAAAAAAGTACTTTTATCCTTTTATATAATAATATCTTTTATATTATTAAAATAAGCTTTTAAGCAGTTTATATCTTTTAATAAAAATAAAAACAAAATAAAAATATTTAATATATAAAAAATTATATAACCAATCTTATTATTAACTTTTATTATATTAATTAAAATTATTATATTAATTAAAATTATTATATAATTTTTACTAAAGCTTACTTTAGCTATTTTAAGTATTTATATAATTTTTATATTAAAGTTCTTTTATATATATGCCTTTACTTGCAACTTTTTTATAATTAAAAACTTTAAAGCACTTATATCCTAAATAATGCTTTAATACTTTATATAATACTAGTTATTTAGTATAAATTAATTTAAGGGCTAGTTTATTATTATTACTTAAATATTTTTTTAGGTTATATAATATATTATATTATATTTTTATTATATATATTAGAAATTTTTTTTTTTTTTTTATTATATAAGTCTAAATAACCTTTATATTTAGCAAAATAAATAAAAAATTCTGCTAAAATTAGTTCATTATCAAATATTATTTTATATATATTAAAATATTAGCTTTTTATACAAGCCCTTTTTTAAAAAATATAGTTTATTAACCAACCTTTTTCTTTCTAGCAAACAAAGCATTTTTTATTTATACAAACATTTTTCTAAAAATAAATATTTATATAATCTTAGCTAAAATATTATTTTTAAAAATTATAAAAATATTGTCTAGTATTTTTATATTATACGGAATAGCAATTAATATAATTATATTGCTTATTTATATAATAAATATTTTTTGCTTTTTATACAAAATATTTATTTAATAGATTGTTTTTAATTCAAAAATATAAATAAAAATTAAAAAAAAAACCTTTAAATATAAGTTTTTAAAAAATAAGCACTATTTTAAATTCTGGCATACCTTTATATACTTATATAACAATTATACTAAAATATATTTCTTTTAAATATTTTGCCCTAAATATTTTTTATACTTTTAATAGCTTATTAATTATAACTTTTAATATTTTATATAAAAAACTTTTTTTTATTTATTTATATATTTATATAAAAATAATATTAGTCTAGTCTATCTAATACTAATTATAATTTATAACTATATTAAAATATAAATTTATAATATTATATGTTTTCTTTTATATATAATTAGAACTAATATAATATATATAATAGTTTTTTATATAATTAGTTAAAATAGCTAGAAATATTATATAAAACTATTTTTTTATAATTTTTATTTTGTAATAAAAATTAACAAACTATTATACTTTATTATAAAGCAGATCGTATAATTTTTTAAAATAATTTCTTTTTTTTTACTAAATCTTTAAAAATATTTAGTATTTTATTACTAAAATAATCTTATTTTAAATATTATATATAAATAAGATCTAAATATAAAATATAAATATTTTTATATTTAATATTATATAAAATATTAGTTGCTTAAAAGTTTATAAAAAATATTATAAAACTAAGTATTCTATTATATGTTAGAAATATAGCATACTTCCGGCTCGTATAGCTAAGTTATTAATTAGTATAAAAAATAAGTAATATTCTATAATTAAAAATATTTTTTAAAAATATACTCTTAGTACTTTATTATTATATAGTAGTATATTGTCCTAAGTTAAAAGTCTTTTTTAACTTTATATATAGAAGTTTTTTTAAAATTATATTTTAGTTTTAAAAGTAAATATTACAGAACTATTCTATTATATAAGAAAGTTTTTATTATTATAGTTTTAACTAAAAAGTTACTAATTTAAAATAAAAAACACTAGTAATATTTAGAATTATTATATAAAAAATTAAAGTTTATATATTAAAATATATTTGCTTTTTATAAGTTATACAATATAGTTTTTTTTAAATGTTTTGCTAGCTCTTAGTTTAAAACATTTTTTATATAAAATATATTATATATTTTTATAATAATCTTATTATTAATTACTTATAATATTTGTAGTTTAGCTAACTTAATATTTTTTATTAATATTTTTTAAAAGTTTTTTAGTTTATATAAAGTTTAGCTATATTTAATATATAAATATATAACTTATATATTAATTCTTTTTTTAGTTATTATATAAAAATTATATAAAATATTATTATATATATAAAAGTTAATTGTTTTTTATATAGCAGCTAAAAAAATATTAATATATTTAGTAATTCTTTAGTTATAAACTTATATAAAAAGTTATTTAAAAATATTAAAGGTTATTTTTTAGAAGCTTTGGTATTTTTACATATTTGCTTCTAATAGCTTTTGTGCGATTAGCTATTGTTTAATATATTTATAAATATAAAAAATAAAAAAAAAGGTTTAATTATAATACGAACTTTTACGTAGTTCGTATAATAATAATCAAAAGATAGCACAATTACGCGCTATTAATTATACTTTTGTATAAAAGCCAAGCCAAAGTACAAACAAATAATTAATCTTTTTTTTCTATTAGCTTACTACTAAAAGAACTAAAATATAATATAAAATATACAGTCCATACAACTAAATTAAAATTCCGTTTTTACTTTTGCTAATTTATATTCTTTAGCTAAAAATACTAATTAGTATTAAGTAGCTAGAAGATATAATATTATATATAATAAAAAAGTAAAATAAATAACTATATATATTGATCTATTTTTTTAATTATTTATATAAAAATAAGACCTTTGTACAAAAAATTCTTATATAATAAAAAAATTCTATATATATATACCGCCTATATAATTAAACCAATCAGCCAATTGCTAGTGTTATACAAATAGTCTTATATGTAGTTAGCAGTAGCTTTGTGCGTAGTTAACACTATTATTATAACATTATTAATATTTATTATTAAAAAGTTTTATGTTTTAATTTTTATTGTTATTTTTAGTAATAATATATTAATTAATAAATATTACAAAAAATTATATATAAAGTTTAAAATAAAAAAATAAATATTTTAATTATTTTAGTATTTATTAATATAAAAATAGAATTATTAGTCTAATTTTTAATTAGTTAATTTTACTATTTTTTAAATTTAAAAGTAATAAATACTACTAAAGCAGTGCTTAATATTTATAAAACTATTAATTATTGCTATAAACTTAAAAATAAACAGTCCTATATTATTTAATATTTATATATTTAATATGCTAAAAAATCTATATAAATTTTTATAGTATTATATAGCTAGCAATTTTGTAATATTTGTTTTTTTGCTAAGTAAAGTTATAATTAAACAGCTAAACTTGTTTATAAATATTTATATATAGTTATAACTCTATTAGTTAAATAGTATATTTTTATTATTTATTATTATATATTGCTATATTATAGCTAATATAAATAATAAGTAAAAAAAGCCAAAAGTTTTATTTTATAATATTTTATTTTTTTTATAGTTATAATAATTATATATATATTATTTATAATTATATTTTAAGTAAAACTAGTAATATTTTTATTTTAATATTTTAATTGTTTTATATTAATTTTAGTATATAATAATTAGAAATATATAAGCTTTTTAAATTAAAGCTATATAAAAAAAAATAGTTTTATTTAAAATAATTTTAAATATATATAACTTTTTGTTTTTATTTCCTAGCTCTTATAATTAGTTTTTTTGTTTAATTAGGTTTACTAGGTTGGCTTTTTGAAAAGTATTAGGTAAAAAGTCTATAATTAATATAGGACCTAATATTTTGGTAGGTAGAACTAATATTATTATTTGTTTTTTAGTTTTTTTAGTTTTAATTATAAAAAGCTTGGCTATTTTTTTTAATAAAATATTAGCTATTATATTTTTTTGTTTTAATTAATATTAAAAAATAATATTAAAGTTTAATAAAAAGTTAGCCTAGCATATTTATTATATTAATAAAATCTATTTATTTAAAAAGTATAATAAAGCTTAATAATTAGTTATTATAAAAAATTTAGTTTTAAAAAGCTCTCAGTAATAATGTTTTAAAATTTATATTATTATTAAAAGCTTATAGTTTTAAATTAGGTAAGCTTGCTTAGTTAGTATTATTATTTTAAAAAAATACTTTATAAGTTTTTAGGTTATATTTTTTTATTATTATTAAATAATTTTTTTTGTTATATTATATAAAATATTTGTTTTTATTTGTATTAGTTAGCCGGGCTTAAAAAAAACTAGAACAAGTGCTTTATAAGCTAATAGTTTTATATATTTAAAAATTTATTTAAAAAAGTAGCAATTTTACTAATATAGTAAGTAAACATATAAATATAATTATAAAACTTAAAAAATAACTAGATTAATTTAATATTTTTAAAATTATTAAAGTTTTAATTTAAGATTGCTTAAATCTTAGTAGGGTTAATTTTAATTTTTATTTTAGTTTTTATAACTATTCTTAAATAATTAATAATAAATATATTAAAATAAAATTCTTTAATATTTTTTTAATATTTAGCTTAATATAAGCAGTAAATTATTTTTTTATAATAGATCTAATGTTATTTTTTAGTTTTAAAATAAATTAAAATATTATTTATATAAATATTTATAAACTTATTTAAAAGTTTTTAAATTTATATATTAATAAAAGCTTGCTATTAAACAGGTTTTATTTTTAAACTAAAAAATAAAACTTTTTATTAAAATATTTTTTTGTAAGTTTAAAAAAAAAATAATAATATAATTTTATAGTTAATAATAATTAATAAAAAACTTTAATAATATTTAGTTTAGTAAATTAAATAGTATTATAATAATTAAATATAATATTACTAATATTTAAAATTAGTACGATTTAATTTTTTAAATATATATTTTTTTATTAATAATTAATTATAAACTTATGTTTAATTAACTTAAGTTTAAATATAAATAAAACAAAAGTAATATTTAAGTTTATATTTTATTTAATAAAATTTATAACTAATAGTTTATTTATAAACTTTTTTTTAAATAAAATAAACTATATAAATATATAATATTAATAAAATTAAAAAATATATTTTTTATTATTAAGTTTTAGTACTATATTAAACTTTAGTTATAATAATAGTAAGGTTTTAGATTTTTTTTTTAAAAAGAACTTTTTTAAATATAATTATTAAAAAAATAAAAAGCTTTATATTAACTTTATATATTAAAAGTTTTTTTTTTTTTAAAATAAAATTAGTTTATTATTAAAAGTTTTTTATAGTATTACTTAGTTAATTTAAGTTTATTTTTTTTATAAAATATTAATTATTTTTAAATTTTTTTTAAATAATTTAGTATAATTATTTTTAGTTGTTACAAACTTAATTATAATAAACTTTTTTAAAGTTTTTTTAGCTAGTTATTTTTATTTATTTTAATAGAAGTAATTTTAAAAGTTTTATATAATTTTTTTAATAATAACTTAGTTTTTTTTTTTTTAAAAATTATTATATAGACCTTTTTTGTTTTAGGTTTAAAAGTTCTAGGTTTTTTTTTGGTTTTTTTAGTTTTGGTTATTTTTAAAATAATTATTTTATTTTTAAAAAATTATTTTAATATTTAATAATGTTTTTTTAATATTTAATTATATTAATTTATATTTTTTTATATTTTTAGGTTTATATTTTATTATTTATAATTAAAAAGCTTAATTATAATTATTAGCAAAAATTAAACTAATAAAAATAAATTATTTAGCTAAATTAACTATTATTTTTAAGTTTTTATTAGAATATTTTATTTTATTAACTATTTAATACTAATAATAATATTATAGCTAAAATTAATAACTTAAAATTTTTAATTTTTAAATTATTAATTATTAATTTTTATAATATATATTAAATATTTATAAACTTTGCTAATTATTTTGCTTTAATAATTATAAAACTTTTAAAGTTTAGTTAACTAAACTATTTTTATTTTTAATTATTATTTAACTTATTATTTAAACTTATAACTAATTATTAAAAAAATATAAGCTTTAATATTATATAAAGCTAAAATTTTTATTTTAATATTATTAATTTATAATTAAATAAATATTTTAAAAGTAATTAATTTGTTTTAGTTATATATTTTAATTAAAATAAATAAAAAAACTAATAAAAATTTTTTTATTAGTTCTATTTGTTTTTTAAATTAAATAAACTATTAGAGCTATTTTTATTAAAGCTTTTTTTTGCTAGTTAAATATTTAAAACTTTAAGCTTTTAATTAAAGCAGTTAATTAATATATACCTTTTTTTACTACAAATAAAGCAAGTTTTATTATTTTAATAAATCTTTTTTTTTTTATAATTAATGCTTATTATAACTATTTTAAAATAAATATTTTAGAATTTCTAAAGTTAACTAAAAATTAATAAGCTAGTTTGCTAAAAGCTTAGTTATTTAAATTAGATCTTTGTTTAATTAAACTAATAAGTTTAATTTATTAATAGTTTTTATAAGTTTGTTTAGTATTATATACTAACTTAATAATTTTATTAATAAATAATTTATAAAAAATATTTAAATTTATAAAAGCTTTATATAGATTTTTTTTTAAATTTATATAAAAATAATTTTATAATTTATATTTTTATTATAATTTAGCTAGTTAATATTTTTAAACTAAGCTATTAAATATAAAAATAAATTTATTAATATTTTTATTAGCTTTATATATATAAGCTTAGATTATTTTAGTAATATTACTAAATAATTTTTTAATTAAATAAAAATATATTTTTATTAATTTTTTAGTATATTTTTTTAACTCTTTTATAATATACTAAAATTAATTATTTTTAGTTTAAAACATAGTAATATTTTTATTTAATTTTTTTATTAGTTTATAAATCTAGTTATTAAATAAGGCTTTATTTTTTGCAAACTTGCTAAGATTAGTTTTTTATATTTTAGCTTTTTTAGTATAAGTAGGGTTTAAAACGCTAAAAAATAAACTAATAAAATAAAAAGCAAATAAAGCAATAAAATTAAAAAGTTTAAAATTAATACTTTTAAATATATTTTTTATTATTAAATTATAGTTATTTTTTAAAAGTGCTAAAATAAATATATTAAAAAATTAACGCTTTATTTTTTTTTATTTGTTTAAAAAGTTCTACTAAAACTAATATAAAATTATAAGCTTATATAAATATAACATTTAGTGTTATATTTCTAAATATATTACTTATTTTAAGTAGTTTTAGTTCTAGTTTAAATTTTGCTTTTTTAAGTTTTAACTTTTTATTTTTTTTTAGATTTTTTTTTAAGTATTGGTTTATTTGAAGCGTTTATAAAAAAGTCTAATGTTTAATTTTCTTTTTTTTTTACAAAAAAAAAAAAAAAAAAAAAAAAGTTAAAGTTTATAGGGTAAGTAAATATAGACTCTATATATATAACTGCAGAGTTAGGTTAGTTCGTGCATAGACTTCCTATTTTATTGCTATATAGGTCTAGAGTCTTTATAGGTCTTGCTAAAACTGTACTAACCGTTATATTTAATAATTAGTTATTTTAAAGCAAAAAATATATATTAGTTTTTTTTAGTTGTTTTTGTCTGCTATATAATTATTATTTTTATATTAGCTATATTAAATACTATATAAATATATTTATATTTAGTTAAATTGCTAATAAAGAGTTAAAACTTTAAATAATTTAAAAAAAAATAAGTATTACTAATCAAAATATATTTAAAGTTTTTATATTAATTAATTTATTATTATATATATTAAATTTTATATATTATTTTTAATTATATTATTTTATTATTAGCAAGTTTAACGTTTAATTATTATTTTTTTTTAACTATAAAAATTTTTTGTTTTAAGCTAGCTTATATAATTTTAATTTTTTATTATAATTAATTAAAAAAAAGCTAGGTTATAAAAAAAGCTTTAATAATTAAATACTAATTAAAATAATATATACTAGAACTAATAAATATTTTAATTAAACTAATTAATATATAAATTATAATATATTATATATTTTTAGTTAAAATTTAATATAATTTTAATAATTCTAGTTATATTTTTTTAAATATATACTTTTTTAAAACTTTAGTTTTAAAATATATAATATTACTAGAAAACTTTAATAAATTAATAAAACTATATATTATTTAAAAAAAAGTTTTTAAATATAGTTAAAATAAATATTATAGCTTTTTTAATTAATATAAGCAAGTAAACTTTATATATTTTTTTTAATTTTTATATATAATTAATAGAAATATTTAATAATAATTACTAAATTTTTTATTATTTTATTATTAAAGCTTTAAATAGCTATACTACTAGTTAATATATATGCTAAAGTTTTTATTGTTTATTTTTTATAATATTTACTAGCAAACTTATATTTTTTTATAATATTTAATTGTTTAATATAAGTAATAATACTTGCTATTTAGTTAATTAGAATTTTTAATTTTATTTTTTATTAGTTATATATTTATTAATTCTAAAAATCTAAAAGTAATAGTTGCTTTAAAATATAGCTATTTTTTAAATATAAATTAATAAATCTTTTATAATCTAATACTTATAATAATTATATTTATTTAGTTAGCTAGCCGGATTATAAGTACTATATAAGTAATATTAAATATGCTTATTTATATATAGTAATAACTTAAAAAAATAAAATTAAAAATCTAAACAAGCAAAATAGCCCAAAAAGTCTTTTAATTTAAGCTAATTAAATAAAAATTATTTTATTAAATTGTTTAGTTTAGCTTTTTTTTATTTTTTAAGTTATTTTTTTTAAAACTATTAATAATTATTTTATAGTTTAACTTAATAAGTTTTTAGTTTTAAAAGTAATATATTATACTATAAGTTATTATAAATCTAAATTATATTTTAATTATTATAACTTTTTTTTTATTTTTAAAACTATTATTATATTTAATTTTAATAGAAATACTATACTAATAAATAATATTTTATTTAATAAATTAAGTAATATTTTTAAAATTAGCTAATTAAAATAGTATTGCTTTAAAATAAACTAATATTTTATATTTAGTTTTAATAATTGTTTTAAACTTATTATTATTAAATATAAATTAAATATTAAAAATTTAGTTTATAAATATATTTTTAGTTTTATTATAGCAATATTTTTTTAGATTGTTTGTTTTATATTTGCTAGCATAACTTATAGTTTTTTAAAACATTTTTAATATTTTTATATAAGTTTTTCTAATAATATTAAGTAGTAATTTTATAAAATATAAAGTTTTAGTTTTAATATTTTAGTTATATATAATTTTTTTAAAAAAATATTTTTAATTATTAAAGTTATTAATATAATATTAGATCTAGTATAATAGTTTTATTTTTTTTTAAAAGCAATTTTTATAAATAAAAAATTAAAAAGCTTAATTTTTATAAATTCTTTTTTATATTACTATTATAAAACAATTAAATAAACTTTTAATAATAAAATATATTACTAGTTTTTATAAATATATTAATTATTTTTATTCTAGTTTAAAAAAAATAATAATATTTAAAATAATTATTTTAGTTTATATAATAGTCCATTTACTACTATATATATATTTTTTTAAAAATATAATATAATTTAAAATCAAATATTTTAATAAAAATAACTTATTGAATTAATATTATACTAAATAATTAATATTTTTATATTTAATTTTATATAAATAGTTTTATAGTTAGCAAAAAGCTTTAATAATTTTTAAGTACTTTTTTTTTGTTATATTATAATTTAATTTAAATTTTTTTTAAGTTTTTAATTTATATTTAAATAAATATATTTTATTTTTAATTAATTAATAAAATATAATGCTTTATTTTTTTAAAATATTAATTTTTAGCTAGATTTTTTTAGTTTTATAATCTAAAATAATTAAGCAAAAAATAGTTATTAAAGCTTATTATAATATTATTATTGCTTATTTTTTATTATTTTTTTAAATAAATTTAATATTATACTAAAAAAATATAATTAATAAAAATATTATTATAATATATATTTTTATTTATATTTAATAATAATTATTTATTTTTAAAAAAGTTTTTATTTTTATAATATTGCTATATGTTGGATTAATCGTACATAATTAGCTAGGGCACTTACGGACCCCTTCGTACGAAGGGGTCTGGCCAAGGGGTCTAGGCCAAGGGGTCCGGCTAGGGACCACCTACAGACCCTTCGTACAAAGGGGTATATAGGGGGCTCCCACCTACCCATTTCCTTCCTTTTTTTTCTTTTTTAGAATGTGGCATATAGTAAATAGACTATATTCTACCAACCTTGCAGGCATGTACTGCTGCTTTGGAAATATGCAATATATTCTATTTAAATACTAATTAGTGTTTATATTTATACTTTGGCTCGGCCTTTATATAGATATAGCGCAAATTAATTAAAATAATAATAAAATTCTAACTTAATCGTATAAATTGCGTATTCTATATTGCATATTTTAGTTCTTTTAGCAGTAGGCTAATAGAAAAAAAAAATTAGTTATTTATATATATTTTAGTTTAGCCTTTATATAGATATTTAATTAATAGCGCGCAATTATATTACCTAAAAGATCCCTTTTAACCTATACCTAGCCTAGCCTGCCTTCCGCCCTGCTAGGTATAGCCCGTACGAAGATTTTATAGACCCTTTTTGACCTATACCTAGCCTTGCTATCCCTGCTAAGTGTAGCCCTTATATAAAGACTTTATAGACCCCTTTCGACCTATACCTAGCCCTTTTGCCCTGCTAGGTGTAGCCTTTATACGAAGACCTTATAGACCCTTTTTGACTTATACCTAGCCTTGCCAACCCTGCTAGGTGTAGCTTATACAAAGACTCCCTTCGACCTACCCCTCCCCCTTAGACTTTACATACAATTATGGCGATTAAATCATAAAAAAAAAAGTAGTTAGTATTAGATTAATTATATACAATTAGCTAGGGCATTTATGGACCCCTTTATATAAAGGGGTCTAGCCAAGGGGTCTAGGCCAAGGGGTCCGGCTAGGGACCACCTATAGACCCCTTTGTACAAAGGGGTATATAGGGGGCTCCCACCTACCCATTTTTTTTTTTTTTTTTTTTTTTTTAGAGTGTGGCATATAGTAAATAGACTATATTCTACTAACTTTGCAGGTATATACTACTGCTTTAGAAATATACAATATACTTTATTTAAATATTAATTAGTGTTTATATTTATACTTTAGCTTAGTTTTTATATAAATATAATATAAATTAATTAAAATAATAACAAAATTTTAACTTAATTATATAGATTATATATTTTATATTGTATATTTTAGTTCTTTTAGCAATAAGCTAACAAAAAAAAAAGATTAATTATTTATATATATTTTAGTTTAGCTTTTATACGGACATTTAATCAATAGCGCGTAATTATGCTACTTAAACAACCCCTTTTAACCTATACCTAGCCCAGCCTGCTTTCTGCCCTGCTAGGTATAGCTTATACGAAGACTTTATAGACCCCCTTTGACCTATACCTAGCCTTGCTATCCCTGCTAGGTGTAGCCCTTGTATAAAGACCTTATAAACCCCCTTCGACCTATACCTAGCCCTTCCGCCCTGCTAGGTATAGCCTGTACAAAAGACCCCCTTCGACCTATACCTAGTCTAGCCTGCTTTTTGCCCTGCTAGGTGTAGCCCTTATACGAAAACCTTATAGACCCCCTTTGACTTACACCTAGCCTTGCCGACCCTGCTAGGTGTAGCCTGTACGAAGACCCCCTTTGACCTACCCCTCCCCTTTAGACCTTGCGTACGATTATGGCGATTAAATCATAAAAGAAAAAGTAGTTAGTGTTGGATTAATCGTACGTAATTAGCTAGGGCACTTATGGACCCTTTCGTACAAAGGGGTCTGGCCAAGGGGTATATAGGGGGCTCCCACCTACCCATTTCCTTCCTTTCTCTTCTTCCTTAGAGTGTGGCATATAGTGAATAGACTGTATTCTACCAACCTTGCAGGTATGTACTGCTGCCTTGGAAATATGCAGTACACTCCATTCAAACACTATATATTATTTATTTTAAAAATTTAAATATTTTAGTTTTTATAAATTTATAGCTATTAATTTTATAAAAATATCTAACTAGTATTATTATTAATTTATATTATTTGTTTTTAATACTACGTATAATAGTATTTATTAATTTAAAATTTAGTAAAATTATATTAATATTTTTAATATATTTAAAAATAAATTATCATATATTAAAAGCAATTTTTTAATTATTATAACAAATAATAACTTTTTTAATTTTTATATTATTAAAGAATAGTTTATATTTTTTAGGTATAATATTATATAATATTTAATTAATTATTTTAAAAAAATAAGCTACTAAATTTATTATATTTTAAAAATATATTATTATTTATAAAATTTTAAGTAATATAAAAAAAACTATTAGTACTTAACTAAAAAAAAAAAAATATTTAATTATATTTAAAAAAAAAGTTCATTATTAATAAAATTTTATATATAATAAATTTTTTAGTAAATTTGTTATAACTTTTTAATAAAAAAATATTTTAAATTATAATTATATTTAGTTTAGTAGTAAAATTAATTAATTTAAGTTTTTTATTTTTTTTTATTATAAATTATATATTTTAATATATATTATATTTTTTTTTTTTTTGTTTATAAGTTAAGTTTTAAATATATTTAATATTTTTTTATAGTAGTATAATTTTATTATATTTTTTTTTAATTTTGCTAAAATCTTAAACTAAAGTTATTTTATATTTATATAGTACTTTAATTAAAAGTTTTTTTTTTTAATTAATAAGTTTTAATATTTTTATATTTCTTTTTGATTTTTTAAAAGCGTTTTTTAGTTAATTAAGTTTTTTTAAATTATATAGCAAAACATAACTAAATATTTAAATAAATTCTTTTTTCTTTAGATATTTTGTTTAGTTTATACTAATTATATATTTTTGTTAGAGCTTTTTTTAATTAATTAATTAACCTTAAAAGTATAAAATTATTATATTTTATGTTGTTAATTAGATAAACTTTTTTTAATTTAAGTTTATATATTATAAATATTAAAATAAAAAAAAATAAAAAACGCTATTTATTTAGCTTTTAAAACTTTTGCTTTTTTTGTTTTTTTATAGCTTTATAAATAATAGTTCTAAAAATTATTAAAAATTTATTATTTAATAGAATATTTATAAAAAAAGTCTTATTATTTAGTTTTGATATTTAGTTCATATAGTTTATAAATAATTAATTAGTATTATAAAAATATTTTTATATAATTTTATTGTTTAAGTTTAGTACTAAGTTAAAAATTACTTTAGTAGTATATAATAAATATAAAATTTAAATATTAATTAAAAACTAATTATAACTATTTATAGTAGTTCTTTATATATAAATAGCTATTAGTTTTTTATAGGTTTAATTATTAATTTGTTATAAAGGTATAATTAAATAAGCAAGGTTATAAAAGTAATAATATATATATTACTAAAAATAAATATAGCTATTAGAACTAAATTTTTAAAAAGTTTATTTTTAAAAATAAAAAAATAGTTGTTTTTTTATTTAAAACTATATATATAAGAATAGTTTATATATATTTTTTAGTAATTTATACTAGCTAAATAATAATTTTTTCATATAATTATAAAAATATTTCTAGTTTAATAAAATATTTATTTTAAATTATTTAAGTATTAATTATAAAAAATTAATTATTTTTAATATAATTTTTTTTTAAAATATATAATTAAACGTTAGTATTAAAAAGTCTAATAATTAGTAAACTTTTTAATAATTTTTTAATTTTTTTTATAATTTTAAGTATAGCTTTTATATAATTTTTTATGTTTTATAAAAATATATTTGTTTAAAAAGTTTTATAAACCTTTTTTATAGATTTTTATAATATTATATATATATTGTTAATTTTTAAAATAAGTATATTTAATATTTATTAATTATTTGTTTTAAACTTAAGTTTATTTAGTTAATTTAATTTAATTGTTTTTTGGTTTAATATTTGTTTTATTTTAAGGGCTTATACTATAAGTAATTCTAATATATTAAAAAATAAACTTAATAGTTTTTTTTAAATTAATTTTATTTTAGCTTTAAATAAATTATTAATTTTATTAATAAATATTTAGCGTTTTTTTATTTTTAAAATAAATAAAAATATTTGCTAATTAATACTTATATTTATTATAGCGCTAGTTATTTTATAAAGTTAAATCATATTATAAGTTTTAAGCGTAATATTGTTTTTTTATTTAAATATGTTTTTTTTGCTATTATAGCTTTTATATAAACTTATATATTAAATATATTAATAGGGTGTAAAACTATAAATATTAATAAATTATTTAAAAAATAACTTAATTAATTGTTTTTAATACTATAAATTTTTGTTTATTTTAGTATTTTTGCTATTTATTATATTAAAATTTTAAATAGTTTTTTTTAGCTAAAATATTAAATTTTTATTATTTTATAAAAACTAAGTTAATTTAAAATTTTATTTTAAAATTAAACTAATTAGTTATAATTAGTTGTTTAAGTATTAAAACAAGTAATTAAGCTAAATTATTTAAAATATTTTTATTTTTATTAAATTTTAAGTTTTATAATTAGGTTTTATTTTTAAAATTTAGATTTTTTAAAATATAATTAAATTTATATAAAGTTTTATAAGTTATTAAAGCTACTAGAAAATATTTATTAAAATAGTTATAATAAATTTATATTAAAACTAAAAATATAAATTTATTTTTATTTTATTTTTTTAATATTTTATTTAAGTTAATTATAAATAATTAAATATATTAAAATATATATAGTAAACTAATATACTAAGCTTTAAAGTTATATTTTTTATATAAAGTTTTAAAGTTTTTTTTTTTTTTTTTTTTAATTTATAGCTTTATTATATATAATTTTTAGTTTTATAAAACTAGTATTTATATAAATTATTATTAATACTTTTAAAATTATTTTAGCTATTTAATTAGTTATATTTTTAAAAGTTTAATTATTATATTTAAGTAATATAAATTATAAATTAATTATTTTTATTTTATTGCTTGCTTTATTAGCTAATTTTTTAATAAAATATTTAATTAAAAAAAATATAGTATTAATTCTAGTTAGTTAGTAATTATATTATTTTAATTATTATTTTAGTTATTTAAGTATTATAAATAAAAAAGCTTTTTATTTTAGCTATTAATTATTTAATTATTAGGTTTATATATATATAAACTATTAAAAATATAATAAAAAAAATAATTATATTTATATAGCTTACTAAATAAAATAAAAAAGTATATTTAGTAATAGTTCTAAGCTAGTAATACTATTTAAAAAATTTAATATTACTATTTATAACTAAAAAAAAAATTCTAAGTTGGCTTATTATTTAAAAATATTTATAATATTAATATATTTTTTTTATTATAAATTATTTTTAATAATTTTATATTTATTAAAAATATTTTTAAAATAATTAAAACGGATTAATTTAATTAAGTTATATAAGTAAAACTTTTTAAGTATTAAAAACATTTTTTAATTAAGTTTATTAACTAAAGCTATATATTTAAAAAAAAATTAAGTATAATTTTAAAAAGTTATTTTAGTACTTAAAAAAAGTTTAATAAGTTGTTTTTTTTATAATTAAGTTTATTTAAAATTAATTGTTTTATATTTTTATTTTAAGTTTATAATAATTTAATTTTAATTAATATAAAAACTAATAATATATTAAATTATATATTTTTTAATTATAGTTTTTATTTAGTATAGTAATTATTTAACTTATTTAGCTTATAAAAGTTTATATAACTTAAAAAGTTTTTTTATTCTATAAAGCTATTCAGTTATATTTTTTTTTTTAAATTAGTTTTAAAAACAAAATATAAAATTAAAAATAAATAAACTAATAATATATAAAACTATAGTATTTTTAAAAACTAATTATATAAATATTAAAAGCTTAGCTAGCTAATATTTACTAGTTTAATTATTAATTAATATAGTATTAAAAATAAATATATTTATAATTAAAATAATTAAAATAAACTTTATTAAAAAAAGCCTAAAGTTTTATAGTTGTTTTAGAATATTTAGGTTATTTATTTTAGGTTGCTAATTAGAACTATTAATATATAGAAATAATAAAATAATAAATATTTTAAAAATAAAACAATAGTTTTTAAGTTTTAATAATATTTTTTATTTAATATTTTATATATAATTAGCGTAATACTTTTATAGGTTTTTTATTAAAAATTTATATATATTTAAGTTTAGCAAATATATTAGCTTTTTTAATAAAATTATAATTAAGTTTTATATTTTTTTTATAGATTTAATAAAAGTAGTATAGTACTATTAGTATTTTTATAATTAGTTGTTTTAAAAATAATAGTTTTATTAATGCTTTATATTTATTTAATTTTTATTATAGTTAATTTTTTGTTATTTTTATATTATATTATTAAATTATATTAAAAGTTTGGCTTTATATAAAGATTTATTAAAAAAAATATAACTAATTAGCATAATTAATTGTTAGTTTTTATATATTAGATATATTAGCTAAAAATATTAGTTTTTAATTATAAGTTACGTTTTAAAAAACATTAAGTAATATTAATTTTTATTGTTTTATTAAAAATACTAATAAAATAAAGCAAAGCTTTTAATTAGCGTGTTATATACTAAAACTAACTAAACTTACTTAATTTTTTTATCTTAGACTACATTTTTTAGCTTGCGGATTTTTATATATATTAGGTCAAGATCTAATATATAAATATAAAATAAAAACATAATAATTAATTAATAAAAATAAATCTTTAACTCCTATTTAATATTCTATAATAATTATTTATTTTTTTATATATATAAAAAAAGAAGTTTTTTATAGCTTTAAATAAAAAACGCGCGTTTATTATATCTTTTTGTTCTATAATTTCTAAAGTTTTTATAAATGCGTTCTACTCTATAACTAAAGACCTGTCTTTTATACACGCGCACCAGCCCTACTGCAAAATTTATATATAAAATATTATTTAGTTATTAATTTTTATTTTATTTTAATTAATTAATAATTATTTATTTTTTATATTTTTATGAAATATTATTTATTAAATAGTTAGTTATTTTAGTTATTTTATTTTAATTAATAATTATTTATTTTATTTTAATCAATTATTAATCGATTAAGTGGTTGGGTTAAAGTAAAAAATCATGAAGTAGATAGTGTGTAGTTAGGTGGGGCTATTTTCTAACTATTCATTGGTTATAATCTATCCAACTGGTCGGGTGGGGGAGGGCACCACTGGTCACCTTATGCAACCACTCAACAGTTCTCCACCCCACGCTTTTCCTTATACGGTGGTTTTCGCAAATGCACTGCATTTTTAGCCCAAGCGGAGGACGCATTGTATACCTAGATGTTTCTACTTATAGCTCGCACGCATGCAGGCCCGAGTTACCTTACCCACGATCCGAATTGTTGTTCTAAACCCCACCGCACCTATTTTCACTGATTGGGTTCACTGCATTTTTAGCCCCAACCAAGAGGAGGAGCCATCCCCTCAGCTAGAACTCAGCCCATCTAATCACAGGAAACACAAAGGCAACCGGAAAGGAAAAAAACGTTAAGACAAGGCTAAACTACTCAAACTTAGCCCTATGACAAAATTAGTGCAAACGTCAATAGCAGGCTCAGGATAGTATATGCCGACAATGTCGATTTGTCTTGTCTTGTCATGACACAAGGTAACTACCTACCTAGGTAGTTACACAACAAGTTCGACACTCTGCATGGAACTAGGTACAAGTCGTGCCGACCATATTCTGGTGGCGTTCTGATGTTCGGGACACATCACCAGCGGTAGGACTCTCCTTCGCATTTCCCCCCCTTCCACTGACTACATCGCCTGCTCATAAAGTCCCGTCCAGTTCAGTCCATTCACGTTCAGTTCGGTTCATTTCCCTCCCAAGCTAGTAAAAAGCCATCACTAAACGCCAGCTAATGCGTGTAGGTCTAGATAGGTCCAGGTCAAATTTGCCCTCCAACTCCATGCTATGCGGTAAAGAATCGATAGTTTGTTCGGACTGCTATGTGCGCATGCCAAGCAAAACAAGGGAAAAGAAAAAGAGAACAAAAGAGAGGGAGAATGGAAGGGAAAAAAAAAAGAAACCTCTGGGTATCGATCAATCCTTTTTTCTTGTCTTGCGTAACTTGTGTGATTTGGATGAACGTGGCCGGAAACAGAAGCATCTTGCTCTTCGATTCAACAGACAAACGAAAGGAGAGCAACCAAATAACCCACATAAGTCTGCGCCGTGGCCGACCCATTCAAATTTGCTGCCCTAAAATTTCTTGTTCGGGACGGCTCCGTTGCGAGCGCCAGGTCGAATGTCCTGCACGTAAAAGTCGAGGCTGTCGTGCTCGTACACGTGGCCTGGCGGATGCAGCGCCTCGGTGTACAGGTTATCTATAGAGTGGGGATGGAAAGTGGATGACTGTGTGCAGCCGAGTATATGTGACAGTCCCGGCGGATTGGTCAGTCGGAATATGCCGTAGCTGGCCGGGAATGTTAGCAGCTGGCGATGGGGACCCGATGCTCATAGGAGATGGATCATCACTTACGAAGGATTGGACGTCGGTGCACACACAATCGCGATACTCTCAGGTAACATAACCTGGTATCCAGATTGGGTATGCAGATCTCGGGAACTCATGAAGCATGTCTGGGTCGGATGTGTATGAATCCAGCCTAGCATTAATAAATCTTCTTCCATGCAATAGTCCAGCATCGTAGCCTCATTCTCGGTCTCACAAGTATCCGAGGTGCACTTTTGCTCAGGAATGAGTAAGCACCGCACGAATAACGCGTTATTAACAGCGGTCCCGCACAGGATTCCACACATCTCGAGACCACGCTCGGTATTCTCCGAGGCGATCTCAAGAAACCGACGGCGAAGCTGTCTCGGAAGAAAGACTGGTCGGATTGGTTCACCGTTCTCGAGGTATGCAGCCGGCTTGAATGCAACTCCCTGCTGCTTCTTTGGCGGCTCTGGCTGCGAGTCGAGTAGTTTAGGAGGACGACTTGGCAGCTCTTGTGGCTCTTGGGTGATAGGGTATATGCGAGGAAGAGGCTCGCGAGGATATGGTGTCTTTGCTGGACGCTCCGGAATTAGGGGTGAGTAGTCCGCAGCCTGCTGTTTAGGGGGTCGAGGTGGATGGGACGATCGGGATTCACTGCTTCTGAGGTGCTGAGGGCTGTACTCGACTGGCTCAGATCTAGCTACCTTGGGATAAGAATAGCTGGAAACAGATGGCGGATTGGGTGCATGATCTGTTGTGCGTCTGGTGTCGGTAGGGGGCAAATCTGCGTCTCGACCCAACGTCCTCCGCGTGATCTCCATCTGGTTGCGGAAAATCTCTTCATCCTCAACCTGCTTGTCGGCCAGTTCCTGGGTCCATGTTTCCCAAAACCCGGCAGCGCGTCGTTCTTGTTGCTCCCGATGGGCTTCGCCACTTTTCTTAATCGCCCTTCTGCTTGCATCCCGTCGTTGAATCTCCTTCTGTGCCAGTTCAACAGCTAGGTCTTGATTCTCGCCAGCATCCAGTAGGCGACTGGCAGATGACAAGGCCGGATCTTTCGAGGCATGCTGCTTATACGTAGAAGAACTTCCCAGTGCCCCTGCAGAACTCTGTCTGCCGTTGTCGGGCTTTGTCTTCTGTCGGGACTGGGCTTCCTTCCAGGCATCATATTGTCGTTCTAAGATGGGCTTGATTTTCTCCAGGTGGCGGAACACGACATCTATGGTGAGGAACTTGTTTTTGAGGGCCTGCTTCGCTTCTGGCGACGTCTTGTATTCAGGATGTTGCTTGAGCAAATCCACCACAAGTGTGGAATATCGGAGATAGAGAAGATAAGCCTGGGGAAAGTTGCGATCACGGAGATACATGTCTGCCTGTTCCCATCACGTCAACATCGGATGTGCGACGACAACGCGAGACCTATACAGCAGCCACGGCTTTGGGGTTGTTGTAGTCGCTCACCTCCTGCTGCAGTGTCTGTGTGGTTCGCAGCCAATGCTTGAAAGGGATATTAACATTCCACTCAAAGGCCTGCGCGCGGTCTGAGATCTCCTTCACACTCAACGGGCGGCCGAGGCCCTCATCGTCGGCAACTGGAACCATGTCGATCGAACGGTCGGTCGGCGATCGGTCGGTTGGTTGGCAGGCAGGCAGCGGTGGAAGGCAGCCTAACACAATACAGTCGACGTGGCCATGGAACGGAGATGTGTCGTTAACGATTGGAGTGACGGGGAGGAACTAGAATTCAGCGACTCGGTCGTGAATGGATCGGATCGGCGGGTTGCAAGAATAAGAGAAATACGTGGTAGATGTATTGTAGACCGAAAGAAGACAGTAACCAGAGGTGCAGGCGGCGCGTCGCTTGTAGATTCACCCGAGCTTGCTGGATTGTCAGCCATCCAGGTTATCCACCCCTCCGGCGTCTAAGCCACATGGCGGGGTTGATGTCAAGCCAACTTACGTCATTCCATAGCTTCATGTGGCGCAGCAGGGTAGATATCTGGGACATTCAGCGAAGCTAGATATCCTAGGGCATCAGAGAGGAGCGTCCAACGGAGCTGTACTGAATACCCAGGGCAAGCAAGTGGTAACAGAGCCTGACAAAGAGCTTGCCTATGTATTAGAGGTAAATCGATGATATTCTTAGCCGTAACTATTGGGGAGAATAATGTTCTATAGGGCTAGTATCACATGTGAAGTCAAGAGCACTCAGCTCTGACATGTTGATTTGCTTCGAGTTCTGATATCTGCAACAACACTGCATCTTAGCAAACTTCGATGAGCCGTGGGGAGACAAAGCACGGTGTAGGCATAATTCGCTATCTCTAGCTATCATCATCATACCTACCGAAGTAAGCATATAGCTTGTTTCGGGGTTCCTTTGTTTGTCCGCTTGCTCAGCTTCTTACCCGTCCTCCAAACAATCGGTCCCACTACCAGCAGGTTGACGAATCATCCTGGTGCCGAAGACCTTGGGCAACAGGGCGACCTACTCACCACGACAGATTCATCCCCTCATCCATCTCTCCATACTTTTAAGCTTTGATCGCGGCCTTCCCCGGTGCGGCGCCGGCAGCTTGAAGGCCAGCTTGAGTTTGTATGATCTCGCCTTTCTTCTGCTCTAGCTTTTCCTGTATCTCCTTGATGTGATTATCCGACCTCTCACTACCCAGAAAACGCGAAACTGTTAGTGCACTTTCTCAAGTGACGCTTCAGTGCTGCGGTCACTCACAGCTCCTTTCCGATAAATTCAAGTCGTCCCTTGACGGTGCTGTCTGCCTCGACCTTGTCTTGTTTTAATAAGATGGGCCCGGCGAGCTTGTATATGCTCTCGCCGTCTTTTAATCTCTCAAACTCCTACATTACATCGATTAGTAAAACTGTTTTGGTGGTGAAAATGAACGAGTAAAAGAAAGACAGAAGCGATGAATAAATGAAGCAGACAGACAGAGCGGCCGGCTCACTTTCTGCACCCCAAGGTTCTCTTGTCTCTGGGCCTCAATCTTCTGCCGGGAATCGACGGCAGTCTGGAGCTCTTGTTGCAATTTTTGATATGCCTCGGACAGCGCCTGTAGCTGAGCTTGCACTTCAGCCATGGTTGGTTGGTTGTTTCGTTTTGCAGGTTTGTTGTATGTGAAAGAGATGTGAACAGTTCAAACGACAAATTTTCCAAGGGCTTCTCATAAATTAACGAGGCAATCTAAGTGAAAAACTCCAATTCTGTAGGTAATGAGGTTGCAGTTTATGAGGATTTCTCGCGGATGAATATAGGCAAGTTTACATACTGTGTGATAACCAAGAGTAGGTCCTACTAATGTAGAGATGGACGGGGAGAAGTGTCTGGTTGCTGGGTACAGTACTATTTAAGTATGTGTACTGTATTTTTATACTGTACAAGAAGTCTAGCCCCTCCATGGTCGAGCCAAATCAGGCTAGATCGGTCGCTCCCCAGGCGACAGCAATATCCTGGCCGGGCACACCTCAACGTCACAACACCGACCTGCCCAATTCTCTCCATCCTCTCTTCCTCGAACCGCCATTCCCATTGGCGAAGCCCCTTCTTCGCAGAGAAAAGGAAAGGAGAAAAAAGGAAAAAAATACGGCCCTCAGTCCAAGTCACTCCCATTTCATTACCTCGGGGAAATACACCCCATGACGAGCTCCTAACCACGGAATCCAATAAATAAATCCCTTATCTCTCTCCCCACGACATTCCGCCCTCGCACGCACGCCAGCGCTGCTCCAACAACCGAACCGAACCGAACCGAACCATGTCGAACACCGACTTTCTCGGGCGGGCCATTGACACGGTCCGCCGTGCCATCGATGCCGACAACGGCAACCAATACGAGAAGGCCTACCAGCTGTACTACCAGTCGCTGGAGCTCTTCATGCTCGCGCTGAAGTGGGAGAAGAACCCCAAGTCCAAGGAGATGATCCGCCAGAAGACGGGCGAGTACATGGACCGCGCCGAGAAGCTGAAGGCCCACCTCTCCGACGCCGACGCGAAGCGGAAAAAACCCGGCATGGTCGGTGCTAATGGCTCGTCCACCGGCGGCACGGGGAAGGGCAAGCAGGACGGCGAGGACGGTGCCGTGGACGAGGACTCCAAGAAGCTGCGGAACGCCCTGGCCGGCGCCATCCTGCAGGACCGTCCGAACGTGAAGTGGGACGATGTCGCTGGCCTGGATGGCGCCAAGGAGGCCTTGAAGGAGGCCGTGCTGCTGCCCATCAAGTTCCCGCATCTCTTCGTGGGCAAGCGGAAGCCGTGGAAGGGCATCCTGCTCTACGGCCCGCCGGGGACGGGTAAGAGTTATCTAGCCAAGGCCGTCGCCACCGAGGCCAAGAGCACGTTCTTCAGCGTGAGCAGTAGTGATCTGGTCAGCAAGTGGATGGGTGAAAGTGAACGGTAAGCCAAACCACCTGCTACCATTTGTCGTGAGGCATAAACTCATCGAGGAGGATGGTAGGTTGGTGAAACAGCTGTTTGCCATGGCGCGCGAGAATAAGCCCTCAATTATCTTCATCGACGAAGTCGATGCTCTCTGCGGCCCCCGAGGCGAAGGCGAGTCGGAGGCGTCCCGTCGGATCAAGACCGAGATGCTGGTACAGATGGACGGTGTGGGGAAAGACTCGACAGGCGTGCTCGTGCTCGGCGCAACCAACATCCCATGGCAACTAGATGCCGCCATCCGAAGACGTTTTCAACGTCGAGTTCACATCAGTTTACCAGACATAGGCGCAAGGACAACCATGTTTAAACTTGCTATCGGCGAGACACCCACCACGTTAAAAATTGAGGACTATCGCGAATTGGCTAAGCTCTCTGAAGGGTACTCGGGTAGTGATATCACCATCGCCGTACAAGACGCCTTGATGCAGCCTGTACGGAAAATCCAGCAAGCAACACATTTCAAAGAGGTAGGATCCTTGTTCATTTTTAAGTCCAATGAGAATGGGCACTAACATCGGTCCACACAATAGGTACAAGTAGACGGCGTAGCAAGGGTCACACCATGCTCCCCAGGAGACCCAGGCGCGAGGGAAATGACCTGGGACGACGTAGATGCGGAAAGGCTCCTTGAGCCCCTCGTCGACCTCAAAGACTTTGTCAAGGCCATCAAGTCGTCGCGACCGACTGTCGCCGACGAAGACCTAAAACGGAATTCGGAATGGACAAAGGAATTCGGTAGCGAGGGAAACTAGATGCTGCTATTTACCACCACCATCACCATCACCACCACCACAATTATTACTATTACCGCAAACACATTTCCGCATCTTTTCAAGATTTTCGCACGACACGCGAGACAAGCAATGATCAGATGTGCAGAAGTGGACGTAGGATGAGAGAGAGAGAGAGAGAGAAGAGCGAAGAACAGGGAAGGGAGGAGGCTGCACACAGACAGACGGACGGACAGACAGACACCGGCATTACATTGGCGTTTGAGGCGTCGTTGACGGGACTCGGGGCTCCACCGGGCGGGCTTCTGAATGTATCTATTGTTCGCAACTATGGCATCGATGCTAAGATTCGAGTTTACTTTCGCACCAGATGTGCTTGCGGAATATGCCCTACCCGTCGCTCCCTCGTCAACTATGCGCGGCATCTACAAATGGTTACAAGAATCATAGGGAGGGAGGCCCTTTCAAATGCCAAGCCAGCCGCGCCACTTACCGGCAGTACTGCGTCGATTTAAGCGGGGAGTAATCTCGGTCGATGTACTCCAGCGTCAGGTTCGAGGATTAGATTCGCTAGTAGCATGCCCGTATGAAGTCAAACATCTTCGTTCCTACGCATGTGCAAGAAGTCGTTGGGAAAGCAAAGCGAAGGAGAAACAGATGGGTATGATCCCGGATATGTACACGCGAGAGACAGGTACCAGCAAACATCGAAAACACCCCAGATCCAAAACGCCCATAGCCATGCGTGAGACACCATCCTCGAGATCTGACAGAGTTTTTCCTTAATCTTTTTTTGGTCGCCATTGCGATTCAGGGGCTCCGATTTACGCCTCTGAGTGCCTCTTCTTCTTTTTCTTCTTCTTCTCACCGTCGACCTCGGCGTCTGCATCTGTTTTCTCCTTGACTTCGCTATGTCTGCGCTTTTTATCCTTCTTGTCTTTCTTGTCCTCTTTGTCCTTCTTGTCTTTGGACTTCTTCTCCTTTTTAGATGTCTGAGCAGTAGATGGGAGTGGAGCATCGATCATCTCGGTGTCGATAGCCATGCTCTCGCCCTCAGCCAACAGATCTGCTACAGCCTTGTCCTACGGGTATGTTAGTGACTACAATGGCCAACATGAACAGGGCAACTTACCATTACATCAGCATTCTTCGTAGGTTTCTTGCCCGTCGCATAAAACTCCAATCTATCTTCAACCTGGCCACGCAGAACGTCACCAAACTTCTTAGAAGGTTGCTCAGAGAAGTTGTCAATACGCGCACTACAACAAATAAAATCAGTCATCGGTATTTCAGTCGGAATAAAAGATGAGGCTGGGGTGGAGAAAATACTCACGCCAGACTGCACTTATTTGCTAGATATCGAGAGATCCGGCCCTTATCCTTCTGCGAAGCTCTTCCAATGAAAGTGGAAGAGTAGATAAGGCCATACTTGGGGGTGTTAGATTTGGTCTTGAGGGCCCTGAACAGGGCCTTTTCTGCGCCCAAAATCTGAAGGGTTGACGCAGGGTACTTTGCCAGGTTCGTTAACGATCCAGCTTTTTGTATAAGTCGGGCCGCTATCACGTCGCCTACTACTCAAGAGTAAGAATCAACTACGATAATCAAGACTGAAAGGATGGCTCGGCTGTGGGAATTTGGGAGGGACAAGCGTGGGTCTAACGAAAGGATTGCGCAGGGTGACTAACTCAAGGTGGCGAGATTCGGGCTCACGATACTCATCTTGTCAGTCAAATAGCCTAGCAAAGTTCTCCGATAAACTGGTTGAAAAAAAAAGTTAGTCTTCGCAAATAGAATATCATGCGAATTCGAGCCTTACCTGCCAAGCTTTGGACCTTTTCAGCAAAGATGAGGATGTTCTGAAGGTCGACCTCCCCCAATTCCCTCCCCATAGACATCTTTGCCTTTAGGATGATCTCAGCTGCCTTTTCCTCGTCATCGCCTACAAGTCCAGCAAGCTCATGAAGCTTGTCATCCCCTAATGTGCTCTTATCTCCGACAAAGCGCGCGACCGTGGCAAAGGTGAGATTATCGGAGCAGATCGGGTACAATTCTGGAAAGTGCCAGCTATACCATTCCCGTAATTTTTGCGAAAAAAGGTTGATGCCCTTGTCCAGGTTGTCCAAGGTGGCGATAGAGCGAATGATATGGTTGTCATTCCTGTGAACATTGAACTTGACTTTACTGCGCGAGTCTGGGAGAATGTCAACAAGACGCGACGACCGAGCTCAAGACATCGAGGCACCTACAAGCATGGCCGAGACCCAATTGGGCCTTCTCCTCGTCGCCTTCTCTCAACTCCTTGAATAGCGCACCCGAATGGAGACGGATACCGCGGAGCAGATAGGCGACAGCGTCGGACGTGTCACTCGTCTCGGCTTCGATCCCGGGGAAGGCGGCCTTGATATTCCCGGCCAGGTTCCTGTCGGCGACGCCCAGGACTATCTTGCTTTTCTTGGACGCGCAGACGTTGAGCTCGATGGTAGACTTCAGGTAGTCGGTCATCAACCCCTCGCTGATGGAATGGATGTTCTCCAGCGCCTCGGCGGCTGATCTCCAGACAGCATACGAGGTGAGACTTATCATCTTGCCGAGCTTGGAGAGGTCGTCGGCGGCTGTCTTCACCTCGTCCATCCTGAGGCCGATGTCATCTTGCTGGTGGACGACCTTGAAGATGGCGTATCCAGTGGCAGACTAGGGCAGAAAGCAGGGGTTAGCCAGGTTCCGCGGCGATGGAAGGGAGGAGTAGATGCAATAACAGATGCCGGGGTACTGACCTCGTACAGAAGGTAGTCGATGTGCGGCATGGTGGCGGCTGGGCGTGGTCAACCGCGACGTGGATCGAGGTGCACTTCTAGCCGGTTCAGGGACAAAACAATTGCAACAAGCACAATTGGGGTTGCGATTGCGTTCGCGGTGGTATGTCGGCTGCGACAGGTCGATGGTGCGTCCAGGACACGGCGAGATCGGTCTGTGGTCGTTGCAGTACACACAAGCTCGGGACAAACTGGTGGAGGTTGAAATGCGAAGCCAAATTGAAAATTTTGGATCCAAACTCTCAAGCTCTGTGTCCCACTTTTTCCGATAAGGCATGTACCCGCACCCGCCTTATCTAAGCTTTAGGTTACGGACGATGTTTGGCTCGGTAAAAGCTCGGCGCTAGGCTCATTCAAAAACTAGGTACCTATGTACCTATATCAGATTACTGCTACTTACTTAGTACCTTCCATACTTATGTAGGTAGGGGCTTGGATTCGCCTTGTGCCCTCCATCTGGTGGTGAGGACCTAGATAGGATTAACCAGATGGCACCGGTCGCCCGGACCCCTACTCGGGGTCCTCTCTCCCTCATGTCATTCCAGTGCTCGCTCGAAACTGTAGTCCTACTACAATCTTGAATATCCTGACCCACGCGTCTACAGTCCGTTCGCCGTCCCCCAACGATAGCATAGGGGAACCGGGGCGACTATGGCCGATCACTTGAGCGTGTCAGCCAGCATCGTCGGGCTCATGACCGCAGGGGCCAAGGTCTCGCAGATTCTGGCACAGGCCGTCGGCAAAGCCCGACACGCGCCTAGAGAATGTCACAATGTTCAAATGGAGGTCGGAAGCATTCGCGCCATTCTCGGCCAACTGCAGCTGTTCCTTCTCGGCACCCGAAGCGTCTCCAGCTCCCGGGCTTCATTGATTCTCGTCGACCAAGTGATTGCCACTCTCGCACCATGTGGTGCCACCTTTTCGGAACTAGACACTCTCGCCGACACTCTCAAATCTAACTATGATTTGGGTGTCCTCGATCGACTGCGCTGGGTGGCAGGAAGGTGAAATCAAGGAAATCCTGGCGCGCCCAGAATCGCACAAACCCTCGCTCAATCTCATGCTCACGATTTTGACATGGTATCTCACCGCCAAACCATATCGGTTGAATTCGTACTGAGACATCTTAGACATCTTAGCCAGAAGGAAGAAGATGCGGAAGACAAGGTGGACCGGCTATGGGAAGTTCAGCAGACCCTAGAGTCAAATCTGCTTTTCGCCCGACGTCTAGCCGCCTTCGAAACAACGCATGCGCAAACGTCAGAACAGGCCGTCGCTGGGGGGTCGCTCTTACTTCATCACGCATTAGCAAAGACTTGGCCAGTGTGTTAGATCATGACTCCGAAAGCTCCCATATTTCCGACTGCGTGTGGAGGCAAAATCCCCACGAGTCTGCTTTCGAAAAGCTCCTGGTGACCTCGAGAGCTTATAGAAACGCACCTCTAGACAACTCAGACGCATTCTCAGCCATCAGTTCAGCCAGATGAACCGGTCCATGGTCTACGCTATCGGGCCTTAGCCTATCCGAGATATCGCATATCGGCATTTTGACCATTCCCATCTACGAGACTGACCTTTCTAACAAGGACGCCTACGACTTTGACACCACTTACAGCTGGATCCGCCGTGTCTATTCCGAACGTAGAGTCGAGTGCGAGCTCTCGGCAACAGTCACCCAGTATTCCTCGATTTGGAGCAGGATGGCGCTAAACTCAAATATGGATGTGTACTGGCAGTGATTACAGCACTTGGGGAATTTTTAAAAGAAGAAAGTGCGAAAATCCATGCGATGATACAGTTGAATGAAAAGAAAATACCTCCCTTAGTCATTGGCAAATTGTTCCCTCATCCGCTACCATAGGATATAGGCATATATGCCCAAGAGATTCTCAGCCGTGGAGGCGATCCGGATCATATTATGCAGCTTCAAAGGACCTTTCATACCTCTCCAGGGTAACAAAACCCTTCTCTTATACCTCACAGACCTCCTCGGGGTCTTCGCTAGGGAGTCTGGGAAGAACGGAATGACGACAGCAATACTTGCGACTATTTTTTAGCGCGTGATCTTATCTAGCCCACCACATAAGCTCAAATATTCGGAAACCTACCCATTAGCTGAACGTGGAGTCGCATCCCTCAACAAATACCGGCGCTGCTCGGTTTTCGGGGCTGGGGAAGAGCTCAACTGCTACCTAGGTGATGGCCAACAATTAAAATAGCTCCCGGATTTTGTATCGTAGAGATTTGACAGGTACTTCAGTAGAGCCTAGACGCACTACAGGACAGCGATATGATACCATAAAGAACACACGCAGATACGCATCTATATGCATCCATCGATGTTGATATGTACAGGTTTAGACACACATTCGCTCCAATGCCAAGTTATATATACAGAACGGAAAATAGATGGGCATAGCGAGACCAAAACGATACCCCCCACAACGACGTTCATCTAGCAGTAAACAACCCAGTCATCAAGGCTGTAGTGCTTCACGATGCTGGAGAACCCAGCCTGTCCACCAGCGGCGCACGCCTTCGCCATCGCCGCAGCACCGACGCTAGTGGCGTCGTCGTCGTCAGTATACTCGACATGGAAGACGGGCTTCCCGGCGTTGACGAACGGCGCCCAGTCGGCGCACTCGTCGTACTCGGCGCACTGTTCGTTGATCGCCCACGCGGCGACATCGACGACGCGACCGGCGATGGCGCCGCCGTTCTTCAGCCCGTACGCCAGCCCGGCGCCGCGCGCCGTCCCCGCCAGATACCGCACGTAGTCCACCGCGTCGTCCGCCGTCAGGTCGAAGCCCGGGTTGTTCTGGTAGCCGTCGATGTTGTCGGCGTCGACGCCGCCGCAGCCCTTGGCGGCCGCGCTGGCGATGCGCGTCGCCATGACCGCGCGCACCCCGCCGTCGCGCACGTCCAGCCACTTCTCGTCCGGCCACCCCTCCAGCACGTTGCCGATGGCCGCCGCCGGGAACGCGTCCGCGTCCGCCCGGTAGTCCTCCACGCTGCCCGCGCTGAAATAACACACTATCGTGTGGCCGGCGGCCTTCAGCGCCGCGATGGTGGCCGCGGACGTGTTCTCGAGGTCCACTGCGTAGAACACCGTGCTCTGGTTGGCCGTGGATGGCGTCAGCGAGAACCCGAGGGGATAGTCCCAGGTCGTGCCGATGGTCGGCTGGATGATGCTGGCGCTGCCAGGGGATGACGGGGACGGGGTCGAAGTTGAAGCTGGCTGTCCTTGAGGACAGGCCCGTGTAAGCCCGAGCCCGAGCCCGAGCCCGAGGGCAAGGGCAACGACGCCGACCATGGTGAAAATGATGATGTTTTTCCGTGTGAGGAGTCGGTGCTTCCAGGGCGCAGGAGTCGCTGCACTGCTGCTAGTTTGAGAAGTCGCTTTGATGTGCCATTCAGCCTCCTTTTGAACTGCCGCGTTCATCGTGATACTGCGCGGAGCCTCGGCAGTTCCCCTGCGACCGTTTTATTAGAAGGCTCGAGAGATCCCCGCCCCATTATATTTTCTAAAACACGGCTGGGAAACATCTCGGTCGAAAACAGAAGCTCGAAGGAAGATTTGCATGACACTGTCGTTCGACTGAGCTTGGCGTGTGTCATCGCGTCGTTAATTTCAGCATCGTGCTTATTTCTGCCTTAGGTCTTACGGCTTCCCCTGTTCCCATAAGCCATTTTCCATTTCCCTTCTAGCGTCCCCATGATCATTATGTAATCCTCTCCAATATTAAATACTGAGCACGGAGTGCTGACCCATTGTGGCGGTGCGAGCCACCAGAGTGCCGGCTGAAAGAAACCGGAAGAGTCAACCTACCTTCGACTCTGGGCAATATCGTTTCTATACTACTTCATTCACACCACTTCCCCATTTTTTCCCCTGTTTAAACCGCCTTAACCCTACTGATCCTTAATTATACTGCTAAGCTTACATTCATCTATTCTTCATCAGGAAATGAATCAAACAGTATACCTTATCTAATCTTTCTAGCTAGTCTAAGAGTGGTAGGCACGTAAATTATGAGTTGCAGTTGAGGGTGGGCCTCCTGTAAGCCTGTAGAACCACTTACCTAAACTGCAGTTAGTTGTTGGTTGGCTGCCTACTCTCATTTTGGTCTGGCCGGGGGCGGGGTTGTGTTGGTTTAGAAACTTCATATCAAGTCTCGTTCAATCAACTTAACTCATGTCAATTGATGTCAAGTAGGCCCGACAAATTACTACCTTCGCAAATCGTAATCTACCTCGTTTACACGCTTAGGCCAAACTTCCAACACAATGCCTATGTGGGCTTGCGATTTTTCAGATTGCAAAAAGCCAGCAGTCCGTAATCATGGCGATTGCATACTTTGCAACCGCCATCTATGCGCCAAACACCTCCAGCCTACTTTTCATAAATGTCCCGAATGGCAGGTTTGTCTAACTTTCCAGGAGATGTGTCAGGTATAACTGCTGATCTTTCTGTGCTATATAGGACGCCGACAACTATGATCCGGCAGCTCGAGCTGCGGAAGCAGACGAACTGACAGGTCTGATCAAGAGGATTGACACTGCTGCTCTGGGGGCCCGAGCCAGTTGTTTGCGTGATGGGATGCCTTGTTCAATTCCCCCACTTCACCATGGCAGAGCAAACCGAAGCTCTGTAATGGGTGGAATGAATTATCACGTCACCATCTGTTTCGATGATGGTGTCGAATGGATTGCCCGTATCCGCAGATTTAATGCTACATCACCTCCGCCAGTGCTACGGGATTACATCGTCCAGAGCGAGGTCGCAACCCTCAAATTTCTGGAACACACTGCTGTGCCTGCTCCGAAGGTGTTCGATTTTGCACTAGAAGGTGCGGATAATCCTGTCGGGGTTGGCTACATTCTCATGGAAAAACTGCCAGGTAAGTCTTTGAGATGGGACCACACGGTAACGCAAGAGCAAAAGACTAGGATGATGGGACAGCTTGCGGAAATATTTATCGAACTGAAGAAATACCCTTTCGACTCTCTCGGCTCCCTAGTCAACCCAGATAGGCCTCGGGTTGGCGCATTTGCCCGAGAATCACTTACCGACTTTGAACAATCCACAATGCGTACAATGGGTCCGTTATCATCCTGGGAGAAATATCATGAATCCTCGCTTCGAATGATATTGGATTTAATTGCCCGGGGAGAGCTTTTCTCTCAGCAGGCGGTGGATGCTTACTTGATACACCGATTCCTGATCGACCTAGTCCCATCTGTGTTGTCGAAATCGGCCCAAGATGACCAAAAGTACTATTTAAAACACGCCGATGATAAGGGAGACCATCTCCTTGTCGATGGAGATTTCAATATTACCGGAATAATCGATTGGGAGTGGGCACATACAGCGCCGCCAAGCCATGCTTTCAACTCCCCTGTAGGACTCCTACCGGTTGGTGAATTTTATCGGGGTGTAAATGATCTGGGCGAAGACGAAACCACCTTTGCACGCCTTTTAGAGGGAAAGGGCCACTCGGATCTAGCACGTTCTGTCTTGAACGGCCGGTTGCAGCACAGGTTTAATTTCTGTTGTGGATACGATCTTGCAGACTGGAAAGGATTCCTCGGCCTCTTTCAAGGGCTTCGAGACGCCGTAAAGGTAGATAACGGGATCGATTGGGATGATTGGAAATCTGCTGCCTTACGCCGATATAGTGACGATGGAGGCCTGCAGCTGCTATTAGATAAACATGGGAGTTTAGAGGTGCCCTCATTAAGCACACCTAATCATCCAACTCATTAATGAGCTAACTCTACTATGAATGGCCATAATGACCGTATGCCAACACTGACAAACTTCTGGCGCCAACAAACTCGATACCAACCAAATGGGTTGTCTGTTAAGGCGTTCGCATGTGTCTGTTGGCTCATGAGCTATCTGTACGTGTAGGAAATCCTCTCGTCGAATACATCTCTTCCACTATTGTCCGCATCTGGATCCTATTGGTCCCAGCAATATAGTACGCTAATGCAAGGGACGTTGAAGAGGGCAACTTTAAGTGGTTCTACAGACGACAGGTGGCTCTGCTGCACAACCTAGGTACCTTCTACAACACCCTTCTCGAGGCACTATCGGTACGAGTACATCGCCTACAAATTCGCTCGCCCTCCTCCCGAAACCATTCGTAGATAGTTGCTTGTTGTTGTTGTTTTTTTTCTTTTTTTCTTCTAGTTTGGGCAGTATTAGGCTATTCTACGAAGCCGCCCCGCTTGGGCTACATTGTACAACCCGTAGAATCGCTTAATACGCTCACGCCTTCTCCAAGAATTACATGCACTATTACGCTGAACTACCTAGGTGCCCTGAAGGGTGCTGTAGAAGGGAAAATATCACCGTTAAAATGAGCGACACTTACCGTTTTGAAAACCCGAGTACAACTATTTATTCTGTGTTCTGAGCACCGCGCCACTCAGTCCTAAAGCGAATGTTATTCGTTGCTGCAATCTCCAGAAAACCAACAGTGATCACGATGCTAGGAGGTTCATCGCGGAGGATGAAATAATTCACAAATCAACAATGACTAATAATCGGTAAATTTAGAACGCCATGTCAGGGTCTCTGTGGCACCACATGAGAATGCCGGCCTCGGCAGTAAATGGGTACAATAATATAATATCACCATACTAGATAGGGTTAGTATCCAAACTTAAGAGAAAGTCACATGATTAACCCTTCTCGGAAAAGCTAACTGCATTGGGATGCCGCAAACCTCCCTTAACGGTTTGCTGCGTTTGATCTTATAAGTTATTTATAGTATGAAGAGAGGGTAGAATTTGTTTAGCCTTGACGTCAGGCTTTCCGCCTCTTCATTCCTTATGTGTTCAGAAATTGTATGGATATTAATGTTGTGAAGAGACGGCGTGATTCCACGTCAGCGTATCATGCTGCCAAAACCTTTGTTGACGTCTTCATTATCGACTGCTTAGGTATCGTCTCCGAAAACGACTTCCAACGTACGAATGTTTATTGGCGTGGTCCGAGGGACGTTCAACCGAGACCACCTCTGCCCTATCCGGGGCGTTTCTCGTACATGCCGAGATGCTATTTGGGATCGCAAACCACGCAGATAGAATACACTATCTTATGTTCTCTCGTATGATAGGCGGTTAAGCGGCCTTTGCGTCCTGTGATGGAACTCTTGACGTGGATGCAATCAATTTGATGGCTAGCCCAACCATCCTCGGGCCCAACTCTGGTGAATATATGTTTGGCCGTTATCTACACCATACAATGATGGTGCAGCACAGAGTTGCTGCAGGCAAATGTGGATGATATTAATACTTAATTATACCCGAAGAACTGAAGGAAACAGAAACTACTTCCACAAAATTTACTTCTATCACGATGTGCGAGGAGGCTACCGTGTACGTTGGCAATATTGGGTGGTCCCAGGACTCTATACTGGGGAGATTTCAAAATGGCAGTGACATCCAGAATGCAGTTAACGCACTTCGAGCCCTTACAACTGAGCAACGACAGCTTGTCGTTGCGGAGTATCCGCTCATCATCGTGGACTTCAACACCTAAGGCTATATAACTCTCTATAATCGCTGGCTTTATATTTTCAGAGCGGCCTTCCCCCCAGGACGCTGATTAGAGTCCGGCTTGCGACATGTGAAGAAGCCTAGGAGTTAAGACGGAAGCCAGCGACACTGGACGAGGGGGGTGGATTGAAATTAGAGCCAATCCTATCCAGCGAACTTGATAGGGATATGCATCAATTATGTGTCGAATGCATGTTTACGTACCAAGGAATACAAACTGCAGATTTAGTTCTCAGAAAATCATCAGAAGCAGATCCGACTAAGCACCTACTTATCTAGCTTGCCGTTGATCGTGATTCCGGCCCTAGACGCTACAAGGGAACAGCTAATAGGAGAAGCAACGATTGCAATCATATCCAGGAGTGCAGTGAATCGTGGAGTCAATTTCCTTTTCTCTTATTAAGACGGTGGTTGAATGACGCGATTTCAGGTACTGTTGACGTCTAAGCATAGCTATTTCTGCAGGAGAGAAGATATGTAATACTAAAGATGTGCCCATTAAAATTTGGCTGTGTATAGGATTCTACCCTTTGGAGAACGCGTATCTCGAAGATGAAAACCGAGTCTTTATCACCATTTCTCTGTTTGTGGGGTTTAAATCTTGTAAAAGTCTAGGCATTGTAACTTGGGAAGTCTGCAAACCCGAAGCCGCCGTAGACGCCAGAAGCTGGGAGACGGGATTGTGGCCACAGTCATAAGTCTAGGAGGCGGATCACGGTATTCATCCCATCTAGGCCTAGTTTCTCTACATTTATACGAATCCCACACGGCGAAGGCTGCGAGTAAGCTGTAATGGGTTAGCTATAGGATTTGGTAGACAACGTAAAAGGTACATTATTACATGGTCGTAGGAAATGACGTGTAAGAAATGAATCCTATGCGCAGGTATGTTATAGTCGCGGCCAAGTTACTTCTAGTAGGGAACGATCTCGTGCGGCCATTTGTAACGTCACTTCGCTGTTTATATCATTATATTCAAATTATGCAAAGACCCTTTGTTGTAAGGCGACTAAACAATACGAGCTTGCGTGATTTACAATGTGGCTGACTAATTCATTGACCTTCCTTTTCAGAATACCTCGATGTGAAGACAGCATCGTATAGGCATGCTCCAACCGTGTAGACGCAGGATCCTACAACCAGATCTGATGATGATTACTGTAATTACTCTACAAGGGCGGTGGAAGGTCTGGCGTGCGGCCGCACCATCGCAGTATTTAAGCTATCATGAATTCTCTATCTTTACCTGTGATCAGCGACTTCGTTTCATTTTCTATTACCGATATAAATCACCAGCAAGATGAAGCTATTGGCAATCCCCTCCCTCCTCGCCGGAGTTGCGCAGGCCTTCCAATTCTTGAACGACATCCCAGTCGACGGATACTACAATGAGGGATCCGACTTCGTGATAGAATGGAAACCCCAGGACAGAAACGACACATTTAGACTCGAGTTGTATACGTTTCTGGTCGACCCGATTTACGTCGGTCCTTCCCCTTACCCATGGGGCGGGCCAATTTACAATTATAACGATACTACTACTGTCCTTGATGGTAAGCACTGAACTTGTTCATGTCAGCCTGAGGGTTTGCCATATAGCTAACCGTTGTAACCATCACTAGCCGCTGCAAAGTACTCGGACGGAAACCATACGTGGCATATTGATCTGATCGATGGCCGCGAGGGCGCGGACTGGTATTACCGCTTTGGGGCAATCTTGGCCAGCGTTGGCGAGGTGGCTGAATATGCTCGCGCTTTCCATATCCAGGCTTCATAGCCCTGTTGAATAGTCGTGTCTTCGGATGCTCGGCGAAGCCTATTTTGTCGCAAGTGGCATTTGTGCAATATTAAAATCTGGGCGGAGCTATTAACCCCAACCAAGATAGTGACCACGATGGCACCAACGACGGATAGCACTGCAGATGAAGGGATATATCGAACAGATGGACGTCGCATTACCAGGCTGGAATACGTGGGGATCTTTGTGTAAAGGAAAGCGAAGTACATGGTGCTGGCTGTTGTCTTTCCAACTGCAAGCATAAGTAAAAAAGAAGCTGCAGAAAGTCGAGTGTGCAACAGACGGATATTGTGATTTTGCCACCTCAGGTAGTGTTAACATGTAATTAGTACTACAACTTTTTCAACGCTCGCCATCGTGCTGCTCTTCCGCTCAAGTCAATCTCTCCTCATACGCACCATTCAGTGAGGCATGCACGCTGCACTGCCGCGAGCCGGGGTAACGCCTGATTACTTAAGTACTGATTGGAAGGAACTCCCAAGAACCAATCAACACTAAACACGTCAAGATGCCACATCGTATTGCCATTGGCCGCACAGGATGACGAGCCACTGTAGAATATGTGCTAGTGTCATGTTAAAAACGAAATGATTGGCGACAACCTAGAATGAATGCACTGCGAAGAAGCAGAAAGGAAAGCAGCATAAGCATAAGCTCTAGTCTAGGACTACCTTCCACTGACCTAGTAACCCGTCCTACCTGCAAATATCTTCCTACCTATCAGCTGAAGGCCTGGACTGGTCACTATCTCAAGCCGCAGCAGGTACCTTGAGTGTCTTTCACGAACCATTCGCTGTTTTCCCAGACACATCAGCAACCTGAATCCTGTGTGGCATTCGGCTTGGGTGCGACACTACATCACCTGTGAGGATTTTGTACAATGGATATATACAATTTGGCACTCGTTATTGTCATTCTCCTTCTCTCCCACCGGCTGCTATTCAGACATTTTCAGCCCAATTTACCGCTGCAGTCATCGAACAGTCCTCCCACAAATCGTTCGGCCAAAAAAAGCTCGACACCTCGAGGTGTCCGCCTCCTTCAAGTTCACCCCCCACCTGAGGAGAACACCAAAACCGATGTCGACGTCATTGCCATCCATGGCCTCGACACGAGATCGCCAGATACGTGGATCTGGAAGTCGGAACCAGGAAAGCCCGGCGTCAACTGGCTCTCCGATAAAAACATGCTGCCATCCATAGTTACGTCAGCTCGTATCTTCATGTGCGACTGGCCGTCCGACCTTTTCGAGCATTCAGACTATAGCCAGAAGACATTTGATGAGTTTGCCCGACTCTTACTTGCCGGTATTGCAGCACGACCCCGGGCAGCAAACTCCTCTAGACAAAAGGAACGCCCAATCCTTTTCATTGCCTCGTGTCTTGGTGGTATTGTGTTGATGAAGGCGCTCGTGAGAACGTCTCCCGAATACCATTCTGTTCAAAGAGCAGTACGCGGCATTGTCTTTCTCGCGACGCCATTTAGCGGCACTTCGTTCCGGGATGTCGCTGAGTGGGCTTTGCCAGGGCTCAAAACATTGGCTTTTATTCGAGCCGAAAAGGTCTCCAACTTGCTTTACGAAACCAAATCAAACTCCGAGCTAGTAAAGCTCCGCCGCGACTTTACCACACTCTGCAAGGAGATTGGCCCCTTGCACATGGCAGCCTTCTATGAAACAGGCAAAACTAGTCTCCCGCGCAAGCTCATTCCCTGGCTACCTGGCTTCTTAGCCCAGGAGAAACCGGTATGAATACATCCAATTATCACGACAGAAATATGAATAACGCGTTTCAGTTGGTCGGCGAGGAGTCTGCAACTCTCGATGTGATACATGATCCTTTGCCTTTAGAGCGCACACACCTGTTGATGAACAAGTTCTCTGGCCCTTCTGATGAGCAGTACAATGTTGTCGCTGGACGCATACACAATATTCTCGAAAGAATTCGCGAGGGGCGGCCGCTAGAAATGGCAGACGCCCATATAAACAACACATGTTACAAGGCTAAAAGGCTTGAAATCGAGCGAATCTCAGGCGAATTATTGCCAATGGAAAGGTGTTATGTCAATCTTGTCGTGATTGAGCACCCTACCAATAGACACCAAAAAGTGCAAGAAGGCGCACAACAATCTTCACAATTCTCACTTCACAGTCGGCTCAACATTGAAACACCAGATGAGGATATACAGGTCGACATGCGGCACCTCTTTGACCAGCGCAAAGGAGACAGTGGGGTTATGATACAACCTAAAAGGATCCTGATTCGAGGGCATGCCGGCGTTGGGAAGTCTACCTTGTGCAAGAAGATTGTCCATGACTTCAAGGAACTTGACATGTGGCCTAATATGTTCGTCCGTATCCTCTGGGTACCCTTACGGAACCTGAAAAGGCTAAACAAAGCAAAATGTAACCTTGAAGCAATGTTGCACGAGGAATATTTCTCCCAAATTTCCAAGGGAAATGAATTTGCATCTGAGCTCTGGAAAGAGTTGGAAGAAGACAAGTATAAAGAAACTCTCTTTATACTTGATGGCTTGGATGAAGTGTATGAGGGTCTGGAGAAAGACAACCATATGTTCAATCTTCTTGAAACTCTTTTGAATTTACCCACCGTCATTGTGACGTCCCGCCCGCACGTCGCGCTGTCAGATCGTTTGGAGCTAAAGTTCGACCTAGAACTAGAAACGATAGGGTTTTACCCAGACCAGGTGAAGTCATACGTGGAGAATGTCTTTACCATTCCTGGGGAGAGAGAGCCTGATCATCAAAAAATTGACGGCCTTCAGTTGTTACTTCAGAAGCATCAACTTCTCCAGGGACTTGTTCGGATACCCATTCAATTGGATGCGCTCTGCTACATCTGGAGTGATGACAACAGCAGCCTACGTGACGGATCTGCGCTCGAGACTATGACCGGTATTTATCAAGCCATTGTAGAAAGATTATGGAAAAAGGATATTCCCAGATTGCAAAAGAAGGAAGGTGGAGAGATGATAGCAAAAATGGATCTTCATGATGCCTCTTTGAAGACGATCGAGACTTACGTACATGACGAGCTCTATCTCCTCGAAAGACTAGCCTTTACCGGAATGGTCAACGATGTTATCAGCTTCAGGGGAAGTGATGACGCAGGCATTCTAGACAGGAAAAACTCGCAAATCTTGCCTACGAAAACGCTCCCACGTCTCTCTTTCCTGCGCACGTCGGATCCTTCACCTAGGGACACCATCTACCACTTTCTTCACTTGACGTTTCAAGAATACTTCGCAGCGCGGTATTTTGTTCGGCAGTGGGAGGCTGAGAAGCCCCTGCTGCTTGGCAAGGACAAGCCTTCGAAGAGGGTGGAAACATTCTTGGCGCATCATAAATACGACGCCCGCTACGATATTTTCTGGCGCTTTGTCGCTGGTCTACTCAGTCTCCAAGGTAAAAAAATATGCGGATTCTTCCAACTGATTGAAGATGAACCGCTCGACCTCTTAGGCCCTGTCCATGAACGGCTAGTCATGCATTGTTTGAGCGAAGTACCGCCAGCTCAAGCAGCTTTTTCTGCAGAACGGGAAAAGCTGGAATGCCAACTTGGCCGCTGGCTGGCATTCGAATGCAAATTCATGGGAGAAGCAATACTCACGTGGGGAATGGAATTCCCAGAGGCACTTCTTAAGAACGTACTAGAGTCAGCTTCCATGGAAGAAAGATCCATCCTTGTCAACTCGCTGGCATTTCGTCCAGCCATACCGCCTCGGGTCATCCGCCTGGTATGCTCTTGGCTTCAGAATAATATCTCCAGATCTCTCAATATTGACATTCTCGAAATGCTTACACGGTACCAAGGCGCTTTGGATAACGAGGTTCTCGGAGCTATCGTGGCGCGCTTCGAAGATGAAGACGAGCGCGTCCAAAGGGCAGCCGTGGATGCACTTGAAAGATGGTCTCCGCTCAGAAATGATATTCTAGATGATATTGTGACACAAGCCATAGACAAAGAAAGCCCTGTCCAACAGGAAGCTATTCGGTTACTTGGGAGCCAGTCTCAGCTTGATGATAAAGTTATTAATGCCCTCGTAGCGCAACTTGAAGACAAAGCGGAGCCTGAACCTGTAGGGTCGCTAAAGTGGCGGCGTGAAGCGGGGATTCGCGAGGTAATTATTGAGACTCTTGCACGGCAGCCTCAGCATAGGGAAGAAGTCCTTCGCGTCATTTCAACGCAGCTTAAGCATAAAGGTGACCTCGTTGAATATAAAGCGGTTCAATTACTTAAGGATCAGCCCGATCGTAGCGACAATTTCTTCAGAACGATTACCACGCTGCTTGTGGACGACGAAGATATATCTACCCGGAGGGCGGCTCTCGAAGTACTTGGCAGTTGGCCTCAGCCTAACGAGAAGATTCTGGACATTGTCAGGGCTTATCTTGGGGATCAAGACTGGTGCGTCCGGGAGGCAGTTATCGATGCACTTGGGACATGGCCTGAGCTTAATCACAATATTCTCGACATGGTCGCTGAGCATCTTAAGGATGTGAAGAGGAAGGTGCGATCGGCAGCTCTGGAAACACTTGCATCCCAGCCTCAGCTTAGCCACGATATCCTTGAGGCTATCAAGGCAACAGCTCGAGATAAAGATGAAGACGTCTTTGTCCGAGCAGACGCTATCAAGATACTAATGAAACAGCAGGGACTTGACGACGACATCCACAATATCATTACAGCGTGGCTTCACGATGAAGATAAGCGTACGCGGTCTGCAGCTCTCGGCGCATTGTGTGACCGGCCTCGACCCAGCAAAGAAATTGTCGACCTAGTCGTGGCTCAACTGGAAGAAGACTCTTGGGTCGTCCGAAGAAGTGCGCTCGGTGCACTTGGGTGTTGGCCGCAACTGAGTGATACCGTTCTCGACGCTATCGCCGTAAAGCTGAGTGATGGCAAGAAGGCCGTGCGAGAAGCAGCTGCCAGGGCATTTCGAGACCGACCTCGGCCCCAGGACAACGTCATTAAAGCTATCGTGACGCGGCTGCAAAACCCATGGGAAATGGATCCATGGTACATACAAGAACTTCTCGAAGCACTTGCAAATTGGCCTCGACTTGACGATTACGTTCTCTACGCTGTTGCTAAGCTGTTGGCGCCTCAATCACCTCATGACCATCAAGTCGTAGAGGCAGCCGTTAAAGTGTTCCGAACCCGGCCTCAGCCCAAGGATCATATTATCAATGCTATCATGAAGCATCTAGAAAACCCAAACCAGCTAATCGAAAAAGAAGTTCTCCAAGCAATTGGCAGTTGGTCCCAGCTTAGCGATAAATTTCTTGTCACTATCGCGACCCACTTGGGTGCCGAAAAGTGGGGCGTCCGACAGGCAGCTTTTTATGCGCTGACGAATCAATCATCCCTTCCTTTTGCGGTGTTGGAGCCATATATGGAATTCATGTACAAAGTCTCCCTAGAGATAAGCTTCAAGGAGCATGTTTATTGGCTTGCTAAGAATGGGCAGTCTTTTATAGTGGTTGGAGCGAGAAAAGTTCACTGGAGAATGACGGAGGATGACACTGTGAGGAAGTCGAATACTAGTCGTGACCGCGCTCTGTGGCTGCGTGACAGTGCGCCCGCATGGCGCGAGCGGTGCGGGTTCAGTACACAAGCGCCGTGGGGACGTTAGGGGGGAATTATAAATACTGCTAATTAATCCAGGTTTCCAGTGCTGTCCCGGCCTGTCCCGCCATCCATCATCGCGACGGACTCGACACTGAATCGCTGGGCACGTGTAGGGACAAGAAGACTGGATCGCCAGCGAACGACGCACGAGGAGCATACCGGCCGATTCTCTTCATTGCACCGTGTCTCAGAGACGTTATTTTGGTGAAGGCCTTTGTGGATGCCGAGGAACAATGGAGCTACACGCGACATTGTATTTCCCACCACAATGTCTCCCTCAGTATCGAGCTTCATCGAGCCTTCCAATGTGCTACCCTCCGCGCTCCCGCCGTCAGAGATGACCATGCTCCGTGATTCCCTACATAAAAAATTGGTCGACTTGGAATTCCGGCGGGGGATATTTCATCCGGAAGCATGAGTCAAGAATCCAAGCGCACGGTATGAATGAACAGCGGATGAGTATATCGACTTGATTATGCATAACGCAGAAGCCGCCCGCCAGGCTCCAACTTGGTGGCTCATTGAAATTAATCCACGTTCTCTTGGAGTGCAAGCCGCTGACGCCGTCGAGAGCACATATGGTATAGACTATATCGGCCTAGAACTAGTGGCTGCACTTCGTAATAAGAGAAGACTCAGAGCTTTATCCAGACCATTTGCAAACAGGTCCCCGTTTGGTGTGAACCGATTTTCATCCCAGTGGAGAAGGGCGGGCGGTTTGAGCCTGGCGATATCTGCATAGACGTAACGCAATGCAGGCCGGATTCGGCGAACCACATTTCAACGTGCTAATGCTTTTTCCAGAGGGAGAGATGGTGCCGTCGCCAGCCTCGGGTCACAATAGGTGTGTAGCATAGTTTATTGCTTTCTCCCGATCTAGTCGCAGCCGCCTCCTAGAAATATCCGAAGCTTTTTCGAAAGAATCTTCAAATATGCATTGCGGATGGATGAACGGATATCGTATCGCAGGGCACATGGGCTATCCGTCATTCCGTATCACGGATATCCATCGTCGCAAGCCAAGTGCTGGTAGCAGTAGCTATAAGTCGGGAAGAGGTGACGCAGCATTTGCTAATTCAGCTTGAGTGGCATGTTACTGTTACAGAGATCAACATCGGGAGAAGAATGTAGGGCAGAGCGTGGTTTCGTAGTGTATGCAAGCTCTCAGCTCGCTTAGATTTCTGATTCTCGAGAACACTTAGAATAACTACCTAGTAGGTATAAATACATCTTTCAACGCTGCGTTCCAAGCGAAGCTATTGGGTATGTAATCCGGTTTTGTCAATGTGATCAAGTAAACATGAGAAAAAGGCTAAAGTGAGTCAACAAACAAAATTAAAAAGTTTGTTGTGTGATACTTTAAAGCGGTTGTAAGAATTGGTTGGCTTCCTGGAATGATATATCCTATTTTCCAATAGCTGGGTAGACAAGGACTGGCTAGGGCACAAACAACAAAAACGTATGTTGAGATACAGGTTGGCGTCGTCCAAAACGGCAAAAAATAACTGCTGGTATCCGTCACGACTCTAACCGTAGGCATATAAGCAACTGCGGACCGTCAAGTCCCCAACTCGACGACGTTTTACTTTTGCTCGGAATGCGGCGGTACAGAGCTGTACTTCTGTTCCGTCACTGTATCCTGTGATCGACGACTAGCGCAATTATAATCAAAGTATGTTGGCATTACGATTTCGAAGAATATCTCCATGTTGGCCGTAGCTTTAGTTGTGCGGGAAAAGTTTGACTTTGCTAGTGAAGGCGTTATTGCGCGAGATATAAAAGAGCCGGAGAACCCTCTCGAAAGAAATGCAGAATCCATTCTCCGCAACACCATAAATACATCTACTCATTTGCTCGCTCTCGAACGATCTTGGTGATCACAACACAACACACTCATCCATCTATCTCGCCATACCCTCATCGAATTTACATCCGCGATTTAATCAGAAATCACAGTTAAAAATTCACAATTCAAAATGCGCGCCGCACTTCTACCTCTCCTCGTGGCCTCCTTGGCCGCCGCACAGCACAAGCCGATGCAGCCCCAACCGACGCACATGCCGATCCCACCGTGGCACGAGCGCGCCACGGTCGTGGTCGAGACCTTCCACAGAGAGGACGGCGCCGGTCGCAGGGACACCAACGCGACCATCCTGGTGCCCGTCGGAGAGCTGTACAGGAACAGGTCGGCGCTCAACGAGGTCTCGACGCTGTACCTCCTCGACGACGAGGCCGTCACGTGCATCCCGTACATCTCCGAGATTCCCACGGGCCCCCACGGCCATCCCTTCACCGTCGGCCACCCGTCTGTGCTGTCGAGCGACTCGGCCGTCATCGTCGGCAACATCCTCTGCACGCATGCAGGCCCGTAGGGGGGGGCTTTTAATTTTTTTATTTTACTTTTTAACCACGCGGCGATGGAGTGAGTGCAAAGCGGTACCGAGGGACTTTTTGTGCGGCGCGGTCGCGCGCGCCAGGGATAATACGAGCCGTACCGAGGCCATGGCAATCATGCTCTATTCATTCCTAATTCATGCATGGGGATCGATTACCTTGCCCTGGGCCAAGATTGAAGGAGCGAAGGATTGATTCCTTTGCATGGGATGCATTATCGCGTGGGATACAGGGGAGGCGTTGGCAGGGATGGTTGGTGGTTTGCCCCTGGGGACATTATGTAGATCGATTATACCCAAATACGCACGCGACGTCACCCTGATGAGTAATTCGCTCTGTTTCCGCTTCGAGCAAAATGTAAACAAGCTGACGGGAAGGTGAAGAGAGGGAAAGTGATATGTGATTCGTCGATGCCGGCCCGTCTCATTTCAAGCTTTCGATACATAAGCAAAGCGTAAGCATGCGGAGTCTGTACTAATACGAATAGTTGAGGAGTTTGTTGTATACCTCCTACAGCACATATACACAAGAGTGTTCGTACCGATACCTATATAGTCTAGATCATTCCTCCCGGTAGAAACAGTAAGGTATCAACTATAGCACCCGGCATGCGGGGGTGGGGGATTCCCGGACCCTTGCACCGCCTGGGGTCAGCCTTACGCGAACTCTACTGCACGCATTTCCAGGCGTTATTCAGCTAACTGAGTGAGGCTGCGAGGACTGGCGCGGGACGTTCCGCGCGTTTGAATTCGTCAACAAGGTGATTGCAGACATGCTAGGCATATCATGAGAAACCGCGGCAATTGTAATGATTAATTATGCTGAAATCCACCGATGGTCGAAATACCTAATATTGTATTTTATAGTTGGACCGCGGTTATGCCTAAGTGGGTACCTGAGGTATAGGTACACTAAGGTAGGGAGTAGATAGTTCCCGGAAGAATTGGAATATAGGTAGAGAAAAGAAAGGTCTAACTCCTAGGAGGTCGGTCTGTGACAGGATTCCCCCGGGAGAGGCATTCATGTAGTTCATACCCAAATTCCAAAGTGATGATGGCATTGCTTACGCCCAGGACCGAAGCCAGGAAACCCCTCTCTTGGTCGGTGGGGTTTACTGCATTATCTCGCTGAAACTTGCCCCCTATTTGTGGAAAAGCAGCGACCCAAAGATGATTTCACATGGGTTTATTAGCTGGCAACACAGCAGACTTACATGTAACACTTGTGCCAGACTCCACAGAAGCCTACCGCCTTCGGCGCCGTATTCGACTTTCGGTACTTGGCCGGACGACGACCTGCCTAAAGCGGTTTCCTGTACAGACAGTGACTCCTGCCTGCTGTCAGCATGCACAGCTGGCACCTACCATGATGTCACTTAACCCCAATATCCGGATCTGCAGCCGTCATTGGGTTGCGTTTCCTCCTCCTTTTGATTGCACGCGTTTCGCCATGCATCAGCTGGCAAGGTTGCCGGCCATGCCGCCCACCCAGGCTTCTGCCGCCATTGGCAGCACCGCCAGAACCCTGCGACACCGGCCAGCAACCGGCTGGTCGCTTGACATGACTGGTCACCTGCCGATGACCGAATGGCAGCGTGCTTCCCCGTACCTGCAGGCGTGAGGCATAATTTCAAGTACTGCTACCGCTTAGCTCTTACATGTGCGCCGCGACAAGCGGTCAGCGAAACCGTTGTCCTCTGGATGGGCCGTGACTGGCCTCGGCCGCCCGTGATTGGCCTGTCGCCGCGGGATGGCTGCCCTCCTCCAAGCCACTCGAGATGCGTGTCACGACATGACCGCCCACGCGTGGACGCGACGATGTCGCGGGTAAGCTGTAGAGTCCTGGCGGACAGCCGTCGCCGTCGAATAAATACGCAAGTAAACAAGTCCATCTGCTTCTTCTGCCACTCTCCCTCGTCTTCTACCATTTCCACCGCCATCCCCACCACAAGTGCCACTTTTCGCGAAACTCTCTCATCCGTCACCAACACCACAACGAACTCCCACTCATACCTTCCAATCGCACAGCCAACATGACCCAAACAGACAAGATGGCCATCGAGCTTCAACCCCCGACCTGCGTGGACTATTATGCCGACTTGGGGGTGACCCAAGAGGCGACCACCCAAGAAGTCCGGCATGCATTCTACAAGTTAGCGAAAGAGACACATCCCGACAAGAACAACAACGATGCAACCCACACACCCAGGTTCCGCAAGGTAAGAAAAAAACCCAACCCAAGCTGCCCTGTGTCTGCGAACAGTTGTAAGCTGACTAAGGCCCAAAAATAGGCCCAAGAAGCATACGAGTGCCTGTGCGACGCAACAAGCCGCCAGGTGTATGACCTAAAATACCCCAGTATCCGCGAGGAGTGGGCGAGGTACCGAGAGCGCACCGCAGAGAACGCGAAGCCTGCCGGCACAGAAGAGGAGCGCCGGGCGGAAGCTCAACGTCTCAGGATAGAAGAGTACCGGCGCCGGATGGAGGAGGGCCTGCGCAGGCTGGAAGAGAGCCGGCGCATGATGGAAGAGAACCGCCGGAAGATGGCGGGGTGCAATCGCACGATAGACGATTTTTTCGCGAGATGGCAGAGCTTACAATTCCCCTTCATGACGTCGATCAGATGTTGAGAGGGACCGGCCACGGTTACACACACGGAGGGTTTTCTATGTACGATTGATTGGGTGCAGTGTATTACTAGATATTCTTGTAATTAGTTAGTTCCTTACCGTTGCCTCGGCCTACGCTCAGTTAGAGAGCATCTTGGAGAGCGAGGAGACGATGACTGCCAGAATAGCTTCATTATTCAATATATCCTTTGTCGCGTTGTTTACCACGTCGCGTTCGCACAACAACTATGGTCGGGTTGCACGAAGTCCTGTAAGCTGCAGGAACCCTGGCAGGCTAGTCCAATGCGAACTTAGACCAGAGATCTACTTGGTAGTGCACTTGCCTTCATCATGTTTATTGATGCAATCAAGGAGTTGCATTAGTTGGATTGCTGATATCCATCGCCAGACTGAGCCACGGTCATGACAATGCCCGGATGTATGAGTTCACGCGTGGTATTGTTTGCATCTCGTGTGCTACAACGGGCGCATTTCGGCTGCCTCACACATGATGACTCGTCTCAGGCAGCTCAGGCTAAATACTGACTGAAACCACTCGAAGAGAGAGGCGGTGGCGGCGATGCATGCAAGGCGCCACTGCATTTGGCGGAAATATACGTACGTAAATATCTAAGAATAGGTAGGTAGGCAACAGCAGGCCGAATTAAGCGGCCGAGCTTCCGGTGAAGTAGGTAGTATAGAGGGAGGTTAGGAGAGGTTATTAGCAGATACTATAGGGCCGGGAATGAGGATTCATGCCATGTGTACACACAGACGGTGCAGTGCCGTACCTACATTACAGCCAGCAGCTCGGCGCACAGACTGCTCAGCCTTCGTCGTTGCGTAGCCTCTGGGCGCGCGAGTTAGGCGGTACCTTATTGGGTATAGGCCCCCCCTGTATACTGCCGTGTTAACCGTGCCAGCGCGCTGGTCCCTGAATTGAGGACTCCGACGTCATCCCCCTCCAGGCCATCTGAGCTTCGCTGATTGGCTGGAACCCCAACCGACAGCTGAATCAACAGGCAACGACCTCAAGAAGGAACAACGCCTACATGCCATGAAGCAATTATAAGAAGGAACGAGCGAACATTTGTCGATCCCTTCCGTGCATATGCTATCATTCAGACTCGTCTACCTCTTCGCCGCCTCGACACTCCTCCTTCTCACCGCACTCCTCTTCGGCAGCTACCCCTCTTCGACCTGGCTGCATCGCCTCAAGCCCTACGTCCCCGACTCGTTTGACCTCTCCTTCCTCGTCCCCCACAACGCGACGCCCACAATGGCAGGCGGACCAGGCCAGTACCGGTCGGTGGCGTACTTCGTGAACTGGGCCATCTACGGGCGCAAGCACCGGCCGCAGGACCTGCCGGCCGAGCAGCTGACGCACGTGCTGTACGCCTTCGCCAACGTGCGGCCCGAGTCGGGCGAGGTGTACCTGACGGACCCGTGGGCCGACACCGACATCCACTGGGACGGCGACCGGTGGGACGACGCCGGCACGAACCTGTACGGCTGCCTGAAGCAGCTGCACCTGCTGAAGCGGCGCAACCGCGCCCTCAAGGTGCTGCTGTCCGTCGGCGGCTGGACGTACAGCGCCAACTTCCGGCAGCCGGCCTCGACGCCCGAGGGCCGCGCCGCCTTCGCCCGCTCCTGCGTCGCCCTCGTGCGCGACCTCGGCTTCGACGGCATCGACGTCGACTGGGAGTACCCGCAGTCGGCGGCGGAGGCCGCGGACTACGTAGAGCTGCTAGGGGCCGTGCGCGCCGCGCTCGACGCCTACGCCGCCGCCTCCGCCGCACCCGGCCACCACTTCGAGCTGACGGTGGCCTGCCCCGCGGGGGCGCAGAACTACGACAAGCTCGACCTGCCGGGGATGGACGCGCACCTGGACTTCTGGAACCTGATGGCGTACGACTACGCGGGGTCGTGGGACGCGACGGCGGGCCACCAGGCGAACCTGCGGCGCAGCGCCGCGAACCCGGCGGCCACCCCCTTCGACACGGAGACGGCCGTGGCGGCGTACCTCGGGCGCGGCGTGGCGCCGCACAAGCTCGTCCTCGGCATGCCGCTGTACGGCCGCGCCTTCCGGGACACGGACGGCCCGGGCGCCGCCTACGCCGGCGGCGTCGGCGACGGCACCTGGGAGAGCGGCGTGCACGACTACAAGGCCCTGCCCCTGCCCGGCGCCGACGACCGCCACGACCCCGACGCCGACGCCACCTACTGCTACCGCCCCGCCGACCGCACCATGGTCACCTACGACACCGTCCCCATGGCCCGCCGCAAGGCCGCCTTCCTCGCCGACCGCTGCCTCGGCGGCGCCATGTGGTGGGAGTCCAGCGCCGACAAGCCCGCCCCCGCCGACAGCCTCATCGCCAACGTCGTCGACGCCCTCGGCGGGCCCGACGCCCTCGACAAGACCCCCAACTGCATCGAGTTTCCCGAGTCCAAGTACGATAATCTGCGCGCTGGGTTTCCGGATAACTAGTTGAAGATTTTTTTTTGAGAGAAGAAAAGAAGAAAAAACAGAAATTAAAAATTACGAATTAAAAAAAATTAAATAAAAAAATGATTTAAAAATTGGGTGAATTGGATATGAATGGGTGGTTGGTTGGTTGGTAGGTACCTGGTAGGGAGGCTGGGATTTGACTTGGTTTCTTGCTTGGTTGGATGGATAGATATATGGATTGATACATGGATTAAAATCACTGGTGTGTATTGTCGGGTATGGAAAAAGAGACAGCGACAGACAGATATTCTGATGAGATACGAAATGATGAACACTATCTTTACTACCGGCTGTCTAGTTGTCACACATGACTTAAACTGCATAGTAATCCTCGAGGTTCATAGTTGCCTTTCACTTCTATGTCTGATACACTACATTCTTAGGCAGCTGGTTTTGCTATACTTTGTCGACAAGTAGGTTAATATAGAGAGAATGAATGATTGGCAAGTCGCAGCGTTGGAGCAAGAGGAAATAATATGCACCGTTGGACAAGGTATATTGAGAAGGTGGGAGAGCAGCACGAAGCCGCCTATGCTATGTTCACGAAGGAACTCCCTGGGTTCATGCCCAGTTTTCCTAGCCCCTCTTCATATCCCGATATTTCCGAGTTTTGAGGTGTTGATCCGTTTACTGCTTGTCGAAGACGTATGTCAGATGGCAACGGCCGCAGTACTGTCGGTCCTGCATGGCAGCCATGAAGACACCGGCACCGCACTGTTGGGAGTGGATTAGCATCTGCGAATACGGAGGTGGCGGGCGAGAAAGGCTTACGGTGTCAGCAGGGCACTCGCGGCGCAGACGCTCAATCTTTCCATCACCGTCGACCTTGTAGTACTTGAGGACGGCCAACTTGGTCTTCTTGCGCTTGTGCTTGATCTTCTTGGGGGTAGTGTAGACCTTCTTCTTGCGCTTCTTGGCACCACCACGCAGACGCAGCACGAGGTGGAGGGTGCTCTCCTTCTGGATGTTGTAGTCGGAGAGGGTACGGCCGTCCTCGAGCTGCTTGCCGGCGAAGATCAGACGTTGCTGGTCGGGGGGGATGCCCTCCTTGTCCTGGATCTTGGACTTGACATTGTCGATGGTGTCGCTCGACTCCACCTCGAGGGTGATAGTCTTGCCCGTGAGGGTCTTGACGAAGATCTGCATGATTGCCTGTGCCTGGTTAGTTCATGCTGTGGAAGGGTTCATGCGGAGACAGTGTCGTTGCGGAAACATGTGAACTGCCCCCGAGACCCCGAAACCAGAGGTCTCGTGAGGTCAAGAGAGTGGCGACACGCCTGCACGTTGCGCGGCCATCTCTCTCGTGGGCAGGCTGAGAAAGGGAAGATGTGGTTGGAAATATGATGCATCATGGGGTTGAAGGATGTTGCAATGCTGCAATCACGTACCTAGACAATATAATACTGCCGTCCTAAGCAATCTATGTAGATGAGGTTTGGTGGAGGAGGAAAAGAAGGATGGAGTGTGAGGAGCCAGACTTGAACAAAAATGGTGGGATGAAGCGGGTCCGCCGGCCTAGCTGGGAGCTTTGTGGTGGGACAGCTGGTGACGGATGAAATGTCTAGTCGCCACTTGCACCTGTGGCTGGCGAAACTTCGGGCTATGCTTTGGTGGTGTTTGAGCGGAGGTCCCTGCGTCACTAGGGTTTTCTCCAAGTCTTGCCCTCACAAAACCGCAACTTGACTTCCCCACTCTGCCATTGGCTCTTTGGGCAACACTCGTGGGGCCTTTAGCGCATCAACATTTTTGCCCGCCTCAACTCATCACCACTCGTCTAGAGTCTTCTGTCCTCAGCTTTCTCCTCGACAACTTACTCGACAGGAAGCCCACAACACCGACAAAATGGTCAAGAAGAGAAAGAACAACGGCCGCAACGTACGTCGAATACCCCATTCGTCAACAGTCCTCGTCGCATTGTTGATGTTCGCTTGACGGTAACTAACCTGCCTGCTCGATACAGAAGAAGGGCCGCGGCCACACCAAGCCCATCCGGTGCTCCAACTGCTCGCGATGCACCCCCAAGGATAAGGCCATCAAGAGATTCACCATCCGTAACATGGTCGAGTCTGCTGCCATCCGTTCGTCCCGCCGAGAGATGTACTCTACCCCGCTTGCGAGCCACCAGACTGACTGAAATTGCACGTGCAGGTGATATCTCGGATGCCTCAGTCTTCGCTGAGTACACGGTTCCCAAGATGTACCTCAAGCTGCAGTACTGCGTCTCTTGCGCTATTCACGGCAAGATCGTTCGGTACGTCATCCCAGCAGGGAAAGACTGCGCGCTTGGCTTGCCCGAGCTGCGTATGCGCTTGAGAAGATCCTTGGTCGACACTCGAGCACCCGTCTTTTCCTTTCCGCGATCCCCCCCGACTCGAATTACGCCGAGTACTGACATATACCCGCAGTGTTCGATCACGAGAGGGTCGTCGCAACCGTGCCCCGCCCCCACGTGTGAGGTACAACAAGGATGGCAAGAAAGTTCTCCCCACCACCCAGGCCGCCAAGGTGGTTTAAATGCTCCCTGTGGTGATTTTGTCTTTCGGAAAAGCGAATATCTGGTCCTCGGGAATGGGTTTACATGCATGACGGCGGTTTTACGGCATGACATCAGTAGTAATGACATACATGAATCGAGTCGTTTTGTCATGACAAGCACTCCAATTATCTTTCGATCAAGTATTTCCATGTGTGATTGCTGGCTCTTTCCAGCCACCCTAATAGTTGCTGGTTAAATTTACCTCGTTGTCGTATCGTATTCGATGTAGACCTCTTTTGTTGGCCGTCGAGCTGTGCTTACTAGTACTGTCAAGAACTCTCTTCTCTGGTATGCACCCGAGGTGAATGAACTGAACTTATTCACTTGCCTAATAATAATAAAGTCGGGCAACTGTTTCGCGACATCTTTGGTTCGGCTTCCTTCGTCCAAGTCGACAAGGGGGGCCCAAATGAAGGTGATACCATCGGATTGTTGGCTCCAAACATGCCGTCTCGTACAAACAGAACCCCGAAACATGTTTTCAAAAGGATTTACTGTTGCTTAGGAAGGATTCTCATCAAAATCCATTTTATTTAGTATCTTAGATACCTCGACTTCGCATTGCATCTCTGCGATGAGGAAGTTAAGTCGTATCTACGTAAGGTATAAGGCGAGGTTGTTGAAGGTTAAGGATCTAGCGGCGGATCTTGCCATTTGCACTAGGTCTGTGAGGCCAAGCAATCTCCATTCATGGCTGTTCATACAGTAGTGATAAATAAAATGGACCAAAGATCAGTCCAAGTACCGGCGCGTAAAGCCCTCGCAATTACTCTACAAGTCTTGTACAATGTCATGGCCATATCTTCAACCCCCGTGGAGGCTGTTGATGAGAGTTAGAAGACCCAACAGCAGCGAACCAACACCGTTTTCAGCATCCAAACGCCAACGCTATGCAATTCGAAAACATACAGGCACGTAGGAGGAGCAGCGGTATCAAGTTTAGACGCGACTACCGCTACCCGTCTTGACGCCTTCCAATACTGTCGCCCAGGTGCCCTTCTCGCCGGCGCCGACACTATGGCCTGTCACAATCCGGCGCATGAGTAGAGTATCCTTGGCAGTTTTCAGTCTTTTCGCCTCACCACTCTCTAGACATTCCTTGAACCACTGTTCCTCGTCGGCGTCGAGTGGCAGGCTCGTGAGCTCGAAAGCCCTCTCGGCGGCCTCCTCCCCGCGGCTAGAATCCAAGACGACCAAGACCAATCTCTGGAAAAGCTGGCGGCGCATGAAATCGGCGTGCGAGCGGGAAAATTCGAACCCCGCCATGACGCTAGACCGAGCTATGGCATCGAATAGCGTCTGGAGGGCAGAAGAAGACTGGATGCTGGGCTGGACGGTATGGTAGTACGCGAGCGGGAGCGTGTAGTCGCCGTCTTTGGCGTGACGCACGAGGACGGTGATGATGTCGTCGGCAAAGTCGGAGATCAGCGAGGGGTGGGTCAGGTATTCCAAGGCGCGCTCGAAGCTCCGCGTGTCCATCAGCCACAGGCCCTTCATGAAGATCTGATAGCGATGGGGCATGCTGGTGGAATTGACGAAGTGTTCGGCCCTATCGGCACCGCCGCCCCGTCCACCGATGTCGAGCAAGAGGTAGTATATTATCGAGAGTCTGTGGTAGTAGGCGAGATTGTTGCCGGCGTCGCAGACGTGCTGATGCCACTGGCGGAAATCCTCTCTGGTCTTGGGCGGGTAATGGCTCACAGCTGGTGTGGGACACGGTTAGCCGAACTCTTGTTGATCAGTGTGGTTGGTCGTACCCTTCCCCAGGTTCAGTGCGGTTAACACGCGATCTATGAAAAGGGCGCCATCGAAACTTCGACGGCACGATTCGATGCTCAGGATGATGGTGCGGTTGTAGGGGAACGGGTCGAGAGTGCCGAACAGGCTGTGGAATTGCATCCCCTCATCTGTGATAGCTGTAGTCATGATGACGGTAGCTGGTATTGGAAAGCCGGAACAAAACAGAGACCAATCCTGAACAGAAGTCGTAAAGGTTGAGGTGAAGCGGATGAATTTGAAGTTTGGAGCTTCAATTGGAACACTTAGAATGTAGGTATGTACCTAAGATAAGGTAAGTACCTAATCTAAATGGTAACCAATGTCAGATATGCCAATATCCCAACAGAGGAGCCGCCAAGTATTTCTTTGTTGCATATTTCTCGCGTTTGGACCCATCAACGCGTTTAAACATCCGGCGCCGATCTGGTTAGGCGGGAATTATTTACAGGGATAGCATGAGCAGGGGTGTCGAAAACAGGGCACAACCTACCTATTTGATGTAGGTATTTTGGTGGGGTTTGTTTATATTTACTTCCCGATTTGAACGTGCGACAAGACCCTACGAGCTACGTATGTGGCAGATCTTGAGTTGTGCCTGAGGTATCCAGTAGTGTTCCTCCCCAGCTTGTTGGATCCATCGCAACAAGCGATTCAATACCACCGTATCATACTAGTTTTACCGACAGCCTCCAAGACCATATCCGCGACTTCATCACCAATACGCTTACAAACAGACGGTACACCTACCCAACAACAACAACATATCCCACAGCCGCGCAATCCAATTTAGACCATGGCCACACGAAGTTCCCGTCGCGCGGCCGCGACAAGACGGGCCGCCATCATCGAGTCCGACGACGAAGACGATGCGGTCGCCAACACCACCGCCAGCAAGATCAAGGAGGAGAGCGAGGATGAGTTTGACCCTGAGGCTGCGAGTCAGAGCGCCCGTCGCCAAACCCAGAGCCGGCGGAAATCCGCAGCTCCTGCGACACCGCGCCGTGGCCGATCGCGGAAGAGTGTCGCTCCCGAAGCCTCCATACTAGAGTCCACCGAGATACCTGAGGCCGAGGAGTCGTCGGCCACCATTCTAGCGCCCGAATCGCCGACGAAGAAGCCGTCTGCTCGCAAGCGCAAGAGCGTTGCGCCTCAGAGAACAAGTGCAAGCGTCGAGCCGACGCCGGATACCCAGGCGTCTATTCCAACACCCGCGCCATCCGAGGAGCCCTCCGAGGAGCCTTCCGAGCGGCACGGAACACCGCCCGCTGATGTCACAAGTCACAGCGTCAAGGAGCCCCCTACGCCCGGCGATGAGACCGTCATTCAGGTGAAGCCCATCCGCCCCCTGGACACTATCCTGGAGAAGCCGATGGACATTGTTTTGAAGTCTCGTCAGATGCCCATGCCCGTCGTCGAGGAGACTGGGCCCAAGGCGCGTATTGTCATCACTTACCTGATTCTCAACAACTTCAAGAGTTACGCTGGTCGGCAAGAAGTTGGGCCCTTTCACGCTTCTTTCTCTTCGGTAGTCGGACCCAATGGCTCTGGGAAATCCAACGTCATCGACTCGCTACTGTTTGTCTTTGGCTTCAGGGCGAGTAAGATGCGGCAAGGCAAGATTTCGGCCTTGATTCACAATTCAGCCGCGTATCCCGACCTGGATCACTGCGAAGTTGCTGTCCATTTCCAGGAAGTCATGGATCTGGTGGGTCGACCTCCTCTTTCTACTTGTGCTCTCGCATCCTGACTTTTCACTGCAGCCCGGTGGTGGTTCCGAGGTGATCCCCGACTCTCAACTCGTCATCTCGAGAAAAGCATTCAAGAACAATTCAAGTAAATACTACATCAACGGGAGAGAGTCCAATTTCACCATTGTCACCACACTCCTACGCAACCGTGGAGTCGATCTTGACCATAAGCGATTCTTGATTCTGCAAGGTGAGGTTGAATCGATTGCGCAGATGAAGCCAAAAGCTGCCAACGAACATGATGATGGCCTGCTTGAATATCTTGAGGATATCATCGGAACATCTAAATACAAGACGCCTATTGAGGAAGCCGCTACCGAAGTTGAGGCTCTCAATGAGATATGCATGGAAAAGAGTGGCCGAGTACAACACGTGGAGAAGGAAAAGAACGGTCTCGAGGACAAGAAGAACAAGGCGCTAGCCTACATCCGAGACGAGAACGATCTTGCCCTGAAGCAATCAGCCTTATACCAGCTATTTATCAGCGAATGCAATGACAACGTTGCTGTTACGGAGGAGGCCACCAGCCAGATGCAGGCTCAGCTTGACGCGGAACTGGAGAAACATCAAGGCAGCGAGCACATCATCAAGCAGCTTCAAAAGGCATATTCAAAGGGCAGCAAGGAGTTTGAAGCACAGGAGAAAACTGCGCAGGCCCTTGTTAAAGAAGCCTCGAAGTTTGAACAAGAGAGGGTCAAATTCGACGAGAAGCGCAAATTTCTGACTGACAAGCAAAAGAAACTTGAGAAGACGATTGTGAATGCCGAAAAGTCCACGGATGAAGCTGATGAGACGATTGAGCAGTGCACCGAGGAGATTGCTTCTCGTGCTGAGGAAATCGCCAATTTAGAGCAACGCGTGCAAGAAGAGGAGGCAGAACTTGCCACGATCCGCGAGAGCCTCAAGGGCAAGACACAAGTGTTTTCCGACCAGATCGCTGTCAAGCAGAAATCTCTCGAACCGTGGCAAGAGAAAATCAATCAGAAACAGTCGGCAATCGCCGTCGCCGAGTCTGAGATGACCATTTTGACCGAGAAGGCGAACGCGGGGGCCGTGGCACTGGAGGAAATGAAAGCCAAGATATCATCAATCCAAGACGGCCGCGCTGCGAAACTTGCCGAGCTCGAGGAGTGCCAAGCTGAAAAAAAGAAGCTTGAACAGGAGGCAAAGGAGGTTGAGGCTGAAATCGATAACCTCGCCAAGATGGAACCCCGTGTCCGTGAAAAGGTATCGCGCGCAAGACAGAAGGCAGATGAGGCGAGATCGAGCTTGTCCCAGACGCAGAACCGCGGCAACGTGCTCACGGCCCTAATGCGGATGAAGGAATCTGGGAGAATCGATGGTTTTCATGGCCGACTCGGAAACCTTGGCACAATTGATGAGAAGTACGACGTTGCAATTTCGACAGCATGTGGTGCTCTCGACAATTTCGTGACAGACACGGTTGAAGCCGGACAGCAGTGCATTGAGTACCTACGCAAAACAAACCTTGGGCGAGGCAACTTCATGTGCCTCGATAAGCTGCGTGTGCGTGATGTGCAGCCAATCCAGACACCTGAAGGTGCACCCCGGTTGTTTGATTTAGTCGAGGCCAAGGAGGAGAAATTCCGACCTGCCTTTTATCATGCTCTCCAAGATACATTAGTCGCTAAGGACCTAGCACAAGCCAACCGAATCGCATACGGGGCTAAAAGATGGCGAGTTGTCACTCTTGATGGTGAGCTCATTGACAAGAGCGGTACCATGTCAGGTGGTGGCAAGACTGTCAAAAGGGGACTGATGTCAAGTAAGCTCGTGGCTGATACGACTCAGGAAGAGGTAGCCAAGCTTGAGAGTGACCGCGATACCCTCGATAAACGTTTCCAAGAATTCCTAGATGAACAACGAGAACAAGAAACACGTCTTAGGGATTTGCAAGACCAAATCCCACGTCTAGACACGAAAATGCAGAAGATCGGACTCGAGGTACAGAGCGCCGAGAAGAATATGGCGGATGCTCAACGGCGAATCAAGGAGCTGAGTAAAGAGCATCAACCCTCCGAGTCTGATGATAACAGGAAAGCTGCTCTAGAAAAAGAGATGGCGAAATTAAACAAGGAGGTCTCCAAACTACATGCTGAAACGGAGGGCTTGGAAGCCGAGATTAAAGAGTTACAAGACAAGATCATGGAAGTTGGTGGTGAGAAGCTCCGAGCTCAAAGGGCAAAGGTCGACTCCCTCAAGGAAGAGATTTCCTCTCACAACGAAGAAACTTCGAATGCCGAAGTCAAGAAAGTCAAGGCCGAGAAGTCAAAGGCAAAGCTGCAAAAGGACCACGCCAAAGCTACCAAAGAATTGGAGGCTGCCGCCAAGGACCTAGAGCAACTCGAAGAGGAGATTGAAAACCAAGGAACTAAATCAGAGTCACTGAACGCCCAAGTCGAGGCTGCCGAGGAGGCGCTAGGCGAGAAGAAGCAAGAGCTTGCTTCTATGAAGGCTGACCTAGATGAAAAGACGTCTGAACTTAACGAGACACGTGCATCCGAAATCGAGATGCGCAATCAACTCGAGGAGAACCAAAAGGCTCTTGTCGAAAACCAGAAGCGCTTGCGTTATTGGAATGAGAAGCTGGGCAAGTTAGTCTTACAGAGCGTTAGTGATCTGACGGGCAGTGTACCGGCAAAAAAGCCGGCAGAGAATGAGGTACACGAACCCGCTGAGACAGACGGCGATGAACCGGAGCAGGAACAGGAGCCGGATCAAGATGAACCGACACCCACAGAGCAGCCCGAAGAGTTTCCACGATTCACTGAGGATGAATTGAAGGATATGAGCAAGGAGACGCTCAAGGCCGAGATTGCCGCCCTTGAAGAGAAAACCCAAAATGTCAATGTCGACATCAGCGTCCTTGCGGAATATCGTCGTCGTGTCGAAGAGCATAGCGCTCGTTCTTCCGACCTCGCCAGTGCCGTGCAGCAACGCGACTCGGCCAAAAAGCGATGTGATGATCTTCGCCGCCTTCGATTGGAGGGCTTCATGGAGGGTTTTAGCACCATCTCGCTCCGTTTGAAAGAAATGTATCAAATGATCACCATGGGCGGTAACGCCGAGCTCGAACTTGTCGATAGTTTGGATCCTTTCAGTGAGGGCATCTTGTTCTCGGTCATGCCGCCCAAGAAAAGCTGGAAGAACATCAGTAACCTCAGTGGTGGTGAGAAGACGTTATCGAGTCTGGCACTTGTGTTTGCCTTGCACCACTACAAGCCCACGCCATTGTACGTGATGGACGAGATCGACGCCGCCTTAGACTTCCGGAATGTACGTAACAATTTACTATTTACTATTCTAGCGAAACCGCTAACTAACATGACTACGTATAGGTGTCGATCGTGGCCAACTATATCAAGGAGCGGACTAAGAACGCTCAGTTCATCGTCATCTCTCTCCGAAATAACATGTTCGAACTCGCAGCTCGCCTCGTAGGCGTGTATAAGGTCAACCATATGACCAAGAGTGTAACGATCGAGAACCGTGACTTCATTGCCCGTAATGCGGTAGCAAGACCAGGTGGTCTCGGTGGTGGTGGTGTTACACAAACTGTTATTCGATAATGAGTATGATGCATTTCGGTGGGTGGGAGACAGTACAAGACGGGCTGGTGAACGACTGAATGAGACAGTGGCATATTATGACTGACGAAGGGATATAGGATGTGTCATAGATGAATAGTGCTACCGGATAGGCATTGGCGGGAGCGTGTTTTTGTAATGAATGTTTTCTTTTATTTCTTCTCCCTTTTCACCGTATACCCTTGAAAGTCCAGTATAAATGGTTGGGTATCTTCCTTGCCTGGATAGCTCCTCGACGCTGGCACTGCCGTCGATTTGTTGTTACCTGCTGGGGTTGCGTCCCTTGCGTCGCCTCGTAGTTCGTATTCGAGAACTATGAAGTCGAGTGTTGCTCTGAGTGTTTGGATAGTTAGTGTGCGGTCTCGTGCCTTGCATTTCTCACTTTATATGCATGTAGTAGCTTGTTATCTTCCAGAGGCCGGAAATGCCACGCGGTCGCCAGCCATATGAGGACCTGCTATGACCTTGTAGGTAAAGTGAAACCGAAACGTAAGTATAGTTTCTGACAGACACGCGATTGGCCACGTGCGGAATTTCCTAGTAGACAATTAACACCATCCTGGTAATAATATGCTTACCCGTTAGCAATTGGCCTTGATGTTTACTTTCGGCCGAGGGGTCGATGTGTAGTAGGATGTAGAGACTTCTGTGGCCTGGCGCGCGCCATCAGCTTCATTCTCGATATTACTTGTGTTGACTTTGGGATAGAGCCGATACCTAGTTGAGGAACGAGTGAATATCTTATTCATGTCCTACGATGTGGCCATTACAATACGTCGTCTTTCTCGCGAATTTAACAAGCAATTACTCGCCAATATCACAGATATAATAATGCCGCAAGGATTGCACTCCCTTTACATGGTGGTTATTTGATTTGCTGTTTGCATTTAGTCAGCACACACCTCGAAGCGAAGCAAGGGCGCCCCCCGACCCTATAGGTCGCCAGCGATGAGCATTTTGTAATAAATCCGATACTAATTATAAGCGAGCTCGAAGACACATCCATCATCAGTGGCTCGTTTGGAACTGCTGACTTTCGCTCTCTCGACAGATGCCCTGGAAAATCATCCCCAGATACATATACCGCTGCATAATCACATATGGCGGGGGGATCAAGCAAACCGTCTGGGGTTTCCGCCCCTGTCTTCTCCTGCCGCAAGGCTTCGAATATTTTGAGCCACGTGTTTGATATTTCTGACCACCACTCCGACAAGTAACTGATTCCGAGGTCGACCGGAATGTGCGGAGGGACGTGGTTGGATGGGTTATTCATCAGGATTGGTGTTCACTCTCGCGATCCATATGCTTTGACTAGTAGCTATGTCTAGCACTCACCGGGCCATTTCGTCTTGTTTGCTCGCTACTTGGCTTTTGGGTGAGTAATCCCTATATGAGATATAGTCGGGCCTATCTCAGTGTGCGGGTGTAGGGCTTTGACCCCCGATTCGATGCCATCCTGCTATGAGATGGTATCGAACTTGTCGTTTAACGTTCTAGATTCTGCAGCCACCATTTTCGACTGTTGCCGATATATTTGGTTGGCCTCCATAGCACCTCTGAACATACTTGCCTTATTTCGATCGTGATACTCGATATTCTTCTATCACGATGTCTTTAGTATACTATGATATATTATTAATGCTTTCTGTTTGTTTGCAGAAACTGGGCTGTCGACTTCTCCAATTACTGCCCTTGATGGTAAACATTCTGTGAGATACCAAATTGGTATTGGCTAGATAGTTGATGACTTATAATCGACGAATCCCTTCGTTGCCCTCCCCCTTCTCCCCCTTTCCCTGCACTAACGCTGGGAGCATCAGAACATCAATAAGGTCTGAAAGATACCAGCACTTGGTGTTTGCCATTTAGCCAATTGTCCAGACACAGTCATATCTGATACACCAAACGACTCGAATGTTTTCAATCCCCGAGGGAGTTAATTGTTCTCGGTTATCTGCTCCTCAAGACGCTACATGAACAAGACAACATGTCATTTAGTCGACCCCGTGACCAAGTTTGTGTTACTGAATAAGTTTCGAAGTTGGAAGGGCAATTAGTTGCTGTGATGTATAAGTAGGGCTGTGAGGTCCCCTTGAGCTCAACTTATCGAGCCTATCATTCAGCATTGAATCGTCAATCCTCCTTTGGAAACAAACTTGCTCTGCTCAACACTTGTTACAAAGCATCCCCCTCGAAAACCACTACACAAGAATACTCCACTCATCATCCATCATGAGCTCTAGTACGACTAACGCTGCCTCTACCCAAGGGACCAGGTAAGTCCCAGGGATATATCCGTCACCTTATTTCCCAGGACTCCGAGTTAACCCACGATATAGCCAGGTCACGTCCCCTCCGCAGGCCGCCTCCTCAACCACCACCGCCGCTGCCTCTACTAGCGGAAACGTGGTTACCCAGGCTCCGCCAGTTTCGCCGGCGATGGAATTTCCTCGGCCGGCCGTTCTCGAAAGCTACACAACGGCCCCAAACATCACGACCGTTACCACTACTGATGCCCATGGCATCAGGAACGTCGTTGTCCTTGAAGACGACGACGCGCCTGTCCCCCTCAAGCAGCGCGTCCAAGGGTGCGTTAAGGAGGCCGGTACGACGACCGCCAACTGCTGTCTTGGGTGCGTTTGCCATGTGTGCTGTGGGATTTAACCGCGTCCTTGGGAATCTACCTTGTCCGGCATCTGGTGGTATGGCGAGGTATTGGAATAAGTGGTCTTCGCTCATGGAACTTCAGCGAAGGCTTGACGGATGTATCTAAGCTTCGTGCTTTCCCGCCCTTCATGAAGGAACAAGAGATATGTAGCTTGGAAAATTTTTGGATTGGGACAATTTGGAACCGACAAATGAGTTACGAATCTTGCGGCACCTTAGCTAGTTTGCGCTAGTGCAGGTAGCCTAACTACATTATGGAGATTTTCGGCTGGGGAACAATGAGTTGCATTATTGTCGTTTCTTCTCGTTTTGGTTTAACATTTGAAGTGATTATCTCCTATTTTGGCCGGTGGCAATTGGTTATGCTGCGGTGCTCGTTGCTCCTGGTGGTATCAATTCGGTGATCGGGGGGGCTAGGTTAGTATCATTGCAATGCAATTTTATTTGAACTTTCCGTTTTGCGTACCGTGGTATGAGGCTAAAGTTGCCTCTCAAAATGATGACCATCTCTTTTCTCTTACCGCATGCCTCGGCCCTTTACCCTATGAGCGACATAAGGACTGGAAAATTTTGTGGTTTACTCTTGAAAAAAGCTCTTCGATTATGAACTGGGAGGTGTTGTTAAACGCGCGGTTCCATTGATGATCGAGGGACAAGAACAATCTATGGAAGAGACGTCTGATCGACCTGGCCTGAATCTCGGACAGGAGTAAGCATGTAAGGTAAAGTCGCTTATTCGCCGGATTTTACAGTACGACCCTGCAAGGGACCCTTACGAAACCGAGAATAACTTATCTAAATAAGGGTTTCCGTAGCTTGACAGTATTGTCGTGGAAGTGAACTTGAGTCGTTGGAGGGGAAGTAGTATTTTCATACCTTTGCTCCTCTCCTTGATGTAGATACAACTAATTACAGAACTATTTTCATCTAAACAGATAGCCAAGGCCATGGCAGAATATCTCGAGGTTTAGACGAAACTGCAGCTGGCTCTTTATGTAGCAGCTGTGGGTTCCGTTAAGCGGACAGATAATAAAGGATAAGTTCGAATCCTATTAGCGCCAGCATGTACTGGTTTCTCTTTTTTCCTGTTCCATTCTCGGAGGCGCATGCAAAGAGGAAACAACCAGGAACTATTGAAGTATGAAAGACACAGGTTCCGCAGCTCGATGTCGTCTTTGAGAAGTCTCTACGCTACGACATACCCGTCTCAGTAATAACGCGAAAGACCTCGTTGACACCGAACTCCTAGGAGACAAGACAAGATTCCCAATGGAAATGAAGTGCACAGAGTCTCAGATGGACCTGATTACTTGTCTCCCCCATTCTCACACGAGAACGAGACCGGAGTCCTTCATCACGCGAGAAGAGGCTCTGTGTGTTCTGGGACCTGAGCGCGATCTGGTCAAGCCTAAACGCTGGCTGAAGACTAACGAGAATGGAAACATGCCTTTTAGTCTAGGGCCACGAGGTTGTTTCGGTCGATGGTTGGGGTATTTTCTAGTTCGCATTGTGCTAGAGTTTTTAGTGTGGAATCTTGAGTTCCATAAACTTTCGGATGAACTAAGCTCGCGGCGATTGGTATGATACGATCGCAAATAATCCTACTAAGTGCTACACGTCACGAACTACGGTTACGTAAAAGTTGATGTACAACTACAGTACAACAGAAGACTTGGGGAAAATTCTCATGGTAGGGTCAAATCGGCACGACAACCGGTTTCATGATATCGTATAATGGGGACATCGAATTTTTGAATTTTGAATCTGGTGGACTTGAGCGAACATATAAATCCGCATGCTTAGATGATGAAATTTAAACCTATATGTGTCTTCTCACTTGTCACTGTACACATAGCTATAACAATGCAACCGTGCCATTGTCATTGCAGTCACCATAGCCTTCAGCAAGATGTGAGATGTGAGAACTCTGATTCTAGCCCAAGCTTAGTTCTCTAACCCCAAAATTCTAATATTACCTCCGGTGTGGCCGATCACCTAGGACCCTCGTCCATGAGTCTTTTATAAAGTTCACCCAGGTATAGTGATAAGATGCTCTTCCACCTCGCTACCTTGCTTCTCACACATCCCTCGTTTTTTAAAGGTGCTGTTGTACTAATATCACCGCGCACGCGTTTCATTATCTCTTACAATAATTATACGCCATACCCGTACGACGACAACCAAAACCTGCAAGGTCGACACGGGCAGATTGTTACTTAGCATGGGAGCACTAACGTTCATAACTTTCGCCCAAGCAGCCATTGTTGGCCTCTTCGTGAGCAGGTTGCGCAGAACAAAGCCTCTCCCTGGACGCGGAGGGAATCTGGATGAAATGGGCGAGTATGACCCTCAGGTCGCCTATGAAATGCAGCCTTTACACTACTCTCAGCTAGGCGAGCCCTATCACCCTCGGCGTCGAGTGCCAATAGAGTACCAACGGAACGGAGAGAACGCGGGTTTCGCCATCTGGACGGAGAAAGAATAGTGAAATGGCACCAACCTTTGTCGGCTCGCGGTTCACGGCTCTCATGGTTGAAAAGTTTTTGCATTGCGGAATTGATCGTCAAAAGATTGGGATTTTGCCGTATTTTGCCAGAATACCCCCCCAACTATCTGTCTAGACGAAGCACTTTCCCTGTTTAACCTATATCGAAAGGTGGAACGCCAGCTTGGGTACAGCATACTATGACTAAACGTCTCGCGGGATAATAAGCCGACGCAACCAACCAGCGACCCGTGCATCTCTCGCGGACGATGCGGCTTTGGCAGTCGGTTAGATGCTGAGCACTTCGGCTCAACTGTGCCTCCGAAGATGATTCATACGCAATTCCGTACCTGTTAATGAGATGTACCGAATTCAGCAGTCGGCGCGTATGGGAGGACTTTGGATGTTGCTCGCGTCATCTCTCTTACTATACCTAGGCCTGCTCGCGCGTTCTCAGTGGGTGCCGAGACACGTTCTTCAACAATACGTACCTGCCAGCGTACCCTCGCAGAACGTGTACCAGTTCCTGAACCTCAGCGAGCAGGAATGCAAGGCTACGTTCCCGGATCAGACTAAAGACCCCAATGCCACGGTTGCGCTTGGCCCCTTCAAGCTCGGATCAAAGATAGACGAGTGAGGATCTCCGATGACCCCATTCAAAGACCTTAATCGGCTCTGTATTAACTGTATTATCGACAGCTCTATATGCCGCCGATCACGCGACGACTGCAAAGGACGATGAGGAAATCGAGGAGGAGAGCGACGAAGAATGGATGGGGAAATGGTCAGGAATTGGAGAAAAAAAAATGAAGGTGGAGAAGAAAAAAAACTCAGGAAAACAGCGGAGAGGAGAGGAGGTAGGTGAAGGAGAAGAAAGAGTGGACATGAGGTGGACTAGAATATAGAGAAGCAGGGAAAGAAAAAAGAAAAAAAAACCCCCGGCGAAGCGCAGGCGGAGAAAAAGCCACGGCCCTCATGATCGAGGACTTCTGCCGCTACGAATACGTGCTGTACACGGATGGCGTGACGTACATTGGACGGCTGCCCTTCCTGCAGATGTGCGGCAGCGTGTTGCTGACGCCGCCGGTGGCGTGGCGCCAGCTCACGACGCACTTGCTGTGGCCGGTGTTCTCGCGTGATCTGGTACCAACGGGGCGGGAGATGCCAGAAGGCGTGCGCAACGCATGGCCAACGCGCTATGGCCCCGATGACGCGAATGTCGTGTTCGTGGCGCCAGACTGGTCGGGTTTGGAGGATATGGTTTTGTGGTTAGGGGCATCCCGATGTTGCGGCGGGCATCGCGAGGAGGCAGAGGGATCTGTTTGTTCGGAAGGGGTATACTTCCTCTGCGATGGAGACGTGCTATTGGCGCACGCTTCTGAGGGGCTGGAGTCAAGCTGTAAAGGCTTGAGGGCGAAGGATGGGAAGATGAGACTGGCGTTAGCTGGGAAGCGATTTCTTTAGGTTAAGGATGTCGTGGTATAGAGCTCGCCATGCGAGACCGCACACGCGCAGTGCACCGACGAATGTCCATTGTTGGGCAATACGAGTAAGACAAGCCAGGAATTTATTCATTGGAACGATGCATATATATTATATACCGCCACTCCAACCCTCTCTTCCGTTCTCAATAGTACCGTCTTCGCCTGGCTAGAGCGTAGATAGCAGAAGATCCACGGCAGACTCTTGCCTTCCGATAGTCCCGCTATCAAAGGGGCCCTGCCATAAGAACCCGTAGAAATTCGTGCTGTTCCTCGAGTTATCATACGCCGACTGCGCGTTTTTCCGTATGTATGATCGATACGGGTGACCGTCTAGGACGGCGTCGAGCTTTGCAAGACCACGCATGAAAATCCCCTTGAATGCTGTACCGTTGGGCTCGCAATCGTTAGCTGTGGCACACGCACTCTCGGTGAGGATGCTGTTGGGCGATAGCGAAGCGTCATTCACTACCGCGTCGGCGATGCTCCGCGCAGTTTCTATGTAGGAAGCATCACCCGTCGCGGTCGAGAGTTGAACAAGACCGGCTAGGATGACGCCTTGATTGTATGACCAGACAGGTTGTCCATTGTTGACGCAGGAACTGTCTTCAGTCAGCCCGTCATTGACAAGTCCCTCGTTATTGATCACTATAGTTCACTGGAGTTAGTAATTACTCTTTCAGGTGAAATAGGCGCGGGGTTAAGGAGTTCTGCATGCTCCCGAGACACGCTCGTCGCCCTAACCTGAAGGTTTTGCCTCCGCAAGCGACTATTACTGGGGGAAAATGGCTCCAGGGATAGCTTACTGCCGGTGGCGTTGAACCATGCCCACTCTTTCAAGGCCTGGTTCAAGTAGTATGTGTCGCCGGGGATGAGGTTGTGCAGCGTGGCTGTGAGCTCGAGGTAGAGCTCATTGGAGATGGCGTTGTGGTAGGTCATGCTAGGAATATTCCATATGAGACCTCCTCCACATGTCGTCGTGTTCCAATAGTCGTACATGTAAGCCTCGTCCTCTTTCGCGAAGTCCAGGTACGTGGAATTTCCAGTAGCCTGGTACAGCGACGCCAAAGCGAGAGCCCACCATCCCGTGTCGTCTGTGCTGTCAGCTCGGAAGTCACCGCCACCCTCTGGCCACCAATTTAGAGGAGCGCGCTGAGTGTCCACGGTATAGGCGGCCATGTCTACGTACTCTTCGGACCCAGTCACGAGCATGTACTCGGCGACGGCTCGTAGGGCTACACCGCTATGCCACCACGGACCGGTGTCCCAGAGTCCAGTTGTTTCGTTGTAGAAAGCGTTCATGGCCTCTATGGCAGCACGCACGGTGTCCGCATCGCCAGGGCCCGCTGCAATGACGCCTCTTACCGCCACCAGCGATACCAGCATCGAACATACAGAGGACCAAAGGGGCAGGACAGAGCCTGGTTGGGGTGAGGCGAGACGCATCCTGAAGAGTTGAGGAAGCCCTCAAGAGAAGCAAAGAGCCATGGTGCGGCGAACAGCAAAGGAGGAAGAACAACGGAACGCTCATGAGATGCTTTTATACAATAGAAACGCGCCAGGGATTTAAGACCTAAGCAAGTAATGCTGTCGACTTCGGCGGCATCCATCGATGATCGACCGGTCAATAAAAGTTCCATTCTTCCCTCTGAGATTCCAGCTTTGCCTTGGCCACACCGGTGCTCCGGAGAACGGCCGGCGCGTGAAGCTCTGTGTGGTCTTCTCCATCAATAAATCCTATAATAGTTGGTGGTGAAGGATGCAGGCTGACGTGGTGATGTGACCAATCCCACAGCAGAGGGACCTGCATGTCGGGATCTTTACCGGGTTTATTGACGCAGGTCCGACGCGTGTATCGCCAGCCTGCTTGCCATGAGATGGGACTTGCTGCATCGGGTTATTTGGACGCGCACGGAAAGCGTGCCTGTGACATACTGTCAAGGGTCTCCAATTGGTTGGACTGTGGCAGCTCTACGGAACTACCATGAGCGGCCCACTTGCAATGGTCCATTGCAGGGTAGACGGCTTAGACGAGCGGGAAAGGGCTAATTCTATTTTGATTTCTTCTCTCATTCTCTAGCTTCATGTGCAAAAGAACAGGGATATGCGCACGGAGAGGGAGAGGGGCGCGGTCGGCCATAGAGTGAATAACTTGATTGAATACATTGTAAGCCTCTGGGCTCCTACTTGTAACGTTGCGGTTTAATGTCCACGACATGAAATACCAGACAACGAGATTGAGGGCATTCTGTGACAAGGCTTGGCTTAGTTGGGGTCCATGTGAACGACGCTCCCAGTCAGCTCTGAAACTTCCGGAACTTGTTGGCTCCCTTAAATGTCGAAATCTGTTGGCCTCTGCTATAGATGCTTTTCTGGAAAGTCACATCACGTTTTCGTGGAGGCGGCAATATAATTTCGGGGGAGCTGCATGTGATGTGATGGTGATTGAACAGGTGTAAAATTAAGCACTATCGTAAAGAAGAAAAAAAAAAAAAAAGGCTCTCTTGCATACCCAAATTACGTCCCTTATCATTATACCGTGTGGTCTTCATATTGATATCGTTGCGCGTTTTTATTATCGGATACTTCGTTTATAACGGCCAGTAATACCGTGGCTCGTTGAAGACGTGATATCGGTGGCCTCGCACACCCTTTCCCCTGAACATGGCAGGGAATCTCCAACCCTCAGGGACTTCATTTTCTTCTGTCCTACGATTTCTCGTGTCTGCATCTTCATTTATGGCTGCAATCTTTTCTTTCTCTTCGCTGCCCTTTGGTATGACGAATTTCGCAACTTGCAGCTCTGTATCCGTGATGGTGCTTCTCGATACCCTCGCATAACCCACTCGTTGCAAATACTTGTACAGTATGTACTCACACCAGCGATCCCAGTCGCTAGGGTCCACATCATGCATACCCGATGTTTGGGAAACGTACGTGTTATAGTTCCCCTCTAGAGGTTTTGTCACTAGGTAGGAGAGGAGAACTGAGGGCCGCGGTGAAGAACCCATCAAGTTTGAGAGGTACTCTGCTTGTAGACGACGATCCTCGGGATCCTCTTCCTGACCAGAATGGAAGACAAAGACATCAACTAGCTCTCCGTACATATCAAGCGTTGCATGGATGGCTGGTGCAAGCTCGCCCACTGGTGACGGTAGGAGGTGATGCGTGGAGTTAACAATAGGAAATTTAGATAGAAGCGCAGCACCCCATGTGTGTTTATTCGGGCCTGGACCGTAGTCCACATACATGCCTAACTCCTCGGCGAGAATTTGAGTCGTATCACGATTTCCCATGATAATGCGTTGCAGATCCGACTCCAGAAGCCCAATGACATCAATCTCTAGTTCTTTGATCAAATCACGCATGCGGTATTCGGAGGACCACATATCATTGTCAAGTGAGAAGTGTATCGTCCATATTCCGGCCGTCATGACCCTGGACTCTTCATGATAGGGCTTGTAGTCATTCGTCGGGAAGCGCGCATATGCCGATACTAGGAAGAATATGTTGATAGCACTAAGGGCGAGAGTATAGTATTTGCGATGACGGTTTCGCGCTGCTGACTGCTGTGGCTTGCGAGAACCGACATTCCGCGTGGTCAAATTGAACACGCCAGCACCGACGAGAAGCATTGTCGTGACCATGATCCAATCAGTGTGCTCGCGAACTAATGGTCCGCCCGGGACAAAAGCGTAGGCCACAACCCATACGTGAAAGAGAACCAAAAAGTTGTAGATTAGGAATCCGAGACCAAATGTAGTGGCGGGGCGCTTTTGCGAAGCGGCCGTAAGCAAAGGAATCGATATAGCCGTGAAATAGAAAGCGACGATCAAAGCTCCGTAATATCCGAACCAGTTGGCGTGAATGGTAAGTATGGCTGCCCCAATGCAGCCAATGCCGAAAACTGTCCATGTTCCGACTAGTCTCGGCCTGTATATGCCGGCAAGGAGCCCGGCAGTCATGGAGGCCATAGTAAACCACCCGTGAGGGACAGAGAGCGGTCCACGTACTGGATAACCTTCCCATACCCAAAGGATCATGGTGCTGGTGTCTGAGAGCAACGAATGCAGGCCAAAGAATAAGCCACTTACACCAAGAGCGGCAAGAATAGAGGAACCGCTCTTCCCACCATCAGGAGATGTTCCACTGGTTACCGGAACGCGTCGAGTGAACCACAGCGTAGCCAGCACAGCCAACCCCAGCCCGAGGCCGTTGTGCCCGCCGTTGTCAGCGTTCATGATAGGCCAGATTGGATTGTTGGTTCTCCACGCAAATTTCATGGCAGAAGACAAGACCAAACCAACTATCCAAGCTAGTAGTTTAGATTCAAGTCGAGCTTCGTGTGCGGATTGGGAGAAAAGTGTTGCCGCCCACGAAAGGCACGCCATAGACACGCCAAATCCGACAGTAAACAGTCGATACGCTGGATCCGTCACCTTCCAGGCCAAGATGCCCGAGAGTGAGAGCAAATGGAAGAGCCGCAGGTTTCGCTCAACCAAAGAACGAAACGACTTGATGCCAAGGAAAAGGGGCGAAATAGTCGACAGTATGAAGGCCTCATATCCCGAGATGCCCATGTGCCACAGTGGGAAGTACCAAATGAGAATACCCATGCTGGTCAGCATAGACCAGAACACATATCCATGGTACACATCAGCAGTCGTGCCGAGTAGTTCAGACCATGAAACTTTAGTATTGGCTATGCCCGCTGTTGCTTTGCTCTTCTCCTTTTCTCGGGCAACAGTCGGCTGGTGTGGACTGTTCAGCCTGAGAGAACCATTAGACACTGTCTGTTATATAATTTTAGGCTAGACCACTCCACACACTCGCTCGGACGACTTGTAGGCCTGATTCCAACGATCCTTAAGATGTTAAATTATAACCACTGTCCGAATGAGGTGGTTTGGGCCAAGGGCACGCAACTAAATCGATTGCCGACTCTTCACATCGAACGTGCAACATTGGCAGATGCAAAAGGCAGGTATCACAGCAGCACAGAGTTGTTTGTGCTGCGTCTGGCCGCTCCACACCCTATAGCCAGAGCTTCCAAGGCAGACGGCATTATTTGCATGGGTGATACCGATCTCGCTGCGGACGGCCCATCCGATGATGAAACTCGACATCTTTTTCAAGATGATTGTATAGCGAAATAGAGATGAGTGCAGAATGATGAGCGGTAGGACTATACAACCCGAGCGAGTGTGCAGGGCGGAATCAAGGCTACCTAGGAAGCCAGTGTACGTACCCCTTGCTAAGACCATTAACGTCTTTGACGATGATTTCGAACGTGTCAAAATCTAGAGCAGTAATAGCATCAAAAGCAATATCGTATAAAATTAGGGACCATTCGAAGAAGGAATACGTGGTGTAAGCTAAAACGCGTCAGCTATGAGGCGGGGTGTCGCAGAGAAGTGACAAACCTCCGGCCACGCGATGTATCTTATGCTGGATGAAGAAGTAAACCATGGGAATAATGGTGGTGAAGAAGGCAGTGGCGATGTATTTCCGGTATTTGATCGCTTTGGCGTTGGGTGGGCTCAAGGCGAGACAGCCGGCAGTCCAAGGGATTGTGGCTAATAAATAGGAGATCATGAAGATGTCGTGCCAGTCATGGTCGTCGGTTGAGGTAACATAGGTCCAACCTCCGCAAGTCAATGTACGAAATATTCCCATGGCGGCCACGAGCTTCGGAAGACTCTTGCCAGGACGGGCAGTCAGGAGATACCAGAGCGCAACCAGGGCAAAGCGAGGACCTAAACGTGTCCTAGGTTAGCGTCATGGCGGCTTGCTTGTCGGGATGCCTCCGCCGAGATTCACAACGACCATCGACCATTCTACGTCGACTCCGGTATCTCGATATTGCCCGGCGACCAACCGCTCGGTGGAGGCTTCGGGGTATTTCCAACTCGTTGCACATCACATCTCGGCGGTTCATCGTCTCCAAGCGAAGACACATGTACTTCAGCGGCTGAACATACCGGATGTTATTGCGATGAAGACCATGAAGAATGATCTCTCGGGGTATCGGTCACCAATGGTAGCAGACACGGAAGGGAACCACTCGTCGGGATAGCCGTAATACTGGTTCCGAACGATCTTGTGAAAATGGAGGGACATGCCGACAACAAGGGCGCTCAAGAACGCAGCTTCAACACGACGCAGCCGTTAGTCAGTATTTTCTCTCATCCGCATCTAGACTGGAAAACGACGAGCGCATGATAGACAGAGAGGGCTGTGAACTGACTGTATGCGATGCCGGTATGCGCCCAGGACACCCACTTCGCATTGAAGGACACGAGGGCCACCCCGGCATCTTTGTCCTTGTACTTGGACATGATGACGACAGTCAATTGAGCAGCATGCGCGGGGGAGGGGGACAGACCGCGGATCTGAAAAGGGTGGGAACGGGAACAAAAAAGCGAATGGAGGTAGAGAGAAGGCTGGAGCCGCCAGAAAGAAGGGAGAGGGTTGAAGGGAGAAGGGAAAGAAGATAGGCCCGTTAGTAAGAGAATATAATAACAAGAAAAAAAAAAGGTGATGATGGCGTCGGGTATTTCGGCGGGCGAGTACTATGGCACAGTAAGGTACCTACATGCCTGTAGGTATAGGTAGTCTGATCGGTCGTTTGGCGAGTTGATCGCGTGAGTGTGCGACCAGTTTGAACTTCTTGCTTCCTTAGGCACATATGTAGGTACCTAGGTAGGTATGAGTACAGTACCTACCTCTTAGGTACCTAGTACGTATGAAGGTAGGGACAGGTACTGCTGTTTGAACTCGTGTCTCAGGTTCTTGGAACCTCATAAGACCGGTATTTTCCCGGTGTATAATAACAATATACCTATAATTTCTATGGCAGGAAACGATGGACAGTGCTGATGCATTACCCCGTACGGTGGCTTACATGTCAATTAATCCATCTCTTCTACAGCTTAGCCACCCCATGCTATAACATTTCCCTTTATATCTCTATGAATCTGCTGTACCTTCATACCAACCGAGAGGTTACCTACCTAGTATAGACATCCCCTCCCACAATAAGCAATTGGGTGCACTAGGTATGCGAGGTATGTTGGCCGCACTAACAATGACGGCAGCCATCCCTGCAATCCCGCGCAACACCATCTCTCAAACACCTGGACCCCGGCCTCCCGAGATCACTTGGCCCGATGGAGCTAAACATAGCTCCGAAGTATCCGATGGATTAGAGCTGTGTAGTACCTAGGTAAGTATAGGTATACTCACTGTGCAGATACCAGACAGTTTAATCTTGTTATAAAAGGCCCCGACTTGAAGAACTAGGTGTCTATATACCGAGGTCGTTGAAAGAACCAAGGAGGCAACCCAACCCACGGCTTCCAATTGCAAGTCATCACACAATGGCTTACACAGAAGTTTCGTTCCGCAGTCCGCTAGCTAAGTATCTACCTACCTAGGTACCTACTAAGGACTGGGGAAGGGAAAAGCAATGGAATCGTTGATGTTGACTTCATGTACACTGCAGCTACCCAGGTAGGTATTGACTGATAAGAACGATAACAAAAAGGCCCCACCATCTCCAACTTATTTTCTCTGGATGCTACCTAAACTACCTAGGTTATATCACTTGGCCAACTTTTTATCCATCAGAAGAGAGCAGCTAGAAAATCGTCGAGCTCGACGGCCGACTGTCCTCTCCCATATTTTGACACGCACGTCATATGTTGCCCATCGTCCACAGGAAAATACAGAGAGCCCTGCTTTTACGATGGCCGCAGTCGCTGACAAGGCCCGGTTCTATCTCGAACAAGCCGTCCCCCAACTCCGCGAGTTCGAAGCCAAAGGCATATTCAACCCCGACGAAATACGTTCCCTCGTCCGAAAACGCACCGATTACGAGCATATAGTGCTGTCTCCCGGAAACAAGGCACAGGATTGGCTTAATTATGTCGCCTGGGAACGGTCTCTCGAAGCTCTTCGCGCCAAAAGATGCCGCCGTCTGGAGATTCGTGCCTCCTCGAGCTACGTAGGAGAGGGGAGAGTTTTTGGCATCCTCGAACGGTCCGTGAATAGGCATCCGGGAAGCCTCGAACTTTGGAAGGACTACTTATCGTATGCGACCAAGATGAGAGCAACGAAGCGATATCGCAAGGTCATGACGAGAGCCCTGAGGATGCACCCTGCGAAACCAGAGCTCTGGGTGCTGGCTGGCCAGAGGTCCGCAAGCAGCGGGGATATGCACGCCGCCAGGGGTTTTTTCATGCGTGGCTCCCGGTTCTGCACCAGGGAGCCCACCGTTTGGCTTGCATATGCAAAGTGCGAGATGGAATGGCTGGAGAAGATGGAGGCTCGCAAAGGCAAGAAGGGAGGGGCTGAGAAGGCTATTCAGGAACAAGCCGAACACGACGATGAAGAGATCCAGTTGGGATCCGATGACAGTGACGACGACGTTGACGAGAATGGCCGATTGGTCATATCTAAACCAGACGCCGCCGCTGCTAAGGAAGTGTTTGATGCCGCAACTACATCGAAACTGACGAACAACCCGGCGTTGGATGGCGCAATTCCATTAGCCATTTTTGATGTCGCCAAGAAGCAAGCTTTCTTCAATGCCGCTGTGGCAGAGCAATTCTTTAATGTATTTGCCATCTTTACCGAGATTTCGATACAGGCAAGGATTATACAACACGTTCTTGATGGCATGAACGAGCTCTATCCGAACGATGCCTCCACTTCCTACTGTTACATTCAACAACCACTAATAGGCCTCGATGCCAACACACCTGCATATCCCAAGGCGCTGAAGGAAACTCTCGGTCGCATCAAGTCGACTCTGTCCACAACCACAAACGCCAAGGTGTTGTCCTTAAAACTAAAACCATGGCTCGAGGCCTTACTGTCCCCGCAGGATCTTGACGCTGGCATTCGTACAGTCCTGGAGCACACCCTTAAAACACTACCGCCACCATAATTAAATTATCGAGGAGCTATCAGGTCTCGGAGGCAAGTCAATCAGACTGATTAGGTCGCATTCGACACCTCGCCCCCCCGCCCCCGAACGAGGTTCATCAGATATTCCCATTCGGACGGGCTCACACGGCTAACGCTCAGACGGCTTTGCTTCAACATCTGCATGTTTTCCAGAGGCTGTCCAGGCCTGCCCATCTCGCGAAGCTCTTTGAGCCCCACTGGTTGGGCGAACTTGCTGCGGAATTTGACATGGACCACGCTCCATTTGGGATCCTCGGGCTTCGAGGAAGGGTCATAGTACGGCGCTTTAGAATCGTGGGCTGAGACTGTGGCGTCGTGAGCACACCGACAAGCACATCGGGACTTAAAGAACTCCTCGTGGCGGAACACTTACGGTCGGGCGAATGCTCCTGCACTATCTCCATAGTGCCTACTAGTCCCGGCTCCTTACAGTTGGAATGATAAAAAAAGGCGAGCTCGCCTTTCTTCATTGACCGCAAGTTATTACGTGCGGGATACGCGCGGATGCCTAAGATATCACGTGTGTCAGCACCGAACATGAATATAGCATAGGTTGGTAGCAAGAGAAGGCGTGGATGCAATTAAATTCAAACGGCAACAGCTGATCGCAGAGGTGAACTGACCATCCCATGGCTCGGGATCTGTTTTCGAAACAAGGTCATCGATGGAAAACTTGACGTCAATGCCATTTTCAAACCGCGATTCGGGCTCGGCTTTCATCAGCCAGTACCATCTATCGGGCGGGTTTGATGTGTCATCGCCATTTGCTTTGGGTGTCTCGACGGGTTTCGCGCCCGTGTGCTTTGTCTGAGCTTTCTGTGTCGCCTGTAAATGTCATTAATACGAGAGAAACTGAACTGCAGTTTGATTCTATGCCCTGTGTTACCACGTACTTTGACCTTCCGGGGCGTCTTTGGCTTTGACCCAGCCTCCTTCGATGTCCGTGTTGCTGTATTGGCGGCTGCGTCTGGGGTGGATGGTTTACGACGCGTAGATCGCCTCAAGGCCGAGGGTTCGGTCTCGAGCTCTGTTGCTTTCCTCTTTGGCATGGCTGTGAGTTCTTTTGATTTGTATATTTATGTGCAGTGTCTACTTTAAGCTTTCGAAGGGAACAAGTTGTGGAATGTCCAAGCTGCCTTGAAGCAAGCTCTTCCTATTGCCAAGGTAGGTACTTCGACCGGTACTTCAACCAGTACATAGACCTGTTCGTTTTTGCGGTCTGACCACCTATTCGTCGGGCGCATCTGGCCGACAGTTCTGGTTGACGGGCCGGTGGATTTCCCAAAGTCCCAAATTAGGTGGCTCCTTTTGGGGGGGGGGGCGGAAAGAAGCCGAAGATTCGTTGAGCAGGCGTCTGTCCCTTGATTACACATTCCGTCTCTTTCTTCTCTCCCCTCTTATAGTTTAGATTCTGAATTATCGAGCTTCCGTCAAACGGACGGAGATTCGAACACGCAAGGCACCTCAGTACTGCACTACATCGTACACCATGATCAATGTTAGCACAGTGGCATTCCGCTGCCCTCCTGGCATGTGTCAAACGACGCGAAGTCCGTCCAGGATGGCAGATGGCCGAGTGTGACAGAATGTCCTTGGAAAACCAATCCGTCCAAAGACCAGGTCTTCACAATAACGCCACGGTCGCACCCCTATCTATAGTTCGGGCAGAGTTGACTCTGCGATATCAACCGGGGGTCCCATCCTTGTCCTTCGTGCCTCTGCTGCGTATGTGAAGAAAAGTCCTGTTTGCACTAGAATCGGCTGGCAAAGGTAAGTGTTATTTACGTTTTGGATATGAGGCCTGCAGTTCCGCCTGCTGTACAGTAGTTTGCGACGCACTATCTAGTAAGCGTCCACTATAGGAGCAATAGTCATTGTGCTGTGGACGCGAGGGATCTCGTGGCGTGTGGGTGGTGGCATGTGTGCAGGTCGGCCTTGGGAGTGGATCCGGCGTGCCCATCAACCGTAAATCTAAATCTCCAACCTTCACGAGCAACTCGAGGATGCCCGGGTGCCCGACACAGGAGGGCAGCAACCGATTCCCTGGCTCTGACTCGCGCTTAGCATAGCCAAGCTGTTGAAATATAGGTACACGATGAGCCTTTATTGCATAGCACTGGACAGCAGGAAAGCCACAATCACTCATACCGGGTGAAATGTCGCGATCTCCCCAGCTGACCAGGCGCTATGTGGCCATAGGACAATCCCGTGTCCACCATTCTAGTGTATGACGATACCTAAATCGATCGCATGAACATATGATATGCACGCGACAACTTAGAACAGCCAACGCCCAGAGCATACTGTACATGACAGCCAAAACATCCAGCCAAATCTAATCTCGATTACTCGGCCATTTGGTGGCTGGCTGGGCAGTTGGTTTGCGAGGACAAGTCGGGTATGCAGGGGTGAGTGGATAAGATGAGCGGGATGAGGGGAACAAACTTTGAGCAGTCAAACCTCTAAGGCGACGAGAAGAGGGGGTCCAAGACAAAAACCACTCGGGTAACAGTACGGACTGGCCGTCTACAAGCAATCATCCTGTCAGCAGATGCCATTCCAATGAGTCGGGAATGAGGCATTCATCCATCTCAACTAATAACAGCGTCCCCGGAGGGTGCTGAGATGAAAGCGAAAGCGGGAGGCTCGCCGGGACGGATCCCCGAATAGGGAAGAGAAGCTAAAAAAGATAGGCACAAAAACTGCCAGGTATTCGTAACCATAGTAATCGACCACGTCGCTGGCGTTTCGCTCTGTTTTGGCTTTGGGGACCATGATGACTAAATACTTACCGACATGGCTGGGCAGTGCAGAGTAGGCACTGTAAACCCTAGATTAGAAGATTCCGGTACTACCTGTGGATGGGATGGTACTTCTGGAACAGAGGGAGAGGAAACTCAAGTGAGATGTAAGAACCCTGCGAGTGGTCATGATGATTAAAACTGCATCCGGAATGCGTTCAGCGTCGCGTTCCCTCACCCACCGTCTAACATCCTGCCTGGCCATTCCTTCACTGGCCCCCCTTCTCGACGACCTACCTCTTCTGTTGGACTCGTATAAAGACCTTTTCGTCAAACCACCACTGTCCGGACAGAAAGATGCCTCCACCGGGGACAGACATGTTTGGCAGGGTGGTAGGCAAGTAAGGTAATCAAAAGAGAGGTGCCATGGCGTGGTGGCATTGACCGTTTTTTCCTCTTACACACAAACAACTTTTGTTGCTCTCTATCCTATTTCCCTCGTTCCCCTTGTTCCCTCGGTCCCTCTTCGTCTTCCCCCTCGTGATCAGCCGTCCTCGTTGGCCTAATAATAAGGCCTGTCTGTTGCTCCGTACTATTTTGTGACGCATTTTTCTGCTACCGACATACACTACCTACCTATCTAACCCACCGCCTCCCCCCCTTGTATATTGCTGGTCTCTTCTCTTCGCATTTTTTTTCTCTCCTCCTCTTCCGTTCCATCCTTCCTCGGTTTATTTCTCATCCTTCTCTTCCCCTCTTCTCTCATGTTTCTAGCGTCCTGCCTTCAGGATGATCGGTCCCATTTCAACCTCCCAATCCTGGCTACGTCCAATATACCCCAAAACGGTATCGGTACACCCCACTCATGTACCTCTGGTGGCTTGAACAATCCCTATCACTATCTGCCTAGATAGTTCAGCACCCGAAAAAGAATCCTCCAGATGAAGAGCCATGTCGCCACTGTATGTCGATGCCCCTCGTCTAGCGGGAGAATTTGGGGAATCAATTGACCTCGATGGCGATGAGCAAAGTTGAAACACAACACAGTTTGACCGGCTCCCAAGGTCACGCAGAACCGGCTGCTGCCACCGCGAGGATGCTCCAACTAATATGGTTAGCCGCCACAAGAGGGAATGCAAGGATCTGCCCAACGCCGTGCCGGGTCCCCATGCGTCACATCCCTGGCCTTGGTTATCATCAACAGTCCGGTCTTAGGGTCTTATTAATATCGAGCAATCGCCAATCTGAATTGTTTAATTCGCACCTGTCGGTTGGACCTGTTTGCTCATCTCCACGAAAGTCTCTGCTCCATGATCGCTTGCTTTCATCACCGAAACTCGGCCACATCTCGGCTGAGGGTGGGAACATGGAGTCATAGCACACGATTGACAGCCCAGCACATGACTCGATGTCCTAGAGACCCTCAGTCCATCCTCTAACCTAGAATCTTAGGACTCGTCTCGACATGTATTTCTGTATCGACTACACTACGCGAGATTCCTTTCGCCTCTCTTACCAAAGAGACTTTAGGGCTGGCAAGGGAGACAACACTGAAACGTTGGGGGTCTAAGCTGGCCACATGCGTCGACTGGAGCATTTCACCATGACTCCGTAACGCCAGCAACATAAACGAGGATAGCGAAGAGGACACACACCAATCTTGACCTCTCCAACGCTGATGGCCTAGCTACGGATTATTATGCGTGTTCTTTTTCCGAGTCCCTCGTGGACCTATTATCGCCTCGTGCGAGGTCTTCGGTCTTTGCAGCCCGCAGTCGTGGATCACCCGCTTCGATCCAATTGGCTACGCAATGCAGATGCACGACGCGCAAATGGCTGCCACTTGCACCCAAAGCATGTACGTGGAGCACTATGTCAGCGTACAGGAGCGACTAGTCTCTTGAGCTATCAAATTGCCTTTTTGGGCACCTCGACGGTGCAGAATGGTGGTGTTGCTGATATCTTTGATTCTCCGTCGGCCTGAGTCAGTCGAGGTATTATTATTTGATAAGGCTCCAGGCAAGATGCTTTACATTTCTTTGGTTTGGCTTCCCCCCCGGCTGGCCGGACTCTTATTCCAAGCAATGCGAGACTGCTAGCGAATCACTGAAGCTGCCACGGCCCGATGCCTTCGAGCCACCATAAGTACACTCGATCTGGCCTTGTTCTCTCTACGACGATGGATACGAGCGTCCACATATGGCATCGGCGACTCGAGACACCGCGCCCCTAGGCACGGACAGATTCATCTTAGCTAGACGGTCCTCGTTCTAAATCGGTAGACATCGCATCGGCCTCTCGAGGAATCCGATCGTGGTGCCTTCCCTATCGGTGGAAATGAAGGTGCATCAACTGCACAGTGGCCCTGGTACGCTCTCAACCATGGCGGTTTCATAATTTGGGACACGCGGTACACAGTCGCGACTCTTCAACATCGAGTCGCGGTAGAGTCACGCTGTCATCATCGTCATTATCAAAATAGCACAGCGGATGGTATAGTGCCTTCGCTGCCCTGCCTCGTATCAGAGGGGTGGCATCAGGCCTTCCCTGTGAGACAAGGCGGTTGGCTCCTCAACTGCGAGTTGTTTTGCAAGCTGTACACATACAGGAAATTGGACTCATTTCCTGTCATTCATCTTCATCTTCTCGGCAGCGATGCTCTCATCATGCCATTTCCCCTCCCTGCTTATCCTCTCTCCTTCCAGCTTCGGCCATGTTTCTGGCCTTACCGTCGCATTTCTCGGAAATAGACGTGGGCGAAAGACAGGCTCGGTATGGGCCGATGCAAGCGCTGAGTACAAGTGGCTCGTGCCTCTGGATTACCTCCCTCCCTTGTATTATTTTCGGCTGACCTTGTGGTGGCGTTGTGGTGGCCACTATCGCCGATCGCCGGTCTCCACATGCCGAGACTGATTCTTGTTATGATACGAAGTCTCTTTGAAGACTCCTTCCGCGTAAATTTGTACTGATCTAGAAAGTGATGTACTTCATCTCTTAGCTGGATTCGCATAGCGAGATTGGGCGGGGACGTACCTAGGCACCTAGGTAGCTCCACCTTTAGCCTTTCCCAACCTATCAGCAGCCGTTGTTGTGGTAAATCGCTCTTTCGCGTAGGTAGGTACTCCACCCTTCCCACTGTCCACTGGCTCCACAGGCTGCCCTGCCCCATCCAACTCCAGCCACCGACCAACCAGCCACGTCTCGGATTCTCAGGTCTGGCCGCCCGCCTTTCCCGAAGTCCACCCCTCTCGTTTCTCGCCTCTCGTCTCGCACCACTTACAGTAGGGTAGGTAGGTCTCCCCTCCAATTGGTATCTCACTCTTGTATACATATGACATACAGTGTCCTCCATCGAGACCACACCCTAGACATCTTTATTTCCGCACTGTAGTGTAGTCACCTCCGTCCTTCTAGTCCCCCCTGGGAATGGTGCGCCAAGTGGCTCCCGACACTCCGACCAAGTTCTCGTCTCAAGTGGACAAGCCAGACACCCTCTTCTTGATTCAAGCCGTGCTACACTAGGTACACTACGCTGCCACACTAGGCATCCAGAACCAACCTAGCCAGCAAAGCATCACCCCGTCTCGTCAAGCAAGCAGGCAGGCAGGCAAGCGAGCGAGCAATTTGCCCACACACCCCCGACCCAAGTCCAGTCCCCCAACACCAGGCCCCCTTGTTCGCGTTCTCGCAACCAGCCAACCCGTCATCCCGTCAACCCAACAGCCAGCCAGCCAGCCAGCCAGCCGCTCGAAACGGCGCTAGACGTATCCCACATCCTACGTGCGAAGAGTGACGAGAGAAGGGAGGATTTCCGTGCACTCGCTCGCCCGCCCGCTCGCTCGCTCTCCTCTCAGACCACCTGCTAAGCTCTCATTGCCTTGCCCACGACCTACCACCACCATTCCCACCTGTAACCCGACGGCAAACAACTCAAACGCGCAGGTTAGGTAAGACCTTTTATACTTTCACTTTCATGCGTTGTCCAACCCCATTTGGTCCGTTTCCTTGTTGCTTCGTCCAGACCGTCTAGACAGGTCGTCCCGTCCACAAGTGTGGTGGAATAAGCGCCTGTCTTGTGACACTCTTGTCCTCGACTGCTTCCCACCACAACACGCGCCGCCGCTGCTGAGGCTCTCTCCCTGGCCGTGTTGAAATGCCGAGATGCTGGCTCCAGTTCGGCGAAACCACGCCGGTCACATCCTTCCATCGTGCCCAAGCACCGCTTCTGCTATTCCTGCAGTCCCCTAGTCGACCAGCGGACGACGCGGTCGCCGACGTGCCTCGGGGCTTGTCTGCCGTTGGATGGCCAAGCCCTGTCTGTCGCCGGCTGTCCACGGTCCACCGTCGACGGTCTCGAGCAAGCGCAGCGAGAGGATCATCACGGAGTACAGTGTACAGCACGACAAGTTGAGCTCCGAGATCTTCCCCAATCTGATCGTTCCCTCCTCCTCATCTCGGATCTCTCTCCCGGATCAAGATACCTAGACCGTGAGCCGGCATGGCTGTGTTTTTTAGATCCACTGCTGTACCGTACCGTGCGATACTGTATGGCGGTTATTTCTTATCACGCGCGACATGGTAGATTTTTCGCACCCTGCCTGGGTTGCGCGCTGATTCTCGTTAGCTGCCTTCCACCTAGCGTGCTTTGTCTTCCATCTTCCAGTGAACACCCCTGACGGCTGGCAATACCTACCGCCTGGCGCAAGTACCTTATGTTAGTGGAGTTCGTCCTTCGCGCCCGCTATCTTGCACGCTGCAGTTGTTGTCCCCCCCCAGCCTAGCCAGGGCCTAGAGAGAGCCTTCTGATATTTTCTTCCAGCGCCCAGGCCTCTTGTGTGCACTGGGCGCTCGCCAACCTACACTACACTGCCACAGCCCAACCCAAATCATCTTTTCCCGATCGCACCACGCACCCTATTGCACCGCTGGTCAATTCAACCCACACTTTGGCCCGCGACGCGACTTTCTCTATCGCGACACTAGCTGGCGCGACGTCCTACATCAAACTCCATCGCTATTTTCATCTCAATGGGTTCGGCGCCTTCTGCTCTGATTGCTGACGCTGCTTAAAAATAGTCAGATGGGTTCCCGTTCGCTACTTGGCCCGTCATGAGCTCCTGGATGAACGAGGCCGCTGCCATCCCCAACCATCCCGGCAATGGCTTCCATCACATGGGAGACCCTAATAACATGGCCGGTGCTGGTATGATGGATCCCTCCGCTTTCATGGCCAATGCTGGCCAATTTAACCACAGCGCTGCTGGCCAGCAGTTCCCGAACCCCCAGCAGATGGCCGTCGCAATGCAGAACGGCCAGATGCGCAACGCCTCTCCGTCCTTCTCGAATCCCGTTTATCAGACCAACTCGGTCGTTCCTTCGAAACGTCCTCGACCGAGAGAAGACAGCATGGGCGCATCGCCCCGACAAAACCCCGGCATGTTACCAACCTCACGCGCCGGTACGCCGCAGCAATCGCAATTCCCCGGTTACCAGCCCAACGCGATGCAGCCTCAGAACACCGGCCAACCTCAACACTACCCTCATCTTCAGCCAAACGGCTCCTCGACGGCGTCTCCGTCCCCCGTCATGGCTGGTAATCAGCTTCGCCCGGGGAGCGTACCGCAACGCGTTAATACCGCGTCGCCGCATCCCTTCTCCCCCGCTCCTCAACAATTTGGTCAACAGGCCTCTCCAGTTCCCTCTGAACATAGCAATACACCACAGCCAGGCATGTACATGAATCCTCAAGGTTTCCCTCAAAGCTATAACCCCGGGTTTGCGCCCTCCCCTTTGCCGGCCAGGCCACCCTCCGCTCAAAACCCCATGGCGCCCCAGATGGTGCCACACCAGATGGGTCAGATGGGTCAGATGGGCCAGCAAATGCCGCAAATGCATCCGAACCAGATGTATGCGAACCAGCAGATGCATCCAATGCAGCAGATGCAGATGCAACAGATGCAAGCCGCACAGGCCATGCAAGGACGTGGCATGGACCCTAAGATGATGTACCACATGCGGTTACAACAGCAATATGGGCAGGGGAATATGCCACCGGGGGCAGCAGAAATGCAAGCGCAAAACATGGCGCAAAATCGGGGCATGATGCCAAAACAAGGTATGCCTATGCAGAATGGTCAAGTACCACCCGTCGGCATGCGTCCACAGCAAGCAGCCCAGTTACCACGAGGCATGACTCCAGATCTTTTTATGAAGAATATTAGCGCCTTCATGTCTTCGCGGCAGTTGCCATTGGAGATGAACCCGATTGTCGAGGGCCGTCCGCTACATCTATTCCAACTCTTCCAGGCTGTCCAGAAATTCAACGGGTATCGTAATGTCACAGCTCAAAATTTGTGGCCGCAAGTGGCGGCGACCATTGGATTTCCGCCGCATCAGGCACCATCGGCACCCACCCATGTTAGGGGTATATACGAACGAAATCTATTCAAGTTCGAAGAAGCTTGGGTAAACCAACAACGAAATCACCACATGAAACAGCAATCCACTGGCGCGGCTGGCATGCCCGTTGCTCAGGGTCAAGGAACTCCCCAAAGAGTCCCTCCCCAAATCTCTCCTTCACACAATATGCAGCCCACACAACCTCAGATGCAAGTTCAAAATGCACAAAGTCCGGTCAAACCTGTGGTACCTGGCATGCAGCAAGGCAATGCTAACGGGTTTCTACCCCCTCAGCATCCTCAAACCCCCCAACAGCAACCCAATTCGGGCCAGGGGCCTTTACGGAATAGTATGCCTAGAAGTGTCGACGCAACTCCTGTCACTGCGGAGTTTCCTATACATTCCCCAGGTCCCATAAGCAAGCCGGGCGCTGTCCCCTTACATCATCCAAATCCGCAGGCAGAGATGGTCAAAGTCAACGGCGGTGGTACTATACCATTTTCGTCCCTGTCCGCCAATACTGATGTGTATTCCCCCTTCTCCCGCGCTCTTGACAAAACATCGCAAGCGAGCGTGGGGACGGATGGAGGGACTTGGGGCGGTCTAGAAGTAGATGGGATTACTCAGACTCAAATGGCTAAAGAATTAAGCCAGTCCACGCCCGACATGCCCTCGATCTTGGAATTAGGTAACATCGACTTACACGCTCTGACAAAAAGTATACAGAGTGGTATACACGGAGAGGTTAGGTTGGCTTTGGATGTGTTAGCAACAGTCACACGTCATTGCGAAACAGCTCCGCCGCTTGTCATCGACCTGAGGCACTGCGAAGACTTAGTAGACTCATTACTTGACTGCGCCGAGGAACAAATCGACCTTCTAGCCGAAAATGCCGAGCCGATTTCAGACGAGATTGACTTGACCTCGTATGAGGATGTACTAAGAGCCGCTCGCGCTGAACAATTCTACCTTCGAAAAGTACACGTGTTTGGAGAAGCGGACTACGAGCTCGAACGAGCAGCGGATCGGCTCATTGCTATAACGACGATCCTACGTAATTTCTCTTTCCCGGAGCAAAATCAACACGTGCTTGCCGATGAAGTAGTCATCAAATTTTTCTGTAGCCTGATCCGGTCTCTCGGTACGCACGAGGGTCTGTTGAGAACCGCCCAGAACACGCTTGATATCATGAAAGATATTATAGTGTTATTGTCCAACATCGCTGCATCTGTAGAGCTACCTGGTCGGGACCAAGCCTTTTGCCTGCTCCAATTTATCCTTTCATTTGCGCCGTCGCCAACACCATGCATGACGGCAGATAAACTTGTATTCTCCCCATTCGAGCCTTCAATTCATAAATATCTTCCCCATGCTCTGGATGCTCTGGCCAAGCTTCTGGCACGAGACGAGCCTAACCGCACGCACTATAAGACCATGATTGCCACGGATGCTCTTTCGTCAAATCCTTACGAGCTTCTTACGCGCACTTTCGCATTGGCCATCTCCCCCATTCCGTACCACAGTCACGACATGCGATCGGGCATTCTGCCTCCCTCAGTAGAAGCCCGCAAGCCGTTACTCATGCAGGGTTTACTGGCGGCAGACATAATCGCCCAGTTAGCGCCTGGTTACGAGTCTGGTGTGACTCGAGCATGGCTTTCCTCTGGCGATGGGTTTGCTCAGAAGTTGTTGGTATTGGTGAAAATGATCTGTCAACATATCGAGCATCCCTTTGCCCGGCCTGGGACCAACCCAAGACATCGCGAAGACCCAGATCTGTTATATATCGTCATGTGTGCCGTATCGGCTCTCCGGAGGTTGAGTGAAAAAGCGAGAGATCCAAGCGATGCGGCCAGTATACCTCCTAATGCGCTACCGACGCGAGCTAGTCTTTTTGAGAGCTTGAACAATCTCAAAAATCCGAAATGGGCATTGTTATTGAATCAACTCAGTGCATATGTTGGGCTTGAAAATTAATGAGCACGACTTGGAAGCGAGGCGTTCGGGGGAGGCGGGGGCATCTTTCCTAGATGGCGGCAAGGCATTCATGTACAAAACAAGCGAGCCTATGACGCGCATAACCTTGAATATGTAGATTACGATATGCGGCTTTACAACAATGCATGGAATCAACTCGCCCGGTTGATATGGTAGATTTATTCTTGTTTTCCAACCGACTATGGTGACCGTAGTTTCTCAAGCTAGCTCTACAAATTCCCGATTATTCATTCTCATTTTATTCAAACTTGCCGAATTATTCCATGCGAGTGTGCAACGCTACGCTGGCATATAACACGACCGCCGTTGTTGGAACTGGCAAAATACTCTATCCTACATACGTACCGCAATATCATACTACTCAGCAGGCGTTGAGGTCAACAGTTTTGCCTCGGTGGTACAATGCAGTTCAGCCGACTTGAACAAACTCGAATGAGTCCGTGTTCTCCTGCTATGTTGTCCCCGGAAGGCACATTGGCATCGAAACATAGTGGCGATGGCAGAACTTGTTTTATTATTATTCAAGACAGGGCGGACTATTGACCCGCTAGGACGTTTTCTTCATCGCATTCAACAACATCGATAAATTTCAACATTGCTATGGGGGGGCGGTAGCGACTGTAACTCGACTCTGTCTTCGGCGAACATATGTTGATAGTAAGACAGCTCTTTCGATCTGGGTCGAAGTCAGGTGACAATTTATCCCCGGCGAAACATTACCGTCTTGTGTCAGGATCAGCTGCAACCCAAGTTTCTTCGATCACATAGCGCGCGACCTAGGATCCAACTCTGTCCGTCTCATCACTCGCCAAACGTCGCGCAACGGCATAGAGGAAGAAGCCTGCTTATTAAGCGAGAGAGAAAGAGGGCCACGTACAGGCTTCATCAAGGCGGTCGAAGCGAACGTTGACGCTGCGCCCGAGGCTACTTCCCCCTCACGTGGAAGCGGCGTGGTATCCGGAAGACCGCGCGTGGGCTTTCGGTTCTGTCGGGAACTCCCACATTCCATTTTCTGGAAGCTCCGGCGCTAGAGGGGCGTGGCACGCGCAGAGGGTGTCGCCTTCGGCGCCATGGCGGCCACTGACCTGTCGTTTGAACGGCACAATTAGCCTCGCCTCCGTCGAAATGCTGACGGAGGAGGTCTTGACCGTTGCCTTGTTGAGCCGCGGAGCCGGGGGCATGTCGAGTACGCGAGAGGCCGGATGATAGCGAACGATGAGGTAGTTGAGCTTTAGTGTGAGTGCCTCTCGCCACCCTGTCCTTCGTGCTCGTCTTTGCCCAAGGCCGCAGTCGATATTGGGGGATTCCAACTGTGTCGTGAGACCTGACTTACTCGTGATATCTGCTAGGGTAGAACGGTCACCAAAACGTCGGAGATTCTCGGTAACCACTGACCCAGACAGTTTAGAGTAACAATCATGATAAACTCAAACCACCAGCGTGTATTATGGCGCAAAACCCGCCATGTCTTGCCTCGAGCGAACAAGTTGATTAGAATCAATGCTGAAAATACGTATCCTTTCTGAATAGAAAGACCGGTAGGCTGTAGCACACGCTAGCTACAAACATGCAACTCCAACAAACCTGTGTGGTTGGGAACACCAACGCAAACAACTGAACAGGGCATATCGCCGCGCTTCTTTTCCCAATAAATTTCGCGGCCCATACCATAGGCAGAAAGAGAACGTTAAACGGCTTAGAACACAACCAAGGTCACATCAAACCCCAACCCAGAACTCTCTTCACGAATAACGCCTATCCCTCAAACATTTCATTAGACTGAGTGATTTAATGAAACACGATACTCGTGAGTGCAAAGAATGGCGGAAGCAACAACCTGGAAGAGGCCAGAGAGGTAAACCCTCGGCAAATCATAGTCATTCAAGCCATACTACTACCAGAGAGACCAGGTCAGAAGAAAGCGGCGCCGAACAGGCCTTTTCAGAGATGAGTATCAGCACAACTGGCGAAAGGGTCGTGGGACATGTTGTGAACAGAGTACGATCGGACAATGAGAAACGAAGCCGACAATAAATGCATATTGAATGTCCCGAATCATATTACTGGCTAGCATCGTAGGAGGGATAATGTCATGATGCGAGCGATTTGCGCCATGATACTGCCAATTATATAAATTGTACACCATGACTCAATGTTGGTGCAAGGGCGCACTAAACGAGCAATAACGCCGATGTTGGTGTTATTTTATTTTACCCCTGACTCTTTTTTTTATTCTTCTTTTTTTTTAAAAATGTTTTGATTGAACTTGTCGGGTCGTATCGTTATCGCCACTCGACAACCTCAAAACGGGCACCTTAAACGTCCAGGGACAGCTGAAAAACGGGGTAAACGTTTTTATTGGGTACAGCAATTAATTTGCAACGTTCTTGGACTGGATCCCCTTCTGGAAAATAACCAATCAAGACTTGAAGCTGCAGCTTGGGGGCCAACCGTGGAGCCGCGTGGAGTTGTCATGTTTTGGTGATAGGTATGCTGCGGATGAGGCGGGCCCGCCTCCTCAACCAACATTTCATCAGTACCATATAAATTAGAAGACCGGGTACGAGGGTAATAAACACAGACATGCGTGTCGGAATCAAATCCGCATGTAACCTCATGATGAGTAGGGAACTCGACCTGCCAACCATTGCCCCCTCACCTGAACCATCACATCAACTCAGAGGCTTTCTACACGAACTCTACCCTGTGGAATGGATAATGGCGCGTCACATCGTGAAAATTGCAAACCTAACCCTCACCGCAGACGTGCAGATACGCCACTGCTGGTGTTTTCAGGGGTCCATGAATGCAACGATACAGGCTGCTGTCCTCGTTGAAGCTATACGGGGTTAACATCTACGAATTTTTCTTCTTATAAGTCTAGCCATCGCTCTACGCCTAACATAATTACAAAACACTGCAAATTCTCCTCTAGGCATTTCTCCTCTTTTCACCGCCTGGCTTCCACATCACTCGCGACGGTTGGGCAGACTGGCCGGCTCGTGTTATTGCAATGAGTCCCCCACTTACAAAAAACGCGAGGGAGAATTATGTGGTTTCGGTGTCCTTAATCGTGCTCACTTCAATATCTGTGCTTATGCGACTTTCTCTCAAGCTTTACCGCCGGCAGGTCCCGCAAGGCCCTGATTGGATGTGCTTCATTGCTACGGGAATATTTATTGCCTATGCTTCCTTAATCATAAATTGTAAGCCTATCCTATTTCATTCCATTTTACGCTCTGGGCTGGAAGACCACTTTCGCCCTGAGTTGTCAAAACTAACGGATACACCACTTTTCTGCTCGAAACATGACAGCTCACAAGTGGAAGACATCTCTTTCTCATCTTCTCAAGACCAGAACGCTTACTAATAGCTGCAAAAGTCATTTTCAACGTTTCTCAATATCGTGCCCTCGACCCTGATCCTAGGCTAGGGTTCGACGAAGCAACTAACCTTGCAAAGGTAAGGGAGCCGAAAGCCAAGTATAAAAACATGCTAACGCTACAACAGTTGGTCTATACTAATGAGCTCATATTTGGCTTTGGAATCACTGCCATCAAACTCAGTATACTTTGGTTCTATCATAGCCTCTTCTCTGTTGACCGGACATTGCTACGTGTCATCCAAGTGACCGCCGCCGTTTGTATCGCCTGGTTTATTGTGGCTACTCTGGTGATTGCACTTCAGTGCACCCCAGTTCAGGCGTTCTGGGAGCGTTTCGACGTGCCCCCGTACTGCCTTGAGTATCCCCGGGTTTTGCTGGGCTATGAGATAGCAAATCTCCTCATCGATGTGGCAATTCTTTGCATCCCAACGGGCACTGTTATACGTCTGCAACTTCCGTGGCTGAAAAAGGTGCCAATTATTGGGACTTTCCTGTTGGGGGTACTGTAAGATACGCATCCTCAGCTCTATATTTTTATCTCCGCCTCCCTGACGTATCTAGGGTCTGTCTCTTCAGTATTCTTCGGTTGATAGCGATTTGGAATCCACCCGATATCTTCGCAGGTTGTGAGTTTCCCCTTTTCTGGGATTATAATATGGAGTACTGACTCATGGGATACATAGTCGATTTCGGTGCCACATTTGTATGGTCGACATTACAGTTGGGCGTAGCAATCATCACTAGCTGCCTGCCTACGTTTGGCCCATTCTTGTTATTCTTTTCAAGACCAATTCCTTACATCCGGAGATGGTATGAGTCGCTGAGATCGCGTCCGTCTGCTAGTTCGAGCGCCCGGAATAGAGCCACGGCTGCTACAAACCACCAACGCCCCTGGGTCAGAGTCAGAGATGACCGGCTCGATGGGATTTCTCAGAGCTGGGATTACGGCGAGGAGTTGGACAGTTCACAGTATGCACTCCATCCAATACCATCAAGGACCATATCGGCCAATAGGACGGTTGAAATCGTCTAGACTATGGAATCTATTTCTGGCAGTTTTCTGGATCGGGACTCATGGATATGCTGATCGGCGACACACATATAATATGTCATTGAACAAAAAAAAAACACTTCTGTCATGGTACCTTGAAACAGTACGGGTTTTCCAGCGCCATGCGTGAACATCGTATTCTATGTCTGGTATGTAGTGTGCCTACTAAGCCTCCCCTCTTCTAAATACGAGAATCTCAAGTCCCCTAAATACCACGGCAGCAAGGTAGTGTGTATGACTAAGGAGGACAGCAATAATCGTTTCCGCGTCTAGGTATTGGTGAATACATTGGTCGGCGTAGGACTATTTTGCCTCGCTACGGTACCAGCTAGCTGTCGTCGGTTAAGGGGCATGGAAGAAGCGGGCTCCATGTAACCTCACCGGGCATGATGCGGCTGACTAAGTTCAATATATTGGTTCATTCCTACCCTGTTATGCATCTACATTAGCTAAATGCAGTGTTGTAGCATCCGCATTGCCAAGAAAAGCAGATAACAGAGGCCAACGTAACGGATTGGATCGTGTATTTGAATAAGATATGATTCATCCCGGGAATGAAAACAAGGTTAACGGGTGGGAGCATGGGTGAGACCCAAAGTTCGGGTATGCACCTCGTTATCGCCAATGCCAACATGGTGTCATTGCATTACAACCTGACACAGTATTAAAGTCCTGCGCATACCATATCGGCACCTGGGTAGTATTGCAGCGTGCGGTAACGAACGATATATCCAGAAGGCCGAAAGAGGAAAAGGTCATGGTTTTTTCACCGATTAAGCGAAGCTGACAAAACAGATACCAAGCACGCGTTCAATTCGTTATTGAACTATTTCAGGCTTGCTCAGTTCTACATACTAACCGGGCCATTCCCCTCATAAGTTGCGCGCGCAGTTAAGGGGGAAGCTGGATGCTACGCTGTTGCATCCAAGATAGACTGCCAATGAAACATCAAACGGATACCTGGTTACTGATCTGCGCTGTCAACTCGCTACTGCGCGGAGAAGTACCACGCATTGGGTCGCACCTGAAGCAATTAATTGCATGAAAGCAGCAGCTGCTAGGTAGGCTATTGATGCTTTGATCATCACCATCCGTTAAGAAAGATCATGCTTCCGTTGGGGGCTGTGTTAAAATGCAACATTAATCATACATGTTCGAACGCTGTAGACAAGTAGCGCGAGCGTCTGTCTGAAAGGTTTATTATTGCAGGTTCAAGATTCCATGTCTGTCTATGGGCAAATGATATTGTATTATGGTTCTAGGCATATAAACAATCCAAACAATATTCTAGAACGTCGGTGCGACGTGTTCCCGTTCTACCAGTCCCTTCAGTCTAAATGCGCGCAGTGAATTCGTGCTTGGAATTGAAGCGTGCCCCCTTTCGCGAATTCCTCGACTAGATATATCCCGTGAGCTTGAAACAGATCTCGTTCGCCCCCCTAAGTTGGTAGCCGTAGACCGGGACGATGGGGTGACGCGGTCTAATGGCTCTGCTATGTCGCTCCGTGTGCGCGAGTTGAGTTGCCCCATGAAAGCACCGAGAGCAGTCTGCATGTGATTTGGCTGTCCGTGTGGTGGAAGGTGGCCTAGAGGCGGCGATGGCAGCTTTGTGCCGACCACGGGGTAATTGACGCTCCCGGGCGAGCCGGAGCGTCTACTGGGCGAATCATTTCTCGAGCTGGAACTATGGCGTTGATGGAGTTTACCGAGAAGCATCTCGGCAGATAGAGACGTGGTTGATGCTTGTCTGGAGGGCGCGCGCGATCGGCTGGAACCTCGACTTTGGGGTGGAGTGGGAATGTTGCCGCTCTGAACCATGTCCATTGGTGAACGGCCTTCGAGGCTCTGATTAGAAGTGAGCGCAAGCTGCGAAATCGCCTGTGATGTCTGTTTTAGCTCATCAAAACTCATTGCTGTTGCGGGCAGCTTGCTCAGTCTTCTGATTGCCTTGTTGTTGCTCTCGACGAAATTGCTCATAGCTTTTAGAGCACTAGTATTCTCTCGAGTTGCTAAAACGCTAGCACCCCCGGTGCTTCTTCCTCGGGTCTGGTGCACGGCGTTGAGATTTGCCGGGGCCTGCGACTGTGCGTGATAGGCCGATTGTTGATTCGAGACTAAGCTGGCCTGCACTCGTGACATTACTCTATCGAACCCGACATTATGGTTCACATTGGAACGGGACACGTAGAACGCAGACTGCCCGTTTTGAATGACATCAGTTCCCATGTCGTGAGTTAAAACAAAGAAGCTGCCGTTACGGATGAGCCGGCGAACGAACGTCCATCTCGTCCGAGCTGGATTGCTCTCAAGCTCGGGATGGTAGATCGACTGTTGTGCTAATTGAGCGTAGAAGACACCCAGCCGCCGCGACATTCGATCGAGGATCTGGAGAAGAAACGTGCAGAGGGCATTCAGTCTGTTTTCCGCGAAATCGGTGTCTACCATCCCATCGAGCGAGGAATAGGACGCACCGATGTTGTCAAAGGCATCCATACCGTTGCAGGCTTCTTGGCGTAAATCTTCTAACAATTCGATGTCCAATTCGACGCTCCTCGATGCATAGGCGAATATACCGCGATCTTGAAAGCGTAGCGAACCGTCTGTATCTGAAACCAATTGGCCAACGAGATCCAGCTCCCTGGTACAAGTGATGGCATCAATACTGGTCTTCGCCCGAGCTACTGCGCCAAGGATATCAGGAACCTGAGTCTGACTCGTACTCGCTAAACTGAATGATAGCTTGAGGACAATTTCTTGTAGCTTAGCACCGAACAGAGCTGCGAACCCGCCTTGTAGGAGTCGGCTTTGGTAACCGTAAAATGTTCGTACAGCAATGGTGCTCGGAAGACTCTCTTGCAGCCAGATGTTATTGCTACCGGCAGGAACGTGTGATGATGGAGAGTTTGACGATGCGCCCATAATCTCATACATCTCAAATTGGTGAGCTACCAACGTCTCGACGGTCGTGCGCAGATACGACGCCCAGAGACCATACAACGGCTTTATTTCGTCACTGTCATTGTGAAAATCAGGTTCTGGGGTAATGTGCCCTACGAAGTATTTTGTGAGTAGGCTTGCGACCTCTGGATTATTCGTGTGCGCGAGATTATCGAATGATTCGCTGCAGTCTACGCCAGCATTGGACGTAATAATCATTGTTCCTCCAGGGTGCATGGGACAGAAGTCTGTGACGTCGTATACACTGCCGTGGACCCCTATCCACATCCGGGAGCCGGGTCGATGACCAGTATGCATGGCAAGCTGTGACATAGGAATAGTCGGCAGATTGCACGGCAGCGGCTTGGGAGTCATGAAGACGTCCAGCATGAATCTACGCTCCGCGAAAGCTTTGTTGACGATGAGGTCAACCTTGTCCATGGTGGCTGTGCAATGATTATAAATGGCCTTGCGGACGCCGCTGAGAACGGAATCAAATACTGAGACTGAACCACAGATGTAGAGATAACCGCCGGTCCCTCCCTGTTTCTTAGACATGACAAGCTCCGAAATAGTAGCACCTTGTTCCTGAATAAGAACATCGATATAGCGAGGAGGAGTAGGTCGCTCGACAAGGTCATGTAAATAGGGGTCGTAGGCAAGACCTCGTGAATCCCTTGAGAAGGCGAGATGGACCTCCATGAAACCAGCATTTACATACTCTCGCAGCTCTTCCTCGAAACAGAACTTTTCCCGTGATTGAACACCAAGGTAAAGGTAGTTTTTGCCCCCTGAGAGGCCGCCTTTTGTTAGGCGAGATTGCCAGAAGCTTCGGAATGGCGCAATACCGCTCCCGCCGGCGAAAAAAGCACAGGGAGCCATCGCGTCTAGGGGAAGGTGAAACGCAGCCGGGCGCGACACGCCGAGGAGGATTTCTTCGTCATCTGACCTCTCACCTGAAGACGGCCATGGGTTTAGGAACCCACTGGATACACCTGTACGGGAGATATCTTCCTGCCCCGCGAACGTGGAACAAAGCTTGTATTCGGCTCTCGAAACTGCGAGGTCAACGGTACTTGGAAGGAGTTCTTCTGTGTAGCTGGCGATTGAGTACGTGCGCGGCACTTCAAGGGCAACCAGATCGCTTAGCCAAGAAACGTCGTCTAGGTCAAATGCCTTGTCCCAAATCTGAGGCGGAGTGTCCATCAAAGCGCTTTGGAGTAGATCTCCTAGTGATCCGCGTACAGGCCACTCATTGGTACCTAGCACTTGCAAGACAGTATTAGAGGAGGCACGGAGCAGACCGTGGACTTTCAAAGCAAGTTCTTTGGTTATCGGTGCAAGGTGCCCACGACGAAGGATATCCTTGACTGTAAGCCTCTGCCGCTTCGTCCTTCTTACAGAGGCGAGGTGAACTTCGAATCGTGACCAAGTCCCCTTGACTTCGACCTCGCTTTCAATGAGATTCTCCAATCCAAGTGCAGCAGCTACTTTGGCGCACTCTTCCCAGCTGTTAAGGGGCATGACTGCCAGACGGTCGCCAGGCATAAAAGTTATACCTGTTTCTTGGAGATCGAGAGTTACAAGAGCAATAGTTCGACTTGGATCCGAGTCAACGAAAGATCGGCTCAGAACTCGAGAAACGTATCGGCACTCTGCGAAAGTTCCGCGCATTTGATGAGGCTCCACGTCTAGCGTGCCGCCTACGAGTATGTTAGCAATGGTTCTTGACTCCATGATTTTGATACTTACGAAATGGCTCCAGACGCTCTTTCATAGCCTCAGAAAATTGACGATGGGTCTCTTCCCACGGTCTCGTTTTATCACCTGCCCCCGAGGCCCCATTGGTCTCCGTTCGGCCAGTTTTTCCAGCCACTTCTAGGATCCCGAATACTTTATATCTGTGGACACCCATAAAGCCTCGTTCGCCAGTATATGCTTCGACAATCCCATCTAGGACACCCAAGAGGCGCGGATCGCCAGACTTTTCAACGAACTCCGGGATTCGATAATGGTACTCGATGGATGCGATAAATGCGCGAAGGTTAGATGGTAACCATGCGCGAAGATGAACACCCTCGGCACCAAGGAAACTGCTGTACCTAACGATTTGGTCAATTACACAGCTATGCGGGAATAGTAGGAGGCTGTGTGACGAGGGATCTGACCCAAGCTTCTGAAAACTTACTTTTTCCGGCCTAGAAATGCATCCATCACTAAATAAGGAGGGAATTGAAGACCAGATGAGGCTGGGCATCTCCTAGAGAGGGGAGCCGAAAACTTAGCCCAGCGAACCCATTTTTGACCTGATACATAGTTCTCTCCGGCATTGGGGTTGGTCGAAATAGAATGGAAGGCGTTCGGCATTCGCTCCAATATCTCTTTCAGTCGTATCATCTCTCTTAGGAGGCCTTCAACATTTTTATTCATGACATGCTCCTGACAAGCAGCAATAGCGTCAGGCCCATGTTGGAAGGAAGCTGAACATCTGTTAGCTGTAGTGCTATGAGGCTGTGGAGGCAAATATAATACCCGACGTGTCAGCGACACCTTTCAGAAATGCCACTTCTGCTTGTTCACCAAACATTGGCCAACGAAGCTCCATATTGTCAAAACGTGCAACGTAGGGATAGATTGAAGTAGGATCCTTTATCTTCAGGTTGTAGGATGATTGGTCAACGAAGCTGAGATGAGGCAAGGTTCGCCCCATGCGCCGCGATATCTGATAGTATGGCAGAGCAATAGTAAGAGGAATGCCAACCAATTCTTCTCCCAGATCATCACCCATGGGGCAGCTCAGTCTCGCTTTCCTTGGACGGTTGGAAGTGACACCATCGCTTCCGTCATATTTGTCATGGAAGCGGTAAATATGGCATAGCAAGCCCAGAGCCACCACTGCTGCCCATAATGCCTGATTGGGGATGTTTTCCTCTGTGCCCTCCACAAGCGGTAGTGCTACGACGGACTCGCGAACCCGCCCGCGAGCTACACAGCCAGGCATCCGTTCACAGAGATCCGACCATACACGGCCAGGGGTTTTTGCCAATACTCCGACTGCCTCGTCATAGTCTGGGGGACAGAAGCCATTTTCTCGGCTGAGGTATCCGTCTATCCAACCGGTTCGGGAGCCGATCTCCTCTGCTCTTAACATAACCTGACGAGCCGGTGCACCCAATGCAAGTGCGAGAAGGTCTTGTTCATTAGCATTAAATGCATCTATTTCGGCTTGACTCTTTGCAGCCTCGATAACCTGCGGTAGAGGTATATTTGAGTAGAGCAACTGATTAATTGACGTTCGTTCCCTGCTTCATAATTAGTTCTACCGGCGTAGCGAGAATGGATGGGGGTGGAAAGGGAGCTCCTACCGCATTCGAAGCCATTCTTCAGAGTCGACTCCATGTGGTATCTGTAGTCATTAGCCAGTTGCTTTAAACCTGTAGTGGCCCTTACATACATCGAATGCCTCGCGAATATTACCAGGCTGACTGAAGCCGGAAAAAGAACATCCTCGGGGTCCCTTTCGGTTACCCACTGGACAAGCTCCCCGTAAGGAGCCAGAAACCGGACAAGATTGCTCAGACATGCTCCCCGTTCCTAATTTTTGATAGATAGAATAAATGCGAATAAGAGGAATTAGTAATGTCAATATACCAAATAAGAAGGCCACCAGGGCAGATCACAAATGTACCGCCAGGGCTCAGGAGAAAGAGAGAGAGATTAGAACTATCAACACAATGGCCGAGTTGAATGCATACTGTTGAGTAAAGTTGGATAACAGGAAGCAGCAGGAGGGTTTATCAACCATAATCCAGCGCCTTTGAATCATGGGTGATGAATACTAGGGTAGAGAGATTGAGCAATAAGAGGTGGAGCTCTGTTTCGGCCATATTTAGAAAGCCACGACATTGCGCTTCGAGCATCTCCGCCCCCGGCCGTTTGGAAGGGTCACCGTTAATCTTATGTAAAATTTTTCTAAAGGTCAATCGATATTTATCTCAATGAATGCTAGATGCGACCACTGCAGCTTAGTTGCCAAGTTCCACAGACTGTGACGAAACATGCCAAGGTACACACGATGAGTCTTGTACACATATAATGGAGCACTAAAAGGCTTTGTCCTGGTTACATAGCAAAAACAAGCTGAGATTTTGCCAAGTCAAAAGACATCTATTTTTACGCCATATCTACTTCATGTTCCATGAATGAATAGTGTTCAGGATTTCGTGCAACGCTGTACTGATGCCCGATGATCGCCACGTTACACTAGATCTGCACAACAATAACAACAAGTTTAAAGAACCCCTGCTGGATTGAAAAGATAAGGCACGCTCACAACGAGTACGATAGGAGGTATAAGAGTTCATGACAGGGATGAGGTACAGTATACTCGGACGTTTAAAACACGGCCCATATTAGCGTGACCGGCTTTTTAGGGGTTGTTGGAAGCATGTGGGGATCCCTAGCGGAGAGGAAATATAGCTCGCCCTTCTAAGTTACCTAATCATCCTAGCTGAGGTTAGTGCGGGAGGGCCCATTACCTAAGTCGCCAATAATACATGGAATGGAAACCTCTAGACAAGCTCAATGTTTTAAACAACTGAACTATCCCCACATCCCGACAGTCTGATGGGATAAACCAAGAAAATTTGTACAACATCTTGGCACATATCATCGCCCTGATACTTCTCTTCTGTATGATTAGCATCATGGTCCCTTGATCGGCACAGTGCACAACACATTCATATCTTGCGAGTACTAGGAATCGGTGCAGAAACGAGCCAAGAACATCGTGTCGCGATGCAATTTCAACCTCGAATTGCAAGCCAGGGCGATCTAGTGGCTATCCAAGCAGTCGTCGAAGACGCCTATACGCCCTACGTGAGGTCTATCGGACGAAAGCCCGGGCCACTGCTGGACGACTATGAGGCTCTCATCAAAGCTGGTCGTATCACAGTCGTTGATGTTGATGGTACAGTCCGAGGAATACTTGTCCTCATACCTGAGAAAGGCAATATGCTTCTAGACAACGTGGCCGTAGCTGCACCCGCGCAGGGGCTGGGACTGGGGCGCGAACTGATCGCGCACGCAGAACAACGCGCCAGGAGTGCTGGATACCCTTTGATCAGGCTCTACACGCATGCAGCCATGACGAGAAATATCGAGTATTACTCCCGGATAGGCTATGTGGAAACTCATAGAGCCGAACAGAATGGACTGAAGAGAGTGTTTATGGTCAAGTCTTTGACCTAAAGAGCAGATTTAGCTGGAGATTAGGACCCGTCAAATCCAAGACTCCTTAAACCAGTCTAAGTTGACTTTACATCCTCCAAACGGACGAGTCCTCGTTCCTCTGACCGAGCTCTGAGAAACCGACACCTCAGCCCCTTTCTGGACAAGGCACAGTGGATATCATCACTCTCCTTTCTCCTCTATACAACCCGGCCCAGATAGTTTATATAGGTATATAGTCCTTTCGGTTATAGGTCAGCAATATATCCCCCGATACCTATAGGTTTAGCTAGCACGCATCAAACAAGGAAATTGGGTAAAGGGGTGGTTTTGAATAACTTTTCATTCGCCACTCGTGAATCTCTCCGGCAACTTGTTGTCTTAGTAGCTAAGTGTCATGGAGTCAGATGGAATATGCCGGTAGCTGGCCATACATAATCTAATAATAGAATCCTTGGCAAGATAACCCCTGTTCGTCATGATATCATGTGTGTTTCTAAGAATGTGCCATCTGAAATCAAAACCTCCCTAGAACACTACGATACTTGAAGTGTCTCAGCCTAGGAAAACATTTTCAGAAGTATGACGGGAGACTAACAGATTGCCAGGCATTCAACATGGCCCCCTTCATTCACATCGCGCCGAAACAGTGACCTAGCCGTATCAAACCAACCCGCCAAACCCCATCCGTATAGCAAAGCGTTTAGCTCATAAAGGCCGAGCTTGTGCGTTTTTTCTCGAATCCCCTCCCACTTCATTAACTGCCACGCATCTACCATACCGGCAGCTCAAGCACCCGGGAAACAGGCTCCAGGTAGAGGGGTAGATTGGACCACAAATCTGCAGGAAAACCTAGCACTAAATATAGCTACCGCCTCTGTTGTACTATACGGATACGCATCTCGGTGTATGCTCTTAGCAATTCACAGAGATCGCGGAGGAGGCCCGAATGAGCGAGTAGAAAGGTGTGGTGTAGCATTGAACCTTTGGCACTGAGGCTCTCCTAATTTATTAATTGCGGTATAACAATCAATCATATAAGCTCCTATTTTAAAAAAATGATTTACCACGTCGAGATGGCCCCCTTCAACTGCGAAGTGCAGAGCTGTGCTTCCATTCTCATCCGGTAGATGATGTGCGGGCCTATGCTGTAGCAGGAGCGTTACTATTCCATCCCATCCTCTCTGTGCTACTCTAAGTAACGCCGTTTGCCCAGACGGTTCGCAGATCGACACTGGTATTGTTTTTGACCAGCAATCTGACAATACTTTCGTGGCCATTTTTCGCCGCGTAATGTATTGCAACTCTACGCCGCTTTGTCAGCAACTTTTCTTCACCAACCTTCGCTCTTCAAATGTCACTATCGACTTCACATTTCCTCCTACTGTTTCGCGTACTCTCTGTAACGTCTGCGCCTGCGGGCTTGGTGTATGTCAACATCTCCTCACGTTGTAGCAGTTCCCTGGTGGTGAGCCCGCGCGATATGGTTTGGGTTCGGTGCTAACTTTTGTATATGAACACAGCCGACCGTATTACGATTCCTCATCAACCGATCCCTCTATTTCTTCTGTCCGTTTCATCACCTGATAATTTGATTCCGGATCAGAGATAAGGAACGCCTCCGCCTCGGCAGTAGTCGTATCATGTCCGAGGCAAGGTCGCAGGAGTACGAGGACATATTCACCGCGTCGTAGTTTCTGCGTTCTAATAAGCCATGATCAATCACGGAATCCTCCCCGTGAAGGTTTAGTCAGCAAGCAAGTGCTGCGCTTGCGATTCCTAGGCCTTCCATAGCCTAATGAAGTATAAGATATGGCTGTCGTTATACTCAACGGCTTTAGGGTTTAAGGGACGTACATACCTAATCGAGAATCGGCAAACCCTCATGAGCGAGACACCATTCGGGGAATGTGCATTCGATTTTTTGCGAGTACTGTTCAATAACCCACCCAGCTGCGAACACGATTTCATCGGAGTGATGAAACGAACATGTTATCGTCGGGTGCCGTATCTCCCATCTGGCCAGTCGTGTTGGGAAGGGAAATGTTAGGTCACATGATATGGGGCCAGGGAAACACCTCCTATTTTCACTTCACCCAATTCAGCCGGTGCTGCTAGGGATTGGAAAGATGAATGGTTTGTGGATTCGGGTAGGAAGATAATGTCGCAGAAAACAGAAGCTCAAGGCGGGATTGGGCGACAGAATATGCACTCACCACCATCGGCCGCTTGAACCAAATCGCCGGGTTTTCACATTAGGAAAGGCGGGCCATCGTGCTAGTGAAAGGTCGCTGGCTTTGCCTCGGAGTAATCCTAAACATCTCAAATTTTCTGAGATCGAGGCTCTGGAACCTGTCAGAGTATGATAAGTAGGGTAAAAGTCACGATGGAGACCCACCGCATTATCCTAACCCAACAGAGTAGGAAACGGGAGGGGAAGGCGGTAGATAGGGTTGTTAGAATAGTAGCCGAATGAGTTTGTATAGTAGGACCTTATATAGTTCAAGTCACTTGGTTCATGTGAGGCTACCCGGCGAAACTACCATGCAATTCAATACTCAGGCCACTCAGCCATTGTTGGTCACTGAGATCTATATTATATATATATCGGAACTATAAGTAAATTTCGCACCGGCTTCAACTACGTTGGTTTTTACGGTGTTTACTAAAGCCGTGAAAGTTGGACTCTTCAGTTGCTTCTGGGTAGGTCTCCAGCCACTGGTCCCGTGTGTATACTTGAGCCTTTCTCTCCATAAAGTTCGTGATCTTCCAGTTCAAGTCTTGAATCATGATGTTAGATTTGACGGGAAAGGTCGAAAGAGCAGATACTTACCGTCGATGGTCATGGGCGCTGCTGGCTGAAGAGAGTAATGATCTGACCTCTCGTGTACAAGCAATAAGTCTTCAGGAAGATCAGTGCCTATGAAACTCAGTACTCCAAGCTTTACAAATGCATTAAGGTCATGGTTGTAATAAGGGTTAAATTTACCTTTTGCAACTGCATATACAATTAATTCTGTGCCCCGAAACCGAGTTGACACTAATGACTGCTGGTACGGAGAGTTAGGTCGCATTGATGCCCCATTTGGAGCTAGGTATCAAGTAGCATGTCAGTTTGATCAAAGGTCGCATCATTGTTGTGCTGGCTAAGGTAATCAGACTTACCAATATATGTCGATGGGTTAAGCGCTTTCGGTTCGACTTGACCGTTCTTAGCGAGGATGTCATAAACATGTCGCCCAGGCTGCTGGACGCGTAGCTTGACTTGACGGCCGTTGTTCACTCGGAAAAGTTCCTTTGGAAAGTTTCGGAAGATATTAATCAGCCCTAAGGAGGCCATTGTAAGAATAAACTCCGAAGTCGGGGTTTTCGATGTAATGACGCTCGGTTTTGCTTGGTGTCGTGTAGGTACCTTCAGAAAAACGGATGAAAAATTAGACCAGGGCATTAAATGTTGTTCCGCAATGCACCTGTGTGGACATGGCTTTTCTATCAGAAGAGGGGTGTCTCGGTACGGAACAACCATATTACCCTACATCTCCGTACAGGCGCTGGACTTCCGTATTGGGCCTCGCGCTCTGTTTTATCCTTGGCCAAGGCCAAGCAGATACGGTTTGCACAATACGTAGGTATCGACAACATCGCACATGCCTTGCGCGCCTAATAGCAAATATATATGTTCTCTCTCCCTTTTAATACTAGTCCATTGAAAGTTATATAATCGTTGTTATATCCTAAGTAGAACCACTTTAAAACAAAAGACTTTTTAATCTTTGAAGCCAATCATCTTAAGGCTGGACCAAGGTCGTTGTACATGGGCAAGAAGGGCTGCTTCAAAAAGTAGAACCCTAAAAATAACGCGGCCGAGTTAGATATACCAATGAAACCGGGAGCTAGTAACTTCACCTTGACATGTTTCACGGAGTCATCCATCAGTTGGCCATATTAGCTCCAGAAATGACATAATTGAAATTTACATGATTGGCTGCTTGACCGTTCGCATAATCGTAGACGCGCGCTTGCTTGGTGGCACTTTCTAACCTAGGTTGGGCTGATTACTGAATTTGACATACGTACATCCATTGCAGGAACATAAATAGGCCACATCGGTTCAGTGTAAGAGGCTGCGACTATAAGAAGGGCCTATTTCTATGCGTTAAGAAACCTTGGAAGTCTACCGCTGTTGGTACAACGTGGTATCTAAAAGCACCTCTCTTTACCCTCAGTAAATTTATTCCTGTTCGTGATGGCCATGCCTCTGTTCACATTGACATCCACTTGGCATCTGCATCGTCTGCAATCGCTGAGTGAAAAGGATGCTTATCTAGCCACTCGTCTGCCGTTTCTTGCTTAGCATGTTCGATATAAAATTCATCCAGGGCTTGGTTCAGGTCTAAAGAGATCAACATCAGCTATTCCTTAGGCATAGAGATGTCCCTACCTTGAAGTGACATGCCACGAGACGGTTGCAGAGAAAACCTCGAGATGTACTCATTGACTAGAATAAGATGACTAGGAATCGCCGTGCCTTGGGTATAAGGTCAGTCGAGGTTGAATAAACAAAAAGCTGTGTTACCTTTTGGGACAGTGTATATGAAAGGTATAGTGATTTGTTGACCTTCGTCCTCACGATCGAGGGCTTCGTCATAGTTAAGACGGATTAATTCTTGCATCATGAAAGTGTTTGGAAACATGGTGGCGCCATTCGAGGTACCTGGTTTTGATCAGCGCTTGTTTGTGTGACTTGGAAGCTCATCGTCTCACTCGGATCTTTAAACACGCCCGGGTAGACTAAACCATTTCTTCCTAGATTAACCCGATCCTCATGAAGGTCATCTGGCCGATCATGGCCCTCTCTCCCCTCATACAAACTCAGCTTTTGACGCGCGCAATAGAATAGAAGGGTTGCAGGGAAAGTCGAATAGATGGCCTTGACCGAGAATCCTCGCCGTAGAGTTAGCGCCGAGAATATTGGCCGCGAAGTGAGACGTTTGGCAACACCAATCATAGTTGAAGGATGGGTATCCTGTTGGGGATGAAGAAGAATGTGAACAGCAGATGCGGAATGGTGTTGTTGGCGGGCAGTGGGGATTTCAAGTGATATTGACATGGGCTCTGGGGGAGTGGTCAATGCGTTGCCTTAGGTAAGCAGAGATTTCGTGTGGTGTGGGGACCACTACTCTTCCATTAATAACATCATCTCCCAATTTTCGTTCCTGATCACAGCTCTGATGTTGTTTGATTGCCAAAAAGCACGTAAGCTATAAAATAGGCCCTATTATTTAATATTTTCAACATAAACAATAATTAATAATAAACAATATATAGCTGTGCCTCGATACGGTCCCTCTACAGAACTAGACACGCAGTGTCACTAGGTCTGATCTAAAGGTCTGTTGAATTGTTTCGCCCCAGTTGCATTGCAGCATTCCATCACCTAAGCCAGCGAGGAGCCCTCTTCTACTCATCAACACCAGGGAATTCTTCTCGCCTTGGTTCACAACCCCGCTTCGGCCAGATTACTTGTCAAAATAAAGAATAAAATCTGGGGTGCAACCTTTCCGCCTTCTTTCAACTGGAAACGCTAACTCTAGCGTTCGGAAGTATCCATGTAATCAATAGCTTGGGATTTTGAGTTCTCCACTTTTACCGAACCGCTCCTCTGAAGAGAAAGCGGTAACTCTAGGGACACTTGTTTGGATGTCATGAGGGAGTACTGCTGGCATGTAGTCGACAGTCGATTAACTTCAGGATGCTATGGAAACCTTGAAAAAAGCGGGTGATAATCGGACAGGCATCACCACTTCCGAGACATATTAAGAGACGGCCTCGATTCTAAAGAGTCTCCTGGAGAAAAGCTTCTCGAATTTGTCAGCCTTGAATTGCCTCGTCGATAATACTGAAGCAAACATCGCATTAAAATATGGAATAAAAAATAAAATAAAAACGTACAACACCAGGGATTCGCTGGTCGTCACCGACCCAACTACTAATCTGGCGCTCACCGGCTTATCTATGGGAGAGCGGACGGGATCCCGAGTTTTCCGATGGCTATGGTCGTACGTGACAGACCTTGGGCTTGTAAACCCTTATTAACTAGAATTAATTCTAGTATGGGAGCTGACCGCTAAGCTGTTTCTCTAGGTCCTATATTTGTGTGCGTCGTTATTCGAAATTTACTTTATTTAAAAAATCTTTTTTTCATGTTCTATTTAAAAAAAAAAATCGTGTTAACTAGGGTTGTCTAGCACGAAACAGTTCTGGGAGGCAGTGAGAACAGATACATACCCCCAGCAAAGTCTGTCCAGGACGTTGATTACCGATGGGGTTATGTACCAGACTAACTTATTGTAGCAATGTAACAGTCCCATAAGTTCTGCCGCCCCTTTCCTTTTAGCTACTGGGCCTCCGTTTTGCTATAAGTATATTATACAATATGAATTTAATTAAAAACTCTATTCCTTCACATGTCCCAAAGATAACTTAGGTCCGTGTTGGGGTCCCTAGTAGAAGTGCATTCCGGTTCTTCATAGCAATAATCATGTCGACTGTGACACTGATCGATGCGTCTATGTCTGCTGCGGCCTCCCCCTCAAGTCGTGTATGGAAAATTGCATTCTTCATAAACCGCCTTGTCCGTATTTTCTGGCTCGACATTGTATCGCCTTGCAAGGCATCTTCCCTGGTTTGCCTTGAAGTCTTTCACAGCCGCTCTCCTGAAATGGTAGGGGAGAGGTTCGATCTGTTCACGGCTTAATTGATCCTTGAGCCCCTGTGTCATTCTCTCAATAATACCATGTAGCTCTGATTTCGTTGTCCTTAGCACCATGGCGGTTGCTTTCTGACGAATGAAATTAATATTGGAACCTCGGTGCCAGTGCATTAAATAGGCTGGTGTTAGCTGCTCTTCTAGCTGATTATCCGGGTGCTCATGTTCATCGTTTGTGGACTCTGACGGCCTGTTCTTTCTTTTGATTACCCAGTCGGTCTCATTCAAATGATATTCCCGTTTGTGGGTTCGTAGTTGTTGCTGCGATGCAAAGACAATACCACAGCCTTGCTCCCGGCACCGATAACTACTGATGGGAAGCTTCGTGATGGTTTCTCTCATTGGCGTTGTCGAACCCTGTCCATGAACGAATGCACCCGGTCCAATGACAGAGATAGGGTGACCCCTGACTGCGTGATCTGAACTCCCTTATTTCATGGCTGCTTATTTTCTCAGCTAAGCTGTCGATAGGAAATGTGCCGTCTAGTAAAGATTCTAAAGTCGCACGATATCGAAGATACGCTTCGGTTAGTTTCGTGGGATTGTCATCTGCATCTAAGACCAGTCAGCATCTACTTTGGTCGCCTTGAGTTAGTTGAGAAGCCTGTACTTAAAGTTTTACAATCCTTCGCATCTTGGCCCTACTTGAAAGCAATATAGCGGCTAATCAAATGCAGAAATTTGGAGAAACGAGATTCTTCGACAGTAGCTATATTTGGCTCAGATTGTTTCTTGTTGTCCATACCTGATATTCAGAGGCTCTGGAATCCGAAATTGGGGTCCTCACGGTATATAGGCCTAATATCTCCGCGACACATGAACCTCACAACGAGATCATGAATTAACGCCATTCTTGCAACGCACACCACATAATTAAGGTGATAGAAATACAAAACCAAATAATATGGCCAAGTAAATGTTATAGATACCTACTAATATCTCTACACCGAATACCTGTAAAGTAGACAAAGATGAATATAATTTAAGCAGCTACCATTAATAGAAGCGAATAATGGTGGGGAAACAGACAATAGCGGTTGATTTCAGTTTAGAAGTGGCGGCTAACGGTCGCATCATCCCATATTATACAGGAAAATTCTGTGTCACCACCAAGGGGTGATACCTTCTTGCCATAATTAAAGGGCTAATTTGGATGGATTAGCTCAGGGCTAACTGCACCAGACACCTGATCTGGTTACTCGCAGAGCGTTGTCGGCGGTTGTCGTATAGGTGTGTAAGGCAATATAAGTATCTTTCTAAATCGTTATAATTATTACTTCGAGTTATGGTATGTTACTTCGAGTTATGGTATGGTGGCTAGTAAGGTGGCTGTAATATATTATACGAGTAACATAGACCGTAATCTTAAATAATTCTTAGTCACTAGATTAGCACCTAGCAGTTACCTGACAACTGCTCATACTTCCTACTATTCCTTTTAAAAAACTGCTCTTGAGGTATTGAATGACAGCAAGCGACATGCTGTACCTTCCCTATTCTTCAAGCCCCCAGAGAATTAGAGAACGAGCGCTTTCCCTAATATCCTCCACTGCCATTACCTTGTTACTCTTACCTCTGCGTCACTGCCCAGTAGTACCTAGGTACGTGCGTCTGCTGCACCACTTCAATAATTAAATATACACGTCGGCACATATGCACTTAGCTTATCACAACAAGGTTCCGGGTTTCACGGCTTCGTGGGTGATGATTGCAGCCTCGCAACCTATAGACAGGTGTAGGTACTTTACCCATCGTTCTCGCCTTTCGGGGTCCTTTGCTATTACGGTTCGCAAGAGATTCATCAATCTTCCTAAGCATAACCATTACATCAGCCTAATTTGAAGACCTAGATTGAAGAGCACACCTACTGACGAAAATCTCGCCTCATTTACATTCCATCCATCCCGTTTCTTTCATCACTAGTCATATCTCCAATGCAACGAACACGGCTATCCCGCCTGTTCAAATGACCTAGCCCCGATGTTATCATCACCTCTCTTTCAGTTTTCTGTCCCGGCCCAACCTTGATATGAACCGCGGTGCGCCATCTAGTGCCAGCCCGGATTCGGCACCATGTCTTTTCACGCGTCGACCAACACTCAACGTCTCGAGCACGGACTCTGGCGTGCCCTCACCCGCCTTGATGGGTTTGAGTTCCCCCAAGAACCGCCGCTCACAGGCGGTGATCTCAAGGACTTTGAGAAGGTCATGATAGGCAAGCTATCCTGGAGACAATTGACCGAGGCACAACTCGCCGCCCGGGTGACGATTATTTTCGAGGCGGCTTGCAGCGTCTTCGAGAGTGAGAATGGTCTATTTTCGAATAGTTCGTTTTATGTGAGGATGGCAAAGAAAACTACCAAGAGCAAGCTGAAGGTGCGTCAACTAGCGAGTCCGACTATCCGCGAGTAGCTATTGACACCCGATTCTCGTAGGATTCTACCATCTTCCGCCAAATTATAGGTACATACGTGGACGGGCTTAAGAGAGTGGCTACCCGCTCTGAAAGCCACGTCTACGTGGATCGGCGAAGCGCACCGGCGGCTCTGAGCGTGGCTTCATGGATCGACCTCACCGAAGGTAAAATCATCAGCATCACTACCAAAAAGCCCAGGATTGACGACGGAATCTCTCCCCAACTACAACCACGCACGAGGCGTGCTGGGGTTCTCGAAGATGGTCTTAATGACAGGGAGGCTGAGACGCGAGAAATTCAGCTCCAAAAGGTAATTGCAGAGCGGGACCAGGCATTCGGGGAACTGAGGGAAGCCAAGGCACAGATACACAGCTTGACACAGGAGATTGAAGCCACAAAATTCAAGTATAATACCCAAGAAGTTCAGCTGCGGGACGCTAAGCGCGAGGCAAAGAGAAAGACTTCGGAGTGGAGGTATGCGGAGGCCAAACAGGAAAAGTTCCTCAAGGCGTTCAAGGCCTCTCAGCGTGAACGAGAAGAGACGATCGCAAATCTTAACCGCCGATACAAGGATCGTGATTCAAAGTATTTCGCTCTAGCTGAAGCTCAGTGGAGGGACGCTACGAGAGAGCTAACGCTCGCAAAGCAAGAACGTGATCAATCTCAGAAGACACTTGCCGATTGTGCTAGGATAATCCAGTCTCTCAACTCCAAGCTTAACGGCGAAAACGGTGGCGTTTGAGGCTGCGCGCGATACACACCCCTGCATATTCTTCTTACTATCTGAGGCAGGTATTCCGACATCGAAGCGCCTGGCTCAAAAGAGATTGGTTTTGGCAAGGAAGCTGGCTTACAGTCACAAAACGAGAATCGCCACACAAGCCCGGTGAAGATGGCTTGGTGGTCAGATATTGCGGGGGGCTGCCATCACGACGGTTTCAGAGTGTAACTAAAGCCTACCAGGTGGCGGCGGCGTGGCTTTCGGTACTACTGAGTTGAAGCAGTCTCGACTACGGCAGGTGCTACCTATGATGCTTTATCGTGATGGAGATGCGTGACTGTTGAGATGCCTTGAAAGGCCACGCTTATACCTTCTCGACCCAAATCGATGAACTTACTAGTAGGTTACAATAAGTTAAGTGAGACCCCAAGACTCACGACTAAATGCTGTGACTCGCTTGCATATGGACGCAACGGTGAGCAAGTTCGCCCTGGTGTCATACATGCACTACCATTTCCGTGTAAAGCCCAGCTTACATGATAATTACCTTGGAAATATCTGGGGAAAGTACCTAGGTAGCAAAGCTGACCATGATCGGACAGTCGATTGGGTTACTGGAGTGGTGCATCATCACACCGATGTAAACTGTCTTGCTTGGCAAAGCAGAAGAATTCCGTACTCCGGTAGCATTCCAGCATCGACCTCCCTCTGAGAAGCCATCAAGAGTAATATTCCGGACTTATGCTCGACACACCACCGTGTCAGGTGATCCCCAGCTATTAGTGAGAATTCTGGGTCCCTCGCGCAAAACACATATTCATCACACGCTCATCCATATCTTGACGTCCGCAGCAACAGCCCAATATACGGTAGCTTGGATTGCCGGTGATTAATCCCGAGGTAAGTTGCTGTGCCTGCCATCCCTACCTGAGAATCATGCGGACATGGTCGGGCATGAAGTTCGTAGAATATTGACAGGTGCGCCGTCCTCGTCAATTCGGCCGATTGGTGCGCGAGAATCACCATCGCATGTTCAAATCACCGCACCGTTTTCCAGATCTAGCTCTGTGTCTGCACGAGAATCAAGTGTGTATGCCATGATGGCACGTACCGAATGCATTGTCCAACAACACCACCTTTCACAATCGGTTCATTTGGAGTATGAATCGAGAGTATCATGGTCCCCCGAAGGTCATCTCAGCCGCAGAAAAGAATACGCAAGTCCCCATCCAACGTCCGGATGAGAGGAGCGGTGGGATATGCAGTACAGTTCGGACGGTTGGGTCGGGACGAACTACCCATCTCAGTACCAATTTGTTTCTTTTGGCGTTCTCGACCCAAGAATATCCCCGGTCCTGGCCCCAGCCCTGGTCCTGGGCTGTCCAAGTGCGGTCCCAGCCGGCGCTTTACCCCATGTTCTGCTCCATGTTGTGGGTACGCTAAGATATAACTACACTAATGCACCCCCCAGTCTGCACTAGCGCTGCCGAGTCTTTCAACCAATAAGACCTGCAGGCTAGATCGAACACGGAATGGAGCTTCTGGTGTGGCACCTCTACAGTAACGTGGTAATATACAGGTACCGAGACATGCTATGCTAGAAAATGATGGTTCTCCCCACCCAGTATAGATGTGGGACCAACAGCATCGGTATTGGAGGGGAAAAGGCGAATGACGGAGAAGAAATTGTCTCTTGCTCGATAGATGGTAGCTAGGTAGATGGGATCGTCATTGCCCTTGGTCCTGCGCTGCAGTAGGTATGTGCGGATCAGCGGTGTAGTGTGAGTACGGTAGTGAGTACGGTAGTGAGTACGGTAGTGGGTACGGTAGTGGGTACGGTAGTGGGCAGGTTCGTTGCGTTGGGTGTAAAGGTTGGGGAAGTCACAGTCAGATTCCTACTGTATTTAGCTGGCAACTGTACGGCTACTTAGTAGTAGTAGAACCCCTCCATTGGCAATACAATGCCACCCACTTTCTACCGCACCTTGCAAGACTTAGACGAGGCCACCCTTGGATCCGAGAGTGTACACTACCTCGGCCAGTGCTACTAGGATCTTTTCAATGTTGGCATGTTGACATGTTGACAAGGCTTTTTGCTCGGCCGTTTTCATTTTTCGCTGACTTTTCCGGATACGCCTGGAACATTACTAGGCTACCCCGGTCTTGCTACTCGGGAAATGCAGGAGATAAAAGAAGCCAACTCGACTGCCTACACTAATATACTACAGCGAACCTATACCCTGTGCTTACCGTAGGGCGGGGAATGCGGTTCAAGTTGGAGATGGATGAAGATCGTCGGCGGGCTCATGTAGCGATAAAGGAGAGTATACAACTTCCACCAGCATCCCTCCTTCGTGGCCCATCAAACGAAATATTCAAGTGTCGTGCAGATGACTTCCAGCAGATATCGGGGTTTGAGTATTATCGTGGATTACGAAGCTACATCAGCTGTGTTCGGCGAACGCTGTATCGCGGGTGAGGGGTAGCATGTAAGCTTCGCCTAGCCTAGCCAGGTCTGTCGGTCCTGTTCTTTTGGCCCCTGTTTTCTTTTCTTATTGCGATGGCTACTAGGTAGACATGCATGACATTGTGGTCAGAGTTCAAATCATGAAAATGGAATTGTAATTCACATGCGCTATCGAGTACACAGTCGAAAACCCCTACTCGACTCAGAAGTTATATAGGTGGTTCACTTCATTGCGAGATATGCCCCAACGTTTCCCCGTCGCTCTGCTGCCAGGGATAAATATCCTCGAGTGACTTGATAAGCTTCTCGTGGTGGGGCGACCTTGGCTTGATCGCGTTTTTAAACGGCGAAGGATGGCTCACCACGCCAGCCAGGAACTCAGGCTTGCACTGCACATCTTGCCCGTTCCCAGAATATCTATTCATGTTGAATACCGCTAGAGATTGCGCGACCATCAGGAATAAAGTCTTGTCAGCAAGGATGCTTCCTGGACATATGCGTCGCCCGAAGCCGAAGACGAATTTATGCGGGTCGGGCTCCGGTTCGTGACCGTCGACGGCGATGAACCGTTCAGGCTTGAAAGCGTCGGGTTCGGGATGAATGTCAGGATCGTGCGTGAAGTGCCTTTGCCAGGTGAATATCAGACATGTCCATTTCAGAGGAGATTTAACCCGATAGGCGTTTACTTACCAAACATTCGCGAACACCATAGATCCTTTCGGAATGAAGTAGCCTTCGCATATGTCGTCTTCCGTGCTTTGATGCGGGAGACCCATTGGGGCTACTGGGTGCCAACGAAGAGTTTCCTTCACAATGGCATCGATGTATGGAAGATCGTCACGGTCCGCCAATGTAGGTAGCCGGTCTTTCCCTACGACCCGGTCGATCTCCTCTTGGGCCCGTCTCTGCACCTCCGGATATATTGTCATCGCTAAGTAGAAGGTTGCAATTGCCGACACAGTCTAGACGTGTTAGAAACCGCATGTATCGGCGAAAAGGAGGACTCACCGTATCTGCTCCCGCTGCGTACAAAGACATGGCCGACCATTTGTTGATGTCATTCACCTCCGGGTCTGAGTCTCCCGCTTCAATGAGTCGCGACATGAAGGACGTCTCATAATTGCCCTGCGCCATTTGGTGCTTGACGAACGTATAAGGCACGTCCGTCACGCACATAAGCTCAGACCCCCATTGGCGAGCAGTCTTCTTCCAGGCGGTGCCAGGCACCCAGTCCGGGAGTTCTTTCACTATTTCCCAATTAGGATTCGATCGCACGGGTGGCGATGCCGATCAGAGGCGTGCTTACAGAATGGGAACATATCCACCAGGAAAGCTCCTGGCACTGCAGCACGCGCAAACTTGTCCATGGCGTCACCCACCATATTGATCAAGACATCATCTTGATGAGGCTCCGCCGTATAGCCGTAGGTGATTTTTAAGACTATTGTGCCAACCGCCCTAATCCGAGGAATTAGTACCCAGGGAGTCCATACTCTTCCGAGTCAGCATGGGAACAAGAGACTCACTTTCTGATATGATCTAGAAGATTTTCTGGACTTCTCAGGACATGAAGAAGGAAGTGGCCTACCTCGGCCATCTGTAGATCACAAAATTGAGCAACAGCCGAGTTGGAACCGATGACTCGGGTTAGGTTTTTGCGCATAGCCCGAAATCTTTTATTATACGGGGACATGCCGAGTGTGTTCTCCCATCCTACCCTAATATGGCCCGTGTTAACAGTGCGCGAAAACCGATAAGAGGTGTCAAGGACGTACAATTCACTAGCAAAGAGTTGTTTAGGTCGCGATGAATACTTCGAAGACCTCTTCTCGAACAGCTCGAACGCAAGTTGTGAATCGTTGATAATGATGATTGCCTGGCCGAAGACAGTTATAGAGCTTATCGGGCCTGTTTGTCGATGACGGCGCTCAGCCACATATATCAGCCAACGCTCGTATACACCGGGCAAGTTCAAACGTCTTTATAACCAACCGTATAGCTTTTTATGCTCCAACCAGTGATGTGCTTCAAGCGCGCCGGGCTTAGGCAAGTCGTTCAAGTTCCCTACCAGAGGTAGGCCTTTAGGCCCGGGCGGCAGTGGCTGACGTGCCTTGTTCGATTGATTTCGGAGCAACGTGGCTGCAAGGTATGCAATACCCAAACCAAGCATCAGGGACGAAGAGTTCAACGCCATCTTCGGTAGCTAGCACTTAGTCTATGTGAGAATTTGAAAGATGGCTGCACGAGTCTGTATATTCTTAACTCCAACTTCCTGTTCTCTAAATGAAGAAGTTACACCGCGAGCTTCTCCATAGCCGCCCTGCAAACCTTCAGGGTCTGCTTCAGAATGCGCCCTTACGCCTTGCTCCCTATCTTGGGAAAACCTGTTCTGCATGGAAGCCCCTGCTAAGGTAACCATGTCCATTTATCAAGCAATGCAGTTGCGAAGCATTCGCGCAAGGGATTTTGCATTGCAGACGAACATGAGGCAGACGTAACAACGTGCTATAGTAGATTGGTGTTAAAGTCCATCGAGCAAGCAGGCCAGCTGCTGCATCTCGAGATTTAATACCGAAGACGCCCTGTAATAGCGCTTGCCAAGAGCCCCTCCAACGCGAGATAGCCGTCCACTGGCCTGCGGGAAATCTATGACAGCAGAACTTCCGGCAAGCCTCTTGCCAGGGCCAGCATGAGCTTACAGGGGTTGGTGCCTCGATGGCTGCAAGAGGCGGACCGCCAAGAGTTACTAGTACATGGATAGGTTGGCGCTTCTCCCGAGCAACCTCAGCAGCTTTCTCCCTTGCCGACCAGCTCACAACGTCGCAATCATATTATCATGCAATCACACCCCGCGACGATACACAAGTCCCGGGCAGTACTTGCGAATGCACCAACGAATCCATGGATTCATGGGTTTATTGTGAAATCTCTAACCTTTGCCAGTTACACATGAAATGCCTACAGTCGCCAAGGGAGCGGAGTGCAGGGACCCGTGCAGCGCACGCTTATTCGCTCGCCCTTAAGTGTTACGAATTTCATTTGTTTATTACCACCATTCAGCAGTTTGCCCCGAAGTGAAAGGGCAGATACGCGAGCGAAAGTTCAATTTTACTCGATGGAATGGAAAAAGAAATGCTGAATATGACTTGACAAATCTGTAGGTCTTTTCGTCCCCTGGCTACCGAGTGCCGGTGTAATGGGATTTGCCTGTCCGGTTAACTATCTTACATCCCGCATTCTCTTTGCTCCTGGTTCTTGTCATTTCTATATTACACCGTCAGCCTATTATTATTGAATGGTTTTACGCTCCATTGGGGGCTATAATTTTTGGGCGACATCTTTGCAAGAGTTCAACCGTATCGTGTAAGGCACTGGATGCCTCCATACAGCACCTGGTTAAACCCAACACTCTCTTATTTCAACTAGTTAATAATCCATCTCGTGTGGCCCCCATATTCAATATCGAAGTTAGACAGCCGGCAGCACGTCACACGTTCGCCATGAGGGTTGTTCATGCCTTGTGTGTCATTACAGTCTTGTTCGGCTCATCCTTCGGTCAAAGTGACCTGTTACGCTCGCTGCCCAGTTGTGCAGTTAGTCTCACTTTCATATAAATATCCTACTATCGTATTCACAAGCTTACCAAATTGATGCTCCTTAGGCCGACTGTTTCGAGGAGACGCTTCCGAGCTCGTCGTGTGCTTCCTCGGATCTCGCATGTCTCTGTGGAGATGTTGCGTTCCTAGGTGCCGTTCAGGAATGTGAAGCTACGAGCTGTACTGTCAAGGAAATTTTATGTAAGTCTTGATTTCTCTCTGAAGTAGTTATCACTATGAAAGACCCGGTCACATATTCCAAGCTCACCATCCTCTAGCATCTACGAATGCTACTTTATCAGCTTGCGGCGTTCCCGGAGGCGACGTTTCTACTACAATCATCGCAATTCCGGCATCTTTTGGATCGCTGGCGATTCTCTTATTCTTGCTTCGCATATTCGACCGAGTCTACCTTATGAAAATTTCTCTAGGATGGGATGATTACTTGCTCTCAGTTGGAGTGGTAAGAGCTAAAAAATTCATTGGCCTTACATCCTAAGAGGCAAAGGCTACTAACACTTTTTTTCTACACAGATCCTCGGAGCGGCCTTGAACTTCGTTTGTTACCCTAGTAAGTAACAAGAGTCTATATCCTATTTCCAATACTGGACTCCAACTAAGTCTTCGCAAAGTGGCCAAACACGGTATGGGAAAAGATTTTTGGAGTTTAACGTTTCCCGACATTGATATCACTCTAGAAGTGAGTGCTAAACCTCGTATAACGTTTGACATCTGACCTAATCAGCTGGGCTAACTTGTTTGTCCTAGCTGCTCTACGTGGCTGAGATATTTTACTTCCCTTCTGAAATGTTTACTCAGCTCTCCATTCTCGCCTTCTACCGCCGAGTTTTTGCCCAGACATCCGCCCTGCTGCAAAGAGGTTCTATCATCTTGATGGTTTTTGTCATATTATTCGGCACTGCCAACACCCTAGTCATCATTTTCCAATGCACGCCTATTGACTCCTTTTGGACTGGTTGGTCAGGAGAAAGGACCGGAAGATGCATCAATATCAACGTCTTTTCCTGGGCCCGAGCAGCTATTGAGATTGCTGTTGACATAGCCATCATATCACTACCTCTTCGTGATATAGTAAGGACGCAACTGAGCTGGAAGATGAAAGTCCAAATATTTATCATGTTCGCTCTGGGTTTTGTGTAAGTGCAACCGACCCCCTCTCCCGCAATACGTCAAGGAGCAGTATATCGGATAGGAGGAAGTCATGAACAATTCATTTTCAGTTACTAAGAATGTTTTAGCGTCACGATCGTTAGCATCTTACGATTACAATCCCTCATTCAGTTTGCACAGACTACGAATCCAACCTGTAAGTCATCTCATCAAAAATGGGGCGCAAATGACTAACAAACTTCTCCTTTTGCCAACTAGACGACAATGCGCCTGGCATTTACTGGAGTGTATTGGAGTGCGATATTTTCATCATCAGCGCTTGCTTACCTAGCATACGCTCAATCTCGTTGAAAATGTTCCCACGCGTCTTCGGCACGAAGAGGGATACCATCTCGGGGAAATATTATCGCCAAAATGATCGCGACTCAAATCACACTTCATCCTCACATCACCTGAAAAGCCTTTCCAAGCCGGGAAAGATCATGAAAAGTGTTGATCTACATATATCCCACGAAGCAAGGGAGATTGCTGATGACAAAGAGTTGCTGGAGCCCCCACCCGGCCATGTATACGGGGTGTGAAGCAAGTGCACAAAAGGACTATACCAACCTACCCGATAGTGCACTACACATATTGGGAGGCTGGAGGACTGCAAGTAATATACAAGATGGTCCGGGCAGAGGGAAACTGGATGATGGTTCCGATGATAAACAGGGTAGCGACGTTTACGAAATCAATTCTTGCCGAGGTGTAATACCTAGCACTCAGTCAGCAACTGCTCATGTACACTACATATTATGATAGCCTGATTTCTACTCGATGCTTGATGGCTTATCCTTGTTGCTGCACTCACAAGAGAAGCCGTTGACGTTTGTCCGTTTTATTACCTGTAAGCATTTAGCGCTTACTTCGTTTATTGCTGCGATGACAATCACAGTACCTACCAGCTCTCATGACCCAGAGCGCAGAACAATACCTAATGCTTTTCATCTTACACGCTGCATTCAATTTCCCCGCCTTCGTTCGACGACTGGCATCTCATCTCATCTCATCTCTTTTTCTTTTTCTTCCTCATTTTATTCTCCTCAGCTTCCCTCAGCCCATCTAACATGCATAGTGGTCATCGAACAACAACGATAGCAGCCATCTTCCTGCCAATCCTGCATGGTGATATGATGTGCCGTTGGATGCAGCCACAGTCACTAGACTACCGCCACCGTACCGCTGATAGGTCTTGCTCCAACTCCGCACAACAGTTGCATAGACAAATAATAATGGTGCCCGAAGAGATTCGGAAAATGCCCCGGCCAGTTCTCCCTACCACAGGAAACATCCTTCTCATCAGGGCCACGCAATGGGTAAATATTCTCCCACGCATTATCGACATGGAAATACCTCAGGAACCGAGGAAATCTCCCTTTCTTTCCTATTCCGCCCGAATCATTTCTTACTGACCATCTATGAGCTCCGGAATTCGCAAAACCGGCGTGTCTACCCCTACGACCAAAAAACCCACATTCTCGGTCAAATCTACCACGATAAGAAGGGAGCTCCGTCTTAGACCACGGAAAGTCGACCACACCAATGCTTATCTAATGAGCAATATGCGCCTCTCGGTGATAAGATTTACAAGTGCTGCATGCATTGCAACCGTTTCATAACCGAGCAAACCAACCAGCATCAACCATCCCGTCATCAATCAATAGTCGCCGACTCAGACACCATACTATGCAGACAGTGGTCTCAAGCGAGGGGCAGGGTTTCCGGAGATTACCGTTCCCTTGCACAACACCAATTCAACAAATCTTGAAAACGGCCAAGTTTCCCTCCAACATAGACATAAACATAAATGATAGATTAGGTATGGCTCAATATAAGTAGCCCTCAAATGTCCCCCAACGTACCGGTATTCAATAAATCGAGCAGTTGCTTCTGAACGACGCGCGTCTAGTATCTTCTATGAAACGTATTAATATGTTTAGATCGTTGGAGTAGAGTTGGATGCCTCTTCTGCCTGAGAGCAGATCATTGGCAAGACCAACCACGTTTCTCCGAGTGCCGCGCTCTACATTGAGCTTTGTTTAACATTTGCCGTTCTTTGACAGCGAAGTCTCGGCGTTGACCTTGGCCAAGACGAGAACGCCGTCCATGACCACCGACCTAATTCACCAGGCGCATACCAGTATCTGGACTCTTTCGCCCTAGCAGCGGAAGTGAATATAGGCATATGGTCCATAGAGCCCACAGTTTGAACGTCCGCCTATCAGCCGAAACATTCCGAAGAGTCAAAATGCGAATTGTGATAGCCATGCCCAATAAAACAGGACCAGAGTAGCCGACCCAGTCTTCACGAAAGTGCAGGCTTAGACAGAATGGCACTATAAAGCTAAAGGCTTAGTAACGTGATGGAACTCATCGGGACGCCGCATTTCCAAGGGTGAAGGTAATGGAAATGGAATACATTCGGGGAGTCCACTTACTGGTCACGCTCCAAAATAGCACCCCTGCGCCAACGGTCCACCTTGCGACGCCATCACCCAGCACAAGCGGGGCCGTTGAACGCCCACGAACCGCATCGCCTTGCTGATCATACATATCCTGGGCGTGGATCGTAGTCATCAGCATCCCTCCACATAAGAGCCACCAACGTGTAGCAGGGGCAGTCATAAATGTGAGGTCATTACAGGCAACACGCGTTGCGCCGGCCCCGATCGTCGTGATCCCGAGAGCGTTCATCAGGTTCCGGAGTAGCCAGTGGCCGTTCGCTAGGCCGAGATCATTGTAAACCCAGTTCAGCGTGAAGAGCAGGAGCGTCTCGGAAGTCACGCCGAGGTAGTTCGACGCGGCAAATGTGACGGCAATGCTCGCGACAAGAAGTCGTCGGGCTCCCTCTGCTGTGATGCGTCCTGATGTAATGGGACGCCATGGCTTATTGATGGTATCTTCGGCAACGGAGTCGGGGAGCCGCTGGTTAGCTAGATCGAGCACAAGGAGTTGAAGCCATATCCACAAGACCACCCGGAATAGGCGGGTGAATAATGCTGGCTGCGGCTCAGTTTGCCAATGTGACACCGTGAATTGTCCCGAGAACATTGAGAATAGGGCGAATAGCGTCTGTGGTAGGAGAACAGCACCGAAATCACTAGCTGTAAAGAGGTACAGAGTGAAAAGGGACTCGTATATCCATACGGCAACATTCATGACTCCCTACAACGTTAGGCTTTGTTCAGCAGTAACTCAGAGAAAGAGAGATCATACAAGTTTGTCATGTTTGATACTAGCATGGGCTTTGGTTACTTGATTGGTGTCTACCCCAGGAGCAATATACTTCTGATCATTCTCATGCGTTAGTCTTCGGAGAGCCGCAGAGTTGCTCTTTCCCGTCTGTAATGGATCAATATTAGACCACATTTCAGACTTTACTTATCGGAGAGATGGTAGGAGTTGATGTTTGAATAATAACTTTGTCTAATATGATTAATGTCTTGTCTACTTTCCTACACCAATACGATATAAGATTAAAACGTCGGATCGACCATTTCAAGGATTTCTTCTTTTATTATATTGGCTTTACAGTCAGCGAGCCCTACGCAGATGGCCCGGAAAGGAAGTCGTCAGGCGGAATTTGCAATCATGGTGACCTACAACAGCTAACCATCACCCTATGGGATTCGGTGAAATACAAAGTTGGACGGTGTACTGACTCACTCTCGAAATTCAACTACACCTATATAAGACGTAGCCACCTACTTCCTAATCGGGCATCTTATATCTCACCTGTCAGACCAGTTACCGTTTTCAGGCTCCTTAGCTACCAGGGTAGGAGATACCGAAGGGCGAATCCGAACTACGTCCTTAGATTGTCGACGGCCATAGCTGACGTATTCGTACAATGTTGGGGATCTGAGACAACAACAGGTTGTCCGAGACGGGCTTTTGTGGCGCATCGGGAAAGTGAAGCGAGCCCAACCCAGAACCCAGATATCTTTGTGACTCCACTCTCCTTTGGTAACACATGGTAGGACAAATTGCACACCCATTCCTCCTGATGTACATATATATATATGCTCCCGTGATGCCTAGCCCCAGATATATGCGGTATTTACTCCAAATTAATGATCTCTAATTTATCCCCACATCCTCAGTATTTCGCCGAGGCGACTCTCTGTCTTACGTGAACAAGTCAGCATCCCATTATGAACCAGATAGTATTTGGTCATCTTCCTCTGGGAGCAGCTCTCCTAGGAGTCGGCTCGCACATCGCCGTCTTCATTCGAGGGGAGTGGCATATGCGAGTGTCGACACTAATCAAGATTTACTCATTTCTTACCATCGCACTGTTATATGTCGAGTACGCTCTCGTTGGTGACTTCAGTGCCTCCATAAGAGCCGTCGGGAGTATCATTGGTTCATACGCCGCTAGTCTGTTCGGCAGCATCATTATCTACCGGAGATATTTCCATCGGCTCAGGACCTTTCCTGGCCCCCCGTTGGCCGCTATAACGAAGTTCTGGCATGTCTGGAAAAGTTCTGGCGGAAAAAATCACCTTGTTGTCGAAGAACTGTTCAAGCGCTATGGGTCGATCATCAGGACGGGTCCAGAAGAACTCACGATTATCGACGCTGCAATTCCACATATCATTGACAGTCCAAAAAGTCAGTTCACGAAAGCTACTTTTTACGACGTTCTCTTACCCGTGGTAGCGATAAGTGCTACGCGGAGCGTTGGTGATCATGACGCCCGGAGGCGAATTTGGAATCAAGGTTTTAGTCCCAAAGCACTGGCTAGTTACGAGAATCTTATCCTACGCTACGCAAAATTGCTGGCAGACCAAATAGAGAGCGAGCTATACGAGAAAGATTCAACTACTAGCTCTCAAGGAGCCGTCATCAACGTCACCGACTGGTTCTCCTGGTTTGCGTTCGATGTCATGGGCGAGTTTGCCTTTTCGAGGTCCTTCCAAATGCTCCAAGATAAAAAATGGCATTCAAAAATACGCCTGCTGGTTGACGGGATGAACGCAGGTAACTCTCTTGCTCTGGTGCCCTGGCTTGCCCAGCTTGGAAAGAGCATCAGGCCGCGGATGTCTCTTGTGAAGGACTGGGATTCCATGTTGCAGTGGTGTAGGGAGTGCATGGATGAGCGACTACAGGTAAGTAGTGGCTTCTGGTACTATAACATCATCTCAGACACTTAACAGTCACAGATGAGGGGCGAGCGTCATGATCTCTCGCGCTGGCTCATCGATGCATACGTGGAGAACGGCTCTCAACAAACTGACCTTGCATGGCTGCATGGCGATGCCGTCACAATAATCGTCGCAGGGAGGTTAGACTACCAAATCATCCATCATAATATTTTTGCATCTCTAACTCGATTGAATCAGTGGCACCGTCTCCGTGGGTCTCACGTTTGCCTTCTACCAACTTGCCCATGATCCCTCGCAACAGGAGAAGCTATTCAATGAGATTAAAGACGTAGACATCTACGACCGAGGGCAAATTCAAAACTGCAGTCACTTGACTGCCTTTATTAATGAGACCTTGCGTCTACATCCACCTGTACCTACGGGCGGCCACAGGGTGACCCCGCCATCTGGCATAACCATCAACAACAAGTATATCCCCGGGGGTGTCACCATCATGGCACCGAAATACTCTATTCAGCGTCTCGAATCGTCGTACGAAAATGCCGACCAGTTTATTCCCGAGCGATGGACAGTACGGCCGGACCTGGTGAAGGATAATAGAGGGTTCGCTCCGTTTTCACAGGGGAAATTTAGTTGTCTCGGCAAGCCGCTTGCCATGATTGAGATGCGACTTGTAATTTCTTCCTTACTGAAGAAATTCAAGATCGAATTTCAGGGCAATGACGGTGGTCAGACGCTGTTTGCTGACCTAGAAGACCACTTCACTTTCACGCCGGGTGACTTACACCTAAGATTTCGGATGAGAAGTAGCGCCTCAGGTTAGAAGGACCTGGATAGTTCCACATGACTCCAATCAAGCGGAATGGATTTTATAAGCCACATAGAACCAAACCTTTTCCCTTTGTGTACGGCTTCCTACCCACAGGAACGAAGAGTTTCTGGTATCGTTATAGTATGGGATATTTTTTAACCTTCCGGTCCCTTCCTGTAATTAATTACCTAACCTTTGAAAGGTGTTAATAGGACAGGCTCTAGACGAGCGCCAATGAGGCAGTGCATTACTGCGTACGTATGCACACTTAGGTGTCACTAGACGTACCGGGGTTTCCCGCCAGTCCGACCCAGACCTCCGGAGATCTGCACTGGCTGGGTGATGATGTTTTGATGTCGAAGCTATAGTTGGGTCATCTGGATTGATTGGAAGGATTGGATCTCGCGGTGTAGGCTTATTGCAGGGGGCCCCGGTCGAATTGTTACCGTGGCACCTGGCATGTGGGGCTAAAACACTTAAATAGGCCCTTCAGCTCCTCAGTCGTGTGCTGATTGGTCGTAACCGGACGGAGGGTTGGCCGGAGGTATATCTGTGTTCTCGGGGGTACCTAGCAAGCGTCGTGTAAGTTTAAGACTTACATGCATTATCGTGACCAACAATTACTACACTAGGGACCGGAATCATTCAAAGGTCTATCATACAGTTCTGTTGCGGTTATTCCCTGTAGGGAAATTATGCAGCAATACTTTCGGCAGAATTTCCTTGGTAGGTATTTATTTCCCCCAACATTTGAGATAGGTATCATGCTTGCCCAGAACAGGACCACCCTCTCCCCAGCTAGGTAGTGTTAGGGTATGGCTTCACATCCGATAGCAACCAAACAAAGCTCAGGCCGTATCTATCGTCAGAGGGCTACCTTCAGGCGCTGCCGGTACCGGAACAGGAGCCGGAGGGTTTCTATAATCTGAAATCGACTAAAATGCGTCTCAGGGGTTTCAGATAGGCTGCCCATAGGCGCCCACTTCAAAACCCCATGAACTCACTTGGGTCCTTGGGTTCTGGGCAATGGACTGAGCCCTTAAACATATGCCTCTCCTGTCAACCGAAGTATCAAAACAGCGAGGTAGCGGAATTTACACGGAGCTCAAAAAGCATAAATAGGTTTCACAATGTCGCTGGCATAATTCTCCACGCACAATCTATTGAACTTGTAACGACATCAAAATGTCATCGACCCCGAAAGACTACAGAATCATTGCTGCCGGCAAAGTCTCCCAACAGAGGAGCAAGATTCCAGAAGCCTGGCAGATATCTCCAGACACCATCAAGGATGTTACCAATTTTATGGAGATCCCGGTTACCTGTGGCGTCTTGAGTGATGTCGAATGCGAGATCACGTCAAATTACGACGCCACTGCTCTTCTGGCAGAGCTTAAAGCTAGCACTTTCTCAGTCGAACAAGTCACAGTAGCTTTTTGCAAGAGGGCCGCCATCGCTCACCAGCTCGTAGGCTGACAATTCCCTCCCAGCAGTAGAGAAACTAACCGGGAGTAGGTTAATTGTCTAACCGAGATATTCTTCGACAAGGCGATTGAACGAGCCCGCAGCCTTGATGCAAGACGACGGGAAACCCCCAGCGAAGCCCTCCCTCCTCTTTTTGGGCTTCCTATCTCCCTTAAGGATAGCTTTCAAGTTTTGGGCGAGGATACGTCTACCGGTCTGGCTTGCTATGTAAATGAGCCGGCTGAGGAAAATAGCGCTCTTGCTGCCATGCTGCTTGACTTGGGCGCAGTCCTCTACTGCAAGACCAATCTTCCCCAGTCGATCATGACTGGGGACAGTGACAACAATGTTTTCGGAAGGACGCTGAATCCTCGCAACATCCACTTGACAGCAGGCGGTAGTACTGGCGGCGAGGGTGCTCTGCTTGCACTCCGAGGGAGCATCCTTGGAGTTGGGACTGATATTGGTGGGAGCATCCGCGTCCCGTCCGTGTGCAACGGGATATATGGATTCAGGCCGAGTGCGGGCCTGGTACCGCACCATGGTGTACGAGATCTTACGGTTCCAGGGACAGTCGGGGTTCTGTCCTCAGCTGGTCCTATGGCAACCTCCCTTCGGGACTGTTCGCTCTTCCTCAAATCAATCATGCAGGCGGGGACCTGGAGGTATGACAGCACTGTCATTTCGCTCCCATGGAGCAATCTCAAGGTCAAGGAGCGACTCCGAATAGGTCTTGTCGAAAATGATGGCATCTATACTCCTTCACCTCCAGTTCGGCGAGGCCTGAGAACGGCAGCAGATCTTATCCGAGAAAGGAGCGATATCGAAATTATCCCCCTTACACTGCCAGATGTCAAGGAACACTATGACAACCTCCTTAATTATTGGACACTTTCCGGAAGCGAAGTGAGTGAAGAAGAGCTGCTTGTAGCGGCCTGCACACTAACATGGTCTATTCAAAGTATTATTACGAGCAATTTGCCCGCACTGGAGAGCCGCTTGTGCCATCTCTCAAAGCCGCTGGCCTCCTATCGAAACCGGGGAACTCGCTTCGGGGATTCTTCGACCTCAATGTCCGCCGAGCAAAAGCTGCAAAGTCCTACCTTGAATTATTCCGCGACAATAATTTGGATGCAATTCTAATGCCTCCGGCACCTCACACAGCAGTGCCTCTGGATACGTGGTCAACCGCAAGCTATACAGGCTTGTGGAACTATCTCGATTATCCTGCCGTCGTGATTCCCGTCGATCGGGTGCGTGAGGAAGACTCTGCAGACGATGTGAGCAACACAAAGTTCGGAGAGGAAGATGCGAAGGTCTATGGCCTCTGTACGTAAAAAGTCAACTCCTTCTTCTGTCCTCGGTTTACTAGGTATAACTAACACTACATCTTTAGATGCGGGCCCTGAGCTGTATAAAGACGCTCCAATTTGTGTTCAATTAGTCGGATATAGACACGCAGATGAGGCATTGGCTAATTCGGCAGCAGTGCTTGACCGGATTATAAACAGTGATTAAAGCACAGCCTATATCTTGGTGCCAGCCTGGGCGAGGGAGTTAGTGTTGAACAGTAGTCTGTGGAAAATCTAGGAATGGTTAAAAAATTGAGTGTTTTTTAACTAGAAACGCGTCGTCAAAAAGAGCGTCGTTTGAAAGCGTGTAGCGTGTCATTTTCGCGTCAACAGATCACTAGTCACTCCTTCTTCTCAACATATGAGGTGTTGCAAGGCCGAAGATTTCAAGTTAGGCAACGCAAGCTACATCTATGGATTGTAGTACAGGACATGGTTTGTGGATCGAATCAAACCAGCAAGATGTAATTTGCAAGTCTCGATCATGCCAAACCCTGCGCAGAAAAGTCCTAGCCGCTTTTTGCACAACCAGGGAGAAGTGATCCACGTAGTCGACTGTACATTGGAGCGCCTTGTTTCGTGCGCTAGGATCTCGAATTTCGACCGCCGCAATTAGAAACGGCAGTGTCACACATCGGATGGGCCGCTCTGTAACTCTCTGTGCCATCTCAAGTTCCATCATAATCTCTTTCGACCAGATGTCAGCTTGCTCATCATGCTCGCCAAATGCATGTCGCAGACGGTGGCTCACGAGGAGCGCGCCGAGTCGATACACCTTGGCTTGTGCAAGAAGAGCGATGATATCTGCCGCTTCGAACTGATCGACAAAACGACTCGCGTGAGATGGTATCCATGCTTCGACAGAGGTGTGGATCCCATCTAACTGTTTTTGCAGGTAAGCTAAAACGCTTGTGTCAGTTGTGTTGGTCAGCGAGTGACTAATGGCACAGAGGTCATAATAGTATGGCAATAAAGGTAAGCAGAGGCCGAGGTGGCGATCCACACCTTCCGAATCCCGGGGTCGAATTCTCAGCGTTGGCTTTCGGCGATAAACAAGACAATCCATAGTCTCCAGTAACACCAAAACTCCGTGCCACGGTTCTGCGTGCCCGTCAGGTACCACCTCTTCCACGAATGGGCTTGTTGCGGCAAGGCAGTAGTGACAGATATCGGATACGCCCACGCCAATAGTTGAGTACACAGATAATGCCAGCGCAGCCCCCAGTGTCAGGCATAGGACGGCGTCTTGTGAGTTTGATATTGGGAGCGAGCGCAACGTTTTCAGAGCAGATGATGCATGTCGAACGCTGTTATCAGCACCCATCGAGAGGGCAGGGTCAAGCTGCTTCAGAGCACTAGCACATGCAAGATATGCATCCTTGAGTATTGGCAAGGCTAATAGTAGTTGGGCCACCAAGGATTGCTGCGCTGCGACTTGAAAGCGTGGGCACACAACGTAGCAGTCTATGTTTTCAGGTCGGCCAAGGAGAAATATCAAGAGATCTCGCTCCTCTGGGAGCAGATCAGGGACATTCTCCAACCAGGCACCTATCTCGGATTCTTTTGACGGCTTTGCGGAAACCGAGAGGGTCCAGTCCTGCAGCCTTCGACCCGGAGGCCGCACTGGGCGGACAGTTGAGCAAACTAACCTAAGCCTATTGCACCGAGCACATGAAGCCGCAAGAGAGGCCCGCTCACATCGTGCTTTGAGCTTGTAGCACCGGTCGCACGCAGTCCTCAGTGGTCCAATATTCTGGTCGGACTTTGCCATTCAGCTTCGATCATATAGAGTACTGGAGAAATCAGGTCCTGATGGGAGAGTGAAGTGGTGGAAATAAGAGGTAGGTTTTGTTGGGTTCACTAGCGACGTGAGTGTTGCATGGCTACCTAAGTACATAGGTAAGAACTAAGTCGCCGTCGAGCTTGCGGACTGAATGGAGTGGGTTGAGTGCAAGTGGCTGGAAAAGGGGTTGCATAGCCACAAGTGGCTTTCCGAGTCTCGTATATACCTCAGGCAACTTCATTAGTTTGGCTAGTCTCTCTGCACAAGTCTAGTTTCCCAATTTAGAAGTCTAGTTACTGTACTTGGAAGTGTGGGTTTGGCCTATTATGTTTCAGGGTAAAAGGGGGTTCGATAATGAAAGTCCTATTCTGAATCAATTACGATCGATAACTATTATGCTGCCTTGCCTGGTTGCGATCAAATCTGGGTCCACTCAAGGAATTTACCCTAGATTTGTTCATCGCCATGCCATCATCATATGCAAAACCACATCTGGGGTAGCAACGCTTAGGATACGAAACAAATTATATCCGCACCATTGACCGCACCAATGCGGATAACTAAGAATGCAGCATATACAAAAGTATTTCTCACCTTTTTCAACGATAGTCAGAGTCAGAAACATGATTTCAGTGGTTGCGGTGTGAGGGCGCTGATCGTGTTTTCAAAGCCAAGAAATTGCTCCCCCCCCCGGCCAATGAGTCCCGTCTCTTCATCCCACATCCCACATCTACCCTCGGCCACAAACCGCTACCATATACCATCATAAACAATGTCAAGAACAATTTACCTTATCATCTACAAAAGCCCTCTCTTCCCGGCTCACTGGGCATTATGGGTGCCAAGCGAGGCGGACCCCACCATTGGCAAGCGGATCCACGCTGAAGGCGACGCGGCCACGGGCTTCCGACTCTCCTTCGACCGGAACTACGACATCACGCAGGAGTCGCGGAAGCATGAGATCCTTGCCCTTGCTGAAGTCGGGGCGGGTCTTGTCCTCGATACCCCTGGAGACGGAGTGAACAGCGTGGATGCCGAGCCGAGGGACGCGGTCGAGATTGTGGCAGCAAACGTCCCGCCCCCCGGGCCTAGCTTGGTTTCTTCCTCTGCAAGCGTGAGTTTTCTAACCTCTGCTTCGGAATTAGGGATACAGCCTGCTGATATGTATTGAGGCTACAGAGCCGTGGGACTAGGGTCGAGATCAAGAATTGCCAGACGTGGCTCTTTGAGGTCGTGAGTGCATTGCATGAGGAGGGTATACTTGACGGCCAGGCCGTTGAAGTAATCAAGGCTGCCCCTAAGAATTGATTTGAGAGATCCCGACGGTGCTGCCACCATTTGGCCGTTGTGATGGCTTGGTTAATAGACAATTCATTGAAAACTGCCGAGAAGGGGTTTATGCGGGCTTAGTAATATGTCTAGTCACCAATCCATCCCAACTGTTGAATTTCTTGCAGACTCGAGTCAAGTCCAATAACACACGAATTTTTCGCTGAGCTAACAGAGAGGTTAGGGAGAGACTTTTTCGGCCCATTACTAGACTCAATCCACTTCGCCCCCCTTGATCAAGCGTACTGCAGATATCGATTCCCGAAGGGTAATTATGGCCTCCGGGCCTGGAAACCAGTACGATGTGAATCTCGATCCCCTACCACAGCATCCAGAGGCAGAGCTTGGAAAAATTAGCTTCTTCAAACGGTGCGGCCTTGAGCTCTGGCTTCAAATTAGCCAATAGCGTAAGTGCCTTGTCTCTGCACGCGTCGATCTCCTTCTACCGGCCCATCTGTGCGTGGATCTCAGAGAGTTTATACAAGGCTCGAGCTCGTTGTCCCTCGCCCTCAACGAAAGTCTCTGAGATGCTGACGATTTCCTCAAGCAGTTGTCTACAAGTGGTTCGAGTGAGCGAGGCGTGTGGGATGCCTTGCAATTAGTGCACTTACGTGGCTGAGCTCACATGATCTTCGTCCAAGAGCATGAAGGCAACATCATATTGTGAATCGCAAGTCTTCAGTCGGTTGCCCAGCAACTTCCGACGAAACGCCAGCGCTTTCGAGGCCAGACGCAATGCTTCCGGCTTCCGGCCCTGCGCGCGACGGATGCGGGATAGCAGGACCATGTCACCTAAAAACCGGGGATTGCCAGTGTTGATAAAGGTCTCATCGGTAAACTCTTTCAAAGATGGACATCTTGCCAGCATTTTCTCGGCCTCATCGGGGCGGTCCAAGCGAAGAAGTAGACTAGACATGTTACTATAAGAGTTCCCAATCCTATCGCTATTCGCCTTGAGCCGAAGGCTGATTGCCTCTTGGTGTGCTGTGTGGGCGAGCTTCAGCGCCCCCATTTCGGAGCACGCTAGGGCGATATTATTGAGGCTATACGCAATGAAAGGACCCTCGCTTCCAAGCTCGGACTTGCGAATCTCAAGGGCACGCGTAAAGTACCCAAGTGCGCGAGCAGCTTGGCTTAGGTCTAAGTCAATGAGGCCGCAAAGATCAATGGCGCTTGCGTAACCTAGGGAATTAGTTTCGTTGATGGCGCTAATTGCTTGCTCAACCATTCCTCTGGCGATGATGTACATCTCCCGTTCGTACAAGTGCCTACAATGATGAACATTAGCTTTCGCGGGGAGGGGACATGGCGATCTTACCAGCTACATCTAATGAGGAGGTCTGCATACTTCGATTGATCGCTTGTGATGTGTGCAACGTCTTTTGGGTGCCTTTTGACAAGTTCGACGAGGTGCCTAACGTGAGGTAGACACTTTTCACATCGCCCCCATGCTGAGATCTGATGACCAATATCGACCTTCGAGTGATCAGGGAACCCCCACAAACTTGAGCTTGGGAGCGAGTCTATTGAGCGAGTTGATACCAGCGTAGCCTCCGGGTGTCGTGGCCCGGATTTGGGCGAATGACCCGATGAGCTCCTCAAGAGAGCCGACTTTCGGGATTGCCTGGTAGTTCTCAACGCCTTGCAGCTCTAAACGATACTGCTCCAGGGCTCGATGCCACAGCGGACTGGAAGCTCGACTGGCCAGGGGGTATTAGCGCGTCGTTCTGATGAACTCAAGGCCGGACGGGATACCCACTCCTTTGCCATCTTACGTAGCTTGACTCTTTCACGGGAGGTGTTCGTTCAGGAGCTAGCGCTTCGAGGCTTTGAAACTTGACGGTTACATACATACATTCTCACGTATTTACCGCTCTTCCAGGGGTCCTGAACCCCGCATGAGCTACGCATTGCCGCCCGCTTCTCTACAATAAGCCTCTTGCGTCGTTCCCGGTATGCACCGCATTACATCGGATGCAGAGACTAATCCCAGCCTCGGGTGGTCTTGCTCAACCTCATTGGCCGGATAACAACGGACTGCAAGCCGCATGCTCAAAGAACCAACAAGCAGCTGGAGAAAAATGGGCCGTTGCCATGGGCAAATGAGGAGGACGTGAATGGGCTACTTGGGGAAATCCTACTGTCTTACCGTGTGATATTCGGGCAGAACAAGAGATCAAGGAAATTTTTTTCTTTTCGAAAGCTACGACCGTTCGCTTCCGTACCGAAACATGGGCAGGACCAAAGCCTCGCCGAAATTTGCGGCAGAAAGCTGTTCAAATGCCCTTTCATGCCGGCCGAACGGGAGGAGTACGACTCGGCCATTCAATTTCCTCAGCTTCGAGGTAGAACCGCTCAGCTGAGCGGTTACGCATCCAGCAAGAAGCCCCGTTCGCTCCGGCGATTGTGGGAGGACAGACGTGACTCTCCCGCCTGGTTGGCGTCTTGGAGTGCCATAGTTTTTGGCTCGGTCGGCCTCTTGCTTGTTCTTATTCAGACTTTATTTCAAATTCTCCAATATGTCGACCAAGTGCGACATAGCGGTAACGGCGATTGAGATTGCCAATGAAAAGGGAAGTGCACTTGTGCCTCATTACACTTTACGCTCGACCTAACTTTCAATGAGCCCCTCAATAGTCGGCTCGTACTCTTTGAGCGTAACAGTATCCCCGTCCAGAAACGTGTTTGCATGTGCGAATACTAGTGGTGGCGGTTTGTTCGCCAGTACCGTCTGCCGCCATTCGACATGTTGGTTGTCAAGCTTGGAGAGCACCTCGTAGTAGGCACGGCAGCCTTCTACGTCGGCTATGCACCGATACATATGCAGTTGTAGGAGCATCTTGCCAAGTGCGGGCTTTCCATGTGTCCTAATCTTCAACCGGTCAACCCGCACTGTTAGGCTTTGTGCTTGCTTGTTGTGCGTCACGGTTATGACACCGTCGCCGTCAGCAACCAGACATTTGAGGATCGCAAAGTGAGCCTGCCATAACATCAGCATGTCAAAACGATCCAAGCATTGTGTGGCAGGGCTTACTCGACTATGGGCTTGACCCCATTTCTACGCAGTAGCGGTTAGTGAATATCTATATAGATGCAACGATAATGGACGCGTGTATATTTTCGCTGTTGTGCAAAAGCTTACCCCACTTTCGACATTGAAGTTTGAAAGGCCTCGTAATCCATCGACTCCTAGTTGCTGATATAAATTATAGGTCACTATCAATAAAAACGCGTCAGTTCACATCGTTTTCTGGGGTCGCCCACGGTAACCGACGGATGAACTTGGCCGAATTCTCGACCAGCGTGGCAAGGAGCTCAGTTTCCTTCTGGTTGGCAATAGCTACAAGACCTTCAAACTCAGATCGTATTCCGTGTGGATCACGGTATGGTTCTACAAACCCAAATATGTTCTCAATCGTCGGCGCCTTTGTCCCGGACCCAAATCCGTTGAGATTCACGGTACGTGTCGAGGCTGCCGGTCTGGAAACTCTCGATATAAGCGCGAAGAAAGTGCCTTTGTAGGTCGTTTGCTGTATACTTGATCGCTTCTGAGAGCTCCTTGCATATCTTTTTCAGCTCGGATGAATGATCTCCTCGCACAAGTCTGACGGATCCCTTTCTGCCCACGAGAGGGAAAGTCCGAGTTACGTCGCCACTCTCGACAGAAGCAATGAGGACCTCGAAGTCGGTGCTGTTGTCAGATTTCCGAATCCTCGTGTTCTCCGGAAAGACTGAATTTTGCTCCAGAGTCTTAGACACAATGCTCACTTCCTGCTTTGTAATCTTGCTTCCGGGATAGTAACTACTCTGGGTAGCTTCGCCCCGATAGCCCAGGCTGAAAGGAGGCACTGCGTAGATAGACGATGCCATCTCTTCGTAAAGTTTGCGGCCCGAGCCGCAAGATGTTGGAGGACACTAGCATCCACAGTAGGCACGAACTTCTGGTCTCCGGAGCCCTGCGTATATTAGCATCGACCTACTCCGCGCGAAGAACTTGTGACGCACAAAGTAGTTGCCAACATTTGATAGAAACGTGGCAGCATATGTCAGGAAGTCGTGAAGATCCTCGCCGGTGACGCCTGGTTCGATGAGGGCATCCCAATCGCCCGAACAGGTGCGATAGAGTTCGAGGATGAAGTCGTAAATGGCCAACGACTCTGGTGAAACCTGACGCGGAATAATTCTTGCTCCAAACCAGGCAGCCCTCCAAAACAGTCAACAAATGTACTAAGCATCCGTGTTAGTTTCTTGCCTACCGAGCCATGTGGTGCGCGTATCGTTTTTCACTCGCCGTGAGGTATTCGAACTGCGCCTTAACATCGAGTCGGAAGACCTGCACTCCTTGAAGCGCCATTGCAAACGGCAGCAGAGTAGTGAAGCGTTGAATAAATGGGACCAAGTTAAGGAAAGAAAAGCATGCTCGGTTTGAGATCGTAACGGGATAGTGATGGTTAGAGTAGGCGTGAGTTGGCTGCGTATGTTGGCTTCGCATGCGGGGCCCGTTAGTCATCCTGGTCCAATGCATTGATTGCCCTGAGTGAGTTATGGGATTCCAACATGGCTGCAGGGTGGTGGTTGGTGTGTTCCTACAGATGACAGGTAAGACAAGGCAAACACGGCGGTCCTACAGTCGCGCGTCATGTCGCAGCTATTATGACTTGAAGCAAAGTGACCGTTTCGTTGAATTCATATATAGTATGCAATTGGTTTAGTGGTATCATGTCTTGAGTAGTTGATTAACATGCTGTAATAGACACAACAAAGGGGACCGGAAAAAAAAAGAGAAAGGGAGAGAGGAAAGGGATATCGACGAAAAATATTCTGTCCCCTTGGATCTTCAACACAACATGCAAAGCCCTCTCCCCTCTTATACGGTATATACGGGCTACAGTAGCCAGGGGCTGATTACCGAGACTTGATGTGGTCGAGTTCTCTCGGTTCATTTGCGCTGGCGTCCCCCGTTCTATCAATTCAATGTCAAAATACCAAAACGTGCCTCCGGTCCAGATCCCTGCGAGCCAGGGGTGTCACCATCAACCACCATATTCTATGTGCATTAGTATCATCTGTCAGGGTCCCGTCTCCTCATCCTTCCACAAATTTCGGCATCGTTCTCGGATCACCGATGCCTTTGCTAGGCCCACTCATGCCGGGAGCGGGGGTAGTGCTTTGTCTAGGTCTTCGCGACTGACGCGAGCTTTCACGGGCTCGATATAACTTGTCTTTGGTGGCGTTGGAGGACCTCTTCCGCCGATCCCATGAGGACCCAGATCTGTGAAGCCATCTTGCCTCTCCCTGGGCGAGGGAGTGAATGGCCTATGTTCGGTGGTGCTCTCGCGTTGGCTCCGTCCGCCTAATGATGCTGCCTCTGCAGATTCCTCAACTACAGGTAAGACAGTGTGCGAGTTCGTTCTCCCCGTAGGTGGCGCAACAGACGTCGTTATCTTCCTTTCAGGCACCTCATCCTCCTCAGCAATATCCTTCCCCCTCATCGTTGCCAATCTAAAGGCTTTTTCTACGGTCGGGTTGGGTTCGGGTGATGTAGGGCTCCTCATCTCTGGTGGAGCAGGGGGCAAATACGTGGGCATGGGCGGAAGGTGCTGCCCTTCGACTGCCGACGGTATTGCGACTGCTGCCGCAGCTGCTCGATCGCTCTGCTCCCGAGCAGCCTCCTCTGGCGACATGGTGATTCCAGACATAAACTTCAAGAATCGATCACCATATTCATCGGGCGGCAGAGCAGAGATTTGGGTACGGTCATTTGACAGGCCCTTCCAAAAGTGCTCAAGCTTCTTTATCATGCCATACTACCGGAACAAGTCAGTATGTCATCTCTCAGGGGCACGTGCTTCCAAAGTAGCAGACTTACATGGGTCAAGCAGTCGATCACACCGAGGTAATACACTTCCTCACCGGGGGTATTATCCTCGTGCGTTGCCCGTAAACCACCATCATCGTTGTAGAAGAGACCACCTCGGCTATGACCTTCGGCTAATTCATCTGGCATTCTGTCGGTGGTCTGGCGCATCGGTACGGGTCTCTCGGCTTTCACCATCTGCCGTAGCTCCCTGGCCTTGCGCGCGCTCTCTAGCTTAGAGGGCGTTCGCATGAGGACTTGACTGGGATCAGGACCATCCTCCGTCTGTCCTCCACCGCCGGGGTTGAAGACTTGGAGGGTCTTGTCACGCAAATTCTCCCCATTCCCCTTTTGTAGATCGTGCATACCAATCAACAGAGAGTAGTCCATGATCTTCAATTTCTGCAGAAGCTTGACGTCGCTCTGGAGCTGCTGTAAAAATAACTGCCTTCTCTGAAGCCCTAGCTCCAGGTGTCGCTTCCGACGGAGCCAGTTGAGATCTTTCAATGTGGCTCGCGGGTTCTTCTCTAAATCCTCCTCCTTATAGTCTCTGCCGATCGTCGAGCCCTTGAGATCGAAAGTGGTGTGAATATCTTTGTGGGGTGGAAACAGGTTGTTCATCACGACGAAATGAATCTTCTTGCCATAAGGCATCTTGACCCGATGAAGTCCGTAGAACTGGGAGAGAAGCGTGTTGGGGTTATCTATGACGTGGTTGTAGTAGTCTTTCAAAATCTTACGCAGAAACTTGTGTTCGCCGTGATGGATGGTTTTGATGATATACTTGTAGTCCCGTGAGAAGTAGAAGAAGCTACCACTCTTCCCAGGGGATCCAAGTTCGGATAGAATATACTTGTTAGTGAGTGATATTAGATAATCGGCAGGGTCCAGCCTGAAAAGGGCACGAAGATGTCGGAAAACCCAAGGCGCATAATCCTTGAATTTGAAGTCATATTTTGCTGAAGGCACTAGTTCGTTCCCCGCGCTGTCTGGCATCAGTAACACGAAACGAGCGGGCTGATCAATGTGTGGGGAGAGAAGCAACATACATATCAAACGTCGATTTCTGCTTAGCTTCGAAGTCGTCGTCAGTCAGGGGTCGATCTAGTTTTGCATTGGTACGGGAGACAGAAACACGGATGCCTGTCAACATGTTGTAGGCAGTGGTGTAATTGGCGTGGTTTTCGTCGACTTTGGTTCCTACCAAAACCCGATCGTCATCTTCCTCCTCCCTCTTCTTCTTCTTGGCGCGCTTCTGTCGGTATGCTTCGGCCCACCGCAGGGCATCTTCGTCTGGAACGACCTCGTCGCGGTGTACATCGGAGTATATGGAACGAGTATTTCTTCTTCCCAGGCTGAGGGAGCCTCTCCGCATCGACGGCCCTGCTGGCGAAGGAGAAAAGCGGCCACTTGCGTAGGCTGTTTCGTTGCTGTCTCTCGAAGCCCTACCGGTCTGAGGCTTGGGCACTTCGAGAGTATGTCGCTGCTTGAGAACACTGGCCGTCGTCGAATGTAGTGCCGGTGTCGAGGAGGATGCGGGATGAGCAAAGCTGGCGGGTGAAGACAAGCGTTGTGGCTCAGAGGCTTGAGATCTGTCTTGGGCAGCGGCTGAAGTTGAAGCATTTGTCTGGCCATGGATTCCATACACTGTTTCAGAAGAGGGGCGGTTCACAGAGCCGGTGTAGGTACGTTCCATCTGTGAGGCGTCAACATTGACCAAGGACTTTCGATTAGATTCTGTGAGCGACTGTTGCATGGACGGTCTGGCAGACGACTCCCACGAGCCTTGTCTGTGGTACGACTCGGACGTATCCTGGCGAGGCCCGTTGGGTCGTGCAGGCATGCCATTCGCTGCTGTTGCTGGTTGACGAGAATCGAACGGGACCCCTGTGCCGGAGCGCCCTTTCATGGCCATGACAGCGTTGTGGTCGGTCTCACCGGGGCTCGGGCCCAGGCCGTCAGGGAGCTGATGTGGTTGGCCATTGGGCAACGAGGTCATGGTCGATTGGGGCGGCCCGTCCCCATTCATCCGCGATCGTGGCTCGGAGCTCTGGGTCGACAGCGTCGAGGCGTTGTCATCGAAGGTCTCCCTGCAGTGGTCAATTGGCGTGGGCAGTGGCGGCGGGATTGGTTTGTCGAGGCCGTGGACCAGCTTGGGGGAGAAGTGATGGTCTTGGGCCGGGTGGTGGTCGAGACGGACGATGCCAGCGCTGGGGGCGTAGATGGGAGAGTTCTCGTCGGTCACGAAAGAGGGCATCGTCGGCATGCGTGGATCCCGCTGGAGATGGGAAATGGGGGTTGTCGCGTCGTCATCCGTCGCTATGCGTGGCTGGGCAGCAGGAAAAGGGGCGACGGGAGCGTCCACGGCGGTGCACGACACGACGCAGCACCGAGCGGTCGTGCGGTACGAGAAGAGCGGGTTGATCCGTTAGGTAAGCATGTGTTGATTTACGCGGGCGGCAATGCGGCTAAGTCACTACTCTTTGTACAAGTTAATCTGCTATGTCGAGGATTCTGTTGCTGTGAGGGTGCTGCCGTTTCCCGTTGAGTTAGTGTAGAGTATCGCCGACCGGTTGGTTGAGCTCAGGTACGGGATGGGAGGAGGGGACTAAAAGATAGGGGAGGTCGACTTGTCAATGCGTGGGAATGGGTGAAGGAGAGTGAAGAGCTGGACGTTGTTTGTGTGGGACTGAGGAAGTTGGCACGGCTGGGTTCAGGCCGGCTGGGCTTGGCTGGGCTGGCTGGGCAGGGTCACAGTTTGGTCCGTGATGGGTCGGCCGCTGCCAGATACTTACATACGCCATGAGGCATGAGGTACACCTGCCTATAGCGAACAACGAGAGTAACCAAGACTGCCAAAATTCGGTTCTGCCGCTGCGGACGGGCAATGCTTGCACTACACAATGCAGTACCTACATGTACCTAAGGTAATGTGTGTTACACTACATACCTCTCCCAACCTACATAGTAGGTACCTACTGCGCTGTAAGTACACTTGCCTGCTGACTGAGTGTCCATAGGAGGGTCGTATTGCTGAAATGTCAATTACAGCGCATAATGCACAGCCACATTCACCCGTGATGGTACATTTGTCCACGTTTTTCAACACTAGGACTCCCCTGTTTAGCTGTTGTAATAGACCGTGCTCTATTAGCTTCTTCACTGTGCTGCACTCGCATATCCTCCATTGAGCGCACAGTGGTAATAGGAACCAATAGGTATCCATGTCAGTCCCAATAAGGCTACATCCGTCCTCCATCGTTTCGACTTAACTCTTCATCTTGGCGTTCCGACTGTAGTAGTGTAGGTAGGTATTTTAGACATAGTGTAGTACTCAATCCACTGCGTAGCCTTTTTATTTACTCCAGGTTTCATTTATCGTGTACATTCGGACCCGATCCCTATTCCCTCCTCCTAGTGTACATACATGTAGTCGGTGCAATTCTGTCAAATGCCAGTCACAGACTTACAGAGCATGTGAAGAGAAAAGGGAGCTGCGCCCTCTACTGCAGTACACCACAGGATGGGATGTTGCAACAACAGAATACCGAAGTGCCTACATTTGATGCCCAAAAGCCACATACTATGTTGATACTGTAAATATGTATATTGCACACTGCCCAGCTGAGGTGGTCTTGTTATCCTTCTTGCTCCAATCATAGCATGCCAAGTCCAAATTCTCCCAGCCATCTCAACGTCGCACTGATCTTCAACTGAATGCGGGCAGACCTACGTCGCATCAGAAGCCGGATATCCGACCAGGCGGGTATGTATCGTGACCCATCCCCTGTCATTCTGGCATTTCTGACAGGGTCAAAACATGATTTGAAAATCCCAATGCCTTACTGGTAGCTGCAACAATACAGTAGGTGTGGAAGGCAGTTCATTCTTATACTACTAGATACTTTAACTGATAAGTCACAATGTTTGTGTTGTATTGGGAGGTAGTAAACGTGGAGGTAGGAATAGGTAGAATGAAAATACCTAGAGGTAGGGTGAAGACAATTAGGTGCATACCTATGTTTTTAGTGCACAGTACAGTACACGCACACTCAATGGCCAAATGACTCGTGGTACGGGAGTACAGAATTGTAAGGAGGACCTAGCAATAGGCAATCTATTAAAGGGGAAGAGAATTCCTCCTTTTTTTCTTAGTCCGTTGTCGGAACAATTCCAGGACATTGGACACTGGACACTGGAACGCAAGAAGATTTGCAAAACTACATATGCATAGTCCTGGGCAAGTATGCATGCCAATCTGATGCCATTGCAATTATCTTCAGTATAGGCAGACAATAAGATGAAGAGATGGTTGTTTTATTTCCATTCCGACCCTATTTATTCTGTAGACCTTCTAGTGTAGTTTTCCTGTTGCTTCTGCTTTTACACTAAAATAGTACGCACACACACTCCCCCAACAGTAATAAAGGATTTTGTATAAGTGGATGATGGGATGCTCGGCTGTTGCCCTGACCTTCAATACCTAGTCTAGTGTAGTTAGGTAGGTACCAGCTTACGCCAAGAACATCGGCCAACGTCGCAGAGGTAGGGAGTGTACACTACCTAAGTACCTACCTCACCTCCACAGAGAGCTTTGCTGACATAATATCGCAATATCCTCACATCGTACACTACCGTCGTGTTTCAAAGGTCCGAAAATCGAGAAAACAGCCCATCACACGAGTCCGAAAGGCGTGCAGGGTGCGGGGCACTTCTTAGTAGGCAGTAATAGGTAGTAGTAGTTCCGGCATCGCCGCCCACGGAACTCCCGCCGTTGTGCAAGCTGTCGTGCCCCGCGAGACGGAAACGTCGATATGCCGAGAACTAGACCGTGGAGAGGCCGACTGGCTGACTTTGTTGGCGAGAACATCAGTCGCGCAAAGTGGGGAGGACGGGAGGGCGTCCGCTGCCTTCGTTTATGAAGCATTTACTGGCAAACAGGTGCAACCTTGATGGTGGGGGGAGGTCACAATCGATGATATGCATCTGAGGTGCGTGAACGGCAGCGTGTATGGCAATTCTAGCATTTTTACCCTAGCGTTTTCTTGTGCTGCTCAGAAGGAGTTTGGGACTAAGTATTCTTGCGAAGAGACTGAATAGATACGGTGGTATAATGGGTTTGTTTCTCATAAGCCGATGACTAGCTTTTGATATAAAAGCAGCTGAAGTATTCGTAGCAACACAGCCACGAGGTATATTGGAACAGGTATCTATCGATTGATGCAACCAGTTTCAGAACATATATCGAGTTTCTACGTTGACACGGCGTTACTAGTGCTTATATTGTAGTATAGCCTCTAGTGAAAAATATGGGGAAATATGGTAGTGTACTACAAATGATTCTGCGATCTGTTGAGATAGACCGCAGTGAGGGGCATTCCTTCAATTTTTATTTGGCAAGGATCACGTTCAAGCTTCGGATATACGGTAGAGAAATCGCTTCATTATTGTGAGGAAGTTGCGTATTGATGGTGAGCATAAGCAGAGAGAAGAGGCAACTGTTGCGAAAAGGCAAGAGAAACAAGGCTTCTAGATTAATGATAGAGTGCGCAACGCTGAATTCATCTCAACACTGATGGTAACCATAGTTACGCGGTTCTCGGCATACCTATAGACGATCTTGCGAAATGCAACAAGTCGATCCATTCGCGGAACAGCTTGGGTTGGTTGAATGTATACTCGCAGACAGGGCATGTTCCAATTCTTAACAATAGAATATCTAGCGGCTATTATCATTCCAAGCAGCTGATGGAGGAGGAGGGTGTGATTCAAGACGTTGATCGCATCATATCTGACATCTTGCAAAAATGCCCCCTCAATCCTCGAGTTCTGCCAAACCGGGCATGTAAGAGTAGTGATAAATCGTGTGAATCTTTTCCACCCAACCAAAAACTCCTTTCCATGCAGGTTGGTGAGAGCAATATACGTACAACATATGGTACAAGCGTCACCTTCTCTCGACACCAGACGCCGTTGACTCGACGCACAGCCAAGACAGTAGCAGAGCGTATGGGTAGGTTATGGTTCGAAACCGGGCTTATTACCGAACCGGCGAGCCTCCAGGGCCGCGGGGCAAGTCACCGGGGCCTTGCATGGCAACCTTACTTGCATCCTCCTTCTCCAATCGCTCGAGGGTTCTCTTCTTCTGGTAGTCGGCAACACGATATTTCTTGAAGTATGTGACCTAACACGAGAATTCGACTCCATTAGCGGGGACTGGTCGTTCCTCCGGGAATCAAGCGACGAGGCGAAGACTCACCCACGCCGCGGCGCAGTTGTTGTGAAAGGTCTTGTCTTCCGGGGCGCAATGCTTGTCGGCCGTCTTCTTGCCCTCGCCGCTCAGCGAGTCGATGACGTCGTGCTTGTCCAGACACTTGTAGAAACTGTCGCGCGCATCCCAACACTGCCTCCTCTCGCTGCGGTCGGGCGCTCGAGCGCCTGTGCGCACCTCTTCCTTGCGCTTGTCGTCCGGGGACGAGAAAAGACCGAAGAACCCCATTGTCAATACGAGGCAAGTCGGATCGGCTTGGGTTAGTTGCAAAATGGCACAGTTCCGTGCTCAGGAAGTGGGCGAGCGAGGTTGTCGGTCTCGATGGCTAACAGGGCGTAACGTGGTTGATGCTGGAGCTCTGATAGACATACTGATGATGGAATTGACGATAAGAGGTACTTGACCTACTATAGGAGCAAAGATGCGATAAGAGATACCAAGGAGTGATTGTGGTCGGCTTAGGCACACTATGGGGCAGTAGACTAGTCTATCATTGGTCAGACCGGTGCCAAGCTTCCCGCCCCAACTTTAACAACTCCTTTCTGTATCTAGTAATACATCTAGGTACTCTTAGGTACCTGAAGGTAAACTCAAGCAACATACTGACTTTATGAGTTCAACATCTCGACAACCCTTTTCCAACAACGCCTCACTTCCTCAAAAGACACGGCATATGCAGCGATTCTAGCCCGCCTCCGTTATCCAGACATACTCTGTCCCTCTAGAAAACAAGAAATCCATATGAATCCGACATGATCACTTTATAGCGGCACAGAAGAACATCTACACCCATACTATCCTCGATAATTCATCCCACGAACTTTGTCGAACCGAATCGACAATAGCCTATTTTTCTTCTCAAACTCGCCACTTCGCTCTTCGAAGCACAGCAGACAAAAACCATCCACAACATGCCGAGACGGAGACGTCCGCCGCGACCCGGCGCCATCGCCGAACTCCCGCCCCTGCGCATCCTGGGCCAGATCGCCGCCTTGCAAGGCATCTACTACGCCGTCGCGCTGGTGTTGATGCTCTTCACATCGCTCGTCATGGGCCTTCAGTTCAGCTTGGATTTTGTCTTCGGCTGGGCTAGTTTGCGCGGCGACAACACGCAGGGCTGGCTGATAGGCTTTGTATGGTTATGTTGCGCCGGTGCTGAGTATGTCTTCGCCCTGTTCTTCCCGCCCTTCCCTGTTACTCTCCGTCTTGCTTTGCTTGATCTTAGAGCTCTACCCCATATGTCGAATATCAAACACCTATTAACCTGGTTACACCAATAGGGTCGTCGCATTAGTTGTCTTGATATCCCGATCGAAGCTCGTCCTCGATTTCTCCCTTACATTACACGTCCTACATCTCGTCGTCGTCTGTGTATATACGGGATACCTACCACGCAACCTAGCCTGGTGGATCACAATGTTGGTGTCCGGTACTATCACGGTCGCGGGGGGGACATACGGATGTCGCTGGAGAGAACTACGTCCAATCACGTTTGGAGGGGGCGGCCGAAACACCGGGAACGGCGAGAACAGTAATGGCTCCTTAGAAGATGGAGGCGGTAGCGGCGACCACGGCGACGAAGAGATGGGATTCTCCAGGGGCCGTGGAAGGGGGAGAGGCCGTGACGGCGCAGGGGAATACGAGATGGTCGGCATGAAGGGCGATTCCGGCAAATAGAGACTCTCTTTTCCCAGGCATGATATTGTATGGTTATAGCGGATGTACAGGATCTCGCATTGCATGGAGTTACGGACTTGTATGACTATGGGTATGGAACCGGTATTTCGGCATTCTACCGTGACGACCGAGATCTATTTACTACAGATGGCAAGGCTTGAAGCTCGGAGGGCCCATTTCGGGGCAACAGCCACATTTGGTTACCACTTTGCAGCGCTTAAACGAACGTAGTGTACCTATCTACCTACATTGCGAGCTTCTGCAAGCTCATGCGATGTGCGGGACAGAGGCATCGTTCATCTCTAGTATTCAGAGTAACCTCGGCCTCCACCACCTGAGCAAGTGGCTAAACTGTAACCTGATAAATACACCCCTATCTCTACGAAATAATAGAATGGTAAGCGACAAGCAATAGAACACAGATTTATTTAGAAGGTTATAACCCTTGTTAAAGGTTAAGAATAGAACTAGCATTAAAAAACATTAAAAAAAATTATAAAGCATTAGATAGGCCTCTACCTAATAAATCTGCCTTTCTGCAACCTAGCAGCAATATTAAAAAGAACTTAATTCTATCCGGGTAACTATATAAAATAAGTTCGATTCCTTTTCTTGGTGCGCTATTCGGTACAGCTATACACCTATCTAGTCATACGTTGGTTGAAGTTTATGTTCGAATATTCAGAGCCCATAATACAAAAACTCTCCCACACCAAGAGTAACCTCGGCCTCCCTCTTTTTCATAGCTTGCCAAAAGGGCATGTGATATAGACAAAGCATGGAGTTGGGACGGCCATATTTGTAAAGCACTCTAGAGGTTCTATCTAATCAATCAACTAAGACAACTCATAACTAATTGCACTCACTACCTGCACCCTATGTAAAGATTCTCAATTCTCATCCCGTGAGGAGTCAACCCCGATATAGACCAGATTCCATGTTCCGCCGAGTTGATGCTCAAGTAATAACCTGTCTTATTTTCTCAGTCGATTACTATACAATGGTGAATTGGAGCCGAGCAAGACCTAGATCTCATTTGCCTAGATATTCACTCGTCACCCCCTACCTCTCCCTCTAATGCCCAACAACGCAACCAAGCCAACTGACAAACAAACGAACCAATCAACCTAGCGGCACCCTAACAGAAGCAAACCCTTACCAAATCCCCAAGCAGCCTAATCCCCGATCTGTCCAGCCCCGGCAAAGACAACAGCAAACATATGCATCGACGCCGTTCACGCCGGACCCTAGAAACCACCCGAGACCCTCAGCCAAACCGCCTCCGTGCGCTTGCGCGCCGCGCCGCCGAGAGAAACCCAGCACCCACGACTCCGCTCTGTCAGTAGCCTTGCCCTTGTCATTGTTGTTAGGCCGGGGAAATTTTTTGGTTTTTCTTCTTCTTTCTTCTTCCTCTCTTTTCTCGGGATAGGGGTGACGTCGCCATCGTTTATTATACTTAAGTGCATAGATTGTTATCACACGATCGGGTAGCCGGGCATACACTTCTTGGTATCTAATGTAATATTGAAGCTATAAAGCTAACGGGTAAACAAATACTTAATACAGAAAGGGGATGTTTTAATTGTCTCCCACGAGGCCTGCTGATCACTCTTACCCTCCACCATGCAATCTAGAAAACGCTTTCTTATTCTAGCCTCGTCACATGTAGCTACTGACGAGATATCCTCCAAGTTGCCTTGCAGTCGGGCATTCTAAGCATCACGGTTCGGACTCGTGACCGCACCGGTCTGAGTAAACACACTCGGAGGGGCAGAAGGGCTCCGAATCTCCGGGTTCGCCCTGGTTAGGAGACCAGGCATTGGGGTGACATGATTTCGATGTAAACTCCTTCGGTGCGGTGTGACTTTTAACAGGATTTAGTCGCCCCATCACGTCGGGGAGGAGGGTAGATTCTTGAGCCGCGGTTCCCGTTCTTCGTATTCCTATTGATAGAGTTCTGTGGTAGTTTGGCTCACTCCTGGATGGTCCCTGATCAAGAATATATTCCTCAATGTCGCCTTCGTCACTCAAATTAGTCTCGTCGGAACGTGGTTCTAGGATTTGGCGCCTTGAGAATGTCCGCTTTGGTAGTATGAGACCCGGTCCGACAGCTACCTCTGAAGAATCGTTATGATCCAATGGGAATTGTGTTGCTGCAGATACTGAGGCCGGCGAAGGTTCATCATTTAATCTACCACGCGAAGTAGGTAGCCGGATAGACAGGGGCGGAGACATTGAAGTCTCACAACCCTCAGCTTCGAAACCTGGCAAAGTATTTTGAACAAGTTCGCTAGGAAAACACTGGACTTGAGGTGAGATCGCACTGCTACCAGAAATCTGCGTGGAGCTATTGATCTCCTCAGGGGTGGTAACTTCTGATAAGCGGCTATGCTGCCTTCGGCCTCTCAGTCCTGGCCTTTGCGGTGGCTTCGGGGCCGGATTTGCCAATCCCATAGGCGATAACCATGACGATGGAGAGTTTGTCGGCACAGCAGGAGTTGTGTCAGCAACCGATGACTCGCTTTCACTTCGAGCACTCTCAGTGCCACTTGAAATCCGAGCTATTTCCAGACTTGATTTGGCAGATCTTGATTGATTGGTAAGCCTGTCTAGTTCTCCCGCAGCGATTCTCAATCCAGATGCAGCCAATAGGGTGGTATTTTGTCCTAGCGGTTGAACGGGTGATTTATTGGATTCTGGTGTATTGAAAATCGGGGACTCTTCAGATGAAGGCCAGATCTCGTTTGAATTGCGAGATCGATACCGACGAACTTTGCCGGTCGGGGGTGGTGGGAACTCTGGCCTAACAGAGAACATCGAAGAAGATCTACCGCGGCGAAGCCTGTCGCGCAGAGAATGGAATCTTTTCGAGACCGTGTCTTGAATTCGGTGGCGATGCTGGTGGCGACTGCTATCGAACCGGGTGTAGTTTGGTGATTTGAGCTCACTAATTGTCTCCGGCTAAAGAAACATTAATCTCGTTATACGCTCGTTGTACGAACGACTAGTAGCGTGATAAATTGGGAAAACATACAGCAAATTTGGATATAGAGTTCCGGGCGGCGGAAAACGACCGTCGATAAAATTCGGGACATGATTTGAGGGCACACTCTTGGGTATTACGGAATTGAGATTGGTCCTCTTGCTCTTCGCGCTTTAGAAGACCTGTATTGTCGTCTCCTGTCTCTATGGAGGGAGAATCCACGGAGCGCTTGTGAGTTGGCGTTCCGAGATCCGAGCTCTCAGACACGTCATGTCTTTTTCGAGGCTTCCGCTTTAACCAGTTCTTTTCCCAGTCTATGGAGGCTGGTGTGTCGGACCTAAGCCCCCGGGACCTACATGGAATACAATTACCGAGTGACAATGATCCTGATGGAGCGCTCGAGACGTCATTTGGGGAGTGAATAGGTGAAGTTCCCCCAGTAGAACTACGTGGTCCATCGAAGCCGGTACCCGAGATGGTGCCTCCGTGGCCGTTGATGTAAATATTTCTCGGCTGGGCATCTGTCCACCGAATAATATGCCATTGGACTTCGAAAGTGCCAGGTGCAGCTAGACCGGGTGGTTTAGTATCCAGAGCCTCACGTGGTTCAATTTGTTCACAGCGCCAAGTCGAGAATACGAAGTGACCGTGATGGTGATGGTTTGTCTCTTGGTCCCGAACTCCTTCGATCGGCTCAGGATCTAGTTGAAAGGGGCTGACTGTGGAACCATCGCCGGAACTCTGGGACTTTCCGTTGGCTTGGCGATGTCGGTGTAGCCAGCGAACAGGCTCCAGCGAGGGGGTCTTGAGAGCCTGGGCTGACGAGGGAAAACACTCGTCGTCGGAAGCTCGAGTGTTCTCTTTCTGATGTTCGCTGATACACGATAGTCTGTAACTTGGCGTCCGATGTCGATCCCAACTCTGCCTGAGCTCACCATCGGCCCCGGGCATCGTGATTCCTGGGCGAGGGCTCCTGGCGGCAGCAGCAGCGAGGGTTTGACCATGGTGGCTTAGGGGATACATTATGGCGTCTTCATGGCTCCTGTTTCGAGGTACAGTTGACACAGTTCAGCTTGGCCACGGCGGCGTTGCACGACTGGGCAAGATGGGAGTAGGACTGACGAAATCGACGGGAGATGGCGCCTAAGATGAGTTTGTGCTTATGAATACGGAACATGGCTAGATCTAGGTGGCGAGGAGGAAGAGGGGCGATGTAGACGGGAGGGATGCAGAGTGAACGAGTGTGCTAGTTGGTTGGTGGTCTCAGAGTCGTAGCTGTCAGAGCCACAGGACGACCGACCTCCATATTGATGGATGCCTCCAGGACAGGACTGGAAGTGTTCCTTCCATTTGGACATGACAAGTACGTACATGTAGGTAGGTAGGTACCTACCTACTTTGGGCAGGTATGTAGGTACTTCTGGCGAGAGCCGAATGAAGTCTTCGTTGCTTCCAGCTGGCATGAGCCCCCCATCCTTCCCGCAGCTGATGATGCGTCTGGGGCAGCAAACTTCCATCGAGGTTGGTTGGAATTGTGTAGTGAACTGAATACCTAGGTACCTAGTGACCCTACCTGCCGTGGTAGGAGGGCCAATCGAAGGCCAAATCCGCAACATCGTGCAGGAAACATTTGACAACGCAGGCATGACCACTAAGCAGAAGCAACAAGCCACAATCGCGAAGATCGATACTCACCAAGACATGGCCAATGATGCAAAACGCTGAACAATTAGTTGTTCCGGCACAACATTCACTCTGCCGGAAATATCCCGAATGTTGAGCCTGTACTGGTTCAGGTATACAGACGCTATTCCTCGTGTTGCTCGGTGGTCGGTTAGAAGAAGACAATCGCCGAGGATCTTGATAAGGCAGAATTGTGAGGCAGATCTGGTCCTTCTGGTATTCTGGGCAGCAAACATATCGTGAAGCCCAGTCCCAGTCTCAATCCCCTACATCAGCAGCCAATCCCGAGTCGGTGCCCCCATCCCCCTCATTCTCATCAGACCGCGCAATGGGAGACTGGCTAGACGAGGCCGGTCGCCAAGGAGAGGAGCAATCGTGGCGAGACGGGGCTCGGCAAGTATTCTCAGCTGCTGATCGTTTACCAGTAGTTCTCTTTGTTCATTCTGGCCTTCTTGCTTGGTTGATCTGGTCTTTCGGAGGTCGGCCTCTCTTCCTGGGCTGTTGCCCGACTTCAGCGTTTTCATCGTCATCTGGTGCGACCGGTTCCTTGCCAGCGCTGGGCGTTTTGTCTGTATCGTCAGTTTTCTTGCCTAGCGTCTCGTTGCCGACCGGTTTGTCAGCATTGTCAGCCGTCTCGCCGGCATGATGAAGGGATGGTGACGGGTATCTCAGGGGGGCTGTAGGGGTTCAATTTTCTGCTGAAAATGTACATAGGGGCCTAGTGCTATTGGATATTGTATCTAGGAATCCTATAACTAACCACGCGGAGGGCCCCTTGAACCTGACCTACCTCTAGAGTGCCTAAGCTATGCAAGTCCAAGCTATTGGATCTAGGTATGTAAACACAGAACAGATGATCACTTGAGATTCAATAAAGCCAATAAAATCGACCCTATAAGCTACCTCGATGTAGTATTGAGGTTGAATACAATAAATCCCCGCCGAGATGTATGTAGGTATACGGTAGTATTGGAGGAAGACACCTAGAAGCTACGGAGGACAGTGCTGATAATACTCCTCACCGTGGAATCCGCGCCAATGAGCACCCTCCATCATGATCTCTTCCATAACGTTACTATCCTTCTCGCTAGCTATTCGACAATATGTAAGTTGTTTTGTTAATGCGAAGGACAGCTGCGACGGCTAGTAACGGCATGAGCTCGCTCCACTGCCCGGCTAGAACCCGGTCCTAGCCTCCGCCATGGGTGGAGCGACTTCAGGGATTAGCCGGCCCGCTCATGGCGAGGTTCGGACGATAAACAGCCACTCCCTAGGTACCTACGGTAATCATCTCGGCACAGCAACTCGGCATGCCGACGAGTATCGAAGCCATGATTCGAGAATCCTTCTCCCGCACGATCATTGATTCTCCTGCTCCTCCTTCCAGCGAACCCACGGTTTAGAATTCGCCTGAACTGCCCGACCCCACGCGACCATGTTTCGTCCCCTCGTGCCGAGGCTTCGGAGTCCTGGGCTTGCACGGGCTGCTCGAATGAACCTCCAACAGCGACAACAGCCTCGACACCCGAGAAACTATGCCTCCGCGTCCGCGCCCACCCCGGAATTCAACTGGACAGACCCTTTAGCAAGCCGGAATCTACTCACAGAGGACGAGAAAGCCATTGGAGACACGGCAGAGCGGTATTGCCAAGAGCAACTGGGGCCACGGGTTCTGCGTAAGTGCGCTGCCGCGTTACAAGCTAGGTTCCTCGGCCACGGGTGAGCGAGAGAGAGGGCGGCGTTTTGCTAACTCGACTTGTTCCTGGACACAGAGGCCTACCGCGACGAGAACTTCGACCGAGCGATCCTCTCCGAGATGGGCGAATTGGGTTTCCTGGGCGCAAACCTGCAGGGATACGGCTGTGCTGGCGCCTCCACCGTAGCAGCCGGTCTGATCACACGGGCAGTTGAGCGCGTAGACAGCGGCTACCGTTCCGGCATGTCTGTCCAATCATCGCTGGTGATGGGCGGCATCTACGAGTTCGGGACCACCGAGCAGAAGGAGAAGTTCCTCGAGCCAATGGCCCGCGGCAAGCTCCTCGGCGCCTTCGGTCTCACAGAGCCGAACCACGGAAGCGACCCGGGTTCGATGGAGACGACGGCGCGGCCGCACCCCACGAAGAGCGGGTACTACCTTCTCAACGGCGCCAAGACGTGGATCACAAATTCCCCCATTGCCGACGTGTTGATGATCTGGGCCAAGCTGGCCGAGACGGGCAAGATCCGCGGCTTCTTGGTCGAGCGCTCGGATTGCCCTCCGGGGTCCCTCGAGACGCCCCCGATCAAGAATAAGAACGGGCTACGAGCGAGTATCACGGGTATGATCCAGCTCGACAACTGTCCCGTCCCTGCCGCCAACATGTTCCCCGACGTCGAGGGTCTGCGTGGGCCCTTTTCTTGCCTCAACAGTGCGCGGTACGGTATTTCTCTAGGGGTCATGGGTGCGCTCGAAGACTGTATCGCGCGAGCAAGGAGGTATGCTATTGAGCGTCGACAGTTCAAAAATAACCCCCTCGCCAAATACCAGCTCGTACAGAAGAAACTGGCAGACGCGGCTACGGATGCTGCGTATGGTGTCCTGGCGGCGATACATGTTGGTCGTCTGAAAGATGAGGGGAGGGCCACGCCCGAGATGATCAGTATGATTAAGAGACAGAACTGCGACCGGGCTCTACACAATGCCCGTGTCTTGCAGGAGATTTTTGGTGGTAATGCTGTCAGTGACGAGTACGGTATCGGCAGACATGTGGCCAATCTCTTCGTCACGCAGACTTACGAGGGCCAGAGCGATATTCATAGTACGTCTGCGCTGTATTTTGCTAGAGGAGAGCATTGGATTACTAACGTTTTCTTTCTAGGTCTTATCCTTGGACGTGCCATAACTGGCATTCAGGCTTTCGCATGATGGACTCGTAGTATCGTTCCATATCGCCACGGCACATTGGGGCGGTTAGACCTGCATCCCGATACGCTGGATACATCATCCATCCAGCTCGGCTTTGTTCCTGTATTTCCCTGAGCGTGCAGACAGCCCGCGCAAGTCACACAGGCGATGTTAACTGGTACTCTCCCAGTGGTGGGCAAGATGCCACGTAAAGAGTATAATGGTATTTCTAACGCAAGAGTTACGAGAGGCACTTCGCATGTACGACCTACCATGTCGATATCGATATCACCCAATGCTATCTATATATAGTGCATAAATGCTATTATAGAACGAAAGATCAATTCAAGGTTTAAGGGTCTGAACCTTTAGGGAGGGAGCAAGCTACCTATTATCGCTTGTGCTGTGCCATGTTAGTAGATGATACTAGACTAATGTGAGAAAATAACAAATATTATTTATGTTTTGTCCTGAGCGTGGAGATGTTGATGAATCTCGAGCTTTATCGGAGGTGGAGAGAGATGCAGAGGCTTCGCGTCGATGACAAGTGACAGAGTCAACCAACCCATTCTACACCTTTCTAACGCAGGGCAGGACTTGGGAGGATACCATAGGCACCTAAATCATAATCAGGTCGATTCGGGGTTAGACACGTAATATACGATGGCGATAGTTCAGGTGTTGAGTAACAGGGTTGCGATGACAGACAGCTGCACCGCCACATTGCTACAAGAAAAGGATTGTTAAGCTTAGGTAAGACAGCACGCCGCATTTGCTCGTCCATTGTCTGGCAGGTTCTGTATTGTTCGTCGGATGTCGGGTGACACAGGGAGAGTTGGGTTGTGGTCGTGTCTAGATTGGCCTAGCGGCCACGCAGCAAACTCAATTGTCGCTACGGTAGGTAGGCAGTTGAGACCCCACCTCAGGCATTCCTGCGGGCACCTACCACCTATGTAGGTACCTGGGTACACTCTGTGCAGTACCTTGGTGGGCATTGACCTACCTAGAAGGAGAACAACAGCCCAACCAACACCTGCACACAGCCAGACCACCAGACCAGGTAGAGGCAAGTACCTAACTTGCATAACCACAGCCCCAGCCCAGCCAAGACCAAGACCCGACTCCCTCCCTCTTTCAGGTATTTGTCTCTCGTCTCACCACACTCTCTCCCTCTTCCTCCCCCACCACCATTGCCGCTGCCACTGCCACTATTCACGCCTTACGCTTTACGCTCTACCTCCCTTGACCTCACTTCACTTCCCTCCGCCTCGACCATTCGTGGCGCCAACACTGAACCACCTCATCAGCTCAGAGCATCCGTCACTCTCTGCCCACCAAACTCTATCTCTCACCTGTTTTCCGGCGAACGGAGTCATCTCGTCCAGACAACAACGACACGACCCGACCTCAATCGAGCCCATCCGTTTGAGCCGACCCGAGTGCAAGCCTCGCGTGGTTTTCTGATAGGTACATCTTCCATCGACCTTGAAACACCCACTCAAACATCCATCCTATGATCCTTCCATCCCCTCTGTCTATCCCTCGTCGACTCTCTTTCCACCCTCTCTTTCTCTTCCCCGCTCTACTTGCCGATGACTCTTTGATGATCGATCCGCCACCACCATCAACAAAACTCTCCTGCCTCGGCCACACTCCATAACTAACCATCAGTATAAATAGAAACCCGTCATTCCCATTACGCAACTTGCGAGACACGCTACAACAGCCTCCACACATCCACCGTCGACCACTTCCAGAATGGCGCTCAAGCGTATCAACAAGGAACTCACAGACCTGGGCCGGTATGTCAATCAAATTATATATGATACCCCTCTCTGTAATTGCAGTCATTTCCGCTCTGTTGCCATGGGCATATTGCCCACGGTGGGGGCGTTTGCACAGTAGAATGAACTTGGAGCGGGGTCTTGGGATGATTCCTGAATCCTCGTCACATCGACCTTGAGACTCTTTTTATGGCATCAACGTCTGGCTCCAACCTTGCCTATCTAGTCTGACTTGATATCGACATCTCATCTCAAGTTGCGAGTTGATTTATGCTAATATCTACTGCCTTGTAGTGACCCTCCCTCGTCCTGCTCTGCTGGTCCTGTTGGTGAAGATCTGGTATGCAATGCTCCTATCAGTCTCCCCCCACCTTCGCCGATAAGAGGCGGGTGGTATCAACAGCAGCGTGTGACATCTTAAAAGTGCACACAACCCATTCACCCATCCGTCCGACTAGCGGTGGTCGACAGGCGTGGCTAATACTTCTCTGCCTTCAGTTTCACTGGCAAGCAACCATCATGGGACCTGTAAGCAAACCTTTCTACCCCTCCCGTCGCTTCGTTGGAGCCGATCTCGTGCGCAGCCTCACTACCTTGGCGGCGCAGCCTCGAGACTTGGTAATGTGCTGAAACCTAAAACTTGCGGCACTTTAAACTTCGTAGTCAAATACTAACTTGGGATCGACATAGGGCGACTCTCCATACTCTGGCGGTGTTTTCTTCTTAGCCATCCACTTCCCGACAGACTACCCCTTCAAGCCCCCCAAGGTCAACTTCACCACACGCATCTACCACCCCAACATCAACTCCAACGGCAGCATTTGCTTAGACATCCTTCGAGACCAATGGAGCCCTGCCTTGACCATCTCCAAGGGTAATAAATCTCTCTCCTCCCCCAGCTGCCGTCACACCCCCTGCTGATGATGATATATTCCAGTTCTGCTATCGATCTGCTCCATGTTGACGGACCCCAATCCCGACGATCCCCTCGTCCCCGAGATTGCGCATGTCTACAAAACCGACCGATCCCGATATGAGGCCACAGCTCGCGAATGGACACGGAAGTACGCCATTTAAGGTTCCATGATCTGGTTCTCCCTCAGCAGCAATGATGGGTTTGTTCGGGCAACGATACATCGGTTAGTCTGGTGGGCTTTCAACCAAAGGCCGTCTATTATAACACAGGCGAGAGGGAGCGAGGATAGGAGCGAGCATGACGTGTTGGATGGTGAGAGATTCTTAGACAAGTGGTTGCGATTAGGGAAGGGGTACACACACACACACATACACACATTCTCTCTCCCATCTCGACAGTCTAGGTGAATTTGCCGGCGTTCGTTGTCGATTAGTCATCATTGTGGCCATGGGCGTGTTCTATTTTTCACGTGTTCCCACGGCCGCTATAGCATGTCATGGTGTGGACGGCTCCAGTCGGTGTGGCCTGTCTCTGGTAAGTAATGAAGTTATGAGAGAAAGAATGTATAGGGAAAAGAATGGACTGTAAGGCGTGGGATTGCCTGTTCTCGGCATCACTCTAGTGGTACCCCCACGGTTCCTCCCCTTTGATCTCGTATAATACAACGATTCCTTTCTCGGAAAGCCTTATACTGCGGCCATGTGATGCGCCATCTCCCCAGCGTAAATGTACACGACCAAGATGGACTTGTTTTCCGAGGTGATGGCCTTTTAGCGCGCGTTGACTCGCGACGGTTGACAGGATGATGTTGTGTATCGGGTTACAGGGTGTGCCAAAAATAGCGCGAGGGGAAGAACTCTGGTGTACACTACGGTGTTGAGAATCTCGTTACCTAGTATGCATGGGCCAGGATCGCTTTGATATGCAGTGAGTGATACTGGCCTTGGTGTATGTTCGGGAGCCCATGACATGCATGGCACGACGCAAGCAGTCGAAATGCACACTACCTACTGTACGACTAGTGTATGGGCAGATATTCTACCAGGTATCCTGCTTTTGTTTGAGGATTGGAGTTCTTAACATGCTCAACTGGGACATTGCCCAGATGAACGACAAGTGGATGCTTGACTCCCTATGACCGGGTCTGATTGGAAGAGCAGGACTCTTGGGTCAGAATGAAGATATATGTACTTACCTAAGGTTATACTTACGTACTGTAGAGAAACAAGCCCTAAATTCACCGATTGGTAGCAATAGAATAGAGGAGAATACCTACCTTTCGTTTTTTTTGGAACGGAACACGTGTAATCTACACTCTATAGAGTGTATCATGTGTATGTAGGTATGGTATGTATGTAGGTAGTCTGCATATACACTGCGTATAAGATGATCAAGTTATTGTGCGGCATACCTATTCGTAACTAGGTACAACCTTGGGTTCTGACCCGAGTAAGAGGTAGGTATTGTGCATCGTCTGCCTACCTTATCTATGTAGTATCTTGGTATACCAAGTGTATACTACCCGCAGAGAGCGGCGAGGAGAGGCAGGCTTGAAAGACAGGGCAGAAGACATGGCTGCTGACAGGGGGAACGTTTAATGGTCTCGCGTCTGTCTTGGGTTGTGTCAAAAGCACCCCTGAAGGAGCCTGCTGTAACAGATTAGCGCCAGGTAGTCAGGGGCTCTCCGCTGATTTGGGCCAATGATGGCGTCCAAGGATGGCTGGCTCTAGGGGACTCAGACCCCTTAGTTCTCTCGCCTCTCCACTCACCAACATCCTCCAACAACCTCCAACACGCTCTGTTTCTTTGTTCCCCCGTCGTCGTCATCATATGTTCATTCACCTTGATCACTATCCATCAGTAGCATCTCTGTGCCGATCGAGCGTACCGCCTTAGTTGGCCGCACTGTTTTGAGCCCTGTCTGAGATGAAAGAGATGCATATGATAAATTCATCTCTACTGAGTGTCTTTTATTATTTTATTATTTTATTATTTTATTTTCCTTTCTTTCAGTTCAATTCCAAAGAAGATGTGAAACGATGGGGACATGTGTATCGTTTTCTCGGCGCTCTGCTCTGCTCTCTCAATATCGATACCCCTGACACGACTACCATGTAGTATATGTCCCGGGCCTATCTACCTGGGTGGTGCCTCTTATACCTACTACACTAGCGTGCAGTATCTGGGATCCGAGCATCAAAACGGAAATGGCTTCAAACCCATGATCCACGAATCGCGCTGTTGTGCATTACCTAGTGTACACGACGTACGCGACTAGTGTAGATGCTGTATGAACTACAGCTATTGTATCGCCGCGAGTGCCAGCGGTATTTATTCCCCAACATCCGTCCGAACTTGTTTTCCCTGTATAATCGGTAGTGAATAGATTACGCTGCCTTGCCTCCCGCGCACCTAGCCGTGCTCTGGGGGCAACGGCGGCGCTTGGCTAATGCCAATGCGACTAATAGGTGGTGTACCTCCACTACGCTGCTCGAGAGACCCAGGTCGCGAAGCAGGAGAGCTATGCCTGTTCCCTGTCTATATTCAGCAGGGACAGCCTCTCGTATCATTTGAGCCTCTCCCACATCTCGAAGTGGGACGCTCGCAAGCCCACCATGCCTCCATCAGAGAGAACTGTAACCGATACAAGACCCCGATTGAGACATGCCTGTTTCGACCTCCCCAGTCCAGTCGTCGACCGATGTGCTGTTCGCTCTGCTTGGTAGCTCTCGTTCCCAGCCTTGAATCCTCCCAAACTAGAATGAAAAGCCGCGAAACAGCAGTGGGGCCGCTGCTGTGATCCTCCGCCGTCGTCAGCCGCCCTGGCCCTAGGTAGGTCTTCTCTACATGGTCGTGAGGTTTCGGTCAATGCAACATTCTCGATTCCTGCCCCCCTTTCCCAAGTCACTGCTACCAGGTGTTGACGCCCCCCCCCCCCCCCCCCCCCCCTACCCCATCCACTGTGCCATTATCCTTCTCCTCTGCAGTAAGTTCTTCGTAGCTATTCTGAGTGCTTCTCTTCACGAATAACATCACCGCATCGTTAAACCATGCCCGCTATTTCTAGCAACCAGGTGTTGGCCTTGTACACTAGTGTAGTGAGGTATGATCTACCAAGAAAATGGTCTGATGTTTCAATGCTTGGCATTTGTCCATAATCTACCTACTCCCTCCCGCCTTTGCATGAGATCTTCGGATCCCTCTTTCTTCTTTCACACACTCTTCTTCTTCTCAAACTCACTACGAGCGCGAGCCGTCTTTCCTCCCATCCTTCGTGCTTGGTTCCCTTGCTGATACGTCCGCGGGCTGATCAGTCTGTGTCTTTGTTGTCAGTGCAGGGCACTATTGGCCTTTACATTCTCTACACTCATTTGGACACTCAACCTTTGGGGATGATAATTGCCGTGTGGCTTCACACTCGGTCTCGGCTCCCTTAACATCGATGATTATGTGCCCATTCAGCAGGATCTGAATCTCTTTTTATATATCACAGACGAAGTCCAGGAGACAGCGGCTGAAAAAAAAAGAAATAATAATTCGGAGCACCGTGCAGGGAGGGTCGTATTCGCCTGTGTAAGCCGTATCGTCGACTTACAGTTGGCTTGGGAAGGACGCGGGACAAGGTGGAAAGAGTACCATTGGAAGTCGACGAGGAATCCAAATCAACTAGCTGGCAAAATGTCGTACTATGGCGATGCCCAATATGGCGAGAAGCCATCAGAACGAGCGAGATGGACCCCATTGACGCGAATGCTACTCTCGGGTGAGATGACACAAGAAAAGCAGAAGGAGTTGACGATGCGAGAAAAATTCGACAAATGGATGATCAACGAGGGTTATCGCCGATTGTTAGTTGCATGCGTAAGTTCCCTATCATGAACATCCGTGCTGACATGTTTGCCAGCTTTGTATTCGTCTTCATATTTTTACACGCTCTCGTGTTTGCCTTCGGTTTCGTCAATTATGCGGTCAAGGACAGTCTCCAAGTAGCGCGAAACACATTTGGACCGACCTATATGATAGCCAGATCGGCGGCGTTAGTTCTTCACGTCGACGTCGCCTTGGTTCTTTTCCCGGTCTGCCGTACCTTCATCTCGATCGCTAGGCAGACGCCTCTCAACGGCATCATCCAGTTCGATAAGAATATCACCTTCCACATCACGACGGCTTGGTCCATCGTATTTTTCTCGTGGGTCCACACGATTGCTCACTGGAATAACTTTGCCCAGATTGCCGCCAAAAACCACCTCGGTTTTTACGGCTTCCTGGCCGCCAACTTGGCTTCTGGTCCCGGATGGACGGGATATATCATGCTAATCGCTCTTATGGGTATGGTGTTCACATCAGTCGAGAAACCGCGTCGGGCCAACTACGAGCGCTTCTGGTACACGCACCACATGTTTATCGTCTTCTTTGTGTTCTGGGCCATCCACGGCGCTTTCTGCATGATCCAACCCGACACAGCACCGTTCTGCATCTCCGTCGGCACAACGGCCGTCGGTGTTTTCTGGCAGTACTGGACGTACGGGGGTTTCATCTACCTTGCCGAGAGAATCGCGCGTGAAGTGCGTGGTCGCCACAAGACGTACATCTCGAAAGTCATTCAACACCCCAGCAACGTCTGCGAGATCCAGATTAAGAAGGAGAATACAAAGACGCGCGCAGGCCAATACATCTTTTTCTGCTGTCCCGAAGTCTCCCTATGGCAATATCACCCGTTCACATTAACCAGCGCCCCGGAGGAGGACTACATCTCGATTCATGTCCGTGTTGTAGGTGATTTCACGAGGGAGCTAGCCACCGCTTTGGGCTGTGATTTCGGCAAGAAGGACGGCGCCAAGGATGCTTCCAAAGTCGTGGGCGTGGACAAAGAGAGCGGCGAGGTCGACCCCGCGCTCCGCCGCGTCTTGCCCCGCGTCTATGTCGACGGTCCGTTTGGCTCCGCCTCAGAAGACGTCTTCAAGTATGAGGTCTCGGTCCTCTGTGGCGCCGGCATCGGTGTCACACCCTTCGCGTCCATCCTCAAATCCATATGGTACCGCATGAATTACCCACAGAAGAAAACACGGCTCGCCAAGGTCTACTTCTTCTGGATATGTAGAGATTTCGGGTCATTCGAGTGGTTCCGCTCCCTGCTCATGGCTATTGAGGCCCAGGATGTTGATGGACGAATCGAGATTCATACTTACCTTACTGCAAAGATCAAGGCCGACGATGCCACGAATATCATGATCAATGATGCCAATGCCGACAAGGACGCCATCACGGGCCTTAGAAGTCCCACGAACTTTGGACGCCCGAATTGGGATATGATCTTTCGCGGCATTCGCAAACTACATGCTCCCGCCGAGGCCGGTGTATTCTTTTGTGGGCCGAAGGGCTTGGGGAGTTCACTGCATGTGTTTTGCAATAAGTATAGCGAGCCTGGGTACGTGTTTATAGTCTCCCTCTTTGTTCCTTTATTTCCTTTTCTTTTGTTCTCCTTTCTTTGAATATTCCTGTGACGAGAACTACGAAAATACGTTGCTAACTTGATTTTCCTCTAGCTTTTCGTTTGTCTGGGGCAAAGAAAACTTTTAGGGGTCTAGTTTGGAGGTCTGCGTAATGGATTCATCGCTTTGTGAGTGGCTGGCTGGATGGACAGGACACTGCATTGCTTGTTATGTTCCGACAACGCTTTCTCTGCATCTTAGACTCAGCAACTCTAGAACTAGCAATACCGTCCTCGCCACTGTAGATGCAGCGGTCCGCGGCCCTAGCCCGCCTTTTGACAATACACGGACTTTCACCCGTCACGTTTGCCGGAAATAGTTATCGCCACGGGGTGCCAGAGATGAGTCAGACGTGGTAGTCAGAGGGCGATTTTAGTGTAATTTAGACAGGATGTAATCGGACTGTTGGATGGCCTTGGCTTCGGGGAGAGGCGAGCGATCATAACCCCTAAAGAAAAAGTGCAGGCGTTTCAAACAGTGAAAGGAAGAGGAGGATACTCAGTGTGCGCAAAAAACCCTACTGCCTGCTTGCTCTCTTGCTGCTGCTTTTGTTCATTCCTCTTATATACTATATACATACTTATCCGTTTGATACATTTGATACCTATACTTGATACACTTGATTATTATATACGCATTTATTGCCTCTATTTATCTATGCCAGCAGGGCCGTTTTTGTGGAAGGGAGAGGGAGTTGAATATGAGGGATGTACCACTACAGTCCACCTTAGGCACGACCCTGCCGAGTAAGGCTTCTATCCCATTGACTTAGTTACAATGCTCTATATTATGGCAAACCCCGACTTGCGATTGGGTCATTAGGGCGACAAGGTGGATCGTTTCGCGGAACATGAATTGAACAAATAACCACCAGAAACACATGTCGCGATTGGTCCCATGTCAGAAACGCCAGCCATGACGGCCTGAAACCGACCGGATGTGACAAGCAGTGGGCTGACCATCTGTGTCCGAGACAGACCAGTGGAGAAGATGTCTACGGGACCCCGGGGTGACGTGATTGGAAAACACCTGATATGAGGGCACAATTCGCATTTCACACGACTACCTAGGGTAGTCCCAAGTCGGTCTATCTTCGTCTCCCGCATCCCGACATGCTTCACTCCTTCCCCGCAGTGCCGCCAACCTCCCCAGCCAAAGCCCTCACAACGGTTTCAACGGCGACCTTATCAGCGCCCCGAACTCTCTCCACAAGGCCGCCCCCCGTGCGGACGACAGACGGCCGCGCAGCACCCACGCCATCGACATCGACGCCCTGCGCCAGCCCATCCCGGAAGAAGACAAAGGTCGGCATCGCCGTCACGTTGAACTGCGCGGCGACGTCCTTGACGTGGTCGACGTTGACCTTGGCGAAGGCCAGCCGCCCCGCCACGGCGTGGGCGTCGGCCAGCTGCGAGAAGACGGGGGCGATGGCCCGGCACGGCGGACACCAGTCGGCGTAGAAGTCCACGACCACGTACGTCGTCGAGGCCAGGAGGGCCCGCAGCTGCGCCGCCGAGGCGATCTTGTGGACGCTGCCCGAGGTCTCGGGGATCGGCGAGCGGTCTGTGAAGAAGATCTTTTTTGCGGGGGGGGGGGGTGACGCGACGGGGGTTAGTTTGGCTTGGTTACGCAGTTACGCAGTTCAGGAAGCGGTGGGATAGATAGTATGGTATGGTATGGTATGTATACAGAAGTAAAACAGAACAAGGGGCATTCTTGAAGCAAGGGCCCTGTCCCTGTCTTGACGAAATTCATGTGGGCGTGTTTTAGGGGGGGGGGAAGAAAAAAAAACGTACTGCTTTTATGAGAGTATACGCAAAGAATATTAGGGCTAAATATTGGACGGTATTCATTTTTTTATTTTTTTATTTTTTATTTTTTTTAGTTAATTTTAGGGTAGAGGTCTGTTTCGGGGTAGAAGAAGTTTGGACAGAAGCGATGTGGTTGAGTGAGCGAGATGAGTGAGTTAATACACCTAGCTTCAAGTTTCACTGAGTTGCGGGAATCCTGGAGGGTCACATGACCCGTAGGAACTGACCGATTTATATGTGATCACAGTGTGTTTACTGTGCGTTATCAAATAACTTGACATAGGGAGGTATGTTGAGATGCTTTTCTATAAACCTATGGCACGTGCTTACTTACAAGTAATTTGCTAGTGTTAAGAATGTCTTATGAACGGCGATAAGTACTTCTTTCTGCATTAGATAGAGAGGTGTGTGCCAGCCCAGTTCGGACCATGATCTTACTCAATACGCACTGTACACAGCTCTGGAGCGTGCTGGAGTATAGACCATGTCCAAGGAGGCATAGGTAGGAGAAATGTTTAGTTCCATATCGATGCTATCTAAGATTAGGATATCGTCGTGAAGGGCTCGTTCCGATATGGTGCGGGCGACTCTAAGCTGGCCACGAGTTTGGTTAAAGGGATCGGTCACTCGGGAGTCGCTGGTATCGAAGACTTTCCGATTCAAGCAGGTGGCCGAGGCTTGGAGGACGGCTTATTGTAGCGATAGCATCAACAATTTAATCGAGGCATCCAAGGACCGATTTCATATGATGTCATTGTTGGGGGAATTGAGGGCAAGGGGATCAATAGACGATGGACCTGATATTCTAAAAATAAAATACAAGCTCTGCTAGCATAAGTGCTGGGGAGAGGCTGCGCGTAGGCCCGACAAACGCCATGTTGCAGTGATAGACATGTTGTGCAAAACACTAGACAATTACGTTGAAAATAGGTTTGGGGGCTTGATGGTATCTCCTAGCCTATGACATTGGGGCACGACATACGAGTCTGAAAGGGATAGCATGATGTTGATATTGTTGTGTCGAGGTGAAGAACGTGGCTGTAGCTATTTAAAAACAAGGGCGACCTGGACTACGCAGGTAGCATTGGGGTCGCTATCTAACTTATAGGAAGAAGCTATCATTGGATGTCGCGAGAGTCAGCTAATACCTGCAGTGCTACACCACATTGCCCCACAGGCGCGAGAATCAACATGTATATGTAAGGGGTATGCATCTTAGGCGCCGAGGTACTATCTAGTATTTACAGCCTGCCCCATGTGCACATCAGAGATTTACATGGGCGCTACTCTATCCATCCAGTACTTTCTTTCCACCTATCCCAATAGAATTCCCGTTACATCATTGTAATCGTCACCGCCGCTCGGGCATCAGTGAAAGCGGCCAGCATGCCGGGGAGTGTAGCACCAGCGTCCCTCGGAGAATTCACGTACGAATCGGTTCCATTTACACTTGGCGCCTCCTCTAGTCCGACGAAGAAGAAGAAAAAGATTCTAAATTGGAAGAAGGCTCAACGACTGTGGCATCAAGGGTGGGGTGTTGAAACTTACAGCGTAGCTCTCGCGGCCTCTTCGCTGGCTGTTATTATCGGCATCCTCGCGTCATACGAGGGACAAACTCTCCCCGAATGGCCTCTGCACATCACTCTCAATGCCCTAATTTCGGTCTTCACTGTGGTGCTGAAGGCTGGGTTGGGTTTACTACTCACAGAAGGTGACTGGCCTCTGGAGGCGACATCGTGGCTTGGGGATATAACTTTCAGACTAACATAGTCACCTTATAGGGATCAGCCAGCTTAAATGGCAATGGTTCCAAAGAAAGCCAAGATGCCTCATGGATCTAGATGACTTCGATAATGCTAGTCGTGGTGCTCTGGGGTCCATGTCATTTTTGTTCAAGGTAGTGAAGTGGTAAGCAAGACATCATAGTTCACAATCCATAAGGCCATTAGGTCTGATCATTACAGGGAGGTTGTAAGCAACTTTGCAAGGTTTGCTGCAGTCCTTACAATACTTGCAGCTGTGTTAGATCCATTTTCACAGCAGCTTGTGGGCATAATAGATTGCACACGGGAAAGTGAGATCTCGACGGCATCCGTTGCTCGTACGAATGCCTACTACGCCAACGGTGGCCATACCGGTCCACTTGACGTAGGCCGCTTACTCGCTCCTCGTTTATCAACCAGTCTCACTAATCTCCTCCTAGAGCGAAATTGACAGTCCCATGGCCGTTGCCATCAACATCGGCCTTGTCAATCCGCCTAATCACATTCCATCACTAGTGTCCACAACATGCCCGTCGGGCAACTGCACCTTTGGTACTTTTTCGAGTGTTGCGGTCTGTCATTCTTGTGACGACATCTCGTCACAAATCAAGAACTTCACGGAACCAACGGGATACTACAACTATTCGCTGCCAGCGACTAACGTTGACAACGAACAATTCTCAGCGCTCCAGCTTGCCTTCGGAGTCCTGCTTAACACCAGTGCCGCTCCAAGTCCAACACATCTGCTGAATGTTAGAATCATGAGCGCCGGGGGTGATATAACTACCATCACAGCAACACCACCCAATGCATTTGAGTGCCAGTTATTCCCATGTGTACGGACCTACGAGGCTTCTGTTTCGAAGTTGGTTCTCGAGGAAGCGGTAGTGTCCAAGATACCCATGGGTTTTGATGCATTCGGAGGCTACGGCCGTTACGTGCTCGCCACTAGCAATCTGACGCAGTATGGCGAGCAGACACTAGACTGCACTCCCCATCCCGCAAACGACACGGCCGGCCTAGTCCTTGTAGCGCTCGCCAACGTAGACGCAGCGCCGCAAACCCCTCTCTCAAGCGGCAGCAAGGCGCCAGGCGCTTGGTATCCGGAGAAATGCGTGTGGATATTTGGGTCATCCCCCTTCCTCGCCATCCGGCCCGAATTAGGCAGCTATCTCGACGCAGACTCGATCCAGGATTATGAGACTACATACATCGGGAACATCGTTGCCAAAAACCTCTGGCGGAACGCGACGACTAGTTTCGACTCCGTCAGCATGTTTATGCGCAATCTCTCAGACGTCATGACGGCGACGATCCGCAACAACGGAGCGAATGGGGCCGGAGACTATTTACCTGGGAGATTGGTCCTCAACACAACGTGCATCGACGTGCGATGGGCATGGCTCTCTTTCCCAGTTGCCCTGGTGGTCCTTGCTTTCGTATTCTTCTTGATGCTCGTGGTGCAGAACCCGAGGGACTCGTCAGCCGTGAGATCGTGGAAGTCGTCCAATATCGCCATGTTGTTCTGCAATCTCGACGAATCCATCCGCCAGGAGACCGACCTGACTTGGTTTCGCGATGAGATTGACGATGTCGCGAGGGCGTCACGGGCGCAGCTGGTTCAGGACGGGGCGGGCAAGGCTACTTTTACACAAGACTAGGTCTATTTAGATCTTCGGAGAGGTTTATAACGCGGTTTGGTGAACAATAGGTCTTAGCTATCGGAATGCTTAAGTCCCATTTGATGCAGCCCTGGTGTCACCCTCCCGACCTGAACATATAATGACGATACCTCCTTGCTGCGTTGCTCGATAGTTGTTTCCCACGTTACTTTTCTCTACCGTCGCTGTCGCATATGGTGCAAACATCCACGCAGGGCAGTGCTAGATCCGATTTTGTTCAACTCCCCTTCATTACCTGGAATCTGTCTTTATAACTTTTTCTAAGGGCAGTTATGCCAACCTACCAACGTAGATTTGTCAGAGTAATAACTCACCCGCTTGCCAGAAAACCGGACTCGTGAATATGAGGTTCCTCATCGACCCTGAGCCATATAACGCTACAGCTCGGCAATATGTTTGCCAACTCTTTGCGTCTAAGACAGAAAAATTCTTTTTTAACCCGACTATTCCTTGTAGGGAGCTAAAGCAATCCCCAGTGAGTAACCAGCATTTCCATCTCAAATGGACAGTTCTCGTGGCTCTCCTCTTGTCCTCTACCCACCTGCTGGCTCGGAACTTGACGGCGCGGCGACGGATGTGGGAGCGGATCTTCGTCGAACCTTCTGCAAAGGTAGTAAAAAAGCAGAGATGCCTACTTGTGTTAATTATGATTTTAGCTGCGAGACAGACTTTCTGTCCGACAGAAGAAGTGCAACCGACAAGGAAAATGCATCGTTCACGCTCCTATTACATGATGAGAAGTATTGGTCCATGCCATGCGCAAGTAGATAACGACAGCTAGCTAGTATAACCACTATAACGGCTGCAAATTGTTTTACCTCTGAAAGACCTCAGTTAGTGTATATCGGTTTTATTTTGGAGGAGATTGTCATCACGAGTGGAATAAGTTGGCGGGAACATTACTTCTCTAGATGCAATGTATTACTGTAGGATGTGATGCTGGAAGATACTTGGCCACCTAGGTACGTGTTGGAGTCGTGACTGAAGGGGCTGCCAAAGAATTGCTCCCTATGACTCTGCTGTTAGTAATAATAATGAAAGGGAGGAGAACGGCTCCTGGCTCTGATTACGAGATCACATATGATCGACTTCGTTTAAGATAAGATCTATAGAGCAAGTCTCGAACCAAGGACCTACAGTTAAGCCTAGTACTCTGCACTCGATAATATCAGAAGAACGATCTTGAGTTGCTGTGGAAGTTGGAAACATTCAGCTCTGCTGGCCTGCAGACCTAGACGAGTAACAGCTCCAGGCAAGGCTTGGCCTAGTATGTCTCTTCATCGTCATCGTCATCGTCATCGTCACTTTAGGCCGCTAAGCTTATACAATATGCCGGCGTGTAAAGCGTAAATATGGGAAAGAAAATAGCGTATAGTGTTGTATGCTTTACTCATTGCACTTTTGCTTCACGTTGTGCAACAACGTTGAAGCTAAGCAATCACTTGCAAACCAGGTATTGGGTGAACTAAGCTCGTCTTGGCATGGTTCATTCACCGGATCCTTCCACTTGAGGATTACTCCTAAATTGCCTCCCGAGAATAGAGGGCATTAGGTATGGGATATCTGACGTAAGAATCCGTAGGATCGATTGTTCGATTGCAGCTCACCATCCAGGCTCTCGACAAGTTTATCTGTAATGAACGCATCATACTGTCGGTGCTACCTATCCACGCGAGATGCCTCTCCCCGATCGGAAAGAACGTCGAGGACTAGACATTAGTAAGAAGACTAGTAACCAGCTGAGTCTCACCAGGAACAATAGTTGTGTAGATCCTGCACACGAATGCACGATTGATAACGGTTGTGGAAGGTTGGGGTGGTAATCTGAGCGAGCTGACCTCCTTATCTACCTGGGAAGCAAGGACTAGCGCAAGGTTCCCGTGCCAGATCTACGATAGGGCGGAGTGTAGATGTGGCGGTATCGGGAAGATGATACCAATACGACTGTCTGGATGCAGGTCAAAATATACTGTACAAGTCTAGATGCGACGGTATACATGGTAGTGATGCACATCTCTCCGGTGAAACGGATTAGGACTTTCTCCTCCGCTCCCAGGATCCTGTCTTGGCAATAGGTGACAGCGCATCTTCCCGCCTAATGAATCTTGGCAGCTATTATCATGATCGACAAAACTAGGTATACACTACCTAAATGGGAATGTGGCGTCGTCGAATTTGGTAGGCGACTACTAATGCGTATGTTCATGATTCTTTCCGCCTAGGAGTGTAACATGTGGATAGCAGGTAGAACAACAAGTAAACGATGAATTGATAACATACCTAGTGTAGACTGGCAACTTTTTACAATAGCCACTTTGTTGTTGACTCGACCTTCCAGCCACATAATCGAAGAACGAGAGAATATAATAGGTGATAAAGAGAACCGACCATATTGTTAGGTCTGCGAGAGTGACTTATTACGGTTTGCAAAACAGGAAGATCATATCCGGCACTTGTGCGGCCACTTCTCTCTACACTGTCTTCTGCATGAGTTGGGCTGGAAAACTGGAGCATAAGAAAGCTTGAGTGGCAGCCCTTGACGTCATCATAAACAGGGGCTATAGCTCCTTTCTAGTCTACTTACAATTTAGTGTAGGTAAACTGTGGTTACGTGTAGACTTGATAGAGATGTTTCAATTTTCTAGAGTGCTGTTGTCTCGATGGGTGTTCTGATAACAGCTACTTACGCCGCATAAGAGATGATCATTTCCATTTTGGACTCTACTGGGAAATGTTCCTGGCATAGAACCACGAATCGTGCGTGCATCTGCAAGTCTGAAATTGGACGAACTCGAGAGCGAATAGAGGTAAATTTATCGACGATCGATTCCCATTTAGAGATCTCAACTGCGTTGATCGGTCAAGAGGAGTAACTAGCAAAAGATTCACCACCTTGGATTCTTGCCTTATTCGCGAAACTGTTCCGCGAATCCGCCGTAGCATCGGCGATGCGGATTTTCTTCGCATCGTCCGAGGTGACTTGGGCGGTAGGCATTGCACTGGGGCTCGTTGATTGTGATGATCAGCATACCTGCCTGGCTCTATGAATGGAAATCAACACTAGATTTCGAGTAGATATAAGTACACATCTAACCCGCCGCTGAAGGTTTCGTTTGTGTTACCCTTCTTATCCTGCAGCCAGAAATATTTCAAGCTTCTAGGTTATCACTCTTGATTCCTCGCCCGTTCTCTAGACCGAAGAACATTCTGAGTACCAATCCAGGTTCACAGCAGTCAAAATGCAGTTCTCCGTCTTAATCGCTGCAGTCTTCGCTACCGCTGTCGCGGCGAGCCCCCTCGACTTGCCTATTCCCCCCAAGCGAGGCTACTATAGCAGCACTCCTTCGCCCACCCCCACGCCGACTCCTTATCCAACTGCCTATGAAGCCTGCCCTGCTGGCCTTTACAGCGTTTCTCAGTGCTGTAGTACCGATGTTCTAGGTCTCGCCGACCTCGATTGCAGTAGTAGTAAGATTTATCCGCCTCCAAATTGTCCCCTTGAGGAAGAACTTCAGTCCTAACCTTGGTCGTATCAATAGCCCCTGCTATTCCGACCAGCGCGAACGAATTCCGGTCTATTTGCGCCGCTGGTGGTCAGCGAGCTCGATGCTGTGTCATTCCCGTCGTACGTATCCCTCTCTGCCATGAGTATTTCATTGTCTAACAAAGTACTAACACATGATTTCATAGGCTGGCCAAGCTGTTCTTTGCGAGACACCCGCTGGCGTCTAAGTGATAGGAGCTCATTGTCTATGCCTGCGAATGCCCAGATAAGCGCTGAAATGGAAGGGGCAAAACGTACCGATGGCTATCAAAGCGATACTCCTGAAACGCATTGGATCAGGCAGGCATCTACGTGGAGACTCGGTTCGAGGATTGTGTTAAAGTGATGGTACTGGGTTGTCAACTCTTGGTCAGATGTTGGCTGTCGGGCTTGAATACACAATTAGCGGGATATAAGATAATATTTAATGTCAATATTCACAGAACAGAACACTAGACTCTATCAATCCTTGACCTTCTGCTTTGGTTGTCAGGTTGAGGCCAGAGATAGCTTACTCTTAGACCATAATCAATTTCTTTCCTGGCAATGGATACACTTTGTGTAGAGGTTGCTTATCGGGGGTCTATGCTACAATCACAGCAATTATAAGATTATCTGTTTTATGAATTACCAAGTTCTAGAAGGGGCTAATACAGTACCGCCTACTTAGAAACCCTGGTACCTGGCACTGCTCGAATGAGTAAATGTGCCTCCTCGAAAATCGATGTGAGTGAGGGTCACGGTCAATGAAATCCTTCACTTTCACAGCTCGGGGTAGACTCAGGCTAATTAATCGATTATGTGGCACGGGAATTATGCTACCCTTCCAGAAATAGATCTCAGGCTACACTGCTCCGATTGGTAGACGCGATGGAATATCATTATGATTGAAATTGGCTTTTGAAAAGGGTAAAATTTCAGTCCGCGATGAGATGAGGTGAGGTGAGGTGTGTTTTCAGGTGAGATGGAACCTAGTCACGTCGGCAGGGCGTGAGGCGATTCCCTGAGCTTGTCATTTGCTTTTCAAATGAGATAGAAAGAAGATAAACGAAAAAGAGTAAGAGCGAATATGTTCTAGTAGACCCTTCATACAGATTGTAATGGATGTGAATACTACCCATACCGCTATGTACACATGTAGATAATGCTTGACGTAGGTATTTAAGGTTATGTATGTAAAACATCGTATTGGACATCGGTGGCGCTTCGGTACCGTACGAATTAACTAAGCCAAGAGGCACAAGGTGAGACCTATTTAGCTCGTACCAACCTTACGGATACTGAGAGTGTGGAGAATGCAGCAAGACCCGAGATGACACACTACCACGTGGATTGGTAATAATTCTCCGCACCGTCCCCAAGACATACGTAGGTGAAAATCTTAGCAATAGGTATCTAAGCAGGCAAAGAAGAATTATCTGTGAGGGGGTGTCTCATGCACTCCTGCTGCCCCGCAAGATGATGAGATAGATTGCGGCGGGACCGAGCACACGTCCCGCAGTTTTTTGGAGGCACGAAAATACATAGTAGCCGTGCTCGCATAATATTGGAACGTGGTGTGAGGAAAAGGAAAGAAAGAACCCGACAAACCGCCAGAGAACCGACGAAATACAGTACCAAAATGGGCAACTGGACGCATCTCATCCGCTTCATTGCGAAAGAAGACCAGCAAGTGCATCTGGGCCAGCTTGTGGACACGAGCCGCGATGTCGGCAAGGACTCGGTGGATGGCGTTGAGATAAAGGCGTATCTGATTCGGGGATCGGTTTTTGATGGGAAAATTATCACTGGTGTCGTGTACACTGTTGAGCGGGTATGTCCATGCCGACGGTTGAAGCGAGAAACGAAGAACTGATGAGTGTGTCATACAGCTTCTCTCCCCGATTTCTCCCTCCGAGTGCAGTTATATCCGGTGCTTAGGTTTGAATTACAAGGACCATGCGAAGGTTAGTAACCCCTGATATTCGACATCATTTGGCATCCCTCATTATTCCCACATCCCTAGATCATCAACTATAAGAAAAGACCACCACTAACGCGCACACGGATACAGGAAGGAGGCTTCGCCCTGCCTGAAGTCCCGGTCCTTTTCACGAAGCCACGAACTGCACTGGCCGATCCCTACCCAGCCGCCGTAACGATCCCCAAGGTCGCGCAAGACGGCACGAGCGACTATGAGGGGGAGCTCTGCGCCGTGATCGGGCGGACAGGCCGCGACATCCCCGAGGATGAAGCGTTAGATTACGTCCTAGGATACACAGGGTCTAACGACGTGTCAGCGCGCAAGCTGCAGCTGCTCACGACGCAGTGGTGCTTCGCCAAAGGGTTGGATGGAAGCTGTCCTCTCGGTAAGTGAAGAAAGGGGCAAAGGAGTGATCGTTAATTATCTCCCAATAGAGAAAACTAGGGGAGAGGATGTCAAATGTTCCCGTGGTAAATAAAGGGAAGCAGGCTAACATTGACTACCACCCAGGTCCCGTTCTCGTAGCTCCGAGCGCAATCCCAGACCCCCAAAAGCTGGCCATCAAGACGATATACAACGGCAACGTGGTGCAGGACGGCCACACGAGTGACATGATCTTCACCGTACGCCAACAGATCGCCTATCTGTCACAGGGAACCACGTTAGAAGCGGGCTCCATCATTTTAACCGGGACGCCCGCCGGTATTGGCTTCTTCAGGAAGCCGGCTGTGGTGCTTGAAGATAGCGGGGATGTCCGTGTCGAGATCGAAGGCATCGGGACCCTCGTCAACCGTGTTCGGTATGATGCAGATTGAATTGATATTGTGGTGACTCCGACGGTTGTACCGGATAATTTGTGCCTATGTATGTAGGCTGACAATCGGCGTCTGGGAAAGGTTTGAAAGGTGTGAGTTGGTGCCGTCAAAGAGCATAAAATAGGTTGGAGATCGTTCACAGAAATATAGGATAACACGACAGTTAGATCTACTACTATTCAACTCCTAAGTTGTCCCCTTTTACAATGTTCTGCCATCGGTTCTCAAGACTTTCGGGGTCACTAAGAATGATCTCCTGACCTGTCGCTCTCATTTCACACTTGGCAACACGTCCCATACATCTTGGCTAGATTAAACAAGTCATGACATGATTCCTCAGAACGCTGAGATATATATTCTAGCGTTAACGCTAGTTTGTTTGGCTATAATTTACAAGTAATGCTACCCGACCACTGTGACTGCCAAGCTTCATCTCAATTAGCTGAATCACCCCATTCACTATTGGAGGAACCACGACGGTACTTCTGGGCCCCAGACAGCCAGCGACTCGTCGCCGGCCGGACTGTAGCCGATGGGGGTCTTGCGATTGACAACATCGCCGTCGATGTAGTGCTCGATCATGTTATGAGAGGTATCCCACCAATAGTCGAAGATCTGCGACCCGAGGATATGTCGGCCAACCCCCCAGACGGGTTCGTAGCCCTTCTCGCCTAGCCACTGGTGTCCGAGCATCTGGGTATCGTAGTCGTGCACTTCGAAGGAGCAATGGTGCACGTGGCTGGTCTTATTCGTGCTCATAAAGAAGGTGTGGTGGTCGACGTAGTCGTCGCCGCGGTCGATGTGGGCGAATATGGCGACGTCCTTCTTGGACCCGTCAGGCTCGTCGACGTACAAGAAGTCGGTCGGTACGAGGTTGAAGTTCTTGAGGTAGAAATCGAGTTCGCTGGAAAAGTCCTGGACGCACAGACCGTAGTGGCCCAACTGGGAGATTGCTGCCGTCAGCTTCTAACTTGCTCCCTTAGCCAGATGTGGTCGACGAACCTTGTGCACGGCGGCTGGGCCCGGCTTGAATCTGAGGAATTCCCGGACACGGGGCTTCTCGTTCTCGAAATTGTATGTGAGCTTGTTCGGCTGCTCGTCCGGTGATCTCTCTCGCTCCTCCTGCCCATATATCAGGTTCATCGGGAAGCCCTCTGGGTCGTGAACAGTGACGAGGAATCCTCCCCCGGGAGCGTCGACTAGTTTTTGAACGTCGCTGCTACCTGGTAGCTTCGTTGCACGCTCGAGATCTTCATATGACTCGACGAGGAATGTTCCGCCTAAGAACTTTTTGGGCCCCTTGAGTGCGTGATCTGCGGGTAGGTGAGCATTATGAGCCGGTGACGAAAGACGCTATAGCTTACAGACGTATTGGTCTGGACCGTATCCCCGAAACCACACCTCGTCGTCGGTCTTCTTAGCGATGGTCATACCGAAGTCTGACAAGTATTAGTGGTGTGTTTGTGGAATTACGTCGATCCCATACCTCCTAGGAATTGGCCAATTTCCTCTAAATCTGGATGCTGGTAACGCATATGGGCTAGCTTAACCAACTTGATTTGGCTTGCCAAGTCGATGTTGTTGCGAGCCCTCCAAGTCTGGACATCTTCCTGCTGGTGGCCGACTGCAATCAAGTCAGGGACCACAGACCCTTGATTCCGTGTCTGGATGGCCATGATTATCCCGAGGAATGACACCGCTATAGAAGTAACTTTGGTCAACCCGAGATCTGGACAGGCGGATCACTCCAAGGTCGTTCAAGATATGAGTCGTGTAAATTAGATTCGATTCACCAGGGCTGAATGATGGGCACTCCATCCATGGCGACCTTCCCCCCCACCAATCATTATTAAATACTCCCGTCTTACTCCGCATCGTCGTCCCCGGCAGATCCTATTCTGTCCCGCTAACATATCATAATGATGCCCCTCCCCGCATCGACACGGTCCCGCAAGCTTGGTGTCCCACATACGTACACCTTCGATCCCGTGTCCCACATTTTGCAAGGGGTCCGCCTCCACATCTTCCCGTGCGTTGGAGAGCTGCCGATCACGACTCCTTATTTCTTGTTCCAAAATCCGAACGAGAATACGGAACTTGCCTAGCGAATAACTGAACGGACTACCCCTCACACAAGAGAAGTATAGGGATGGGAATTCTTAAACACATTATTCTCCAAGCGCCGCTGTGCACGACACGGGAGGGTTAAATGCTTGGCCCCGGCCCTACAAATCTCGTCAACCATGTGCATCGAAGACCTGGGCCGTGGAAAGGTTAACGTTGCAGCCACGACGACTAGCGAAGATGGCGCCTTGACTTTGACTAGCCAGAGAACTCTTGGCATTTCGAAAGCGAGTGTACGAGGAACGTGCTGGGGGCAATAAGGCCATCGGAAAGGCGTCTATCTGTCTCGGTGAACCGCTAGAGATCTGGTTGATTGAGATGCTCTAGGCTTTGGTCAAATCGTCTAGCAGGATCTCCAGAATGGAAGCAAACTTGCGCGATATCTCCCAATGGCCAATGCGTCGGAGAAGGTCGATCGCATTACACAGTATGCTGGGTTCAACAGGGGAGAAAATGGCTGTCGATGCCTTGTCGCCATTAAGGTGTAGGGCGCTGGTCGAACCCGGGACTTGCAGCTCGGGTATGTCCACCTCGTCCTGCGAAGGCGCGTACGAGTCGACCGATGGCTTACACTTGATGTAGCTATACACTACCATGGCTGAGTAGAAGGCAGCTTTGGGCACGTGGATCGCCGGCTCGAGCCCGATTGGCAGCATTTCCACATGCTTCAGTACGAGCAGAGAGTGAAGCACGCCGCGTCGAGCGTCGAGAGAGGCAGCCCAATCACCGACGTCTCCCCGGGCTTCCTGCGCAACCTGTCTGCCGTCGCGACCGATTGAACGTTCTAGGAGGTCGAAGTCGGCATAAAGACCCATGAACGCTGCGTGCCAGAAGATCAAAAGATTGATGTGGTTCTTCTTAGGTCCTTGAATGAGCTTGTAATGTTCATGGTGCCATGACAGAAGCAGGTTTCGGAAGTGCTGCTTTGACGTATCATCAAGGAATGAGAGCCTCTTTTCCTGAATCGAAGCCACTATGCCCGCAAGGGAAGTATACGCGAACATTTGCGCTTTCCGCGTCGTTAGACCGGACGGCACTACCAGCGAACTGACTGCGTGGACATGCGTGGTCTCGGAGCTGATTGCCCGATCTTTTTCCACCATGTTATACCAGTCGGCCGCAGTAGGTGCGAAAAACAGTTCGTCCGAGTTACAAACCGGTAGTTTTTCGAGGGCGTGACGGAGGAGTGGCTCATGATGAAATGTTGTGGCGAATTCTGAATCGTGGACATAGAGCGCCAGAACTAGGCGGACTGATTCTTCGGCGTCCACCCAACGTCGCCAGATGTCCCCCTTGCTTGTTTCGGGTTCGTCAGTGCTCGGGAGAGGGGCAGCTTTGATCTTAAAGAAGCCTCCTTGGCGGGCCCACGCAATTACCGTGCCATGGAAACTCTCCGTCATACAAACGTTGTCTGGTTGACCCGAAAGCATCCCAAAGGTCTGTCCTATGATCGATGCTTGGACGAGAGAACGCCATTCTCTAGCATCACGACGAATGTAGGTGTCCCACTGTGTTTAGCTTGAGCATTTGTTTCTTCAAACAGGGTGCGGGAAGACATGTGGACGAATAGGTCACTTACCGATGATAGATTCGCCTTGTTGAGTGTTTGGAAGATCTTCCTGCCCTGCGCAGCCGCGGTTGCCGAACCCATAAAAAGAGCACCAACTGAACACACGGACAAGAGGAGGATAGCGTTCTCTGACGACGGGCGGAAGGATGGTGCGTGTACAATTGGGAACACCGGGTTGAACCGTACGAAGTATAACTTGATGCAAAGGTTCTGCTTACTGTTAGGTAACCCTAAGTTTTACAGGCAGTGGCAGTTAGTTGCTCACCAGAAAGTCGGCGGAAGGTAGCGCGGTATTGCTGGGGCATGGCTGTAGCTTATGCCTGAGACCCTCCCTATAGGCTTCGTCTATCTGCTCCGGGCCGTGAAGCTGATCTGGGGCTTCGTGACAGACAACGTCGCGAGTCAATGTTGTATACCAATTGTGCTGGACTGCGGGCACCAAGTCAGAGAGTGACATGTGTCCCCTACAACGACTTGGTGCATTGGAGGCATCATATGTCTCCTGATGAGGAGGTAGATCTTCGTGATTCGGATATCCCCATTCTGACATAACAGTCGACATTGGGAAATCTAGAGCGTTGAGGTCAAAATCGCTACCCAGTAGCCAGGCCGGTTCATGAGCATTCAAGCCGATATCCAATAGTTCTAGGTCCGTCGGCGTGTTGAAAACGCCCGCTGGCACACCAGGGAAAACCGCGCCGACATATTGTCCGCTTGAGGCAGGACCGACATCTGATTGTAGGGCATGGTGTTGTAAAGAACTATCAGTTAATGTTTGACCCGGCTGTTCGGCTTGAACACTCCAGGGAGAAGTAGTTGATGCTGTGGGAGGATGAGAGAAACTTGGTGATGAAAGGCTATTCTGAGACACTGCATCATGATCACCACGTAGAACACGGCCACCACGCGGGGTAATGTCAGCCTGAATGCTTTCTCCCGCAAGTGAGAATTGAGGAGAACACGAAGGTGTAACGCTCCTTGGCGACCTATTGGTCTGGCGGCGAGTGTGAGCTCGAGAATGACGAAGAAGAGAGTCTCTAGGTCAGGTCAGTCGTCGATGAGGTTTGTGACAGTGGGCGTGGACAGTGAGTTTGGGTGGGTTGAAAGACTGACTGTCGACTATATGATTTTCCGCATTCACGACAGGAGAATGGCTTTTCTTTAGTATGGCTGCGGATATGACGCGCTAGATGCTCCGTCTTGGAGAAGCAGACTCCGCATTCGGGACATCGCTTTGGTTGCTTCGTCGCGCGTCTCGTCCTAGGTAGGCTCGGAACGGCGTCATCAAGCCCCAGCATAATGCGCTGGATAGAGCACGTCAATTAAGTGTAGGCACCAGTGATGGGTATTTCCTGGGTAATCTTCTTCTTCTTCTTCTTCTCCGCCTCCTTCTTCTTCTGGCACTCTTGAGATCCGTGAAGGGCTTCGATGGAGAACAGAGAGCAGGGTCTGGCCCGGCTAGGTTCCCCTCTACCTGGAGCTATTTTGGCTATTTTTGGCGATGTAGATATGTCGATCGCTGACTGAACGGAAACATTGAAATTCCGGTTGGACACCAAGAGCGGCGTGAGCCATACATTGTCCTGCCACATCAAAGATGCGATGGAATACCCACGGCAAGCGGAGCTGTCCTCATCTGCCAGGAGAACTGAGAGTATGAATACGATATTGGAAGTGGCAGTAGGGTATACGTGAGATAATAAGGACACACCGTTCGTTACTCTTCCTTAGCGAATCGCAAGCTATGCTTTACCCAATCAATATATTGAACAAGCGAGTTCCTGCTTATGAAATCCCGGCCCGAACAATATATCATATCCAATCACCTGGTTCAGCTGATTCGGCTTTACATAGTAAGCAAGATCCGTCGAATGCTTTTTATGAAAGTCGAAAGTAACAGCGGGATGGTAGACAGGAGGACAACTCAATGTTCTGTGATATAGTTTTAGGTAGTAGTAGTAGTATATGTCTCCTATTGTACATACAGTACGCGTCTAGAACCATGATAAAAAACGAACAAAGCAACTCTAGACAGGTCCCCCCCCACAGATGCGGCACTCGATCGCCCGCACCCGCAGCAAGTGTATTTCTTGGCTCTTGGCTCTTGGCTTTCTAACCGGTCAATAAGCATTCATCCATTCTATCATCGCCATCATACGTCCAATATACACGCTTGTGTTTTATGCTTTATAATGCATTGCTATCCCTTGGGTCGGTCTGTCTTATATAAGTATTGGGTAACAACACGATGGATAGCCCATGCATGTTGCCTCCGCCAACTACAAAGCTTCGAGTGGCGACGCCCATTCAATGTCTACCGTGACCATAGCTAATTAGCTACATAGGACCTAGCCCCTAATACGGGACAGGCACCAAGTCATCAAAGAGCTAAGCAATACAGGCGCCTACTTCCAAGGTAGTGTGACAGCGGGGCCCCAAAAAGGTCACTGCAGTGTCCGAGGTATTGATCCTGCGGGACCATTTGGACTTCTCCGCAGTGTCCGATCCGACACACTTCTAATTGCTGTCTATCTACGAGCAGAGATGAAATATCGACCTCTTGTTAGTAATGGGAATTATTCGAAGATAGTAGTGAAATAAAGCGACATGGTAGTATGATATTCAGATATCCTACCTACAGATGGGGCATATAGTTGAGTTATATGGTTCTTCGCTTTTGGCTCATTTATCCTATCCCCTTAGCCACTGTTCCTGCCTGCAGTACATGATACCAAAACCCCTACCGTTGTCATCTATCGGAATTACGGTGTGACAGGGGCCGGAAGTCTCCTGATGATGACGATTTTTTCTTTTTCTTTTTAGGATCCCATTGATTTCTACAGAATCAGAGTTCCCAAGCCATGATCAGTTTCGTTACGACTCAACTTAAGCTTGGATGGGAACTCGTGGAATTTCAGCACAACTCCGCAGCAAGGTAGTAGAGCCGGTTACTGAAGTTCTATTAATAGGAGAAAATAGGCGAAAATAAAGCTCCGGTATTTGTTCAATAAATAAAGTGGGGAGGGGGGATCTTGGCTGGTACCGAGCATACCTACTTAAGTAGTAGTTCTCAATTTCTTCAGCTTCCTTGCGGGCTCTCCGACTCCCTACTACACTACGTGTCGGCACTAGTGATCAGCTTTTCCTACAGCACCCCGCCGACCAACGCACTGGGCCGCGACGCGAGGAGATAGCAGCTAACATGACCATTTAAACCCCGAGTCGACCAGCGTGATATATGAATCGGTAGCAAGACGGCACACCAGTATCATCCACGCTTCCTCCAACGATGCCACATTATTGTTTTTCCGTCGTCAAGGAAGTGAAGATGACTGATGCTTGCTTGACGCTAGTCGGTATACTGCGGGTTTCATTCCAAGCGAACTCGTATAGGTAGGCTGTGGCATCTAGTGTAAACAGCATCTCAGCCGGCTTCGGGATGCTTGGCGTGACCTGGTACGCGAGGGTCGGGATTTCCACTGCCGCCATTAATGAAACGCGCGAAGCACGGGCAGACACGGGGATGTACCGAGACGGGGAACATGCGATTCTGTGCGTAGCGCCAAGAGGGGGTTGACGGAACAAGCCGTACGGCAAACACATCTCGGCGAAGTCGGCATCACATATGATAGTAGCAAACATACGGAGTACTGATATAGGTATGTAGACGACCCTCAGATCATCTCGACACCATCTCGCAACGAAAAGGCGACGAAAAGGGGTCCTAGGGTCCTGTCCAGAGTTTGCACTTCCTCGGTAGCATCAGCCTAATTGGTCAATTAGGTTAGAAAAGCAGCAGCTTACGCATACACTCCAACTTAGGTAATCCAGATCGGTGTTCAGATCTGTGGGCGATTCGCTCAGGATTATATTTGCTTACGTATTACCATTTAACATGAATAGGAGATAGAAGATAGGGGATCGATACAGCCACCGCAGAAAGTGTCATCTATAACAGGTTTTATAACTAAATAAATTGTTTAAAAAAATTTTATATATTGAGAAATAGGCGATAAAAAAGATTATTTACTTTTTACTCATGTGTGATGAAGATATCTCGGCCTTGGAAAACGCGGACGGGACTTTTTTTTTTGAGCCATTGTAGCAACGGTAAGGCGACCAATAAATTGGCGATCACCAGCGGCTTGCCGTAAGGAGGCAGCCGGTATGAATGACGCAATAGGCAACACCATACTTATATAATTGCATTGCTACCTGTCTCGGTACCAATGCCGGGCATTTCTTCTTTCAAATACACTCTTTAAACGTGGTAGCTAATTTCGTGGAGGCTTACACATCAACCATCTTACTTAGCAGAGAAATCGCTAATCCAGAAGATTCATAAGACCAACGAAGCTTCAACGAGCACTACTGCAGGTCCTTACTAAGCCTTTCACATCGGCCACCTGTGACCACATGTCAAGTGTGGTCTGCCAAGAGTGAGGGGCAGCGAGCGCCAGACAACGGGATGCTAAGTTTTTGGCCGACAAGGTCCTTGGTACACTACCTCCCCCATCATCGCGTCGCCTCGCGTCGCCTCGTTATGCTGGTGAACTATACTAAGTAGTATTCGCTGAGTACCTAAGCGAAATACTCGCTGTATTCTATGGCGTTAGAGGTATAGCTTCATTTTTTCACAAGAGAAAGAAAGTGGGTTGAACGGCCCAAAAGATGTTATATTGTCAATGGAGGGGTCCGAGCCGTAGAGTGGCCACCTAAATATAGTAGGAATCTGACTATGCCTTCCTTATCCTTTACGCTACTAGCACCTGCCCACTGAGAATTCAAGTTGTGGTCCGAACAACTAGTCTAGAAGTGTAGTTCTAGGTACACGAATCGGCTGTCTGTGAGCCGTGGGCGCTTTGTCATGTCCACATGAGGATGACATCAACGAAGACGCTGCTAGGACTGCTTCTTATCCACCGACGCCCACTTCTCCATCCACTTGCACGTCTCATAGGCCCGTAGAAGACCGAAAAGGCGCGAAAGCCTCTAACGCCATGGGTTTGGGCAATCGGAAAGACCGTGGCGACTATGGCTAGTGCTAGTTATAAAGTTCACGCCGGCCCAGCTGCCCTCTGACTTACACTCGGTCAATCCATCTTCCCACCATCGTCTTCTGACCTTTCTCTTCTCCTCACCTTCCATATTCTTCAAGCCACTGCTCGTCTTTCCCGAAAAGACCCAAAATAACCCCTTAGTCTCATCATTAGCCTCCACAGTCAAAACCCCCATCGTCAAGATGCCTCAGCAGATTCCCACCGCCAGCAGACTCCTCGACCTGCTCAGCTTCAAGGGCAAGGTCATCATCGTGACCGGAGCATCGGGCCCCCGAGGCATGGGCATCGAGGCAGCACGCGGTGTTGCAGAATTGGGCGCCGACGTAGCCATCACCTACTCTTCGCGCAAGGAGGGCGCCGAAAAGAACGTCGCGGAGCTGACCAAGGAGTACGGTGTCAAAGCCAAGGCATACAAATGTAACGTCGGAGACTTCGCGTCGTGCGAGCAGCTCGTCAAAGACGTCCTCAACGACTTCGGCGGGCGTATCGACGGCTTTGTCGCCAACGCCGGCGCGACAGCAGACCACGGCGTGCTCGATGGCACCATCGAGGAGTGGAACAAGGTCATCCACACGGACCTGACGGGCACGGCGTACTGCGCCAAGGCCGTCGGCCCCGTGTTCAAGAAGCAGGGCCGCGGGTCCTTCGTCATCACGGCCTCCATGTCGGGCCACGTCGCCAACTTCCCGCAAGAGCAGACGTCATACAACGTCGCGAAGGCCGGCTGCATCCACCTGGCGAAGTCGCTGGCCAACGAGTGGCGCGACTTCGCTCGCGTCAACAGCATCTCCCCCGGCTACATCGACACCGGCCTGTCGGACTTCATCGACGAGAAGACCCAGAACCTGTGGCGGAGCATGATCCCGATGAACCGAAACGGCGATGCCAAGGAGCTCAAGGGCGCTTACGTTTACCTCCTCTCCGACGCCAGCACGTATACGACCGGTGCCGACATAGTAATCGACGGCGGTTATACCTGCCGATAAACAAATGCGCGATGATGTAATGAAACTAGAGGTTGGTTGTGCGGTTACTCTCGTGGCCGAAAGGCGTTTGGAATGAAAAGCCGGTTGGTGAATGTCGACTGCATAACATGCAGAGCTCAAGGGCTGAGTGAGCTGGGTTTAGATGTCGAGTTAGAATATAAATGAAATACGCCAAGCCAAGCCTCTCGCGTTTACTCGTCTGACGATACGTGCATTTCTGCTCGCCCATGGGGAACCGTTCATCTTCCCTCGTCTCGTCGTTTCTATCCATCCTATCATCACCACCAATGCTTTGCTGGGCCCGCAAACAACACCAAACACATCGGCTTCGCAATACCGAAGAGAGCAAGACCCCCAAGTGACGTAATCCGGTAGGCGACCTGGACCAGCCCGGTCTAGTTTCATCCTCCACTGCCGGGGCAATCCGGGCCATGATGCAATCGGTGGGCCACATTAAACCACGGACGGAAAGGCGTCTCCGACATTTCACAGAGTGGCGTGAAACTCCCGAGCTAGGAATTAGCTGTCTTGCAAGGCCAAAAAGATGTTGTATTGTCAATGGAGGGGTCTGTAGCGTAAGCCTGCCAGCTACATACAGTACTAGCCTTACACCTTCCTTCCCATACCTTACACCCATAGGACCTGCCCACTGCTTGAAGCAGGCAGCTTGGCTGACTTATCGATGTAGGCCGAGTTACGAGTAAGTAATTGGTCGATGAAGATAGAGTGACTTGTCTTGTTCGCCTACTGTAGATCCAGGAAATTGAACAACACCCATTATTTTTTGAATGATCCCTGTGCATGGACATTGAATCAGGACAAGAACACGTAAAGTTTCTACGTGTTCTTATTTTTTATTTATTTATTCATCGTCGTACTCATCCATTATATTGATTCATCACTCGAAGACAGTTAGGTACCTACCTACTTAGTACATACCTAGTACCTTAGTGCCCACCTAGACACTTCGTAAATGCAGAGGTAGGTACATTCAAGCTCTATGCCCTACGTCGATGCCTGTCTTTGGGTACATCCTGTACGTTGTTGCTTCACGGGAACCAACCGCGATAACTTAGGTACCTAGGAGGACATCGTTCTTTCTGTTATCTCATGGATTCGGGTTTCAAACCTGCTTTCCTCCGGTTTTCTTCCCTTCTCGCCTGATTCCATGTTTTCTTCCCCCACAACCAAATAGTATGCCAGTACCCTGTCTGTTCATCTGACTTCAGGACTCGCCTCGCCATACTTACCCAAGCTTCAACTTGTGTATCGCACGCCCGGTGTAGTATCTCCTACATATATTTTCTCGGAGTGGCATAAGGCCCTCTCATCGTTCCCACCATTCCGTATTGAGCGTATGTATAGGTCGCACCCCGAATCCCCCTCACTCGTTCAGACCTTGAGAGTCTAACTTGTCAGTTGCCCACAAAACGCCTAGTGAAGATGACTTCTCCGGTTGTGTACCGCTGCAGTCTTGCAAACCACGCCATACTCGTCCAGAACATGTCATGTGATCACAATCCGCAGAATCTCCAGATCGACTTCCGGCGCACGATCCGTGTCCCCGATAATTTAGGTGCGGGACCGCCTCTCTTCGACCGTGGCAACTTTCCCCTATTCAAGACCCGTGATTTCGTGTCTGAATTACCCTCGGACAAGGCTATGAGATGCGGTGTCTTCTTCCCCATGTACCAGCGCGAGGCCATGTGGATCATGTTTGTTTCTGATTCGCCTTTCATGATCAAGATTTATGCTGACGGTGTCAACGTCGTGTCTGGTGAGCATAACTTAGAGACGGCAGCTACAAAGCGAAGACGCCTTGCCCTCGCTTCTAAAAGGAAGAACATTCAGGACTACGTTGTAGTGCCTCGCCAGCCCTGGCTTTTTGGCTGCGCCGTCTCGCCTCGCGTCCTCAGACAGTTTGTGCCCATGCCTCTGAGCACTGGATACAGCGTAGAGGGGCAGCTGACGGGATAGGAAACCGTTGGTGGACTGCAATTCGAGATCACTCCGTCTATGCCCCAGAAGAGAACTATCTGCCCTTGCACCCCCTCTGGAAACTTCTCCATCAGAGTGAAGAGAATCACACCGCCACTTCGAATCATTCGCATCCCGTGCTCCCGCACGGACACAATTGAGAATGTTAAGGAGTCCGTTGCAAGGCTGGAAGGAATAACTTCAGATCAGCTGCGATTGAGTTACCCTGGGGAAGATCTAGAGGATGGTATGTCTGATTGTCCTCCCGACACGTAGCATAATGTTAACTATCTAGGCCGAACCCTGATGGACTATGATGTGGAGAACGTGAGTACTTGCTTCGAATCGAACAACTGGTTTCTGTCTCGAGTAGACACGAATACTAATTGACCGAAACCCCAGAATGGCGTTATAGAGATGCTAGTAGCACGAAAGAACTATGATTGGCCCGGACCTATAGGCGTGGAAGCAGACAGGACAGTTAAACAAGTGATCCTCGAAGATAACGAAGACCCAAGCGCCTGGGTCAGGACTTCAACCATCACCATTCCCGTGCATATCCTGACAACGAGGTTATTCCGCGACATTGCGGGACAACATCCCCCTCGATGCCCCGTCTTAGCAAGGAGCTATGCAAAGGCCGGCCTCCCATTCTTCGAGTTTCCAGAGAAGGCCAGTGGTATTTCGGGCACGTTTGCTGATGACGAGGCCAAGAGCGTGAGTCCGCGAGCCGTCACAATCGATCCTAAGACGATTGATGATCCTGATGGTCTTGTCAACCCCGATGGACCGCTCCGGGCTTTTCGCACCCTAAAAGATCTCCGGGACGAGCTGGAATTGGAGGATGAGTCGACGGTGGACACTTGAGAGTAATGACTTATCATGGAAGTCGTTCATCGCTGGTGTGGTGGTATTCGCGCAATTAACTTAGGGGGGTCGATTGATCCTTCTAGGTGATTTAGACTAGCACTTGCGCGCGGTGGTGACATTGGGGATTTTTGGGGATTGACTGGGGCGTCCTTTTCTCGTTCGAGGTCTCATGATGGATTTGAGAACGGAGTTGGGGTTGGTGATTGCTAGCTTGGGAAAAAGGTGTGTGTGAGGGAGAGAGAGAGCGGGAGGGGTTATGATTTACCCTTACTTGATAGTTCCTGAATGGACACAGCCGGCAGTCCTAGAAGGAGTGGACACGGAGTCATGATACAGCACGCTCGTGAGGCTTGAATATGGTTTCTGCACCTGTTATGTATGTAATAGGTAGAACAGCTTACCACGTCTGACACCCTTCGGGAGGTTTAGGGGCTATTCAGAGAGTAGCCCTTCGTGACGTTAGCCAAAATCATCATCATTGTCATCAGCATCATGAATGGACACAGCACGTTCCCTGATCTTCACGATGGCTTGATTTGCTAGACCGTGATGCTGTGACCCTCACCAGGTAGACAATGCATTTGGTTGGGGTTCCTACTGTAGTGTATAATGACTTCCTCACTCACCCCCGTGGTATTGCTATGCAAACGCGAAAACGTCTACAGGAGGCGAAGTCTTTATGGGAAACGAGGTGAAGAGACTGTTGTGATATACCTATGCGTCATTTCTATAGTGGAGTGTAATGCATCCATCATTATCGGTACGGCTTGGTATCGGGTCGGGTCCTGCTACAGTTGAATAGAGTAGAGCGTGTCCAGCGTGATGATATGGTTGTTTCGTTTGTGTCAGACATTCTGCTGCACCTTTTGCACCAATTCTACGCGAAAGTGCTGTTCAGGGTCTGTCTTCCTCATCGCTCGGATAGGTGCCTGCATTCGCCTTATCTCTGTGAATAGGTAAGTATTCATTTTGTACATGGATCGGATTGGTAGAAAGTGGATGGCTAAGTCACAACTCCGGGTAACATTTCCCTATCGGTCTGGGTTTGTGTTTGCGGCGTCGAAGTTGACGGTCTGTGTTGTGAGGTTATGGGCAACACCTAACCCGGTAATGGTTAGCCGATTAGAAGCGACGGATCGCTATGGCGGGATCTACTTACACTAACACTTGACCACGCGGCTTGGTTGCGGTAACATGGCGCCTACCTACTTCTCAAACGCTTCCCGGGTTCCTGGGCCGACATCTGCTATCATTCTCCACGTGTGCAAGTACCTATACCATGCCATTCGCTACTACTATGTATGTACTACGACGTGTTTTTCGTGACGCTAGTAGGTGGTGTACTGACGGTTGGGAAGTCTGATGGTACGTATTCTGTATCTGGCGAGGTGGGGTTGACTTGAGTCCATTAATCAATCAATCTCCTTTCGAAATCAACTTAGCCTCTGTCTACACCATGTTACTTAACGCGCTGTGACCTACCTGTTGTAATTTATATTGCTAACGGCATGAGGTGGAACTATACCAAGTGACCCGTAGCGGTGGACAAAGTCCGTCTGCAAGATACGCCAGGTAGGCGCGCTGGAAGACGGCTCGATTGTAGTATTGTCTTAGATATCATCTATATTTTTATACAAATCAACTGCTTATGATAACTGATGTATTATATACCAACTGGCACCTACCTAGTAGGTACTTGCTATCAAAGCTACCTAGACTAGAATATTCATCCATGTGCAGATTATCTAGACTGGACTGTTTGTTTATCTGTAGATAGGTATCTACACTATCTATCTCGATCTGCAGCGCCCACCCTGATTCTGTCTACCATGTCTCAACTTCTCCACCTTTATATTTCGCCATTCCCCGGCCTTTGGGATCTGCGGGGTGAAGATTACTAGTATCTCGACTGCTACTACTTAGATGCTACCCGTTGGTATATTTCCTGTGCTACCGATCGACGGACTGCACGTCTATGCATTACACCAGCTCGTCTGGATTTTCAACTCACTTAGCTACGAAAAGGTCCTGCATATACACTTACATTTGATACCCATAGAACACTCATCCGTCCTTTTCCCCCTAGGAGTCACAAATTTCGAAACGAGAAGAGGAAGCGGGAGTAAGAAGGCGGCGGAGTCATGGCCGCCGCTACCTCCAAGTCGCAGGACTTGGATACCGAGGAGCCCCAGGACACAGAGAATGGCGCCGTCTATGAAGAGAGCATCAATTCCGGGGTTGACGAGAGGAACCTGGTGCGCAAGCTTGATTGGCACCTCATTCCTCTTGTTATGTTACTTTGTACGTCGGCATCGGTCCTCCTTGCTCTACTCTGCTGTGTGTTCAGTGGCTTACTCTTAACCGTTGTAGACACATTTAGCTTCTTGGATAGGTTCGTTGTGTAGGGGGATGTGTGTAGATGGGTGCGTGGGTGCTGACCAAATTACAGGGTAAATATTGGTAATGCGCGACTATACGGTCTAGAGGAAGACCTGGGTCTGACTCCGAATCAGTTCCAGATTGCCGTTTCCATCGTCTTCGTCACTTGTAAGTCAAGATCCTGGTTGGTAACCCTGATTTTGATGCTTCAGTCGACGATTCATGATACAAGGCACTTTGGTGAGGTTGCGATCCAAGGTGTAATGCGGAGCTGATACCAAGTCCACAGACATCATTTTCGAGCTCCCTTCCAATCTTGTTTTGAAGCCCATCGGGCCGCAGCGTTGGATAGCATTCATCGCGTTTGTTTGGGGGATATTAGCGCTGGCTACGGGCTTCGTGCATAATTTCGGAAGCCTCGTGGCGTTGCGTGTGCTGCTGGGCGCGTTCGAGGCTGGGCTATTCCCGGCCCTCAACGTCTACCTCACCTTTTTCTACACGAAACGCGAGCTCGCGTTGCGTGTTGGCTATCTCTTCGTCAGTGCCGCCATCGCCGGTGCGGTCGGAGGTCTCCTTGCCTATGGCATTGGGCATCTGGACGGTGCGCGTGACATGAGGGGGTGGAGATGGATCATGATCATTGAGGGAATTCCTACCATCGTGCTGGGTGTTGTGACCCTCTTTTTGTTGCCGGATGACCCAGAACATGCATACTTCTTGAATGCGGACGAAAAAAAGCTCATGATTGCGAGGCAGCAGCGCCAGTATGGGTATACGGAGAGCGCGCAGAGGTTCAGCAAAGACGATATGATGAAGGCATTTAAGGATTGGAGGATATGGATGTTCTGCGTCGGGCAGTTTGGAAGTGATACGATGCTTTATAGTCAGTGTTACCCTGGCGGCTCTCGGGTCGATTGCGTGAGGTAGGTAGAGATGAGGCTAACTCGAGGAGCACAGGCTTCTCCGTTTTCCTCCCAACCATCATCAAGGGTCTGGGCACTTGGTCGACAGCGGAGACCCAGTTGCTCACGATCCCGTGTTACGCGCTCGGAGCCATTTCGTACATGACGATTGCCTATATTTCCGATCGCAAGCAGATGCGAGCCGTCTTTTGTGTGATTTGGGGCGTGATCAGCGTGATCGGCTACGGGATCTTGCTATCCAACGTGTCGGCAGGCGTGCATTACTTCGCGTAAGATGAAGTATAGCTCGATGGAAGGGAGATATCTGACGTTTTTCAGGTGCTTCTTGATTGCGACAGGACTGTACGTCTTGGTTGGTCTGCCTCTGGCCTGGGTGAGTCTCCGCGATGCTGCCACGTAAAGCGCGTGCACGATTCACAAAGCTGACTGTTGGACACAGCTCCCGAACAACAGTCCGCGATATGGCAAGCGCACGACGGCCAGTGGCTTACAGCTGACTATTGGGAATAGCAGTGGAATCATGGCGTCCTTCATCTAGTAAGTCAACGTTATCTCACCGACGTCCTGTCGTGAGGACATCCGCCACAACCACAACAACAACAAGGCCGGTCGCGGCCGTCGCTGACAAATGGCCATGCAGTGCAAGTAGCGACCAACCGAGATACATCAAGGGCAACGGCATAGCGTTGTCGTTGGTGGGCTTGTCGGCGTTGGTATTCGGGACTCTTTGGTTCTCATATGCACGAGAGAACAGGAGGCGTGAACAAGGACTAATCAAGCCGGAGCATGCCAACTTATCCGACGAAGAACTGGCCGAACTTGGAGATGAGAGCCCGAGGTTCCGGTATACGATCTAATGCCTACAGTACTGACACTTGTGATGCACGCTTGGTGGTGTGAAGACCCGGATGGTAGAACAAAGATCATGATGAGATTGCATACAACATGATGATGTACTGTGTGCCCTGTATATCCGACCTCTATGTATTAGTATAGAGAAGAATAGATGAGATGTCAGAGCTACGATGTTATCTGCGCATAATTGATCGAAGAACTTACCATTTGTAGTAGCCCAACCTATATAACTCAGAAACACATGAATACTTACTTAAGGTAGATCAGTCAAGAGGGGGGCAGGTAGGGAATTGGGAATTAGACGACGAGATGATGGAAGTGCCTAACTCGCCCTCAGGCTGTATTACGGTACCCTACCTACCTATTTACAGCGCGTGCCATCCCCAGCACAGACCGCCTCGCCCCTCCCCACTGTCGCGCAACACGTCTCCAAGTGGAAAGCGCGTCTCTCCTCTGAGGTGTACCTACCCACACAGCTTAATTGGTTTTTCTTTTGGCGTCGTGACATCACTAGCTCCAGGTTAGATACTGCCCTCCGTCCATTCGCTCCAACTACCTAATTCTCACCTTCATCACACAGCCAGATCAACCTGCGCTTCGGGCACAACCACACAACCCGGTTACCTACATCCTCGCACCTGCGTCACCAATTCGCACTCCATTTGCCCTCGAGGTTGTACCGTAAGCATGGGTATCAAAAGTCTTTTCTCCGTCATCAAGGAGGAGGCGCCGGCCGCCATCAAGGAGGGCGACATCAAGAACCAGTTCGGTCGCAAGGTTGCCATTGTACGTCTACCACGCCGCTTGCTTGTGTGCAGTTCTAACCCTTGACTTGTGTAGGATGCGTATGTCCCCGATCGCTCCGTGTTCTGTCCGTGGTCACACATTAACGCTGTCCGTCCCCAGCTCCATGAGCATCTACAGTTTCCTCATCGCCGTCCGATCCGATGGCCAGCAGCTGACGAACGAGTCGGGCGACACCACCTCCCACCTGATGGGCATGTTCTACCGCACCCTCCGCATGGTCGACAACGGCATCAAGCCCCTCTACGTCTTCGACGGTGCCCCCCCCAAGCTCAAGTCCGGCGAGCTCGCCAAGCGGTTTCAGCGCAAGGCCGAGGCAAGCGAAGACCTCGAGGAAGCCAAGGAGACGGGCACTGCCGAGGATGTGGAGAAGTTTTCGCGGCGAACCGTCCGAGTCACCAGAGAGCACAATGCCGAGTGTCAGCAACTCCTGAAGCTGATGGGCATTCCCTACATCGTCGCCCCCACCGAGGCCGAGGCCCAGTGCGCCGTGCTGGCCCGGGCCGGCAAGGTCTATGCCGCAGCCAGCGAGGACATGGACACTCTTTGCTTTGACAGCCCTATCCTCCTCCGGCACCTGACATTTAGCGAGCAGCGAAAGGAACCCATCCAGGAAATCTCGGTCGACAGAGCCCTCGAGGGTCTGCGGATGGATCGCAAACAAGTATGCCACCCGCACAATTGCATTTCTCATATGACACTCGCTGACGCTGGTAGTTTGTCGATCTCTGCATTCTGCTCGGATGCGATTACCTCGACCCCATTCCCAAGATCGGACCCTCGACCGCCTTGAAGCTGATCCGCGAACACGGCACCCTCGAAAAAGTCGTCGAATTCATCCAGAACGATCCCAAGCACAAATACACGGTGCCCGACGACTGGCCCTTCGCCGATGCGCGAGCATTGTTCTTCGAGCCCGACGTACGAAAGGCCGACGATCCGCTCTGCGACTTCAAGTGGGAGAAGCCCGACACCGAGGGCCTCGTCAAATACCTGTGCACCGATAAAGGCTTCAATGAGGACCGCGTCCGTGCAGGCGCCGCCAGGCTGGAGAAGGGCAGCAAGAGCTCGCAACAAGCCCGACTCGAGGGTTTCTTCAAGCCCGTCCCCAAGACAGAGGCCGAGAAGGCTGCGCTGAAGAGGAAGCATGAGGAGCAGAATGAGGCCAAGAAGAAGAAGCTCAAGGAGGAGAAGAAAGAGAAGGCTAAAGTGAAGGGCCGGCCCAGGGGCACGGCATAGATTCGATCTAGCCGTGTTGTAGAGTCGGGTTTTCAGCTGCGGCTTGTCGATAGGGTTTTATGTGTACGTGTCTCCATGGCGTTGGCGGTGAGCTGGCAAACGGCGTTCCGGACTATGAATGATGGTGGTGGTTGATACCTAGGTTCTGACGCCTCCGCGTCGGTCGCGAACACCACGTTCGCTGGGTGTTTTATTTGCTATATAATTCTGCTACGCAGGTAGAAGTAGGAGTCGCATTAGGCGCGCGAATACCGGTACGACTCACTGGCCGACTTCCATCCAGTTTTCTGGTGGTGTGGTGTTGTGGAGTTATGCTCATTTTCATGCTCTTCGTGGCCTACTCTGTGTTGATGATGGCTAGTCCAGCACATGAATAGTGAAACATCCAGCGAGTCCAAAGGTCCATTGCGTTAGAGTGTGTTGCTAAGCTATGTCTTGAAGAGAAAATGCCGATGTTTAAATTCATGGCTGATACTAATGGATGGGCAACTACATAGTCGAATCTTATGAACCCGTACCAAGTCACACGGCCATCAACAATCATCCCCGAGGAAACACGCCGCGTTCGTAGTTGTTTGAAGCAGAAGCGATGAGGTTAGCAGATAGATAGACAGCCACGTGCTCTCTGTCCCTCCCATGGTCGTGGCAGAGATGGAAATCGTCATATATAGATCATATATATCGGAACATGTTGTTCTTCACACTCCGCTTCATGGCCACCGGCTTGCCGTCCTCGTACTCTACGCCCGCCTCGCCGCCGTCGCCCGCGATGTCGCACATCTTCTGTCTCAGCTCCTCGTCGAGCTGTGCCATTGTCTTTTTCTTGGGCTTATTTTGATGTCTTTCGGGGGGTGTATTGGGGGACGTGACGTCATGGTCTTCTGGCGGGCTCTGATTTTGAGACTTCGATTGGGTGCTGGCGAATCGTCGGGGAAGAGTGGTGATTGTGAGGGATGGTTTTACAGTATGGAATAGATACGATTGTGCTGATATGGCCCTTGACATTTTGGGGTGAGATAAATTGGTTAAGTGGCCGTAGTTAGGTTTAATGCGTTGATGTCAAGAAAAGATTCTGGTGGTCCCCCAAAGATGACAGGACTTATCATGTAACAGCTCACAAGGAAAGGTTGATATATCTTTCTTACAATCGAAACCTTTTCCCCCCCGATTTAAAAATTTTTTCAAAAATTTTAATCGCTTGATCAATTCATTCATTCATTTTTGCTCCTGCATCGAGTTTTATGAACGATACTACTTCATCCCTACTGACTGTAGTTAAACTCCTAATTGGTCTGACCACTCTACAGATGTAGCTCGCACAACTTGGGTGAACAATTCCAATATATGTTACATCCAAAACAAGATGAAAGTAGTAATGATGATAAGTTAAGATTTTGTTCGAAAATTTGAAGTCTAACACTATCTATGAAGCTCTTCAATATTATACCAGGAGTGTCTTGGTAGCATACCTGGGTAAATAGACTTCGAAATTCAGACTTCTCACCCTACACATCTCAATCTAAATAGCACGACTAGTATCGCATGACCCTATCCGAAACTATAAGAAGCTAGGAATGGTTATAGCCGGATATATGCACCGTCGAAGCGAGAACAGATGCAATATACAACATCGAGCATTTGCAAGCAATCTAGTGCCACTAGTGGTGGTCGTGTTATATGCTATATATGCAGCACGCCTAGCAACGACAAAGAATATCGAATCGGGGACATCCGAAGCTCAATTAAATAGTTCAGGGCAATCGTGCGGCTAGGACCGATTCCTATCGATCCGATGAAGCGGCGAGGGAGAGAAAGGAGTCAGCTAGCGAAGAACACAAACAGGCTGCAGCCTGATGGCCGTATTAGGATGTAAGAGGCCGATGAGTCTTCATATTGGCCGTGACCACGTGTCAATAGAATGGAATATTACGGTCAAGGTGATTGACATCGACGGTGGTGGGTATGACATGTGTTAGGCTTCCACCCGCCAAGGTCGGTCCTCATTGGCTACGGGCCAGTCACAAACCATAGGCCGTGGCAATAAGACTTACATCATTAATGTCCATCCATGCATGCACCAAGTAGATGTCGCCTCTGAGAACTGAGCCTCATTATGCGTTTGGTGACGCACAGCGATGACTTGGAGGAAGGCTAGCAAACGCCTTCTCGCCCGACCATCAAGTATTACGCACGACATACCCTCCACCATGCTCAGCTCGGCGCTTGAAGGTCTCGTGCGGCTCGCAGGCGTCGGTCAGCAATTCGTGAGCTAACATATATAGGGATGCTGTATGGAAGGAATGAAATGTTCCATAATGACTGACATCCCCAACCTTCGTTTCCCTAAAAGCTTTGTCCTATTGCTGTTCAATCTCGAGTAACGCAAAACCCACAGAGATATCAAGAATACTGCTAGATTCCCGTCATACGGAAAAGAAACAGTACCAGATCAAGAGCGCACGGCAGAATAACAACAATAGAAACCCGCTCGTTATCGAAGCCGTAAAATAATATCTGGACCCCTATTCGGTCCCACTCACCCCCGTTCCGACCATCACCATGCCTTCTTACTACCACGACCACCACCACAAAGACGGCTACGAGCTGGCGCACCAGATAGGGCGCGACCTGCGACACAGTCACCGACCCACACGGTACGTCATCAACGAGGGGAAACTCATCATCGACGAGCGGTCGTTCGAAGACCGCGACCGAAGTAGCAGCAACAGGTCCAACACCGTCATCTACAATGCGCCCGGATCCACGATGTGGATTGAGAAGCGCGACAACGCACCCCGCACTGTCGAATGTCGCGGCTGCTTCCGCCGCCGTGACCGATACTACGGCGGGTACTGCGCCGAGTGCATATCACTGCGCCTGGACACGCCCCGTCGCCACGAGGTCATCACGGTCCAGAATCGGCGGCCGCTAGAATACCCCGAGAGGAGGGCGATTGGGTGGCGATAGGCGGTCGAGTATTACGTAGGATAGGTATAAGGGGGCATCAGATTGTATTGATAGGCTTGTGGGTTAGGTATAGATCAGGCGAGGCGTATTGGAAGGTCGGGGTGGCCTCAAATGTTTTTCTATTGGAGCCTAGAGGGCGTGCACGATAGGCGCATGGAGTTGTGAGATTATGTCACGGGGGCAAACTGAACACGTCATAGCATGATTTCTCGGGCTTAGTTATTCTATTCTTATTTGTTATGTTCACGGAATAAGCAGCGTGGAAAGACCATTTCTTGTAAATTGTCCATCGAATGCAATGTATAGTCTCTTGGCTGATTCTTGTTAAACTGTTTCATCATTCCTTTCTCGACTGTGCAGCTTCCGTCTCGAAAATATATCCTTCTATGGCATATGGAAAAGAAAGAACGCTGACGGAATCTGCCGGCAGGCGAGTCGAGTTTGGGAGTATGGCTGCCTGAAATATTACGTTGTGGCAGTGCCGCTGAAATTCTAGTCATGGAGGTGTGGAGGCGTCCAATGAAGTGTATAATAGCACTTGGGAAAGGGAAGGGCTATGCACATATAGTCCTACCCACTTGTTGGTAGTTAGAACTTGGCATAAGCTATTGGCGGCTCAAGCTGAAAGATTTCTGGGTGAGTCAGAATCGTGTATTATTGTCTCCCCTGTTCTACTACCCCATGGAGGGTTTGAGGCTCTGCGGAGCCCAACGGAGACCCGTGTGATGATACATTGTTGCTATTTACTATGTAGTGCAACACTCTTATCTGGGAATGTGAATGGTGGGTGAACCGACGCCACATTCGTCTTCCAATCACCAAGGACGGCATGTAGGAGACTATATACACATCCGTAAGTTGGATCTGTATGACTATTATCTTGGTAGGGTCTACAACCGCCCCGTTTGAATTTGCTGGTATGATGGATAATGTTAATAGGCACATAATTCAGTGTGCCTACTAACACTCGTGAAGACAAAGGCTACCGCATTAAACGATGGGGCCCGAGAGCTAGGATTTAGCACGTTGAACTAGATGGGCCCAAAAGTCACCGTTGCTTTCCTCTCATTGAGGTACTTGCAGTGGTTAGAGTATAGGTTATATGATCTAGACACCTTGAAATTGTCCATGACAAAAAGTAATCGGGTGTTGCGGAAAAAATATTGAGGAGACGATGCAAATAAATCTACAACAGTGAAAGTTAGACATGCTAAAGTAATAACGAAGTTGATGCCCATTAAGAGCAATATTAGCATTAACATTATTCATCATACTTCAAAAAAAAAAAGTAGAGAACGGTCATTGATCTTCTGCTAAAACCCCCACCATACGTTGTATCCTAATATTCAACATATTATACCATCTTAGAATTGAAAACTATCAGCTGTAGCAAGTCATAAAAAGTAGACCACTATCACACACCCCTGAGCCTTCTATGCAATGTCAACTTTTTTAACGCCTTAGAATACGGGGCCATTAAAAGACAAAACTAATCCCTTTGTTAATTCTATAGATGATTAGTGTCTCCCAGCGCTTCCATTAGTAGAAAGAGCCTACATGGATATGATAGCTCTGTGCTATCCATACCGATCTCGAAGTTGCCGTCAGGAGGAGAGAGCCCCGAGTGCTGGTATACCGGGAGTACCGCGGCAAATGCTCACAATAGTAATTTGGGGCCGGAACGATACTTCCTGAAACAAAATAAAATTAGATTCGAGTCACCTAGGATTGAAGTTGATGGTTCATTTTAAGCAATTGCTGTTAGGTTCAGTCTGGAATTCTCGAGATATATGCTAATATGTCCTTCGAGGCTGGTGTTGCCGAATAGTCGTGAAAAGCAATATCAGACCGTAGATAGTGGCAGGACACAGTGGCAGTAGGTTGAATTTTCACTGCATAATTATAATGAACAAAGAAAGGTATTCTGGTTATTCCCGTCTCCGGACATCAGTCCATCGTACACGCAAAATTGAGGCATATATTTGGTGGTCGCAAGGCATTGGTCGATAGGAGCTATTAGAAAAACTCCGCGAAATCAACGGGGATGCACATACAGTTGTCTTAGGCAAAGGAGTTTTGAGGGAAGATACTGACATAAATCCTTTGCACAGTACTATGTAGTCCATCTGGGTGTCTGTTATACGGAAATCGTAGACCTTGGAAGCTAAAGTCAGATGAGACATACTGTCTAGTGCATGAAATAATCCCATGGCTTGTGTCTCGTTATCATCCGTACCTGCTTGCTGTGCGACGTGAGCGAACATCCGGATGGCGACGCGTATTTACATGTCATATTCCGACTGGGCACGGAAATGCATCGATACTCTAAGTATATTACCATCTCGCAAGAGAATTTGTCATGGAGTTATCCGACGTGATGGCGCTCACCTCCATGAGTTTTATTTTCGAGTTGGAACCGCAAATCTCGACGCCTCGCGCAATAAAATACGATGGAAGTCATTATGAGCATGTGTGAAAGAGACATCTTACAATAACGTCGCACCGGAAAGTGTCGAGTATTTGTGCAACAGGCCCATACTTAACTATGTCCTTCTTGCTGACTACACGGAAGAGCTATGCTCTAGATTCAACAATATTGCTGTGCAATGCATTATTTGCACCTTAGGATCCTGTCAGCCATGCAAGAGGAGTTTCTCGACAGCATAAGGGAGACACAGCAAAATTTGACAGCGTGGGCCTTGGATTTATGCCACTGCCCATTGCTGAGCGGGCCGAGAGAGTTGGCGGAGATGATTGATAAGGGATGCAAATATTTCATTCAGACCTACCAACACGAAGAACTATAATGGTGTACAACATGTAGGTATATGGGCAAAATTGTCATATTACGCAAGCGTGGAGTGTTGGCCTAGTGAAAATGTTACGGCCTATATCTCCCTTGAATACAAAAACAGTTGTTGTTTTCGCCTCAAGGTGAGTCGTCCCCCGCGCCGGCCACCATCCTATTGTCAATCTAGTGGCGACAAAGATTTTCGAATAAATATCAATGAAAGAACGCATTCTAAAGAGACAAGGTCATCGTTTCGACAATTACCGTTGTATTAAACAATCGTATTATCATAAGCTCAACGGTACTCGTGCCTTGATATAAAGTCGGCAAGTATTCGAGACCAGATTTACAATGACATAGATCAATCAACTTAAAATATACGAAGAATCACCTTACATCAACAACTTAACAAGAATCATCAGAAAACAAGGTAAGACTAATAGGCATGGCAACTACTAAGTCAAGTATTGGCGTAGAGCTCGAGTTCCTGCTCTGCGTTGCAGAATCCGATCTATCGATGAACACGCCGGCGAGGTTTCAAAACGCAGGCGCACCCCTTGTCCTCCCGCCTGGCGTCAGCCGCCATGCTACCATTATGAACAGAGTGCGGAAGAGACTTGAACACACAATCAAACATGCTCTTTCTGGTCTTCGCGAGCTCGGGGATCGTGTAGTGCGATCCGATGAGGAGGCTACGGCCGATCCTCAATCAGTACATCTAAGGCCGTACCTGGACTGGACGGTCGGAACTGATCCAACATTCCATCTCCCCCCTGAGATAGGGAATGAGGAGGCATACGTGAGGGACTACCACTGGCACCCAACTGAGATCACATCACCCGCCCTGTGGGCGACGGAGGCCTCGTGGGAGGAAATCCGAGCCGTAGTCCAAGCTATTAAGAATGAGTTCTGGATTATTACTCCACCTGACAGTGGAATGCATTATCACTACGGCCATGGAAAGGATTATATACCTTTTGGGAAACTTCGACGCATGGCCGCATTGCTAGTAGCGGTTGACCCCCTGATGGTACAACTGCACCCTGAGCATAGACGAGACAATAATTACTGTCTAAGCAATAGACTATATTCCCGCATTGCACATGGCAGACCTGCGGCGGTGACATCTCGGGACCTAGGTGCTGAGTACATTGAGGAGATGCCGGAGGTTCCCCACCCTCGGCGCAGACCAACACCCTTCGCACGCCCGTTTCGGAAGCGTACGTCTAATCTCATTGTTCCTTTCAAACGTGGGGAACTGACGGGATATGAGTTTGAAGAAGATATCTTCAGGTATTCCACATATGACGAAGATAACGCCGGAGAGGCACGCCCTCTCGAGATCCCTCTCGCCGTATCTGAGATTCTACAGTGTGTGAACGCCCCAACGGTCGCCGAGCTAATGCGATACGGCCCGGACCCTGACGACCGACCAGCCTATAGCTTCCGAGCCTACACGCTCGACCTCTATAAGAAAGTGATAGGAAGACGTGGCCAAATTAACATGGACTATCAGAACAAGCGCACCGTAGAGTTTAGACAAATGGCGTCTACGATGGAACCCGAGGAAGTTATAGCCCACGGGAAAATCGTCGTTCGCCTATGTGAGTTCGCTGCTGAGATAGACCTCCAGGATCTCTGGGGAGTAGCTCTGGATTGCACGGTTGCGGAAGTTAACAGCAACTGGTTTGATGTCTTTGACCTGCTTGCCCAGCTAGGACTCGTCGCTGAGGCCAAAGTCTTGCAGCACTCGGTCGCTCGATTCCGAGGCGAGAACGACCCATAAAGAATTGGCGGCGGACGAGGAGACGTGAATGGTGAGACTGTTTTTTGACCTGGTTTTCGAGCTATGCTGCATTAAAAGTAATAAGTAGAGTGGAGCAGTTCGCGGGATCTTCGCGCGACAACGTACATCCATGAAGCACGTATCCCTTGGTGAAAGCCTGGCACCCGCACCGGGCTCCACGTTCTGCTCAACTCTTAGTGATTATTTAACGATGGCGAATTTTCTTATCGTCAAGTCTCAATGTTGATGCCTATAGTGAAGGGGACAACGTGAGGAGGCTCATGTTTATGGGGTACTCACCTTGCCCTTACACGAAGAGATAGGCTGCCTCTACACTTCCCAGTGTAAATTACGTATAATTTAAATAGGGGGATTAAGCGATTATAACAGAATATAACTTAATTGGACGCAATAACTCACGAAAAGACTGTGCCAAACCCGAGCTCTTTCTCTCCTTTTTTGTTGACCGTCCCTTTTGTAACTGTTTAGCCACCTAGTGGCTGATCACGCCGTTCAGCCACTTCAAGTCTGCTCGCTCTATTTCAATAGTGGCATTTAGAAGCAGAATAGATACACTAGCCTGCACACTGCCCACTTAGAAGATGACCTCGAGAGGAACCTGTTGTTATTTTATTTTATTTTATTTTTTACCTCTCCAATAGTACCTCTAAATTGTCATAGTTGACATCAATTGATAATACGGGATAGGCTCATACGAAGCAAGTCGAGATTGGGGACTAATGCAAATTGTAGATAAACGACAACAAACAGCCTAGATAGTCTAAGCAAAAAATAAAAAGATCCGGCCTTGGCCCTCAAGCTCTCGTTGTCACCTGAAAATCTCCTCCAAGTCAACGTCGTCACACGTCGGAAAAAAAAGAGGCCACCGTGTGATGCCTATTGTGCAAGGAAATTCCAAATCATCTGGCGCGATTCTGACCATCGTCCACTTTCCGAAAGACGGCTTAGTCTTTACCGCCGTATCCTAATCTGTAGAGAAACCCCTGAATACCCCGTACCTGGTTCAAGAGAGGTTTTTCCTGTCTTTTTTTTGTGCTGGTTGACCGGGCATGAGAGGAGAGGTCGGCTATGAGTTCTTCCAACTAGCCAAGACTTCGACAAAAGGCTATGTACGGCAGCTCTTGGCACAAGTCGGTGTATATAAATGCAAGTGACTTCTGGCCTAGAATGTGTCCGGGGGGGGGGGGGGACTGACTGCATTCGGTCAGTGAAGGGTTGGGTACCTATATAGGTTTCCTGGGCTGTTGTTCGATGCAACACGACAACGCGGGCCATCCGCATGGCATAGGTAGACCGGACAAAGTTGCATGTTTGACAAAGGGTCTAATTTTGGTGTATACTCCATGGTGTATGAGGGGTAAATGCATGCAGTATCTAGTACTATATACCTGCATCTAGGGTCCAGTAACTGGCTGATCGCAGTATATATTGGGTCTGGCGTGATGTAGTCGCCGCATTTAAGCGCATGGCAGCGGTGGGAACACTATGTTCTACAACAACGGCTACTAAATGGTCAGTCTCCAAGTAGGCACTCGTTGGGGTTTCAGTTCTTTATTTGCTGATTATCTACTATGCTATCTACGTTTACCTGCAATGCTGTTTACCCTACTATGAACAGTAAGTAAATTGGAGGAAGTATAATTAGAAAAATGAGCGCGCAAGATATAGCTGATGTGAGGGGTTAGATGTAATGGGTATCAAAAGATACCAGTGTGCTTATTTTATCGAGGCTAATCGCGTTGCCTCTCATCATAAGACAGGCGGCTATCATACAGGCGGCTCTACTGCCGTATCCAATTGTCGTTGCCCCTGCGCCTTCATCCAGTCCATGGAAACGGCACACATTTCTGTACCGGGTTATATACACCACCGACTCATTATTTCTATGCACTGGTTTTGCGCCGACTCTAAAGCCAATCTTATCCCACCCTTGATCATGACCATCGTAAGATCTCAAACTTAAAAAATAAAATAAAAGTATATTCCTCGAGTGTGTCTAGTGTATCGTTACGGCGGCGGGGAACGTCTCGCTCGCGGGATTCATGCTAAGCTTTCCGTTTGTCGCCGAATTGATGGTTAGGCGCGTGGCACCCTCGGCGTGTGCGCTAACTACAGTGCCGTCGTCCTGGCTGCAAAGAAATTCGTGGTAGATGAGGACTTGGTGGTCGTGTGTCATGACGTAGGACGCGTTCCAGCCGGGGATCCGGGTCGAACACCACTGCAGGCCGTTGTCGTCGGCGCCCTTGTTAATCGACCCGCTGCATCCGCTGTGGTAGTCGTTGTAGGTTGTATTGAGGTAGAATGCGAATGACTCGCCGCCCGTGTATTTGCTGATGCCGCCCGTGAAATCCGCGATCATGAAGGTTGGATTGTTTGTTGCCGTCGAGCAGGGCATTACGGCCAATCCAGCATTTGAGAGTCGCGTGAACGACATCACGATGGCGGTGACGGCGGGTAATATAGAGGCGAAGATCATGGCGACTGAGGTTATGGTTGTGGTTTGCGGTTTGCGGTGGCGGAAGTGATAGAGTTGGAGGCAAGAAGATGGAGGAAACGTGGTGGATTTAAGTTGGCCAAGTTTGTGGGTGCTTATTTACTACCTCGAACTATGGAGTGTATACAGTAATTGGAAGTGAAGGGGAATTGCTCCAATACGGTTGTGTTCTTGTTGAATGTCGTTGTGGATGACGGATGAGTTTCTTGTATCGAGACGGTGTTGGATGTACGGCCTTGAATGCGGAATATATACAATTGCTTTGCGCCGATGGTTTGTCAAGTATAATGTAGCCTGTTGAGAGGTGACAAACACGCATGAATCGCCGATGTGGTTCGCAAATCCATTTGCAAATCGTGGCGTTGTCCAATCATATTGGGCTTGGCCCTGGGTCTTCTCACTAGCTTTCACCACCGCGAATTCCAAATACATGGATTAGTCGGTCATGTCAGGATCTAGAACACAAATAGTGTAGGCAGCCTTTATTTTTCCCTCTCACTGTCTACATTGTAGATACTTGCTGTGCAAACCTCTACGTATGACGGAGCCAGGACAACAAATGCGTGTATCGGCACATGATATGCACGCTCCCCCGGATTCTGGACCGGCTCCGTTGAGGTGCATGGGATACCGGGGCGCGTGGGTTTAGCCTGTTGGAGAGCTAATTTACAGTACTATACACGACCTGAACTCCCGAGCGTGCTCAACCCAAACTAGGTCATGTTGACAGAATGGGCACAGCATGAATTGACGAGCAGGTCCGGAATGTGACAACACAAATGTAGACCGCCAATTGTCTATTGTCTGTCGGTATCGTCAATACTCGTTTCCGTTTTCGCCCATTCGCCAAGACAGCGTGATGAGGTCGTACGAAGTTCGCATGTCTGTGGCCGGGGAACAATCCAGTCGAGATGTATGATCTCACGGCTCACGAGACAACGAAACTACCAATGAGATGAAGAGATTGACCCAGTGCTGGTGTTGACGAAACTGCGGAACGAGACATCAGAGAGATTGGCTGTAATAGCTATTGGTACTACCCATCAGACGTCCGCAGCCGCTCAGCGAGGAGCATTTAGTATGGCCTTGATGGGATGATAGCTGGCGTGGCTAGCCTGAGATACCTAGGTAGTTTATTGCCATGAAAACCTTGTTTGCTAGTCTGTGAAGGGGTCGATCAAGAACTTATTTGACGAATAATTGCCAACAACTACCCTCCCCTTCGACCCACGACACCTTGGTCTCCAGGGCAGCATTGGAGCCTGCTCATTACACCAAGAGTTGACTGGCATTATCAGAAGCACACGGAGTAAGCACCGAGGCATTTAGTTGTCCAAGGTTGAGAGCCCAACATCGACTGAAGATGTCGTTCATAGCAGGGGTTTGATGATGAATATTTAAAAAATTGGTGCCTAACTACAGCTTGGCAACTATCTAGGTCGCCGAATTGGCGTGCCTTTAATATTCCGTGGTAGTATTTAAAATACTTGACGCCGGATGCAAACCATTGACTATTATTGCGCCCGTAATTCATTGTTGACGTGTTGTTGTACCAAGGCAACCTCTATTCTCACAAGAATTACAGATAACCTACATATTTCAAGCCTATAGGCCGACGTGAATCCTCACTCCACTACCGTACCTATCTAGGGAGATAACCAACCACACCCACACACACCTCCAAGGCAACATAACCTTTAACCTGTGAACCCTATCTTCTCCGCATCGGCATTTGCCCTCCTCAATATTTAGTTGCAGTAGTCTTTTCCCGTTTTCCTAGCGACGGGTGGGATTAGTACGTACCAAGCAGGCACATATACATAATCCCAACAATTCCAAATCATTCATCCTCCCATGGGTCGTCCTCTTCTGGACTCACTCACAGCAGACCTTTTCGGAATATACGGAGCAGAACTAATATAGCGAAATGCTTCGTCCTGAATTGAATTCAATCTTGGTGCGTTCGAATACGAGCGCGAACGGCGTTAATCATAGACGCCCTTCAATACGCATCTGATATCCTAACAGTTATCTCAATTATCTCTCACAACTATATTGGCTATATCACGTTGAGAGACTAGGACACACAAGTCGCTGCACCACGGTTTATGAAGCGCCGACGTAGCGGTGAAACCTGAATGAAAGAACTAGTTTCATCAGTTTACCTCTGGGTTGTTAGATGGCAATATCAATTGCCCGATTCCTCTCGCCCAACCCCGAGGAGAGATGTAGCCGTTCTACTCTCATGGTAGCTGGGGATTAATCATGCTGGTGCTGATATCCATACTAAGCATACAACTCAGGGCACATAGAATGTCGGGAACGGACCGAGTTACCAACGAGTGAATGCGTCTCGCTTGCATCGTCGGGCATGAAGCTGATGAATCGTTGTTTCCCGGGCCGTCGAACATTATTTCCTACATCATCTGCGCGGTGTGTGCAGGTCAAGAGCAGTTTCTGCTCGCGCCTCGTGTGTCTTGTCGTATCATGCTATCCACACTAGGTACAGCCTGAATGTAGGAATGCATTCGGTCATCGTGCGCTCTTCGTTCTCGGAGGGAACCAAGGGCGCATTACACCAGTTCATTTGTTGAGGATAGCTGTTAGATGTCAGTAGCATTGTCGTTGAGGCACCCCCTTCTCATCCAGAGCTGTATAAGCGTCAAGATTAACAGCGCACAGATGTATCACACAATGCCCGCTCTAAGACTGGAAGTGTATTGTGAGAAGAACCAACTGGAAGACACATTATCTGCCTTTTCTGCTCCTCGTCCGACTGACACAACGCCGCCAGCACACTTAAAATTTGCGTCGGAAACGTATACAACTTGGGAACCTTGTGGGTAATCTCGTCCATCGAGGATATGCTAGCAAAGTATTCTCCACGTAACGCAAGCTAAAACATGAGACGTGTCTCTCCGTCTCGGATTACATTCATGTCTGTTAGTGTTTTTTTTGGTTTTTTTTTGCTCATAGCTCTGCCCAGAATTACGGGTAAGATAGTCATGTCAGTATGACAGAGCCCCCGGAAGCTGCTCGTCTGATCGCTTCGATCCTGGTACTAGAGAAGAAAGATATCTCGACAGATAAACGGTGTCGGCGGCGCCGTCACTTTGAAGTTGGTACCAAGTTGTAATCAGTTAATCAATGGATAGCTCTATATAATCGTCAGAATAGGTATATGTAGGTAGGTAACACGGCCCCTGACACAGGGTTCCAAAAATACGGATCGATCCCGCCGAGCCGCCTGCGGTGCATCTTTCTAAAAAACGCGGGACCTGTGAATTCGGATCCGTCATGTAAGAATTTTCTGCTCCAAGTTACCGAGTAAACGAATGGCCTGAACGGAATGAGCTGTTAGCCCATTCATCGAATGCCGGACCTCCTCTTCACCTCACCAGCCCCGAACACATGGAAGCCGACGGGTATTAGCGCAGCGTATGGAGTAGGTATCTGGCGCGACACATACAAGGAGGACCCGGCGTCCGGCCTCTCAAGATAGAGGAAGACCAATCACTTTTCCCAATCTCAAGGCTTACATTCCCGTCCTCTCGGGCCCCTCATCTCGCCGAGGCAAAGCCTCACGCGAGGAAAACATAAGGCTGATCGAAGCAGTCGTCCCAGCCCTTTTTGCCCGAGCCCCAAAACGCCATCAGCATCTTGCGCGCCAGAATCGGCATCGAGCTGCCCATATGTGGGACGGAATCCCTCAGCGTATCAGCGATGAAAGCCCGCTCGAAAGCCGTCCCGCGCACCGCGCCCATGCCCGCCACCACCAGCGGCCAGAAGAAGCAGGTCTTGAAGCTCGCGTGCTTGTACCCTTCTTTGAGATCCAGCAGTAGCCGGTCATAGTGCGCGCGAGCCGCCCGCGAGATAGTCTCCGATTCAGGCAAGAGGAGGACGTGTTGCAGCGAGAGGATGCAGTAGAGCACGACGGCGGATTGATGGACCCGCCCTACCAGGCGCCATTTCGACCGCGTCCGTGTGTTGCCGTTTTTTGAGGCGTAGATCTCGGGCGAGAAGTGTAGGATTTTGTCCAGGAGGGTTTGCGCGTCGGTGTAGACGGGCATATCATCTTCGTAGGAAGACGGGCAGGAGGGACTGGATGAGGAGGAAGATAAAGATGATGATTTGGGTGGTGAGTTGGATATGCCCCGTGTCGCGAGAGCCCGCAGATGGTTGATCCGGACTACGTCGGAGAACAGAGAGGGCGGACATATGGAGCCGAGGTAGACGGGCGTGACATCACCGCCACCTCCCCAGGCGGATTGCAGGAAATCGAGGTTCTTGGCGTGCGAGAGTTCGGTCAGCTGGTCGTGGCCCGGACTTGTCGAGTTGGCGAAAACTTCGACTCTTTTGTTGCAGTGCGAGATTAGCAAGGAATTTGAAACGTCAGTTCATGAATCATATATATATATATATATATATATATATACATATATTATGGCGCCTAACGGTGACACAACACCCAAAGCACCGCTTCGGCCAGGGACGAACGAACTTACATGACCATATTCCAAATGCCACTGCGCATGTGCGGGCATTCGTTCCATACTTTCTGAATGCCGCCACGAAGCTGCACCATCTGCATGAGTCCGCGGTAATGAGATCGCCAGCCGCTAGAAGGTCGAAATTGCTGCTGCATTCACAGTGTTCCCATTAGCGTCTGGTCTGTTGTCATGGTCACGGCTTTGACTGGCCGAAGCCCATTTGCCGAATTCCACGGAAGAGGGAAGCGGCGTGCCTAGACACCACTTACATCGATTATCATGAGCATCAGAACGCCCGTCATCGTCCCATCGCCAGCCTGCTTCTGCTTCAGCGCGATATCCTCGTTCAGCGTCCGGACCACCTGGTACGTCCAGAACGAGACGGCAGACTGCGCTCGCGTGCGCACGTTTCCTTCCACGCCCCGCGGCAACCGGTGGATCTGGTGTGCCAGCGCGTATAGGACGAACAGTCCTTGGATCGGCGCCGGGAATTGCTGCGAGACGTTCACCAGGGGCAGCTTGAGCCGCGAGTCTTCGAGTAGTACGCTGAGCGGCGAGGTTCGCTCGTATATCTCACAGGTGTCTGTTTGTCAGTCCCACGTATCAGCAATGGACTTCTTGGCATGGTGTGGTGCCGAGAGACGTCGGGGAGGAAGGGGGAAACTGGGCGAATGGACTTGCAGATATACGATGCTTGGACACCGGCGAAGTTCTCGCATGCAATGTCATATCGCATGATGGCATCTGGAGTCTTGGGTTGCCTGATGCCGAGGGAGCACAGCGCATCAAACTCCCTCTGAAGATCGCTATCGCTCGAGCCCTCTTTGCTCGTCGGGCGAGTCCGATCTGCTATATTTGCATCGATCACGTCGCCGTCGACGTCGGTATTGTCCGGGGTCGTTTGTTTGGCACCGACAGAAACCCCGGCTTTCGGTCGCCGTCGAGTGCGTACCGTGACCCGTCCGGGCTTCACCCAGCGCAGCGGCTGCTTGTCGTCGTACCCAGGGCATACCAGCCCGCTGGTGCGACACCGGTTGCACACAGGTCGCACGGAGTCGCATACGAGTCTGCGGCGGAGGCACTCCCAACAATGTTTCCGAGGCGTTTCGGCATTGGCCGTCGCCGAAACAGTTGCCCCCGTCGGTTGGGTCATCCCAATACAATATAGATTAATCCGATTGATAACCTCTGCTATTTCTAGATGCTCTTCGTGTGCCGGCAAGGGAGATTTGCAGTGAAGACGGACTAGCTTCGTCTTACGTTATCCTGACTTGGCCAGTTTTGGTATCACGTTTCAATTTCGTTGATGAATCGAGGAAGTGTCTTCTCGGCGATCTCGATATTTTGGGTCTAGAAGGAGTCAGTAGATTGCTCCATGAAGTGAGCCCGGCCGCCTTGATCTTTGACATGAGCTCATTATTATACAAGTTCCTCTGTCGACCTATGAAAGGGGGCTGTGATGACGCCAAGCCTAGGACTACACGAGTATTTCGACAGCCACGCTTAGAGGCTTGGGTTGCCCCTCGGCTGTGCAGTGGAGAGAGAGAGACAAAAACGCACGTTGCCGATCGCCATGCTTGTTGCTTTTCGATGTCATGGTAGCCCTACGACTCCCTCTTGGGCGTTAGTTTCATTGGTTACATGAGTATTCATGCTCTCACATTGGTCAATCATTCGTTCATCTTCGCCGAATATTTGTCAGAATTCACAAATGCCGACACATCCAATCGCCAACAGTCCTTAATACAAGAAACATGGCCTAATCAACATCACGATGTCTGGAGACCGTATTGGGATACATTTAAATCTACTACATAGCTACATAATCTACGAGACATGTGAAGCCGTTCTTTGAAAAGGCCGTGCATGCGCTCTCGTGGTATGCGCAACCTAGATGTGTGCTTTGCCCTAACTCCGGGGTATTATCGCAGCAGAGCCCTGGGCCGCTGCGTGTGCTGCTGGGTTATTATCTCATAAATCCATGACCCATGGCTCATCAACAGTACAAAAAAAACAGAAACAAGATAATTCAACCTCCGATCCTCTTCCAAGCACGCACATCTCTCTAAAAAGGCGAATTCACGACATCATCCCTCCCTAACTTGTAGCGGCCGCTCTGTCTTGTACCTACGCGTCCCGAACTGCGTCTCGGTGTGCTCAGGCGTTGAAAGTCGCCGGCGATGCTCTCCCGTGTCGGTCGACTCATCTTGTTCTTGCCAATCATATTGACTTCATTCGGAAGGGCAACGATGACGTTCTGGTCCGACCCGAACTTGAAGTCATCGGCCTTGACATCCTCGGTGTATCGCTTAATGATGTACGGGGCTTTGGCACCGCGAAGAACCTTCTTCAAGTTCCAGTCCACAATGTAAGGGCCCGTAGCCGTGATAATGGACGACTCCTCGCCGGCCTGGCTCGTGTTGAATCGAGCGGGCGTGAACGAAACACCTTGGCCCGTCTCGTGGTGGAACTGTGCCACGTGCTCAGGGGTAAGCGCCAGACGGCGCGGTTGTGGCTTCGAGTCGGCGGCGAAAGATTTCTCAAAGCCGAGCTTGCCCTCATTCTTCCCCTCTTTCTGCATCGCATCGATAAGGAGCAGATACGTGCGACACGTCGCCAGAACCCAGCGGCCATCGGCAGACACGTCCAGACCGATGATGGGTTCGCCGAGCGCCGGGATGTGAGTCTTCGCGTTGATACCGAGACGATCGAACAAACGAATGTCTCCCTTGTTCGAAGCCACCGCAATATAGCCCTTCTCTGTGGTAGACAAGGCGGAGAAGTCATTCTTGGAGGCGTATTGCTTGAGCTGGGAGTCGACAAGCTTCGCCCCAGATAGACGCGGATCGATTCGGAATAGGGCATTCTTTGAGACACCCAGGAAGGTGGGTTCGTGAGTCATCTGGGCAAACTTGTTTTCGGGAGCAAACTCCAGAACAGGGATGTCGTCGTGTACGTTCCACTCGTCAACAACCTTGCCGTATTCGAGGTCCATGCGGTACAGCTTGTTGGGGTCGTTGTCTTTCTGCAAGATCATGTTGCGATCCTCATTGTGCAGCATGACCTTCTTGGGGCTGAATAGTTCGCCTTTCGGTGTCTCTACTTTGGAGATGTTGGTAGAGAATTCCAGACGGTCGTTGGGGTGGTGTTTGAAGACGCCAATCTTGGAACCGCGGACGACGAAGGAACGATCATGCTTGTATCCAACGGCCAATCCGGTGTTGATCTCGTCATCCTGGGGCTGTGTCTCGACATCTTCCTCCTCTTCATCGCTGTCGTAGTGTTCGCTCCTAGGTCTATCATCGTCGGCCTCGTCGGCTTCGGACTCCTCTTCCTCCTCCTCGATGGGGGCATCATCCATCTTCAAGTCCTCAAAGGCATCGAGCACGTATTGGCGCTCCCGTTCCTTGACCTTGGCCCATTTCTGCTCGTTGAGCTGCTCCCATAGGGCCTGCATGAGCCCTTCTTGAAACCTCGCGAGAGTGTCCTGATCCTTGAATCTCAGTAGCCAGGAGTAGGCAGATCCGTCGTCGGTGAACTGGTTGAAGATGAAGGACAGGAACTCAAAGTTGAACACGGGGTTCATATCGGCCACGACGGGAATGCCTAGCCACTCGTGGTCTTTGCTGGCGACATGTAGCCAGTAGTTCCACTTTCCTATGTCCGAGACTTGTGCGGCGACGGAAGCATCGCGAAGAACGAAGGCGCCAGAAGGGAAATCGAAGAAGTGCAACTCGGCCAATTCGTGAGCTAGAACCTCCAGAGGCTCGGGCTGGGGTGGGGCCGTCGGTGGCGCCTTGGGGTGAGAGGCGGCATGGACGGGTGAGGGGTTGGCTTCTTCCGGCTCTTCGGACTCTTGTCGGGCCGGGACGACATCGACACGTTCGGCGGCGTCTCTCCGCGCGCCGACGTTGGCCTCGTTCTTGAGCTGGAACATGGCGTCGGCCGACTCGATGGACCGCGCGAGTGTGGGGCTGTGGATGGGGCTGGCTTGCGGGATGGGCTGCTCGTCGTCGAACTCAAACTGGCTCAGGTCGGCGGCGGAGGCGGTGGTGTGCGACTTGCGGTACTTGCGCTCGTACTGGCACTGCTTTGCGGTGCGCTCGAAGGCGTCGACCTGGGCGGGCTCAGCGGACGGGTCGCAGACGAACTCGTACAGGTCGCCGACGTCGCCGCTCAGGTCCTTCCACGCAAGCACCCGCTCGGCGCGGCTTCGGCTCTCGACACGGAAGTGGATGGCCTCGTCGAGCAGGAACGTCTTCTCGTCCCGCTCGGCAGCAAGCGCATCGATCTCGGCGTCCTCGCCTTCCTCCTCAGCCAGCAGCTCTGCCTCGCCTTCCTCGTAAACGCGCTGGACCACGAGCTGGTATTGGAAGTCCTGGCCGGTTCGACGGATGCGGATGGCGGCGTCCTTGAAGATGAGTTCGGAGTAGCCTTTGGGGGAGAGGGGTCGGACGAGGTAGAGCTGGCCCTGGGGCAGTTCGATCATCGACTCTTGGCTGTTGCTGCCGAAGAGTAGTTTGCCGACTGCGACGATGACGACGAATGTTACGATTAGCAAAACAATCACCGATGGCCTGGGATCGGAGATGGAGGTGATGGCTGTCGATGTGTCGAGTCGGGGTGGTAGTTACAATGTAGCATAGCAGTCCGATGGGATGGGCGACAGAGCGGATAATAAACAAACGGGGAGGGGAAGGAGACACACGCAAAGGAGAGGAGATGGCGGCGATGGACGAGACAGAAAGAGAGGGAAGACATGGAAGAGACGAGAAGGGATGGAGGGTGTCACGCTTTCACCAATTGATGCCAAAGAAAGAGGGGCAAAACCTTACCATTCTTGAGGACAAACATTTCGTTTGTTTGCCGAGTTGGGTGTCGGCAGACGACAAGATGTTGTTGTCGTTCCTGTGGTTGTGGTTGTTGTTGTTCCAGGCAGAGCTGGGTTGGTTAATTGATTGATGGCGAGAAGAAGGAGAAGTTGCTAGACGGCCGCAAGGTGATAAGGGAGATTGCAATACCGTCGTTGTCGTTGTGGGCTCGTCGTGTGCGTGTACATGTGTGTGTAAGTACCTAAAGTTACTTAGAGGTAGGTAGGTAGGTACATATATATTTGGTGGTGGTTTTTTAGGATGGCTAAAAGCTAAAAGCCAAAATGCTGCTCGCCAGATGGTATCATCTTTACTGCCATGTTTACCAGGGCAACCCCCCTCTGCCCCCCTCAAGGCTATCTGCACTAGGGAGGTAGCAGGCCAAGACGGAACCTGCGTCATTTGTGGCTCGGTGGCTTATCTCTCGGATAGAGGGGTAGGTGACTAAGGATTGTGGCGTTACACAGCCATCTACCTACTACCTAAGGTACTTAGGTATCAGTCTCCACTTTTGATTATGTACTTAGGTACAATGAGATGGTACACTACAGTGGGGAGGTAGTCGGTACCTAGATGGATTGTGGCGCTGAATACCTAGGTACATGTAGGTGGCCACTGACGTAGGCGCATTCGAGTGACGACTCTTCCAGTGCGATTCCGTACACACAAGACTAACCTACGAACCTTATCTCCTTGTTCACAGTTCCGGAATGGATTTAGGCTTGGGATACGCATATGCGTCCGGAACCAAGTAGTTCGGGCGTCTTCGGCGTGAAAACAGCCTCGAAGCCGCAAGCGAAGGATTTCATCTCAAGCAACTAGAGCTACGCTCTACGATCATCGTCTCCCCGCGCGTCGTGCTTCTCTTCGTTCTCGTCTCAATCGTGTAGGAAAATCTGTAGCCATTTTTGGTTTGAATCGTCTTAGGAGTTAACAGGGTAGAAGTTATAATTCCCCGCTATAGCAACGGCTTGTCCTGACGTCCTGGTATCTGGATTGGGTGTGCGTGGATAGGAGAAGTATCGTCACGTATGGCCTATTGCAACATATAGCTAAACCCGGCTTTTTATAGAATAAACGATATGCCCTGCCGTATCTACTCTGTTCAGCGCCAGGACAGATATGTTTTGCTTAGGCAAATGGGTGTCAGCACCGTCCTAAGTTCGGCGCCCGGCACACGACTCTTCGCAAGCTCCAACAATAGGCGTGTGCATGGATATTCATGAGCAGGGACTCCTTCGGCTCGTTTCTCAGCTAATTAAACCTAGTGGTATAATATCTCGCTGACTATAGAGACTTTTGTTCCATGTGTTGTACGCAAGCATTCATTCGCCATTGATACATGTTTAGACAACATGACGGTCCCTCCATTCACCCCATTAGATACAAATATTGTACGGGGAAAAAAGTAAACTCCCAAACTGGATGACAGCGTCAACGTGAACATCAGAACACGTAATGGAATATTTGCTCCACCATGGCACCCGCCGCACCAGCGCCGACGACAGTCCAAAACCACTGATTTGTCAACACATCAGCCCTCGGCCAGAACGAATTATGCGTCTCTTTGCGCCGCTGGAAATCTGCGAATTTCTCCGGACTTGACTCCGAATACCGACGCGCCTGGTGGCGTTCTGTCTCCTTGTCGCCGCCGACATGCCGGAGGAACAAATAATTCGCGATACTGCCCAACACCTCGACGGGGGCAAGCATGTCGGATCCGTACAGCAACAGTGGGAATGAGAGATGCACGAGGGCGTCTCCGAGGTAGCTAGCATGTATTAACGATGGCCCGCTAAAATTGCTGTGAGGGTGACGGTGCTTACTTGGGATGGCGAACCAAACTCCACACGCCCTCCTTACAAACAGCCGTGGAGGCGTGTGCGGAGTCTTTGAATTTCTCTAGTTGTACATCTGCCAGAACTTCCAGCGTAAAGCCAGCGCAGAACAACCCCACGGCCAGCGCTTGCACCGCTGGATGATACCCGGTCAAAACGGCGCCTTGGTGATGGAAAGGCGCCGTGATAGGGAGGGAGATGATGGTCTGAATGAGGGCTTCCGGGAGGAATATCGTGAAGAGGGCCTTGTTCCAGTATCCTTCCTCGCGCTTCTCAACTTCGTATCTGGGGTCATCGGCACCTTTCCCTTGGCGTCGTCGCTTGACACTCCTGCTCGCAATCCGGTAGAAAAGCCGGCCGCCCCAGAGAGTGACGCCGGCCAATAGCAGCCGCTCGGGCCGCGATAGCGTGCCAAACGCTTGGTTGAATGTCAAACCGCGTCGATATACCTTTCTTCCGACCGCACTCCACCATCCGTTTACCATGGGCGCGATCGGCCAAAGCCAATCCTTGGCCTCGACGCTATTCGTCGCCCTGCCGACGCCATATGCCACGATGGCCAGCGGTGCGTGCAGCTGCAGACTGGGAAGAATAGTGTCTTTGAAGATGCCGACATCAAGCAGCTCGCGCCGGACAGGGACATGATATGAAACGGTTGATGGGACGGGCGAGGGATGCAGGACGCTGCCTGCCGTGCTGTACCCTCTGCCATTATACTGATTTGGGCCCCCTAGGTACGACATGGTGACTGCTGCCACCTGTTCAAGCCCTGAAGAACTAAGGATTTCTGGTACGAGCGTCTTGATAACGCTCACAGTTGGTACATGGTATGTGAGAGTGAGACAGGAAGAGAAAGACGCCCCTTGTGCGGGGTGCTACACGATCGGGCATGACATCATGTCATATCCAGATTCATATACCGGCAGACACATACACACAGATGGTTCGACGGCCTTATTACCCCACACTCTACGGCACCAAACAGCCCCAATCAACGCATCGAATTTTCCCATGCCGATCTATGTATCTTGGAGGAAGAAGCCACGTGGTATATAATTCATAAGCTCCTTATTCTTTGTTTAGCCGTTCCTGCGTATTCGACGGATCCGGTGGCGAGACAGTTGGTGTGCATTACCTTTAACACCGAAAGCATCTCGATGCCATGTGCTATAGATATTGGAAACAAAATCTATGCGCATGTGGGAATGACGAAGAGTAACGCCTTCGTCTATGCGTACGTTGAAGATTTCATGAATTTTTATCTATGTTGCATTGTTGGATCGAAAAGCTGGAACTCGACAATCAGCAGCTCGATGCTATTGGAAGTAGACTATGGCGCTAAGTCAGGCCGAATGGTTAAAAGGGGGCCACTGTTATGGCTGTACGATTGAATTGGAGTGCAATGAGGCCTAACCCATAGAGCCAAGAATCTTGTCGAAGCCGAGATTTTCATCTTAGATAATGTAGAACAAGTGCTGGCGCTATCCTTTGGTTGAGTGCTTCTTCGTATCGGGTGCGTCAAAGAGGCGATTGCATTAAGTATCATATTATCCGAAACACTGCCCGATGGACGACGGAGGGAAAGTATTGATCGAAAAGGATGGCCGTGGGGGACGTCGCGCGGACGATACTCCACTGGTATTAAACACATTGATCTTGATTCTATCTCTATGAAACCAGCCTGCGAAGGGGTTGTTGGATCATCTATGTCCTCAAATTCTCGTCTATGCCGTCGAGGTCATGCCGTATTGTACACTCAGTATCAAGACAGCCTGTACACCTTATCAATACATACAAATGAAAAGAATGCTGGCTCTGCAGCATGTCATTGGCGCTCATGTACAGAGAAACTCTTCTGTGGTACTTCAATCATCCGGGTCTCGAGGTCTCACTCAGTTCTTATCGTCGTCGTCGTCCTCCTCTTCCTTCTGCTTCAACGTCATTTCAAGCTTGCCGCTCCTGTCCAGAGCCTTAGAGATCTCGTACTTTCCACCTAATACGAGGTCCTTAGCTACTAATTCCCGCGTGCGGCCCAAACTTTCAATATCCGAGATTCGTTGCAATGTTTGCTCGAGGAACTGCCGGAAGCCAGGCTCTGCGCAGATCTCCTTGAAAGCTCGGTGCATCGGTACAGAGCTTGCGCGGACCTGAGCCGAACTCGTGATGGTGAAGAGGTTCAGCCGGTCGAGCTCTCGGATGAAATCGGCTCTCGTCATGATCTGCTGGGCTTTGTGCATTGCGTAGCTCGGGAGCACGTGTCCCGTCTCCGCATCGTATGTCTTTTCCATTTCCGCTTCCTTGTCTACGAGAGCTTGTGCAAGCACCATGGCCGCCGACTGTGCTCGGTGGGTTAATAGGGTTCGTTGTATTTCCAGGGGTCGCTCAGGTGCAAACTCACAGCCCATTTCTGCTGGTCCATCACATCGTCGTCCATTTCGGAGCCGAGGATCCAACATTGATTCAAGAACCAAGTCTTCTCGATTTCCATAATGATATCGCACGTGGCCAGCATATCGCGAGACTTGGCAACCCGGTTCAAAAAGGAGAGGCGCCCACCAACGCGATCGTAAATATCCTCTAGAGTCTGAGTGTCGATCGTCTCCTGAAAATATCGGAATCGATACCGCTGTAGTGCTGACAAGGCTTGTGCCTTCGGTAAGTCCGTCACAGGGATTATTTCCATTCTGGTCGCCAGCTGTTTGAAGCGCTCCAAGACCCAGTAGTCGTCAGTATTAAATATCATCGTCACCAAGTTCGCAGCAGCCCACTGCTCCGCCCTCTGCTGGAGGAGCTCGAGGAGGTCGCGCCCGTCTTCGTCATCTCGAATGAGCTGGGTCTGGTTGATGACGAGAACGAGAGGCTTTTTCTTCTTCTCACGATGCCGGAGAGCAACCTTTTCTAGCTTGTTCATTGCTCTCTCGATATCTAGAAGTGCGGTGGTATCTCGGGGGCCTCGTTCATTGAAGTAGCCGCCAATGTAGTCTTCGTGAAATTCGTAGTCGAGAGCCTTGCCGAGCCGTATCCGAAACAACTCCAGGTCGGAATGAGCCTCAAACATGGCGCAACCTTCGCCATCGATCTTTCGCATGGCTTCCAGCAGCATGCTACTCTTGCCACAACCCTTGTCACCCATAATGAGATAGTAGTGGCCCATCTCGGATCCGTCCATGATGGCATCTATCCTGCTCTGCTCCTCACGCTGCACCCAATGCTGGGGCATGGGCGGAGACGGTATCTCCTTGCCAAAGGCGGCGAGCTCCAACACGGGATCACCTGGTTCGAAGGCATTCTCGATCTTCTTGAGTTGGAGATGCTTGTAGCCCTTGTGATACGCATAACCGGCCGCACCAAACCCCACACCAAGTACCAGAACCGATGCAAAGGTGGTAAGAGCGGACTCTATCGCCTTGCTCAGAAGAGACTGTGGGGCGTCATCACGCTTTGGGGGCTGTTCAGAGTCAGAGAGGGGTGCCGAATTCCGGGAAGCACGTGTAGACGAGAAGCCGTGCTGAAGTGGGGGCCAAACACGGCGCGTCTGGGGTAGGATTCTGGCTTGATGATTCGACACGGTGGATATTCTGAGGCGAACCACGTGTCTAGCGAACATGATCACTGGCACTAATTTCCCGGGAGCAGAGAGTGCCACGGGTCTCAGATCTACACATGTCCTCCTGGTACAAAGCGATGTTGTGAATGCAACATCAAGTGGACCATCACATTAGGGGTAAACGAGCAATGAAAACAAACCAAAAATTTGGGAGGCTGTGCAGCCCCACTGTCTAAGGCGACACTGGGTCGACAAATGCTAACAACATCCCTAGGTACTTAGCTAAGTATATTTCGGGGATTCGAAGGACGGACCGCTCTGTGAGACACTGGAACTAAGCCCAGATTGGTTGGGGAAGTGGCTGAAGCTTGTTCCAACACCAAGGTAACGGTCCCCTGCTTCTTGGCAGGTCCCGGCGATAACGATGCACCACCGTAGCACAATGGTTCGGAGGGGAAGTGGGATACAGGTGGTTCTTCTATAAGCCAACTTCAACATCAGACCTTAGTTGTCAGTTCGCAACAATGTATTGAACGGCCTGTTGGATTTAACATGGATCGCTCTCATGGATGGATTATATTTGTGCGCTATTGCCTAAATAATGAAGAAGAAAAAAATTGAATTAGCATCGATAAACAATACATAAAACATGCTTCGTAGAAAAACAGAGTGGTGCAAGCAATAGAGCTTCTAAACAATATAAGAAAAAGAGTAGGAAGATTCTTAAATTGGTGGACCGGACGTGTTAGATAATGCGTAATTACGAACATCGGGCTCCTTATCCACAAGCCAGCTGGTTGTTGTTTATGATGCATTGTCCGTGTTGTGAAGGCCGAGCTGGAGAGCTTCCGTCCGTCTTCTTTTGCCTTGGCATATTGGTTGAAATAATTCGGGGTGATAATTTCTTGTCGCTTCATTCACTGCCCCTCCATGATCTCGAAAGAATGCAGGTGTATCAGTGGCATAAGACAGCATATTAATCACCGGCTTTAATCTCCTCATGCACTCACTGCCTCCTTCATTCCGATATAGCCTCGGCCATATCCTGTTCCTGGTCACGAACGGTACCAAAGCCATAGAGGTATAGTTGTAGAGCTCTCTTTCACTTCGCTGACCAGTTAACCCTACGACGCCTTGTACAGGCAGAATTCCCGTGCGTCTCCCCCCCCCCAACTGCTTCACCTGAATTGCGCAAAATGAGTCTATTCAGCTCCAAATCAATTCAGCGCTAACTGAATTATGATACCATCTTCAAGCAAACCTAAGAATTCGAGAAAATAGCAGCACTGAGAGTGGCATAATCTTCAAAAGATATCACCAGCGTCCGCTTTTCCTTCACCTGCCGCTCCAAGAAAAGGTTCAAGAAAGACTTGCTGTGCCTTTTGAGCTGAATTACTGGGATAGGAAACCAGGAAAAGGGAACAATCAGTGGAGGAGATCACAACCAGCACAATCAATAAATGATTTTAGACAGAATTTCTCAAATACAGCTTTAGAAACAAATTACCAGCATAGGATAAGTTAATCTAGTTCTACATTTAACCCAAAGGTAACCATGCAAATAAGGATACCTACGGTTTGTTTAAAGTTGTAGCACCAGGAATATCTAAGCACCTAAATAAATTGAAGTTCATGTTACTACCTCTGCGGACTTCGTCTGTCAATGCTACAGCAACCTGCTTATTCCTTTCTTATTCTTCCATCATAAAAGCACTGGCCCTAAAAATCCACAGCCCTCACGCAGGAGCTTACGCAAAACCCCCTTGGTTCATTTAACAAATCGCTACCACCTCTGCCGCTGCTGCCACACTACCTTCTGTCAGAGAACCGATACAGTCCGAGAAGATCCTTAGACACCAACCCACACATCGCATTTGCCGCTGTTGCAACGGGATATAACGACAAGACCGGAATTGCTACTGAGACTCCGCTCAAAATGTTCGCAGCAAAAACTCGCAAGCCAGGCAAGAATCAAGGTACCTCTCATCGCAATCCTACCAGCACTCACAATTACTCCTACTCCTTCAGCAGCAAAATTAAGATATTAGAGGCTGATGTTATTGTCATCATAGAAGAAATGTTGGGTATGGCAAAGCGCTTCCCTCCTCCGCGCTTCCCTCCTCCGCCCTTACCACCACCCAACCACCCGCTACCCAACCGCCCACTACCCAACCATCCGCCACCCAACCACCCGCCACCGCCACCGCCACCGCCGAGACGCATTCAGCAAGGGGAAATGTCGGGTTCCGCGACCGCTACTTAGGGAGGCGGTCGCGTGCTCGGGGTCTCGAAGCAATGCTCAGGACTGGTGATCCGGGACTTCTCTCTGTCCTTGTTGGAGGCATCTCCAAACGCCCTGGTCAATCCCTACGATTTTGAGGTCACCACTGCCAAGGCCGAGGGGATCACTGACATCAACGCCCACACCAACAAATATGCCGAAAGTGAAAGCGATGGCGATAGCGATACCATTACCAATAATGCCGACGCCGACACCGGAGGATGGCTCGCTAGTCACAAGCGGGCACATCAACGCGCCGTTGCGCAATGCCTAGCTGCTGCCGGCATCGAAACCCCTCCGATCCTTCGCCTCCGTGCAAACGTGGAGCCAGCCCGCATGGCTGCAGACGTTGAGTCGTGTGGTGGAAGCAGTGCCGAGGCTGAAGCGGGCGGTGTTGCTCGCCTTGTCGGGCCCTCTGATGGTGAGCGTCTACCTAAGAAGTCTTTCCTCGAGCGCTGCGGGAAGGCACTTAAGAAGAAGCGTAGCTTCTGGAAGAAAAATGAGGACCAGGAAGAGTAGGTGGGGTTCGACTTCATAGACTTGGATGGGAGCCTTGGTGAAGGGGATATGGGGGAGATAAGAAAAGACTTTTGGGCGTAAGAGGTTTGGGTGTTGCCTAATACGTTTTTTTGTCTGCACCTCCCGCTCTCCGCTGGTTAATAAAAGTTCTTGATAACCCCCTTGAGATGAATCCTAAAACTGCTACCTGGGTTGTTGTGATATCCCTGGTCGTCCTTAAGTGTACCTACTCCTTCTATAATGTAAGGAGACTATGTGAGTCTACTTTATTGACCCCTTTGTTGAACAATGTGAATTCTATTAAAATGTTCTTTCATTGATCGCTAAAATGTATGGGTTGAGCTTTCCGAGAGAGTTCTCCTTAGATTTACACGACCAATGGTCTATGGCGCTCTCAAAAGCATTAAGATACATACTAAAAATCTGCTGCTACAGTTGTAGTCAAGCCGCTGGCTAGTGTGGGTGAATCGCGAAAATCAACTTGTGTATCGCTGTAATAATGGTTAGGGCTCGCTAGTGGGCGAGTTGATGTTTAGATATATGTTGTCCACACAAAATAAGCGATTGTTTTATTATTGAATGTTACGTCAAGTTTATAATATTATTTCATAGGCAATTGCAGAGGTGTTCCCCCCTAGCCCCCCCCCCCCCCCCCTCCGCCCCCTCCTTCAAAAAAAAAACCGAGAATCCTAGTCTTCGGAGCTGGGTTCAATATAGTTCTGTGACAAATATAAACGATGATATGCTAAAGTTCGGAACCCGAGGGGGACGAGGGCTTATGGTCATCACCAACTCCTGGAAGCCCGCCGCCAGGTCCTCTTCCTGGATTGCGACCCCAGTAGTTATCTCCGCCATCGATATCCGTTCCGTTTGAGCAACGAGGGCTATTATATAGGGCCACTGTTCCGAATGGCCACATAGGAATCAAACACACCTCGTTAATAGCACATGGCGGACAACGCTTGAAATGGGCCCAGTTGAGATACTCCATGAGGCTTTTCACTGCGTTCACCGACCCATCGAGGGATTTCTGATCTGGTGTTGGGTCCTCAACCACAAGGTGGCGGATCTCAAGGAGTGTCTTACAAATCCTGCGCGTCGTCGTCTCAAAGGCCGCCTTGATAAAAACGTCGACCGCAGTCATGGGCGAGACTGAACGGAGATAGAAGTAAGTGCATCGTTCGAGTGCTTTATTTACTTTGTCTTCTCCATCTTGATTGTCAATGAAGACAGTGGTAAGGAAATTGACCTCGCTTGCCATAACCTCAAGAGTGTGTACCTCTTCGGCTATGAACTTGAGCCTATCGGCGTAACGTGCCACAATCATGTCAGCCGCGTCTTGCCAATCAACGGTCCGCGACAATTCGTCTTTCCTCTCAAGAATCATCTTTCCTACATAGTCTTTAATTCCAGCCAAGCTATCTTCTCCAACAGAATATAGCCTGGGTAAATCCTGTCGCTTCGGGTCTGGGTTCGTTAGGTTTATAGGAAAGAAGAAAGCCGAGACCATGGATGAATAGTCGATGATAGTGCGAGTCGATCCGATGCCCTGGTACCGTTCCGCCAACCCGCGAAGGTGCTCCAACCCTTCGAAACCTCTGCGGCCAGGACCCATCCCACCGTCGTCAGGCCGCTGCAGCGCTTGCACCTGCTCTAAGCCATCGGAGAAATCGCATTGGATGATCTCGAACCCGGCTTCCATTCGGATGATGCCATCAAGGCCCCATTTCCGAGCCAACTCGCAAAGATCTACTGCCCGTTGGCGCTCATCCATTGGGCCACCGCTACCGGGGGGTCTTGGTGCCGGTTCCTTATCGTCTTGATCCCGCATCCTGGGCGTTTGCTTCGCCTCATCAGAGGGTCTCTTACCCCTGAGAATCAGATCCTGTGAGTCTAAAGTCCCCATAGATGTCTTGCCACCACTCATACCATCGACATAGATGTACTTCATCGGGCGTGTTGTCTGATAGACATGCAAGTACCCATGGGCTCCGTCATCGTCATCATCCACTGCTTTCAAGATCCCCAGCGATCTCTGGTCAGGCCCGCGACCTGGCGTATGTCCGGGTCCGCCTCCTGGTCCACCCCGGCGGCTACGCGCGAAGCCCTCGGCGTGCTCAATTTCGTAAGCAAGCCACTCTGGCTCAGAAGGCGAGAGTGGACTACTGTTGCCGTGGTGAAATAAGACACCCTTAGGCACGGTCGCAAGGAAAAACGACATTCCATTGTGGTGAAGTGATGATCCCCATTGGCGCATTGCATTATGAACGGAATTGAAGATTTGAGGCGCCCGCAGTCGTGCGAACTCCTCGCTCGGTCCGAAGCTATCGTCGACTGATTCGCCTGAGGGGGATTCAACCACCGCAGCCGCAGCCAGGGAGCCAGCCAGCAAAGTACATAGAAGCATTGTTTCCCGTATTTAAAGGCGGATATTCTTCTCAGCGGATGAAGTGAAATCTACACAAAATAAATGAGGTACGGGCATTCGAGGTCTGACAAAATGAGGTGCAATATTCCTAGAATCCAATCTGATAAGACTGCGTACGTTGCGTCGTCAGCTCCCCCCACTCCCAATGGATCGCGAATCTTCGCTAACAGCTAGCATTGTCTCAAGTAGAGAATTCTGTAGCCACAGCTGTCCAAGTACACATTTCAATACAATAAAAGCTATGTCCTGATTATAGAGATTACTTTCTACGACCTTAATACATTGTAGGCTGCTGAAAACTCCTTCAACTTTTTTTTTTCTTGCTGTGCTTGTTTTAGATCTGGTAACTAGACTATGTGGGGGTCTAGTAATGTAGTATTTTTTCTTGGCCAATGTACGTGGGCTACGATATCCGCATGCGCCTCAACGAATGGACTTGATTGGATTGAAGTTTTGAGGCGACAGGAAGTGGAAGACAGTCGATGATATTACCAAAGATTTCTCATATGACTAACATCGCAAAATGGGTTTCTTCAAGAGCGAGGGTTTAAAGTAAACTGGTAGCGGAAAACGCTAAGCAAGTGGGTCAATTGGCATCGAAGTTTAGAAAAGAGTAGATAAAGGTCCCCAATCAGACTCAACAACCAATTTAAACAATGGGTATATTGCTACTCTCACAAGTGACCAAACGGTCCAGGAGACGGATCAAGGACCGGGCCCATTTATTAACCTGGGGTCGGACTATGTCGACGTCTACCTCGTAGTTCCTACGGACAGTTCCCCCGGCTCTCTATCTGCTAACCCCTTAGCAGGAAATGACGTCACCTCCTTTTCATTGCCGACCACCTGGCCAGGGGACATCACCAACACTGCTTACTACGGCTTCCCCAGGTCAGCTTGGAAGATAGAGCTGGTCAACTGCGGGTGCCAGGTACCTCACATTCAGATCCGGGTGCCGTCGGACCCCGAGAGAAACTGCCCGGGCCATGTAAACCACACGCTGGCGTTCTTCAACTTTCCGGATCTGTATGCCAACACACTGCGACTGGAACGGCTATGTATCGTGGAGGCCATGCGGCGGAACTGTATGGCGATCGGCATCACGGCCGAGATGTGGTGCTCGGCTGAGTCGGTGTCACCCTTCTTCCGCCGCATCACGCACGACACGAGCACGAATGACAACCTTGTGCGCTCCGTGCAGGGCATCTTCCAGACTAGCCAGACTTGCGCCCGTGCCGCAGGCAAATCACTGTCGATCACCACCCATACATTGACATATTGCCGTTCCCTAGCGTGCGAGCAAACTTGATTGGGAGCATTGGGAGCATCGACGAGGACGAGTTCTTCCATGATTCACTCAATGGGCTGATTTGCTGGGGTGGAGTGGGGGTCGGCAGGCAGGACAGAAATGGAGTGGGAACTGGTACACCATGGGATATCAGGAGCTGGGAGGCAAAAGAGTGGTTCATTCAGAAGTGGTGGTTCGTTGTTGGCGGCGAGGAGGGAGAGCTTGTCCAGCAGTCAAAGTGGTGGAGAGCTCTGAGAGGCGGCGGTGAAGAATCATTCATGGTTCGTTAAATGCTAATCGAAGAGCTCCTGTCGAGCGGCGGAAATCAATCTCTAGCAGATGACTATTTTAACTCAAGTAAGCAATCACACCTAATTGCGTTTATTGCTAAATAGAAGGAGTATTATAAGTGCTGATGTTGAGTATAGTACTGTAAAGAATTGGTGTACTTTGACTTCAGAGATATAGGAAAGTGTCTACATGTATGAAGGTATACTCAAAGTTTATAGCAATAAGTGACGTTTCATTTTACTCCGATCATTCTTTCCTACGTTAAAAACGAGGGTATTGTATAAGGGTGTAGGTCCATCGAGCTCATCCGACTCAGGACTCTACCAAGTCACACCCCTTGTAGGTATCTGACAGAATACCTAGGTAGACTTATGTCCTGAGTGGGAACTCCACCAAACCTCGGTCCACCTAGCGTCGTGATAAACGGCCAGTACTGTACCTTGTCTCGCGCCCGGGCTCTTGACAAGGTGTTGCGCTTACATTGCGGAGATGTCTTTAGCTACATATGCACGCTGCACGGCCCCTGTCGACTGGCTCTAAAGGGACCGCATTGAGATAAACGACCCCTGTTGCCTCCACACCTACATGTAAGGTTGGTTCTCTCTACACCTGTCAGATAAATCCCAACCAGTTCATCTTGGCCTCTGCTTCTCTCCTCTATACTAGTTCTTCTGCTGTGTGATGACTTGTATCTTACATAGCTAGATTTGCTACTGCGTTCATCATGTTTTTCCGCCGCAAAGACTATCGACGGGTGTTGGATGGCTCTGATTTATCGCAGGACATGTCGAATGCACCCGAGAAATACGTTATCCATAGCGGTGGCATGACAGTGACACGCTGGTTTACCAGCTTTCTTCTCATCTCGCTGTTGACCACCTTGCCTATCAGCTTTGTGTGTTTCAAATGGGGAGCCGGGGTGCAAGAGGCTCGACAAGCACAACTTGACTGGTTCTGTAAGTGATGTTGAGGACTGTCATTGTGTGCATTTGTTAATGGGAAATGCTGATCTGTGTGGCACTAGCGCCCCCTGGAGAGGTGGATGCCGTCTTTCGATACCAGAAAGAATTTACTCTGCACCCAGACAATGAAACTAATGCGTTGTGGGAGTCTATATTTCCAAGGAAGTTAACGTTACCTACACTCGATGAATAGTCTTGATAGTTAGTCACTAACATGTCACTCTAACACAATAGGAGGCAGAGGATTCATTCGGCATCCCGAGATATCGCCAGAGACACACTGTCTAGCTGTATATCACCAACTACACTGCCTTGTAAGCAAGCCCCCATATCTCCCGCCGCCGAAGTAGCTATTAAATAGCAACTAGGACATTATCCGATCAGGATACTGGTCAGCCATGGACGGTGTCGAGCCAGGTCACCATGCAAAGCCGAGTCATTTGCGGCATTGCTTTGATTACCTTCGCCAATCTATTATGTGTTCAGCGGACACAAATCTCGAGCCAGTCATCGAGGGTCGTGGAGGTGTCAATGGGTTTGGATCAGACCGGAAGTGCCGTGATTTTGGTCGTCTGTCTGCCTGGGCTGACGAGTGGAGGGTCGAGGAACTTTGAAGTAGGTGAGCGATAGGTGATGGAGCATCGATTCAGGTTCGACGATGGTGAGAAGGGAGAAACGGCCAGATAACTACGAACGGTAGACCGTGTTGTCAAAAGATTTGCATTCGGACAATAGTAATTGTTTAAACACCCATGGCCTCCATTACTAGACTTCTGTCGTTAGGATCATTAGTAGGGCGGTGCCTAAGAAGCCAAACCATGATCGTTTGCAGTGAAACCGTACCGCTCTGTTAGATCTCGGGTTCTCGGAAGCCTTTACCACGGGCTAGCCACAGATCTGGAACCAAGCCCCTCGTGAGCTAGCACATCGCCGGGCACCTGGCTGCTGCCACCAGTCTGTACTTGGCTTCAATATACTTACTATACATTTAGCGTAGTCTGCGAGAGTCCCTCGCGTCATCGACAGCACCAAATATTTCACCACACGTCAAATGTTATGAATCGGGACGATTTGATGCGACCAGCCGTATCCACGATGATATCCTTCGCATATGAAAGACTTCGATCGCCCCCGTGAGAAATCAGATCCCATGGCCCTAGACTTGTCCGTGCTTATGCAGGCTCCAAAGCAGCATTCCATGGTACAAACTCATTTAATGTCAGTTCTAAATCATATATTATGTTAAGTTTATTTAGAGCTAATAATTATGGCGTAACTAATACTGTTGCTACAGATTCTATGCAAATTTAAATCTTTTTGAGGGCAAAGTACGCATTTCCGGTTTTTTAAAGTAATAGTTATTTTTGACTATTATAGTTAATGTTTTACGGAAATTAGATCCGGGTTTACTCGAGGATGTAAAAGTAAATGTAATATGAAAATTTGGCTCAAGCAGCCTTACGCTCAACAATAAAAAAAACAGAGCGCATCATAAATACAAATTCATAACAGAAAACTTACTCAATAGCCAATAGCTTCAAGTTCTCGTTAGCTAACAAAGCCGCTTTAAACCCCTACTGCCGCCGACATGAATATGACTTTTGTGCCGATATTAGTTACTGCCTTTTACCTAATTAAACCTTGCAGTTCTAGTCCCCTAGGAAGCTTAGCTGATTTGTAAAAGAAAAGCTTTGCGGCTCCAAGGTATAGGTTAGAGGAACGAGAAATCAACCCATCCCGAGTGACAATAGAAGGAGAGTTTTAGCAACCTTTTTGTACAGCTACATTGAATACAGCAGACTAGATTTCGATGTGGCGAGTGGAGCGCTTGACTGTGAAGATGAGGCGAATAAAATGTGTTCGTATTTCCAACAATAGGTCTCGCGACTATTATGCAGCTCGACATTTCGGGATTCGAATTTATACTCTGGACCAAGCTAGTCGTCTAGTTATGTCACATGGAACAAGGCATCAAAACGAGGTATTCGGCTCAGCACAAGTCCACTGTGTAATGGCAGAAATGGCACTGAGGCATTGAATTTATTGAAACAATAACTCAGTGTATGATGACTACCAGTGAAAAGGACATAAGAAAGGTCGTTATCAAATGAGTGTATCGTAGCCCGTAACCTATTGAAGGAGTTTCTCAAGTCATCCTATTGCAAGCCCCTAAACACCAACGAAGGGTGAAACAACCCGGCCATCCCAAGTGTTGCGAAAGGGGAATGGTGCTGTGATCTCTCATGACGACATGGCGAAAGGACGGTTCACGTCAGCCACAGGCCCTGGCTCCTCTATGTTAGACCCTGACACTTCTCATGATGACAGGATAGTCTCGGTGGACTTGGAGTAAGAATATCATACGACATACCGATTATGTATCAGGCGAAGCAAATTTATGCGCCAACCTCGGCGGCCTTGGTGTCGATGGTGTAGACCTGACTGTCATCCGAGTCGTCGACTTCAGCCGCTTTAGTGGCAATGGTATAGATTTGGGTGTCATCTGAGTCATCAACCTCGGCAGCTTTAGTGGAAATGGTGTAAATTTGGGTGTCGTCTGAGTCGTCGACTTCAGCGGCTTTAGTGGCAATGGTATAGATTTGAGTGTCGTCTGAGTCCCCGACATCAGCAGCCCTTGCGTTAGTGTTGTAAGCCTGACTACGCTATATCAGGAAGTTTTAGCATCCCCCCATCATGGATGTCTTGCGTTGGATCACGAACACTATGCCCACTATTAGCTACGGCACCAAAATCCAAAAGAGCACGACCTTAAGAGATACTGACGGTATCAGAATAGGGCCGGCGAGAGCGCCAGCGCCGAAGGAGAGGAGGAGAACAGCCTTGACCTGCATGATTCCGTTTGGGCGTTGTGAGTAACTAAGCGTTCGAGCAGAAAGATGATGACTAAATTTGGAGTGCGGTATCGTACTTTAGGTAAGTAGAGAGGTATGTTTCCAAGCTTGAGAAGCTCAAGTCTATATACTCTCACTTACCAAGGGTTCGTCGGTACTTACCATAATACTCTCTTCCTGTATTCGGTGGGTATGTGCCTAACTAGTCCTCCTTTGTCGTATATCTCTCCTTCCTCTTTCCATGTGCACCCCGGTTTTTAGCATGCGAGAAGGTAGGTCACCGTGAATACATGAAAACGACCTCATATTCTTTCTCCGCTAATGCATGGTGCGTGCTATCGAACCTGGCAGCAGTATGGATTCGGGAACCGTGTGACCAGTAGGATGCTTCTCCGTAGTTGAGCGACAGACAGACCGCTACTTTGAACATCTGTCAGATATGCAAAGTGCTGTAAGCATAGTTAGGATGGATATCTCGTGATATCAGACCCGAGCCCTGCCCAAAACTGTCAAGTGTATTTCAATGATGGAGGGATCTCTGCTGCAGCGATTTCGCTTCCTGCGATAGGTCCGTTAGCGTAGCACTCATCGTGCAGGGTTCCCCACAGAGTACGTATGCAATACGCCGTACAGACCTTCAAGTGTCAGACACTCAAATGCTGTGCCACGATAGTGCTTAATCATTCTACATGGGTTAATATTTCAAGGGAGCGGCCCCATGCCCTCGGTGTTTTGATAACCGGCTGATCACCCGGTTCGCCGCGGAAGCGGGACAATGTCCACAACTAGCCACTGCCGAGTAAGCAACCCCCCCTGGTATTGTCTAGCACCGGGAATTATAGTGTGAGGCTCATACAACAGTAAAGTCAATGGTTGATGCGACAACTCACACTCTCGGATGACACAAGACAATTCATCTCAACTGTAAGCATGCTGATAGGGTTTGGGCGCTCGTCTATGTACTCTTCTATCGGACATGATGAAGATCATTGTGACAAGATGTCGTGAGCATAGTCCACAAAGACTCGAAATGCAACGAGCTAACATTGAATAGAATGCAGAAGTCAAACTCAACATCTAGAAACATACTAGACACTGTAGTGACTTTTCTTTCTGTCCTCACAGCATTAGCAGCTTTTGGATCCATCACTATCTTTCTCATCCAACCTATCTCTTTCACTCCTTCAACCGTTCATCCATGCGTTGAGCCTCAAGTCAGAAGAGAGTGGAGAAGTCTGAAAACACACGAGCGGGAGGAGTACTTGTCAGCAGCGAAGTGTTTATATAACACCAGTTCGGAGCTGGTTGGTAAAGGATCGATCATTGATGATTTTACCTGGGTTCACATACGGGCTGTGAAAACTTGTATGATTGACTCTTCGGTTTTGTGTCTTCGAACCGGGAGGCCATGCTAATCATATTTCGTAGCACACGAGTATGCTGAATTTCTGCCCTGGCACCGAATGTTGCTACACATATATGAACAAAAGCTACGCCAACACTGTGGGTTCGAAGGCCAATTACCGTCAGTAATTTCCTAGGCTTAGTCTTCCTCTTTACCAGCGACTGATATCAACTTACAGGTACTGGGACTGGGCGTCAGACTGGCAAAATCTGACTGAGTCGTCCATCTGGGATGACGAGGTTGGTTTCGGAGGCGAGAGTACCCATTACACCTATGGAAGTTGCGTTTCGGGTCCATTTTCCCATGTAGAACTTAGATATGGAGGCAACGGGACAGTCTCGCCACATTGCTTGTCTAGAGTCTTTACGAACTATGACTCAGGCGAGGTCGGGTCGATGTCGGGAGAACTGATTCGGCCAGAGATCATGGGACGCTTGGCGCGATCGAAAGACTACGCGCGATTTCGATGGATGATAGAAAGTGTGGTTCACAATATCATACACACCGAGGTGGTCGGCGACCTCGATACTGAGGTTGCTCCCAATGGTAAGTTCACTCACTCATGTCCGCTCGATTTCATTCAATGCTCATTTCCAAGTCCCAGATCCGATATTTTGGCTTCATCATGTTCAGCTAGACAGACTATGGTGGCTATGGCAGCGAGAAGCCCCGCAACACCGCTTGAATGACTACAAACAACACAAAAGCGAACTTCAAAGACCAACGAGTCTCCATGATGTGTTACAATACAATGGGTTAGCAGAGGGGGCGAGAGTGGGCCAGGTCATGGACACAGAAAACAGCATGCTGTGTTATAGATACACCTAATTCTTTACTGAACCGTACTTCTGATCCAATTCCCCTGAGTTGTTGTGATAGGCATGTGGTGATGAATCTGATAATGTGAATGGCGTGTAGCGACGGCATTTGATTGGTCCTGTAGAAAATGGATTTTCTGCTTCTTCGGGAATAAACAGGGTTATCGATCTTGTATCATTGGATAACCCCTCGTCGATCCCGAGTTCAATACTAAGTTCTCACCCTTGCTTACACCTCGGTAGCGCCATGCGGTCATGGATTAGCCCATCAACAAGCATTGGCCGCCCCGCCCCTTATAAACTACATACCATTTTTGATTACCACGTAGGTACCGACGGCGGGAGCTTGTGCCGGCCCGCATCTGACGCCGCTGAACACCCTAGAGTGTCACTGGGATGGTAGACTATCTAGATAGGTATAGTCAGTACCATTGCAGCACGACCCACGTAACTGAACCCCGCAAAACTGCATAACCAGACGCGTCCACGCAAACGCTATCCCATTGAGTGAGGTATCTAGTGAGTTAGGTTTGATTTCTGACAGCGCTATTGGTATTCGCTGGTTAGTCCATTTGTTCCAAGTGGCCATGTACAACAATGCATTAAAAACGTATGACATACGGGACGTGACCATAAGAGTGACGACGTACCCCGCCTTGTAGATAACTTAGAGCACAGGCAGTAAAGATACCCTGACGCATCGGCACTGTAGTCACCCCTAGTTCTATCTCGTCCTCAGTCTGACTGCGCCAGTCACGTTCCCGTGGCGTCAGAGGAAAATGTCTTCATACGAGCTCGTCAAACACAAAACTGAAGAAGAGTCTGATAATGAGGAGGTCCTGCTTTCTCAAACTTCGACTAAGATAGATGGATCTGATGGGCATAACAGAGATTCAACTTGGAAGCAGGGGCGACAAAGGTTACGACGCTGGGGACTCACTGAGATTGGCCTTGTGCTGTTCATATTGTTATCAAATCTATCATGGTTCCTATCCTCGCGGATATGGGCGCAACCAATGCTGAAAGACCCGTATTATTGTGAGTATGCAGTTGCCTGCTCAATATTCACCAAGCTGATCATTATATCCATTTAGTTGGCAAACCGGACAAAATCATGGTTTCGTTTAACCATGACTGGGTTAACATAAAAGATGGGGGCAACAGTTCTCGCTACGCTGATGATAAGTGGAAGGGCGTGTTTCCGAGTACGTTTTACCATTTCTTCCGTCCGGATTTGCTCATCCTATCACCAAACTATCACGGCGTCGGTGACTAATGCAAAAGCAACTTTAGCGTTTGGTTCAAGCGTAGCGGTGACCGAGCAGTTCGTCAAGCAGCACGGTTTGCCGCCTAGTCTCAGATCGCCAGAGCGGCCGGATGAATTCATCTATCAGATTGCAGGATACCACCAGCTGCATTGTCTGGTAAGTCGAGAAACTACACTCGATAATATTGGGCCTCTCAGTCTTGACATAGCCTGCAGTATGAGATTCGAAAACAGCTTTACGATCCAGGCGCTCTTTCTACTCTTGATGACAAAGTGAGGCGTGATCATATCCTACATTGTGTCGAGGCGGTCAGACAGGCGCTTTACTGCTTCTTAGATCCCACCCTCATCAATCTAGAACCCAAGTGGCCACATGTGCCGAATGGGCAGAAGCACGTATGTCGGAATCGTAATGCCTTGCGGGCTTGGACGGAGGAGCATCGTCACCTGCTCCCGGACGACTGAGGTTCTGTGTATTTATCATCCTCACTCTGAATTTGCGAATCATTCCGCACAATGAATATATGCTGCGAAATGAATGAAGAAACTTGTGTGCGAGTTATCTAATGGTTAAATTGGCGATGCGTTACGAAATGAAACCAGAGATTAGGTATACTGTTCATATTCAAAATCTAGACTTAGAGCCAAGTGTCCTTAATATCGATCTGCCACTGTGGGAATAAATATATGAATAAAAGGATCACGATGGAAACCTAGAACAGGCAGTTGGCGAGGCCTACAAAGGACAAGTAATGCTGCCAGCAGCGCTCCTAATACTAAGCATGTAAATACCGAACTTATTTACCAATTGATGGTAATTCTACCACTGCCGTAAGTGTACACAGCCAAGGGGTCTGGCTAACTTTCTATATCCTAAACGTGATGGTAGTCGCTGCTATAATAGTTGCACTAAGGTTCCGGCTAGCTGCAGATGCCAGATTAAGAGCGGCGAGGTTACTATAGACTCCTGTCGAGTAAGAGCCTTTCATGCTGATAGATTGTCTAGCATTCATAGTTCTCCGAAGAAGGTCCCGCGATTTCCTATTCGCTATCATCGCCACTGTCACTGTCACTGCGCTGTATTGCCCCGCGGGGTTCCCCGAGGTTGATCAGGTTGTTTCTGACATATCGATACACATTACGCCCGGCCACAATACCTCGCATCTAGGGCGATGTCCCAAATCTAAGCCGTGCTACGTCGGTATATTCGATCAGATATTTATGCGGTTAACGCGGGCAAAACTTGATATATTTCATGGTATTAAAAACGAAAGATCGTGGATGATGATGATCACTATTGAACGACTAATGCTAAGAACACTCTGCCACACGCAAGGGCGCAGGGCCTCTTGAACGGCAAGTTTGTGAGATGCGTGCATTTTGCAGGTTCGGCATTAGCCACTGATGTTGAAGTATCTCCTCTTGTTGCCCCCAAGAGGAACATACATAGAGGACTGAAGAGCTGAGTATCTAGTAATTGTTACCTTACACATTGACCTGAGTGCCAGTGTGGCTTTATTGCTACCTTATGCAGCTGAGAAGAGTCATAAGGTAGACATGATATCACTATTACCCCATCCGTCTAGCTAATACATCCTAGGCATACCTTCCCTATGTCTCAGTTGGCTGGATATACAATCCCGAGGTGTGCTAGGAGATTAGACCAGATGCGTCCACATACGGAAACCGAAGAGCCACTCGAACAGGGGTTGTTCGCAGCTCACCGCACTAGACTGATTACACGAAACTGCATGAACGCGGAAACAGTTTGCCACTGCTGATCCGGCGGCCCTTTAGCACTATCCGGCGGATTACAGTCTCCCCCCTCCCCTCCTTCGAGCAGCAGGAGGATCTCTGGGGTTACTTGGAGTAAGTATGGTCACCGCCATATTCTGAATAGAAACTAAGACATTCTAAAATACACGTCAGTTAAACAGCTGGGCTTGAAAACTAGTTCATGCTGTAGGTAATCACCATAAGTTTTGTCTCATTGGAAGGGTTGACTTTCACTTCAAAGTTGCCGGATTCGAGTACATGCCCTCGAAGGACCCAGCGTATCCCGACGGGTGGAGATTCCAAATTGGGGATGCTGGAGAAAGCGGGGGATGACAAATATATGAGTCATGACGTGTATACAAATACTAGAGCTGCTTATACTGGAGATGCACGTGATGCAGGGAAATAGGGGCGATAGGTATAAGTTAGAGTAAGAGAGCAACCACACATTTTAGCGCTAATAGGATTTGAACCTATCCTATATTATCTGTCCGCTTGATAGTACCTTCAGCTGGCGTAAAAATTTATTATTAAACAGGATCATTGCATCAGTTGTGTGTCCGGACTAATTGTCTAATCCAGACTATCAAAACCATCTTACGATCTGCTGTGCGGAGGAGAACGAAGCTATCGTAGCCGACTAATTAGATCATCCACGTAGAATTCCCTAGACAATAGTGCGTTGAGCTGATTTTAAAACTAAGATGCATAGTATTAGAGGTTTTAAGACTGCAAAGTGCGCGGAATAAATCATTTTCATATTTCCAAAGAACAATTGGCATAGATAATCAATCAAACTGGCAGTGCAGTACTATCCTGACATTTTATTCAATTTTTGCACCTCCTCATTTTGATTCAAGAGGGACACAACTAAGGAACAGCAGAGGAAACGCGGTGATATGTCGTATATCATCGTCCTTCGGAAGATAACCAGCGCCCTCCTCCAAGAGCTGCGCGATGTGCTTCGCGCAGTGAGTTGTATGGTGCAAAGACCGGCTTTTTGAGTCAATGAGCTTGGCCCCTCTCTCAACAGCGAGGTTCAACTTTCGCCAAGCATAGAGGCAGTGTAGGTCGTGGGCGGTGCCGTGAGTGGAGAACACCTTGGTATAATTGCCGACTCGCACTCCGTCTAGTTCCGCTCCCGTTATCGGTTGCGTGGTTTTCTCGTCCGAGAAGAACAGCCAATTCTCGAAGGTGCCGGTGTTGTCATCGATGAGCTCCGGGAACAAACACTTCTCTGGGATCCAGGCGCTCATCATTGGCTCGAAGCGGCAGCCGGCGGCCCTGGCTTCAGTGGGTGTGTGGCCACATGGAATGAATTCCTGGTCTGAGTCCTTCGGGTTAGGCTTGAATGCGAGCATCAAGCCGGTCACCAACAGGAAGGCGGCAAGGATTATGACGAAGATCAATGTTATTCTCAAGATCATAGTTCGGAATTGAGATGGATCTTTCTTGCCCCAGAGGATTTGAGGGCTCGACGCGGGCTGCTCGCCGTCATAGACATCTTGGTTGGGGAGTTTCTCGTATACAGAACTTTGTCTCTTTATGGAGGAAAGGATGTTCCTGACAGAGCCTTGGGCTTTAGCCATGGAGTTATGCCAACAGCAGATAGAGAGAGATGTATGTAGAAATTGAGAATAAAGGAGGTGTTTCCACCGAAAAAAGGTACTCAGCCGGTAAGTTGTGATGAACGCTGTTAGGTTAGGGACACGGGATGTTGAAAGGAAATGTAACGTGGGCAAGAGAGAAGAGGAATTGTGTGCAGTTGTTACGAACATCCCACTTGACATAGCATCATTCCGACCAGGGCGGTCGTTGCAGGGGATTAGAAGACGGCGCCGATGGACTCCCGCATCACCCGACCCTTTTTGATCCCAGGGGGACGACAGCGGCTTCCGTATGGACTGATAAGCACAACAACTACGTGAATGGTATGTACCATGTACTATAAGTGAACTAGAACACAAATCCTCGGACCGACCATCGCTGATCCCGGCTCTGCTTGCATGCATAGACTAATGCAATGCGCCACAGCGGGGCCGAAGCTTATTTACTCTGTGTTCTTATGCTGCCGAAGCAAGAACGGTTCCTAGTTACGATAACGTAGTGCTGATCTTTGCTCTAGGCTAATTTTCACACATTTGGTGTGGTCCTTGTGGAGATGAGTGATGCGGGCAGAACGTATAGGTATAGGGTCATAGACAAGGATCGCAACATCAACCCAAGTTGTACAATTCAGTCTTCACCGTAAGTCTGAGGCCACACCTGTGCCGCACCGCTACATATTGGCTAATTACTGCGACTGTTGTACACGAGGTATACATGATATCTGCTATGGAACCAAGCAGGCTTCAATTGTTGACTATTTAGCCCTTGCTTCACGGGGGCATATAGACGGCCTTAATAAACGCTAAAGCCTAAAAATTATGTATGTATGTATATGAACATAGTATTCGTGTTTTATTGCTGGAACCTGATGGAGGCTAAACATTTGGAATACCCTCACGGGCGGGATTATGTTAGGCATGGTCTCTTGAAACTAGACAAGCTCAACTAGTATAGATAGTTATAAACAAGCCTATGATATATATTTTCCATGACAAGGACCTAATAGTTGTGTTGTAGGATTGGGAAGAAAAGCGAAGTTATAGGAGAGATGGAGTAATTGACATGAAACCACCGTGAGGGGTAATATATGGGCACTGTCCTTCGTATCTTCCCACAATTGCAAAAAAAAAAGGATATAGTGAAGTTTTTAACCCCCAATAATCTAGGAGGTAAAGTGTGTGATATACACCAGATAGATTAAAACCTTGGCTCTGGTTTTTGATAAACCACCACAGCCATACTGTGGCTGAGCTCTATTATGTTGATTTTGTGCCCAGTCGAGCTCCGGATTGCCCAATGATTAAATAGTGGATTATGTACCGTAGTATCCCGTTAATTCTTGTAGAGGGTTAAGGGCATTATTTTTACTCTATCAAAGCAGACTTTTGTTATAGGTGGTCGATTTATGTTTTCTGCAGACGCTATATTGCTTATATCATTATTATAGAGACGTTAGGGGATATTTGAGTCATCGACGAGCAGGGCTTCCCGGACAGCTGCTACAGCTATGTATTCGTCGCGCCCATTTTAGGGGCCAAAACCGCATCTCGATTTAGGGAAAGCATGGGTATCGGTTGATTAATTGGTTAATTCATTCTGTTTAACGTTGGTACGGGGCTCAGTAGCACCACTTCGTAGACCTCCCTAGGGGTATAGGACGTGGCAAGCTCTATCTAGAATAATACATCGATACAGTAATATACAATACACTTTCAGTACATATTTCCCTCTTCCATTTCCGCTGCAAGTCAAATGACACATCCGAAAACCACTCCGTTTAACGTGTCCAGCTTCAACCTATCAGGGCTCCTCGGCTTGGCAATGTAAAAAGAAGGATAGCACTAAATCGCCATCTGAATGGAGGCTGGTAAGAATCAAGCCTTAGATGATGTGGACAACACGACCTATCGCTAAATAATCGCGTTAGGACGGTTTGATCCTAAACAGGTTAATCCAGTTAAATGTTGGGTGTTGCCATTAACCATACATGAGGCTCTGCTGTTGGCTCGGAGTGTTTGTGATCACAATGACTAACCACCCACATTTCGATTGGCTAAGTGCACTCCTCACGTCCTTTTAATCATTTAATTAGAATGGAAACATGGACTCCATCCGGGGGATAAAATAAACGGGCACATAGCGAAGTGGAGGGAGTAGGATGTGTGAAGCTGAAGGAAGACTGCATACCCACCTGGTAGCTATGCAACCCTACGATATAGTCATCTAGGTCAACTTGTATGCAGTCAACACCTTTGTCACTTAAATGATCATTACTGAATCTATATTGCATTATATTTAATCGAGAGATTCCCTAATTCACTCATACTTAGAAAGATAACAATCATTTTTTCTCCTTGTATAAGGGCTACTTACGCCGCCCTTGGTTAACAGATTGCCAACACGAGCTCATCCCTCCACCTATTCTTACGCCTTCCCCTTGTCCGTCTCCTCTTATGACCTCACAACAACGCCTTAATATACTCCTCAAACTTCTCCGTTTTCGCAGCTGACAAGTCTAATGTGAACGTAGCATGAATAGTATGCTTTGTAATGGAACTAGCATTATTTGCGGGCTGCGAAGGTGGGGTAGGTGATAATGCGTATGCAAATTTAGCCGCGGTGTCATTCGGGTCAAGAGCTGTCCTTGAATTATCAGCTGTCCAACTCGTGCATTGGCTGCATAGTGCTGTCAAAGTCCAATGCGTCGCATTTGCTGTAGAGCCTTTTAGGACAGTGTATGTTGCGTTTGGGTAGGGTACCGGTGGTGTCCGTGTGCTTTGGGGTATTGTATCAGTTAGGTATTGTTATTTAGAAGGGGCAGCGCAGGAATAGAGAGGATGGGCAAAAGAGACGGATGCGAGATAGCAGTTGAAGCCAACGATATTTAAATAACAGACGAGAGAGAAGGAAAAAATTCACATACTCGGCCCATCTAGATGAGACGACGGTCTTGTTCCCGTTTGCCCAGGCTACTGTAATCGGATTCTTGATCATCTTACCACCCCAGGCAACGGCGGCCCAGCCTGCAGTCGTCTTGGGCGCCACGATCTGCAGCAGCATGTCAAAAGTATCCTCCTCGACGGCCGGCAGCGCCACCCGTACATATAGGTCGCCAGCTTTGGTCTCCGAATAGCAAACGCTCGTCGCACTATCGCAGTACTGCGCTGCTCTGGTAACTCTGGCGAGTATGAGGGTAATGGTGTATAATACAGATAACAGAGCCATTATGGATCGACAGCAACTAGCAGATTATAATGATATGCAAGCTAAGCTGAATCGAATAATGTTAGAACGGTGGGTGGGATAGAAGGTTGGATAGTGACATACAAGATTAACTCGTGATCCGGGGCCGAAATGCATATTATATATAACATTGAAGAATACCCTGTGACAAATTGGATCAATGTTATTCGCTACTGTTTCCGCCCTCAATATCTTTTTAGAGAGAACGAGTGGTCAAGGTCTCTCGGCTGATGTACTCAATTCGAAGTAATTTTAATTAACTCGCTTCCCACAGATCTGCCAGATCTGCATTAAACAGCTAATTTCGGCATTGCTATTATATACGTACCTTTCGAGGGGAAGTATGGAAATACAAGTCCTTTGTCAATGGGTTATGCTTGAATGCTGCACATGGTGGCATCCTTTGAATCTAATCTTCTAGGCTAAATCTAGGCTATGAATTAAGTCACCCCGATGGATTAATTCCTTATCATGCTGCCAGACCAATAAGGAAAGGAGATGCTACACAAATGGTACTGTAAGCGTGTAAGGCTGCAATATTTGTACTAGTAGAGTCATTGCGAAATCTATAACTCGCAGTGAATTCAATTTAATCCATCCGCTCCAGTCCTGCCATTCCGAGCTGCGACGGCTGCCGGCGGGCACAATTGGCCAACACCATGCGGTGCCTCGCCATTCAGGTCGATGCCGTGCAGCGTTCGTGGGATGTCGACGGCAGAGCAGAGAGGGGAAGAACCCTAGCCAGTAATGACACCCATGCATACGCATTGATGGCGTTTCGGAAAACGAGGTTCTGATCCCTACAACATGTAATTAGGTACAAAACTGCCTATCTTGTTTCCTCATTGGTACCCTCCAAAGCTTGAATGATGGCCTTCTGCCCTCTCTGAATAGCCAGAGATAGCGGTGTATTTCCATAAATATCTTTTGCCTTGGTATTGGCACCCTTCTCGATCAGTGCTCGGGCAGCGCTTTCGTGTCCGTATTCAGCAGCCAACAGCAGCGGCGTACATCCAGAAGTATTTGTAGCCTCTATATCAGCACCCGCCTTGAGCAATAGTCGGAGAACTCCTTCGACTTTGTGTCCTTCACTCGCGATGGACGATAGCGGCGTGTCTCCGTGATGATTTCGAGCCTCAATTCTGGCACCCGCCTCTAGCAACATTTGGACAACCTTTTCTTGTCCGCTTTTAGCAGCCTGAAATAACGGTGTATATCCGTATCTATCCATAGCTTCTAGGTTGGCACCAGCTCTCAGCAATATTCGAATAGTTTCTTCTTGTCCGGTCCCAGCTGCCACCGATAGCGGCGTATAGCCGTGTTTATTCTTTGCTTCCAGATTGGCGCCCGCCTCAAGCAATCTTTGGGTAACGCCTTCTCTCCGGCCGGTTATAACAGCTAGCAATAGTGGTGTATCTCCGCGAGCAGTTGCAGCGTCTATATCGGCACCTGTTTCACAAAGAGCTTGGACAACGCCCTCATTCCCCTTGCGAACCGCTTCAAATAGCAGCGTCTCTCCTTGTCTGATTTGAGCCTCCATATTGGTGCCTGCCCTGATTAACGTTCGGACGGCGACCTCGTGTCCTTTCTCAACTGCCTGGGCTAGCAGCATATTTCCGAGCCCCGTATCGACAGACTCGAGCAGTACTTGGGTGACACCAGCATGTCCTGCCATTGCCGCCCGCCATAGCGGCGTTCGACCGTCCTTGTCCTCAACCCATTAGGCGGTGCCTATTTGTGTAAGTAGCCTCACAGTTCCGAGGCGCCCATCCCCTGCTGCCCGATGTAGCAGCATGTCACCGTTCTCGGCCCTGTCCTCGCTGATATCTGCGTGATCATCAACAACGAGGCTAGTTATTTTAGTATGCCCGTCCATTGCCGCTAAATAAATGCGACACCATCTCGCGGAACCAATCCTAGCCCTGAACTTCTCGCCGTTCGCATGGAGCCATTTGATCACCGCCTCGGAACTCCTTACGTCCTCTGGGTTCCAGTCGAATGTGCTGTTGTTGCCGATGGCGGCGCCGTGACTCATTAGTGTTTTAACGACAGAAATATGCCTATTGATTGTCGCAAAGATCAATGGGGTGAAGCCATTCTCATCTTCTTTGTTGATATCTGCTCTCTCGATGAGTTTCTCAACCGCTGCTGTCTGCCCGCTCATAGCCGCAATATGTAATGGCGCCCAGCCGACTTTGTCGTCCGTATCGTCAACTTTAGCTCCTTTATCCAACAACAGGTCGATTACGGAGACCTGTCCATTCTCAGCCGCGAAGTGCAGGGGTGTCCAACCAATTTTACTGTCCCTTACGTCGACGGGGGCCCCCCGTGTGGTGAGCACCTCTACTACATCGCGGTGCCCGCTGCGTGCTCCGTAATGTAGCGGCGTCAAACCATTCGGTCCTTGTACCTCAACTCGTGCTTGTGCAGGTCCAGAGAGGTGTTCCACTACGTCCCCAAAACCCATGTCGGCTGCAATATGCAGCGCTGTGATTCCCCTCTTATCGGCAGCACCTGAATCGCTTCCCCTACTTAGTAAGAGTTTCACTATCTCGAGAGAGCCTCCCCATGCAGCGCGGTGGAGCGGGGTCTGCCCGTTATCAGGGCTGTTGTAATTGGGGTCGCTAGAGTCAGAATGGATGGGCGAGTTAGGGTCGTCGTTTTTGTTAAGTAGCATTTCGATGAAGTTTGTGTGTCCACGCTCAGCTGCTAAGTGTATTGCGCGTCTTCCTAACTTGTCTCTCTGTTGCAGCTGAGCCAAGTCAGCTACAACCATATTCGTCATGCTCCTATCGCCCAACCACGCAGCGCGATGCCAATCTTTCCACCCCGGTTCGGTCTCGGGATTGGCCGTTTGCGAGCCAATCATCCCTTGACTCCTGCCGGCTCGGTTATCTGGTAACAAGTTGTTTTCCTTCTCCAAAATATGCCACGCATTCTCATGCTCATTCAGATCTTCCCAGCCTTCCGTGTTGCCAATAGTCATCTCTCTTGTCGCAGACCCATTGTCGGGCAACGCGGAAGAGAAATATAAGGAACCTACAAACTGACACTTGAACCGAGGGCTCGCCTGGGAAGGGTTCTTCAGAATCTTCACAAGGATACCTTTTTTTGTTTCTTCTATGACAGGTCCCTCTTCAGATGGCTTAACCAACAAGAGATGCTGGCCACTCTCCCTTTCCAAAGCATATTGAAGCTTTGCTTCAATCAGCTCATGCGAGTTGCCCCAAAGGCATTTTTGGGGGTCGAATTGATCAACGGGGAGGAGTCTCCAGGGCCCAGACACCTCTCCAGCGTCATTTATGTTCAGTCTTTCTTGTGTAGTTGTGTGGGGCAGATGAAAGAGATTTGTAGCACACCAGCTGAAACCTTTTGACATTGTAACGGATTTGTGAAAGAGATGATCGTGAGATATTCTCCCAATTTTCTTCAAGATACTTTGATATATATCCCGTTGGAAAGTATCCTTGTTCGTGTCTGAGATCCGGCAACCGATCAGAAGTCCCGCTATGGTCGCTCGATCTTTGAGCCATGAACTGTATCTAGGGCCCAGAGTCGCAAGAAGGTCTTCCATATTGGAGAATCGGTCGCGTCTAAGATATCTGATAGCTTCGGCGGCAAAATTCCCCTCTTCGGCCCTGTTAAGAATATGTTTGTCGAGATCCTTGATCGAATCCTTGAAGATAACCTTGACTTTCCGAGATTTGGCCAATTCCAGAGCCGTCCAGCCCCGAGTGAACCAGGGAGACAAAACGATAGCAAGACATGCCCTATTCGGCCCCTCGAAGGGCACGTTTCGAAGAAATCGATCGTGAACTAGCGTAACTCGCGCATATTGGTAGTTGTGGTGCATAATGCTAAGCGCCTTGCTACGTGCATCTCTGTCCTGGGGAACGCACAGTGTATCCCACCAGATACCTGCGCATTGAAATCGCTTGGCAATTTGTTTGAAATAACCAAACAGACATTCATGAACTTGTTTTGAGGGCCAGTTTCCAGTACCAGTTCCGTCCGACCAGACGTGCGAGATTGCCATGAAAGGCTTAGGTTGTTCAAGGAGGGATACTCCGTCGAAGTGCCAGGCAGTGGGCTTTTCGGATTTAAGGGCCCGAATCAACTTGGCATCATGGAAAAGGTTTCTGAGAGGAAAACAAGCGCCTCTTCGCTCGTGAATTTTGTTCGTCTGGTCGCTTTCCTCGCATGTCCTCGGCTCATGATACTGTTGTACAGCAGCGAAGTTGCGGCTCGAGAATTCACAGAAATCTATAGTGCACGTAGAGTGATCCTCGTGTCGCAGGGCATCTTTTGGAAACAGCCCGTCGAGTATTGATTGTACTGTTGATTGCTTAGCTTCCCAGCTTTTGATCTGAGAACAGACCTGCCAGATGCGATTTGGGCAGAGATTTAGATCCCCCGCTTTCTCTAATACTTCTACAAGCGTGGTAGGATTAAAGGATGACATAGTAGGGAACAAAATAATAATGTTAACTATATAAGGGATGGCAATATAGAAAGTATATGAAAGTCGCGTCCGGCTTGCTTGATTGCGAAGAGCTCATGATAGATAGGATGGCATGCATTGAATTGAGCCTTGTCCTATGCTTTCAAGAGATAAAACGTGGTAATAACCCGAATACGCGCCAAAACAGGTCCACAACCGCTGCAGATCTTCAAATGCCCTGTCAGCAACCAACATCAAAAACGGACCTATAGGTTGGGGTCTTGGCACCCGCTTGCACATTAATTATGCGGCTAAGCCACCCATATGGCTAGGCTACCCATACAGACCTTCGACCAGACCCCTCGCGAAGACTTTACAAATAGACCCCGTACAGACCTTCGACCTAGCCCCCTTGCGAAGGCTACAGCCAACCCGTACGGCTATATATATTGTACGAATACCAGGGCTATATTAGAGACTGAGGCTATTGAAGGAATTGGTGGACTTACTGAGGGCAGTAAGGCTTTGTTGTTGTCCCGACATTCTGATACAGTTGGGTAGGGGGGGTACGCCCTAGCCACACCTACAAGCCCCATGGGCCCAAGCCGCATCAACCAACCTAGCCCCCACACATCCCACTCCATTAGCTACGCCAGAATATTCCCTTCCAGACTCAATACAACCCATTCTACTTCATCATCAACCTCTTCCTTTCCACTTCTTTTAGTTCTTGGAAAGGGTCCACTTTTTCCCCGGTTAGGAAATATTTCGTCCCTCTCACAGCTTTATCGCCACTACCTTCGGGCTTCTGCCCTTATAAGCGACCTGTCCACAGATTCTGCCAGTCTGGCAAACCTAATACTTATTATAACAAACAGCAAAACAAACAGCAGTAGTACTTTTAGTACTTAATCCTAAAAAAGGCCTATTTTTTTTAAACTTCTGCTTAATTTTTGTTTTTTTTAAGAACTGCAATAAAAACTTCCTTACTTGCAAAAAGATTATTTTAGCTATAATTATAGCTATTAATAATACCTTTTTGTCCTTTTTATTTATAATAAATATATATAAAAAATAAACTAAAAAAGTAGCCAAAGTTTTTTCCTACGCTTTTATTAACCTTGCAAAAAGAAGTTCGGCTATTAAATAGCTTATTTCTTTTTATTTACTTTTAACCGCCCCCCTAATCAAAAAAATCAATATTATTAAACTAGCTTAAAACAACTAACTATTAAACTTTTAGTTTTATATAAATATAGCTTTTTAGGCTTTTTATATTATACTTTCTAATAATAACTAGCACTTAATAAATAAAAAGACTAAAAGCCTAGCTAATAATATAAACTTATATAATAAAACATGCTTTTGTTTAAATTTTTAAACTTGTTTTTGTATTTTTAGCTTTAGTATAAGCTAATAAAAATAATAATCTAATAATTCCGATTAGATTATTATTAAAAAATATTTTAAACAAAAAGCTAAAATAACTTATTTTAGCAATAAGCTAAAAATCTTTTTTAAGATTATAAAAAACTTTGTATTTAAAAACTTTAATAAGGCTAAATTTTAGATTTAACTTTATATTTTAATAAAATATAAATTAGCAACTTATTTAATTGCTATATTTATTATTACTAATTAGTTAATTAAATATTTAAATAAAAAAACTATAAATAATCTTATTAAAACTAACTTTTAGTTTAAAAAATAAAAAATTATTTTTAAAACAAATAAAGTATAATTTATATATATTATATTAAATATTTTTATTTTTTTTATTTTAAATAAATAAATATTAGTTAACTTTATTATTAAAAAAATTATTATAAAAACTAAACAATAACCTAATAAAATAGTTAGATTTTAATATAATAATACTAACTAAATAGTTTTTTTATTTAAACTAATAAAAAAAAAGTTCTTACTTTTTAGTTTACGCCTATTTTAGTTTTTTTTAAAAATAAGTATTATTATCTAATATAATAACTACTAAAGCTTTTATAACTTTTAAGCCTATAACAAAAAAAAATATATATATAGTCTATAGCTATATATATTTTTTTAATATTTATAATAAAATAAAGCGCTATATTAACTGCTATAACTTTTATTTTGCTTTTTTGCCTATTTATTTAGCAAAACTAATAATTAAAAAAAGCAAAATTATTAAATTTATAAAAAACTAACTTTAGTACTTCTATATATTAAAAAATTAAAACTTTAAAACTTGCAAAAAAGCTATCTAAATAACTAATAATTATAAAAAAACCTTAGTTTTTTTATTAACTATTCTATAGCTAGGCTTATAGCTATTTAAAAATTGCTTTTTTTAATAGTTATTAATAATAATCTTTTTAATAAAAATTCTGCTTAAAATTAAAGCTAAAAACTTATATATAAAAAATAAACATATTTCCGGGTAAAAAATAGCAAAACCTAATATTTTAGAATATTTTATAACTTTTAAGCTTTTTTTAAAAAAAAATAAATATAGCTCCTATAAAAAAGCTATAGCTACTTAAGCTATAGCTTTATAATAATTAAACTTTTTTAATAAGCTAGCTTTAATAAGCTAAGCACTAAAGTAATTTAAATTTTTAAAAAATATTTTTATAAAATTAGCTTTTTAACTAGTTCTAAAACTAAATATTTAAAGCAGCTAAAATAAATATTTTTTTTTTAAAGCTTTAATTTAAAGGGCTCTAAATAAACAAAAAAATATTAATTTAAATAAAAATAAATCTAAGTTAGAATTAGATATTTAAACAAATATTGCTTTTTTTTTTTTTAGAAATTATAACTAAAAAACTTTTATAATTATTTAAGCTAATATTAATAGGTCCCTAGAAATATATAATATTTTTTTAGCTTTAAATAATAATAAAAAAATTAATATTATATTTATTTAAAAACTATAAATTTTTGCCTAAAATAACAAATATATATATAAAAAGTACTTTTTATATTAATATTATAACCCTAGAAATAACTAGGTTGCTTATTTCTTTAAGGTTATAATATATATATATAAATATTAAAGCAAATATACCTATGTTTTTACTAAATTAATATATTTTTATATAATTTATATAAAAATATTTAGCTTTATTATTTATAATATATATAAGCTACTTAAATACCCTACTAACAACCTAATATTTTTTTTGCTTAAAGTACTACTAGTTCTAAAAAATATATTAATAATTAGCAACTTTAACGCTATATACTAAAGCTAGGCCCTAAGCATATATAACTTATATAATAATAATATAAAACAAAAGATCGCTAATTAGGCCCTAAACAAAAGTTTTTTTTAGCAAATAATAAATATTTTTATTTATAAATAAAGTAGCATTTTAGACCTAATTATAAGTAATACTTTTAAGTTTGCTTTTTAAATTAATAATAAACTATATATTTTTTTTAATTACTATACTATTTAAATTATTATCTTATTTTAAAAAAAGCGCCTTTGCTTTAAAAACTATACTATTTGTTTAGAAAACTTTTTAATATAGGTCAAAGCTATTAAGCAGTAAATCAAATAGGTTAAAGTTCTATATAAAATAACTAGTATTAAAACTATCGAAAAGTTTTATAACTTTATTAATTAAGCTTTTTAAAACATTTATTTTATAGTTTTTATTCCTATAGGATATAGCTATAAAAAGACCCTATAGTAAATACTTAAAATTGCTAAAGCAAAATATAAGATTGCTATAAATAGATCTAATAGCATTTTTACTAAAAAAAACGTTTATAATTTTAGAAAAAACGCAAGAACTAGCAAACAATAATATTAAAAAAATAAAATTAATAAGTCCTATAGCTTTTTTAAACTTTTTAAAATAGCAAAATAACAAAAACTTTTAAATATTTTTAGTTCTTTTCTTTTTAGATATAATAGTAAGATTTTTATTAAACTATTAAAAAAAACTAAACTTTTTATTACTTATATTTTTTTAGCTAAAGCTATAAAAAATAATATTTTAGACCCTATACCTACTTATAACGTAATTTCTACTAGGTACTACAAGCTTTTTATAATTAACCTTAAAATTACTAAACTTGAGGCCAAATCTATATATTGCAAAGTTCTAGTTACTGCTCCTAGAATAAACAAAATAGACTTAAGCCTATTTAAGCTAGTATAAAAATATATTAAATAGTAAAAAAGGACGGGGCAACTTAATACTAAAAATAACTAAAAATAACAAAAATAAACTAGAGCGCCTACTATTAAAAAACTAGTATAAATTCTATACGTATAAAGTAAGTGTTGCTCTAAGAAGTTCGAAAGCTTTTATAGCTATTCAAACTTTCTGAATATAGCCGAAGATCAGCCGGTTCAGGCTGCGGGCGGCCTAAATATAGCTAACAATTAACGTACAGCCATATTTGCAGCTGCCAGCGGGCCGCTAGCACTAGCCCTACTGCAAACTTCCCTTATTTAGAGCTTTAGTCTTTAGATAGCTTTGAATCTAACTGCAGAGCTAAAAATACTAAAAAAAACAATATAATATAATACTTATTCGAACTCTTAAGTTTTAACAGCTTAAAAAAAAAAAAGAACTAGCCCTAACCTATTAGGCCACTAAGCCCTTAATTAGCCAATTGCTAAACCGGTCGTATATTATAATAAATTTTTTTTAGTCCATAGCTTTTTCTCTTGGTCCGTATGCCTACTAGTATAACTTTTTAGTTTTTTAAATGCCCTATTTTTTTGTATTTCTTTAATATATTCCTATATAAAAACGTATGTAATTCTATCTAAACCTAACATATATAGCAGTATTTGCTAGTATCTTGTATTAAAACTTAAGTAAGTGCCATAGTTAGCCACTACTTCGAACCTAAGCTAAATCTCTATACAAAAAGTTACACCATAGCCCTCACTACTCTCAATACATATAAATCTCTATATAACTATAGTAACATTTTTTAATAGTATATATATAGGTTAGAATTTGTAAAATAAGCCTTAATTAGCTTTATAGATAAATAAACTTTATAAATAACTTTAAAAATTGTATATATAAGCGCGGTTTTATATAAATTAATATAAATAACTGTTTATACATAAAAAAAAAATCATAAATCAGCAGCGTAGCAATAATACATTAGTAGTACTATATATATATATATAAAATAGCTAATTAGCGCAGCAATAACGCATTAATTAATTAGCAGTACTGTAATAACTATATAATATATATATTATAAGCAAGCTTTTATATAAAATAATATAAAAAGTTGTTTATATATAACAAACTAATTAGTGTAGTAATAATATATTAACTAATTAGTAGTACTACAATAACTATATAATATATATAGTATAAACAAGTTTATATATAAATAGTATAAGTAATTGTTTATATATAACTAAATAACTAATTAGCGCAGCAATAACAAACTAATTAATTAGCAATGCTATACTATATCTATAGCGCTATATATGTTTCAATTAGTAGTATAGCTAACTATATAATTTATATACTATAAGCAAGTTTATATATAAAATAATATAAAAGGTTGCTTATATATAATAAAGCAACTAGTTAGTATAGCAATAATAATTCTAACTAATCAGCGCAGTAATAATATATTAATTAATTAGTAGTGCTATGTTATATTTATAGTGCTATATATATATTACTATATATATAAAATATAAAATATATAAGTTATATAGGTATAAATAGATTGCTATATAAATTATATAAATAATTGCTTGTATGCCTATATCCTTTATATAATATATTAACTAATTAGCATAGCAAACAAATAAATTAATCAGTATTGCTATATATATAGCATAAAATAGTATAGGGCTAATCGGAAAGCCTTTGCGTAAGTAATTAATATATAAGCAGGTTTATATAAAAAACTATATGTACGCTTGCTTATATATAACTAAAAATATAATAAACTAGCTAATTAATAATAAACGTAATGTTTATAAAAACATTTGTCTATGTAAAACAGTATATAGATTTGCTTATATATATATAAAATTAAAGTAAAGTTATTAATTAATAGCAAATATAGCTAAAAATTATATAAAACGTAGTAAACTTGCTAATTAATATATATGTAGCAAAATCGCTAATTAATAATAAACAAGGTATAATGTATTAATATAAACATATATATATATAAATTAATATAAGTAGCTGCTTATATGCATATATAATAGCTAAGTTATTAATCAATTATATAACAGCTAAACTAACTAATCAATGCATATATAGCTAAATTAGCCGATCGGTAGTATAATAGTCCATTAATTAGCTAAACAATAGTTTCTTTTGGACTATAGGTATAAGAGCATATTCACATACAAAATATATAAAGATCTGCTTGTACAGCTATTAAACAAAGGACTAAACAAAAGATTGGCTAATTATTAGTATAGCAATTTATTAATTAAAACCAGAATAAAAGCTCTTCTATAAACTATAAATATGTTTATATATAAATTAATATATAAATATGTTTGTAAGCTACTAAACGTAGTAGGCCTAGCTAATTAACAATGCAACAATTTAAAAAGTAATATATAGCGCTAAATACTACAATAAAAATAATGTTTTTAAAACAAGGCTTTAAAAACAAAGTCTAAATAGCGCTTCTTTTAGACCGTACGTATTCAAGCTTACTTCTATATAAATCTCTATAAGTACTTGTTTATATAGCGACTTATATGGGGATCTAGCTAATTAACGGTATAAAAGCCTGAAAATAACAAAAAATAATAAAAAATGCTAAATTTGCTAAAAATGCTAAAAATACCAAAAATGCCAAAAATGCTAAATAATAAAATTAATAAAAATAGAGGTATACATATAGCTAACAAAAGCTTAGAGCGGATTTTTCTGTAAGCTATAGCGCTATAAGTATATTTATATACAAAATGTATAAAGATCTATTCGTAGAACTATTTGTAATAAAAAATCCGGTTAACCGCTAACAAAACACTAATTAAACAAAGAACTAAACAAAGGACTTAAAGTAATAGCTTTTTATAAGTAATATATATATAAACAGGTTTATATATAAATTTATATAATAACTTGTTTATATAATATTTAAATATAGATTTGATTAATTAATGTAGTAGCGATATATATAACAGTTAGTACAGTCTTAGCAAGACCTGCAAGAACTCCAGACCTATATAGCGATAAGATAGAAAGTCTGCGCACGGACCAACCTAACTCTGCAGCCATACATACAAAGTCTATATCTACCTATTTTATAAACTCTAATTTTTTTTTTTTTTTTTTTTAGCTTAAAATCTTTGTTTATAATATTAATAAACTAATTATAAAAGCTTTATTTAACTAATTATAACACTACTTTAAATTTATTAATTATTTGCTAATAAACGTTAAATAAATATATATTTTTTATTTTATTATAATTAATAAAATATAAATAAACTTTTTTTTTTAGTTATATACTTAATATAAAAGATTATATATTTTATAATATAAATCTAACTTTAATATAACTCTAATAAAACTTTTAATTTTTATATTACTTAAAAGCTAATAATTTGTAAAAAACCTAACTTTAAATACTTTTATTTTATTTTTAGTTTTTAAACAATTAAAACAATTCTAGCTTTTAAGTATAGCTAGCTTTTTATTATTAAATAATTTTAAAATATTTTTTTAATAAAAAAAAAATTAAATATTAAACTTTTTTATAAACGTTTTAAGCGAACTAATATTTAAAAAAAAATCTAAAAAAAACAAAAAATTAAAACTTAAAAAAATAAAATCTAAACTAGAACTAGAACTATTTAAAATAAATGATATATTTAAAAACGTAGTACTAAATATTATAGCTATATAAATTTATAACTTTGTATTAGTTTTAGTAAAACTTTTTTAATAAATAAAAAAAATAAAACGTTAATTTTTTAATATATTTATTTTAGTATTTTTACAAAATAACTATAATTTAATAATAAAAAGTATATTTAAAAATACTAACTTTAAACTTTTTAGTTTTGCTACTTTATTTATTTTTTGTTTTATTAGTTTATTTTTTAGCGCTTTAAACTTTGCTTATATTAAAAAAACTAAAATATAAAAAATTAATCTTAATAAGTTTATAAAAAATAAAGCTTTATTTAATAACTAAGTTTATAAACTAATAAAAAAGCTAAATAAAAATATTATTATATTTTAAACTAAAAATAGCTAATTTTAATATATTATAAGCTAATTAAAAAAATATATTAAAAAATTAATAAAAATATATTTTTATTTAATTAAAAAACTATTTAATAATATTACTAAAATAATTTAAACTTTATTAATAATTTATTATAATTTTAATTAAATAGCTATAGTTTATAAAATATTTTAAGCTTATATATATAAAACTAATAAAAATATTAATAAATTTATTTTTATATTTAATAGCTTAGCTTAAAAATATTAATTAGTTAAATTATAATAAAAATATAAATTATAGAACTATTTTTATATAAATTTAAAAAAAAACTTATATAAAACTTTTATAAATCTAAATATTTTTTATAAATTATTTATTAATAAAATTATTAAATTAATATATAATACTAAGCAAATTTATAAAAATTATTAATAAATTAAGCTTACTAGCTTAATTAAATAAAAATCTAACTTAAATAATTAAACTTTTAATAAACTAGCTTACTAATTTTTAGCTAACTTTAAAAGTTTTAAAATATTCACTTTAAAACAGTTAAAATAAGCACTAATTATAAAAAAAAAAAAACTTATTAAAATAATAAAACCTGTTTTATTTATAGTAAAAAAAAGCATATATTAATTAACTGCTTTAATTAAAAATTTAAAATTTTAGGTATTTAATTAGTAAAAAAAAGCCCTAACAAAAATAGCTTTAATAGTTTATTTAATTTAAAAAACAAATAAAACTAATAAAAAATTTTTTATTCGTTTTTTTATTTATTTTAATTAAAATATATAACTAAAATAAATTAATTATTTTTAAAATATTTATTTAATTATAAATTAATAATATTAAAATAAAAACTTTAGTTTTATATAATACTAAAGCTTATACTTTTTTAATAATTAACTATAAGTTTATATAATAAGTCAAGCAATAATTAAAAATAAAAATAGTTTAGTTAGCTAAACTTTAAAAGCTTTATAACTACTAAAATAAAATAGTTAACAAAGTTTATAAATATTTAATATATACTATAAAAATTAATAATTAATAATTTAAAGATTAAATATTTTAAGTTATTAATTTTAGCTATAATATTATTATTAATATTAAATAATTAATAAAATAAAATATTTTAATAAAACCTTAAAAATAATAATTAATCTAGCTAAATAATTTATTTTTATTAGTTTAATTTTTACTAATAATTATAGTTAAGCTTTTTAATTATAAATAATAAAATATAAACTTAGAAATATAAAAAAATATAGATTAATATAATTAAGCGTTAAAAAAATATTATTAAATATTAAAACAATTTTTTAAAAACAAAATAATTATTTTAAAAATAATTAAAACTAAAAAAACTAAAAAAAAACTTAGGACCTTTAAACTTAAAACAAAAAAGGTCTATATAGTAACTTTTAAAAAAAAAAAAACTAAGCTACTATTAAAAAAATTATATAAAACTTTTAAAATTATTTCTATTAAAATAAATAAAAATAACTAGCTAAAAAAACTTTAAAAAAGCTTATTATAATTAAGTTTGTAATAACTAAAAATAATTATACTAAACTATTTAAAAAAAACTTAAAAATAATTAATATTTTATAAAAAAAAAAACTTAAATTAATTAAGTAGTACTATAAAAAATTTTTAATAATAAACTAATCCTATTTTTAAAAAAAAAAAACCTTTAATATATAAAATTAATATAAAGCTTTTTATTTTTTTAACTATTATACCTAAAAAAGTTCTTTTTAAAAAAAAAATCTAAAACTTTATTACTATTATAACTAAAGTTTTATATAGTACTAAAACTTAATAGCAAAAAATATATTTTTAGTTTTTATTAATATTATATATTTATATAGTTTATTTTATTTAAAAAAAAAATTATAAATAAACTACTAACTATAAACTTTATTAAATAAAATATAAACTTAAATATTACTTCTATTTTATTTATATTTAAATTTAAGTTAACTAAATATAAATTTATAATTAATTATTAATAAAAAAACATATATTTAAAAAATTAAATTATATTAGCTTTAAATATTAATAATATTATATTTAATTATTGCAATACTATTTAATTTATTAAACTAGATATTATTAAAGCTTTTTATTAATTACTATTAATTATAAAATTATATTATTTTATTTTTTAGTTTAAAAGTAAGACCTGTTTAGTAGCAAGCTTTTATTAATATATAAATCTAAAAATTTTTAAATAAATTTGCAAATGCTTACGCAAATAATATTTTAATTTATTTTAAAACTAAGAAATAGTACTAGACCTATTATAAAAAAATAATCTACTATTTATATTAAGCTAAATATTAAAAAAATATTAAAAAGTTCTATTTTAATATATTTATTATTAACTACTTAAAAATAGTTATAAAAACTAAAATAAAGATTAAAATTAACTTTGCTAAAATTTAAGCAATTTTAAATTAGAACTTTAATAATTTTAAAAATATTAAGTTAATCCGGTTATTTTTTAAGCTTTATAATTATATTTATATATTTACTTACTATACTAGTAAAATTACTGCTTTTTTAAATTAATTACTAAAAAAAAAAAAACTATTTATAATAGGACTAAAACAAAAATAAACTTTTAAATATATAAAACTATTAGCTTATAAAGCACTTGTTCTAGCTTTTTTTAGGCCTAGCTAACTAATACAAATAAAAATAAAAACTTTATATAATATAATAAAAAAAGTTATTTAGTAATAATAAAAAAATATAACTTAAAAACTTATAAAGTATTTTTTTAAAACAATAATACTAACTAAACAAGTTTATTTAATTTAAAACTATAAATTTTTAGTAGTAATATAAACTTTAAAACATTACTACCTAAAGTTTTTTAGAACTAAGTTCTTTATAATAACTAATTATTAAGTTTTATTATATTTTTTAAATAAATAGATTTTATTAATATAATAAGTATATTAGGCCAATTTTTTATTAAATTTTAATATTACTTTTTAATACTAACTAAAACAAAAAAATATAATAGCTAATATTTTATTTAAAAAAATAGCTAAGCTTTCTATAATTAAAGCTAAAAAAGCTAAAAAACAAATAATAGTATTAATCCTGTTTAATAAAATATTAGGTCTTATATTAACTATAGACTTTTTACTTAATATTTTTTAAAAAGCTAACCTAGTAAACCTAATTAAACAAAAAAACTAGCTATAAAAGCTAGAAAATAAAAACAAAAAGTTATATATACCTAAAGTTACTTTAAATAAGACTATTTTTTTTTATATAACTTTAATTCGAAAAGCTTATATATTTTTAATTATTACGTACTAAAATTAATACAAAATAATTAAAATATTAAAACAAAAATATTACTAGTTTTATTTAAAATATAATTATAAATAATATATATATAATTGTTATAATTATAAAAAAAACAAAATATTATAAAACAAGACTTTTAGCTTTTTTTATTTATTGTTTATATTAGCTATAATATAGTAATATATAGTAATAAATAATAAAAATATACTACTTAACTAATAAGATTATAACTATATATAGGTATTTATAAACAAGTTTAGTTGTTTAATTGTAATTTTATTTAATAAAAAAATAAATATTGTAGAGTTATTAGCTATATAATACTACAAAAGTTTATATAGATTTTTTAGCATATTAAACATATAAATATTAAATAATATAGAACTATTTATTTTTAAGTTTATAGCAATAATTAATAGTTTTATAAGCACTAAGCACTGTTTTAGTAGTACTTATTATTTTTAAACCTAAAAAATAGTAAAATTAACTAATTAAAAACTAAACTAATAATTTTATTTTTATATTAATAAATACTAAAATAATTAAAACATTTATTTTTTTGTTTTAGATTTTATATATAATTTTTTATAATATTTATTAATTAATATATTATTACTAAAAGTAGTAATAAAAGTTAAAACATAAAACTTTTTAATAATAAATATTAATAAAACTATTATAAATTTTAATACTAAACAATAAACGTTTGAACTAGTTTATTAAACTTAAAATATTTAAAAAATAACATATAATATAGCAACTTTTACATAAAAACAATATAAGCTATAAGCTAATAAAAAAAAACACTTACTAAATTTTAAATTAAACTTTTAATTAATTAGACCTTTTAAAATTTTAAAAAAACAAAAATTTAGCTATATTTTTAATTTGCCTAACTTTTACAAAATAAAAAACTTATTTTATATTAATTAATTATAAAAAATAAACAATAATTTTTTATTTTAATAAATCTAATTATTACTTTTAACTAAAAATATTAATAGTAAAATAAAATTTAAAATTAAATAAATTAAATAATTAAAAATATATAAAAAAAATAAAAAGTTATAATACTAAATTGCTTAAAAAAGCTATAATTTTAATAATACTTAATATATAACTTAAAATTTTAAAAATATATTAATTAAACTTAACTAATTTTATAAAACTTATAAAAAAGCTTTTAAATTTTTTATAAAATTATAAAAATAAATATATATAGTAATAATTAATAAGTTTGCAAATAATTATAAAAATAATAATAAAGTAGTATAATATAAAAAAATTATATAAATTTAATATTATTAGTAATTTTAAATTAAAATTATGTTTAAACTTTTAGTTTTAAAAAAAAGTAGTATAACAGTTAGTATAGTTTTAGCAAAACTTGCAAAAATTTTAGACTTATATAGTAATAAAATAGAAAGTCTATGCATGGACTAACTTAACTCTATAGCTATATATATAAAGTCTATATCTATTTATTTTATAAACTTTAATTTTTTTTTTCTTTTTTTTTTTAATTTAAAGTTTTTGTCTATAGTATTAATAAACTAGCTATAAAAGCTTTACTTAATTGATTGTGACAATATATATAGCTAATAATAAGCTAATTATAAACTAGAACAAAGCTTCCCTAGAAGCTATATATTTGCAAGCTAGTTTATATAGTAACTTATATAGGACTTAGCTTATAAATATATTTAGATAGGGACATATTTATAAAGCAATTAGCTAACTAATTAATTAATCGGCAGTTTAAAACAAAGACTTTTTTTAGATTAGAAAATATACAAGCATATTTATATACAAATAATATATAGGTCTGCTTAAACAACTTTTTAATAAAAAGACTGACTAACTAACTAACTTAAGCAATATAACTAATTTAGTAATATATATAGCTAGCCAATAAAGCAATTAAGCTAATTAGGCTAATTAGTATATTATATATATAGCGTATAGATATAAGCGCGTTTATATATAAATTTATATGGCGGACTGCTCGAACGTATATATAAACGTACGAACTAACTAATTAATATAAAACTGGGCTAAATCGGCTAATTAACACGTATAGCTAGCCTAACTAACTAACTAAAATAGCTACTTAAAAGTTTTTTTAGACTTAGATAGCTGCAAATAAGTTTATATATAAAATTATATAGCGGGTTGCTTATATATATATTCTAATAAAAGATTTGGTGGTAAGTACGTATAGCTAAGGTAGCAAAGGTAGCAAGGCTAATCAACGTGGCTAAGCTGGCTTAATTAGTTGTATAGACATATAAACAGACTAATTAATACGAACTAGGCTTTCTAGAAAGTATATAGCTATAAGCAGACTTATATATAGAGTTATATAAAGAGCTGCTTATAAATATATTTGTACGGGGCTTAACTAATTAAGCTATATAGGCTAGGTTAGTTTTTTAACTAAGGTAGTTTTCTAGCTAGGTTAGTCTTTGCGTAAAGCTAGTATTAAAGTAATTAATAGGTTATAGATATATTTGTATAATAATTTATATAAGAAAACGTTAAGCAATTAGTCTTTAATTATAAGTTGCGCTCCGAGAAATAATAAGCATATATAAATATTATTATATATAAATTTATATAGCAGACTGCTTTATTATAGCTTTACTAAGGATACTATTAAAAAAAGACAAAGTAACTTAATACTAAAAACAACTAAAAACAACAAAAATAAACTAGAACGCTTACTACTAAAAAACTAGTATAAATTTTATACGTATAAAATAAGTGTTGCTCTAAGAAGTCCGAAAGCTTTTATAGCTATTCGAACTTTTTAAATATAGCCGAAGATCAGCCGGTTCGGGCCGCGGGCGGCCCAAATACGGCTAACAATTAACGTACAGCCACATTCGCAGCTGCTAGCGGGCCGCTAGCACTAGCCCTGCTGCAATAAGCTATTTTTATATTTTATAATTTTTATTTAATACTAAAATATTATTTATATTTTTTTTGATTTATAGAAATAAATTTTTTTTTTAAACTTAATAAAAATAACTATACTTTAGTTAAGTTTTAAAAGTTTATTTTGTTTTTTTTTTACTTAGGCAAAAAGCTAGAAAAACTTTTAGTAAAGCAAATCTTAATTATTACTATTAAATAAAATATTATTTTTTACTAGTACTTTAAAACTTTTTTTAGTAAAAAAGCTTTTAATTTAGTATTTATTTTTATTTATAATATAAAATAATATATTGCTACTAAAAGCAAAATTTTTATTTTACTTATTTTAAATATTATAAAAACTTTTAATATAATATTTAAAAACTATTTAATTAAATATATTTTTAATTAAAAATAAAATATTAGAATTATTAAATAAGTTTAATTGTTTATAACTAATAGAATAATAGCTTTATAATTTAAAATAATTATTATTTTTTTTTGTTTTTTTAAATATAGCATTTTTTAGAGCTTTTTTATATTTTTTATTTTTTTTTATATTATTTATAGCCCTTTTTTTTAGGAGGGCCATAAGCATTTTTATAAATAGCTTTAAATATATAAATAATATAGCTTTTATAAAATATAACAAAAGTTTTTCTAAAAATACTGCTAAACTTAGCTTATATATATACTAGGCTACCTAATAGGGCTAAAAAAATACTATTATTTTTAAACTTTCTAAATATAAACTAATTTATATTTTAGTTTTAAATAAACTATATAAAAACTTTATAATTATTAGTAATATTACAGTTCTTATTTTTAACTTTTTTATATATTAATTAAAAGTATATTTTAATAAAAAACTATAATTCCGGTACTATATAGATATTTAGGCTAGTAAAGCCGCTTATATAAATATTTTTTTTAAATTTTTTAATAATATAGCTAGAGGGCCCCCTATTAGAATTATATTTAAAGTAGCAAAAGCTATTATAGTTTTTATTACTATATATAATAATCTAGTCTAATATATTAGCTTAAAAAGATAATCTATTAAAAGCTAATAGCTTAAAATATTTTTAGGTATATCTAGCTATGTTTAAAAGATATATAGCGTGCTAGATATAATTGCTAGGGCGGTTATTCTAGTATAGCGCACTTTTTTTTATTTAGCGGCCCTTAGAAAGGTAAGCTTTCTTATTAGAAGGCCTTACTTTAACTAAATTTAACTTATTAGCTTTGTTTGCTTTATTAGCTTAAACTATAAATATTTTTTAATAAATTAAATATAATAGTTTAAAAATAAGCAACTAATAGTTTTTTAGGTTATAGTAATACTTTTTTTAAAACTTTATAGGGTTATTTTTATAGTATTTTTTTAAGCTTTTTTATAAAAAAAAAAAAAAAAAACTAAAGCATATAAAAAATAGTTTAAAAAGATTTTTTTTAAACAGGCCCTAGGAATATAAAATATAATTATTTATTTAAATAGCTCTAAAAATAAATGTATATTTTAAAGCTTTGCGGCATATTTTTTAAAAGATTTGGCTTTTTTTTATATAGATTTAGACTAGCTTTATTAAAAAAAAGTTTTTAATACTAAATATAAAAAAGCTTTTTAAGCCTTTAAATAGTTTTTAATATAATATACTAGGACTTTTTTTTATTTATATTTATGCTTAAATAATATATTTATATTATATAGCTTTTTTAATAGCTTTTTTTATAACTTTAATTATAAGTTCTAAAAGTTCTAAAGTATAGCTAAAGCTATATATAACTAATTATATTTATACTAGTTTTTTAAATATTATAGTATAACTAATAATAAAAAAACAAATAAAATAGCGGGCTTTTTTTCTAAACAAAAATTAAAATAAATATATATAATAATATTTAATAGTATATTAATTAATTAAATATATATAAAAAATAAAAAGTAAACTAGCCTAAAAAAGCTAGAAATATTATAAAGTTTGATTTTTTATATAATATATATTAAAAATTTATAGCAAAAAGATTAAAATATAAATATTTTATTATTTACTATAAAAAGTTTAAATATTTTAAAAAACAAATAAATACCTGCTTATATAATAAACTATTAGATTAAGGACATATTTTTAGCTATAATTTATAATATAAAAACTTATTTTTTTAGCTGCAATACTTACCGGCCAAAAAAGTATAAAAAATATTCTTAAGCATAAAAACAGCTAAAAAGTTCTATAGCTTTTAAAAGCACAAAAATATATTTATAGCTTTTGCTCTATAAGTTAAATAATATTTTTACTTAGCTAAACTAAACTATTTTATTTTTTTATTTTTTTTATAAGCAACTATAGAACCCCGCTATTTACCCAAACATAAATCTTTTCAGGTTACGTAAGGTACTAGTACCGATCGGGCGCACAAGGACTAGGCACCTGACCGCTATAAATTAGTGCTAGCAACCTAGGGTAGACGTTAATAAACTCTCTCTCTTTCTCTCTCTCTCTCTCTACTTTATCATTCTGACCCCCCCCCTTGGCCCACACACTGCCACGCCAGCTACTAGCCACACTAGCAACCAGCCACACACTGCGGTGCGCATAACAGACGGCTTAATACCAGATCACTTATAACACGGGCACTACCCAGCTGGAATTATCTAGTTCCGCACAGCGGTGTTTTTGTCCTGGTTCAATACATAATTTTCAATTTATTTCAACAAAACTCCCCGGGCTACTACGTTTTGGCTCTCTATGCTTGAAACGGCGTCTCATATGGCTTTTCCGCCAAGGGTGTAATGCGAGCAATATGTCTCCTTTGACCATCCTTCCAATCAATCAGCGCTGTATGTTGCGTTACTCGATTGTCCCAAACCACAACAGTGTCTTCTTCCCACTTAACACGAACATGGAAATCCGCCCCGAGAGCGATATGGTTAAAAAGAAATTTCAACAGCATAGAGCTCTCTTCCTTCTTCATTCCTACAATCTCTCGCACAGCTTCAGATTATTAGCATTGTGCGTAATTTTCTGAAGGCTCTGAGTTGGCAGATGAGTGAACTTACATTGTGGATTGACAAATAGAGCCTTTTCTCCTGTCGCAGGATGTGTCCGCACGAGCGGGTGCACCGATTGTACTGGTTCACGACGTAAGACACCTCCCCTCGAAACACTCGCATTGGCCTGCTCGACTCCCGAGTGAAGTGCCTGTAACCCGTGTAATCGCTCCTGCATTAGTGGGCTCAACCGGTTATACGCCTCAACCGTATCAGCAAAAAGCGTATCACCTCCTGTCTCGGGCTTCTCAAGGATATACAAAAAGGTCGTGCCAGGGGGCTACCTTTCGTATGATACGTCAGAATGCCATGCAACGGAAGTCGTGTGCGTCTCCAAGAACGCGCTGGCACTCACGTCGCCCGCTGCTCGGTGTACTAGGTGGATTTCCGGATGGCCTGCTGGGGACCCCGATGTGGGGTGGATGTGATGAGGACCAAAATAGCCACCAAACTCCAGCGCATCGGGGATAGGAAGAGATGCAAAATCTTGCTTGCGGAATGCTACAACCTTCCGTTCTGCGACATAGCGAGCGAGTTGATCCTTACCAGCGGAAGAGAGCTTGCTAATTTGGATACCTTGAACTTCAGTGCCAATGGTTGGGGTGAGATGCGTCACCTTTACACTATTGGAAAGTAAATCAGGATACGAAGTATCAGCATCTTTCCCATGCTCATGGTGTGTAAAAGGTTGCAAAGGTGGGTATTTTTGAGAATGGTCCCAGGTGGGCAGGTAATTTGGATGCTTGGTTATGATCAGCCATCTTCAAACGCATAATCATGATGGGAGGGTCAAGGAAATAACTTACTTTGGCTGCGGCGTAGCCTTTTCTACCCTCTTCGGCATCTTTGTCATATGTAATTGGTAGATGCTCTTTGTAGTTCCCTATCGCTGCTTGATTAGACGGCCGCTTCACGACAGGCGGCTTAATGGAAGTGGATGTCTCTGTTGCAGAGGGGAACATTTTTCTTGAAGTAAGTTATTTGGACGTAGAATTAGATGAGCTGAAGGAAAAAATGAAGTGGCGGTTTAGGAAGGCGGACTAAGGTGAAGGTAGGAATAGAAATAGGAAGAGGGGTTAGGGAGGAAGCAAATTATAAAATTAAAAAAAGTGTTAGCTAAGTTGCTTATTATATAAGAGAGGATAATAGAAAGTCAAAAGGGAGAAATAACAACTTTATATCTAAATAGCTGATTAATAATAGCCTTTTATGGCAGCTAATAGGCCTACGGGAACAGTAGCTACAAGGTCTTATAAGCTTTGACTCTAGATCTCATCTACTCACCGGACAGCAGCAAGAGAGTTCCAGTCAATGCTAACCCCATAATTATTGCTTTCTTACATTCCTTATTATTAATGTGTTAGGCCGCTCACTTGCATTGTCACATTATTGGTGCCGCAGTAATACATGATTCTTACCTTCTTACATTCCTCATTACTGACGTGTTAGGCTACTCACTTGCATTGTCATATTATTAGTGCTGCAGTAAGCAGGAGACATGCCTTTTCGTAGTTCTTACCTCATTGTTTTATCAGGGATCGCAAAGTTGTATAACCACTGTCTGGACTGCAGAACAGCTCGGACCTTACCCCACTAACGCATTCTATGCAACCAGTCATACTGTGACAAAGGCATCTATGAATAGGCTTGGAACATAGTTTTATTAAGCTAATAATTCTCTAGGGGTCTCAAGGTCCATGGTTTGTTTTCTTTTTTAGTCCTTGGAACCTGGGACCTTAATAGCTTATTTATGCCTGTTGATTCTTAGTATTTAGCATTGCTTGTTAGGCTACTAAGTAAGTCAGTTATTTAAAAACAAAGAATTAATATTAGAAAATAAACTTAAACCTATTTTAATTATAGTTCTTATATAACTATCCTTAAATCTCTATATTTTTTATATAAAATTAAGAAAATTATTCTTAGATTTATTATTTAATTATAGCTTTTAAATTAAAAAGGTTATAAAAATAAAATAAATAGCTTTATTATAAAATTTATATATAAAGTATAAAGAAAAAAATATAAAATAAGCTTATATATTAAGCAAGCTTATATTATAAATTAATTTATATTTTTAATATTGTTTTAAATATTATTTTTATTAGTATTTATATAACTACTTATTATTTTTTAATTAATTTATAGATAATTTTTAGTTAATATTTTTAACTGCTTTATATTATATTAAAATAAGTTTAGTTTATATAAGATTTAAATAAGGTATAGAACAACATACAACACATATAAAAGTATTGCTATGTTAGGTTTAGGTTCGTCTCCTAATATCAATTCTTTGTGTCCAAATAACTGACCCGGCTCCTAAGCGCCTGTTAGGTCTCCCTGCATATGGGCTGTGCTCTCATAACCTCTGAACCATCCAACCAACATATGCGAGAGGGTCCTTACCCCTCTTGTTATCTCGACTAGCGTCATGTAGGTCTATCCGTGTGACACATACCATGTCAATTCGTGGTCCTGCATAGCAGGCGGCGGGGTCGAGAGGCTGACTTGGGGCAAAATAACTTCCGTACTTCTACTTCGAAGTCCTGAGGAGTTGGATTCCTCTAAGTCACATGCACCCTGCAGGCTAGGATCTTACATTGCAATTGCGATAGGCGGGTGTGTCCAGACGACTTGCATCTGTAACATTACCTCAATTGGAAGCTTCTGGAAACGACGACTATTCGCCACCAAAACAACACTCCTTGAGCCGTCCCGCTCAACAAGACCCCATACTTGGTAGATTTTGAATGACAGCCACCACACTTCCCAATTCATATTTTCAAATCGATTGTAACATTTACCTCTCAGTCACTATCCTCTTCAAAAACCAATACAATGGAGGACCCCGTTAACTCAACCTTCTCGGAGCATATCATCACTCGAGAGGAATCCGTTCCTAGTCCTCAAGATATGCAGCAAATTATGCACTGGAATAGAAATATTCCGACGGCAGTCAGTTCCCTTGCACATGACTTAATTCAAAGTCGAGCACTGTCTCAACCAGAGCTGCCAGCAGTCTGTGCGTGTGATGGTGACTTGAACTATGGCGAACTTGATGCACTCTCATCACGCTTGGCATGTCATCTAGCCTCTCAGGGTGTTCGTCCAGAAGTTCTAGTTCCCCTGTGTTTTGAGAAATCAATGTGGGTCATTGTATCTATGTTGGCTGTCCTTAAAGCTGGGGGGGCTTTCGTTTCTCTGGATCCGACACAACCTCAAGCTCGTCTTGAACACATAGTCCAGCAGACTCAAGCCAAATTTATGCTCGCATCGCCAAGATATGCGAAAACTTGCGCAGAAATCATCCCAAAGGTTTTGATAGTTGATTCTTCGAGCACCGTCGATCTCGAAGGAACAACAAGCAACATTACTAGGCCGAATCCTAAAAACGCAGCATATATCATATTTACCTCTGGAAGTACCGGCCAGCCAAAAGGCTGTGTAATCGAACATGAACAGCTATGCACAAGTTCGATCCATGGAGGATTGGCCATAGGACTCGACAATAAACCGCGAATGCTGCAGTTTGTTAGCTATGCCTTCGATGCATGCATTATTGAGATCATATACACATTGATCTTTGGGGGATGTGTTTGTGTCCCTTCCGACTGGGATAGAATGAACAACCTGGCTGGTGTTATAAAAAAAATGCAAGTTACCAGCGCTTTCTTCACACCTTCGCTCTTCCGAAATATGGAGTTCCAAGATATTGGAGGGCTAGACACTGTGATACTTGGCGGCGAAAGTGTCCCTGAGGGGTTGATCAACAAATGGAAAACTAAAGTCAGACTTATTTCGATGTATGGACCTACTGAGTGTGCGGTGGCTATCACCGCCTTGGATTACAGTTCATCAAAATCTGGTCTCGGTGATCTTGGAAAGCCTTTTATGGGAGCATGGATTGTGGACCAAAACGACTCTGACAAGTTAATGCACATTGGCGCTATCGGTGAATTGTTGATTGAAGGCCCGACCGTGGGTCGTGGTTATTTAAACGATGCCACAAAAACTCGACAAGCTTTCATACCTCCTCCTCACTGGATGCAAGAAATAGGTCGGCAAGGTCATCTATATCGAACAGGTGACTTGGTCAAATACAACAACGACGGAACCATGTTCTTTGTTGGTAGAAAAGACCACCAAGTGAAAATACGAGGGCAACGTTTAGAGATGGGTGAGGTGGAACACCAACTTCAGAAGGTCTTTCCAACCACCACAGAAGTCATAGTCGAAGTTGTAACGCCATCAAGAAATGCCGGCTCTCCTACTTTGATAGCATTTCTGCGTATGACCGAGAAAATTGGTTATCTTAATTGGGAGCAAGATGGATCTTGTGTGGTGACATCTTCAACAGAACAGGGGGTTTTACGCTCTCTTGTGAAACAAGCAATTGCGAGTTTGTCACTTGCCCTTCCAGCTTATGCAATACCGACATTTTTCATCCCAGTTCAGACCTTTCCATTTTCCGTCGCTGGCAAATTAGATCGAAAGAGACTTCGCAACATAGCCGCAGAGTTATCCATAACTGAACTCGATAGTTTTACCGGCAAAAAAGTACATCGACCGTTAACGATTTTGGAGCAACGATTGTCAGCCCTTTGGCAAGCCCTGCTTGGAATATCGAATGCCGAAGCTGAAGACAATTTCTTTCATCTCGGAGGGGACTCCATAATTGCCATGAAGCTCGTGGCTACCGCTCGTATGGAAGGCTTATTGCTGACTGTGGCCATGATATTGAAAAATCCTGTCTTGGCTGAAATGGCACTATGCACTTCTACTGTGCAAGCCCTTTCGCTCATCGAACCTTTTTCATTGCTCTCTGATGAGCTTCTATCGAGCGTTCTTGAGGCAGCTAAACTCTCCAAAGGCCAGCTCGAAGATGCTTACCCCGCGAGTAAACATCAGGACTACTTTGCAGCACCAGCAAATAGATATCTTTTGCAGTGCGTTTTCTTTCTATCTCCGAGTATGGACTTGGCCAGATTTATGGCCGCCTGGGGCTCTGTTGCTACCGAACACGCTATCGCGCGAACTTGCCTCGTACAAATCCCCGATGGTAGAAACTTCCAAGTAGTGATCAAAGGTGGTATCGAATGGCGTTATGAAACATCTCTGGACGGGTATCTTGAAAAAGACAAACTGGACCACATCGGCTTCGGAGATTTCATCACTCGCTTTGCAATCGTAAATGATGAGAACAGCGGCAAGCGATTTTTTGTGTGGACGGCATCACACACCTGTTATGATGGCACATCTGTCCCCATGTTATACACCGACTTGGAACATGCCTTTCAGAACAAAGTTTCACCCTACCAAGGATTGAAATTCAATCAGTTTATCAAACACACTTTACTAGTTGATCAAACTCCGGCGGAGGCATTTTGGCGAACGTACTTGGCTGGTTCAAAGTCATCTACACCAACGCATCCTTTTTGTGTAGTCCCCGAGTCTCACATAGTTACTCCAGACGTCAATCTTGCACGGAATTTCGACGTCCCCAAAACCTTCAAATCTGAAATCACTATCTCAACAATGGCCGAAGTTGCTATGGCTATTGTATTCGCCCGGCATTTGAAATCTGATGAGGTGGTTTTCTCCCAATACCGTACTGGTCGCAATATACCACTTCCCGGTGTTGAGGATATGGTTGCACCGGCAATGACAAAAATTCCTCATCGCTTCCAGATGAAGGCGGGTCGGAAGATACAAGACATGCTTTATTCTTCCCAGCGAGATTTAAATGACATGGCCACTTTTGAACATCTGGGCTGGGAAAGTATCAGGAACCTCAGCGAAGACACAAAGGCGGCCTGTGATGCTGCCATCTATCTCACTGTCTCTGCCGGATCAAGCTTTATTACCAACACCTGGGGGAAGGAAATAGGCCTGGAATTGATCTGGACTGGCATTACAATGCATTCACCTTTCAGATTCAGTGTCAAATCATCCGAAGGGGGAATTAGAGTCAACACCACATTCGACGGTAGTCTTCTTTCTATAAAAACCATGGACAAAATACTTCGGCAATTTGAACAGGCGATGCTTCAGATTACAGAGTTTGCTAATGAGCAGACTTTGGAAGATATATATTTAGATGCAAATTGGGGTGAGGCATCCATACTAATTCCAGCTGTCGAAGCTAAATCTACTGAGGATCGACGGTTTGCTGTGCAAACATTGTGATACAATCATCATAAGTACGAACAGTACGTACCTATAATTACTTGTACTTTCTAGCTACTGTTGAGGTGTTATGCGGCTATCAGATGTATGGTTTCGTTACATGAGGGTCTACTATTTATTCTGTACGCAGAGCCCATTACTAGTTTAGGAATTGATCAGCTTCCCTCCTATGAACAGAACCCTACACTACCTAGTTGAATGGCTGTCGAATAGCACACCTTTCCAGCTTTTGCGCCAATGGTCAAAAATAGCCACGACTTCCAGGCGCGTCGAACGCGTTTTCTACTACCGTCACGCCGTTTTGAGTGACTTGACCACAACAATATAGATCCTCAATCTCATCGTATAAGAATGGAGGTTGGTCCAAATGTTGATGCGCGATCAATCTCTAGAAGCGATCTACGAAGATTCTACACTAGATGAATGAAGCATATTTCCGTGGCCAAACTTTCCTGGTTATACCATTTCTGAACACTAATCCTCCTGCTCATGAGCTGGCTGTTCGCCATTGTTGATGTCACCTTGCTCACATTTGTTGGTTCGACTGCCGACTACTGGCGTTTGGGCTTCCCGGGCATGATCTCATACATCATCGTGGTTGGAACCGTCTATTATGTGTCCATGATAGTTGTGGTCACCTCGGCCTCTCCAGGCGATCAGGGCTCTGTTGCCGGCGTTTTCAGTGTACGTCCGCTCTTCCAACAGAATATGATCCTCCATGGCTAATTTTAACATCTCTCTAGATGTCGCTCAACGTGGGCGGGGCTGTGTTTGGTGGGGCGGTCTTAACCGTTGTCGCCAACAGTGTGACATACAAGAATGGAGGTCAGGATTTGCTTGACTTCTGCTTACGCGGATACTAGATGTCGTATTACGGACCTATTGCGTGGGCAGTCCTGGCTGTTCTAGTCTCAGCTTACCTGATTTTCACGATAAGCAACTCAGCTAACCTTTTTGCTAATCTTATAATTCGCTTTCTCCCTAAACTTTATTCTGGTTTCTATTCCTGCCTTCACTTTTGTCCTCTCCTGGACCACCGCCCTATAAAGTATATTCTCTTGCTAATAGCTTCCCTTTTGCGTCGCAAGACCTTCAGTCAATTCCCCGTAAAAGACATTTGAATATATACTATTGTTACTTGGTAGGTTTTATCAATTCAGGAAACATGTTTCCGTAACCTTGAAACTGACGACTAGCCGCAGGTATTTGCAAATATGAAGATCGGAATCGTTGGTGTTGGACATGTGGGATGTGCCCTTGCTGCAGATTTAGAAAGTCGAGGTTTTCAGACAACTCTTTGGGCTGCTCCTGGTCATCGCAAGACCTTTGATCACCTAGTCAAGCAAAATCACCTAGACGCCAGCGAAGCAATCACCGGCCGATTCTATCCAACTCTCACCACGAGTTTTGACAAGCTCATACAATCCACAGATGAAGTCATAATCGTGGCCGTCCCAACGACTGGACATAGCGTCATCTTAAAGGAGCTCGCCAAATACAGTCTAAGCCGGTACATTATCATCTTTATCACTGGAAATTTTGTTGGGCCAGTTGCAGCTGCAGCAATCAATGCCAAAGCAATTATCTGCACCTCTAGATCTCCTTATACATCTAGAACGGAAGAGAGCAACACGGGAGAGATCAGGGTGCGTGTAAATGGTATCAAGAAGCGTCTTGAAATTGCAAGTTTTGGCAAGTTGGACCAACCAGTCGGCGATACCGTGACTCAAGTTTTCTCGGTTCCACTTATCTGGTACTCAAACACCCTCAAGCTGGATTTGGCTACCAATCACGGAGTGGTTCATCCACCAACTATGCTGTCAAATATCGGCGCAATCAAAAGGAAATCCAACCTGTTCTTCTATTGCGATTGCATGACTGCCGAAGTTTGCAGTCTCATACTAGCAGCAGATAAGGAAAGGTTGGCAGTCGCTGCGGCTCTTGGTTTCACAGATATGGAGGATGTCCTCGAAATGTTTAATGCGGATTATGGTACGGAGTACGCTGATCTCACGATGTTTGTGCAGAGCATCGACGCCCTTAACAAGAGACCAGGGCTGCCATCTAGCCTTCAAGCTCGACAGATCTCTCAAGATATTCCCTTCTGGTGCGTACCGGTAGCCAGCCTAGGGAAGGCGTTGAATGTTCAGACGCCGGTCATCAACGGATGGATTCTTGCGAGCGTGTGTATCAATCAGGTCAATTATCGAGAAATCGGCCGGACTTTGCAAACTTTTGGACTCAGAGATAACGCTTCAGTGAAAGAAATCCTCAACGTTTTCGAAGCAACGGACGATTCAAACCGTGATCCCTCTTCCACCCACCCACACCATTTAGAATCGGTACGTGGTGAGTTCAGACTAAAGGAGGTCTTACCACAGAACCATCTCTAAGGCTTGTCTTAGCGTTGCGTGCCCTTGAGCCACAAGGCTGTCGTATATCGTCAAGGTTCAATATCAACTCCTCAACCTCAGACACACCAAGCCCACTTGATCACCTTGAGCGACCATAGTACCCTGTGAACTTGGCAGCTAATAGGCCCACGGGTACCTGCGGCGATAACCATTTAGGCTTAGCGCCATTTGGCTTTCTATGCCAGTGCAGGTATGAAGCTATAATGCTTTTTTTAATTACTTGACGCGTCTCGTCTGAACGTAGTTACATTCAAAACGTATCTATTGAGTTTCGTGTCCAAAGAAGCCTGTGAAGCATGTTGCATAGTGACTAAAGCTACAATCAAGATGGACACCATCCAAAGCCGACAGGCAACTTCATTCTCCCACGACTGGCTTCGCATGCAACAGCCGGCACCCGTGCAAGATCCCGGGGAGAGGTCCTTGTAAGCGGGCTCCATTCACTTGCAGTGCAGGCACTAAAAGGCATGCAAAATAATCCACGGGGTTAACAGTCATATGGGCTAAATGGGCGGTGAGGAGAAGAGGATCAAGCTGTCTCTCCACTGTATAGTTAGACGACTTTCGAGCACGTGGGTGTGTGAGAGATGGGATGGATGCGCGAGATGGGCCTTGTAAACCAACCGCATGAGCCTTGTAAACCAACTGCATTAGCCTTGTAAGTCAACCACATCCAAACTCACCGGTCATCAAGCGGTGCCTGACCATCCTAAAATCCTAATGACGTCAGACAAGCCGTGGAACAATTTGACTGCCATGTAATGTGTTGGTTCCAGGACGTCTTGAAGTGGATTTTCTGCATTAGACCCCGGTGGGGTTCTCCCTATCCAGGCCTCAAGTACTTCGAGTACCTCCATGTGCAATGGAGCAGGCAGAAGTCGGACCGTCTTGGCAGAACATCTTTCCCACCTTCGCGCCTGTCAAGGTTTCATCCGCGTGGCCAACTTCCCAGTAGTAATGTTCGTATCTGTCATGCAGCCATTATGGGGGGAAAGGGGGGGGGGCTAGCGGATGCGCAACATACAATAGTAAACCATCAAACTTTCGTTTCGATTCAGTGGCTTCAAAGTTGCGGGGAGGCTCCCTCAGCAGAATTGACCATATCAATACGCAAAGCCGGTCACGGAGGACGGGTGGAAGACAGACCCAACAAATCCGACGCGGAAGCAAAAGCGATGCTGCACTGTGACCGGGGGCCGCACTGCGACTACAAACGATATGAATCTCCTTGCTTCTCACGGATTAGTAGGCGCAGCTTCGGAGGTATCCTGGAATCCGGAATGATTCCCAATGGCTGGAGCTGGAGACTGCCCCGAGGTCACTGAGGTGATGTTGGAAATAATGAGACCATTTTCCTATTGTCAGCCGTATCTTGTTACAAAACGATGACCCCCAGCGCCAGTAGTAAGCCCGCATTGGTAGTGGCAATGGACAGTCCCCGCTACCCCTTACATGAATTCTAGGTAGCTATCATGTTTGCGTACTTAAGCCCACGCGGTGGATAGAGAATTGCCCCTGAGTGGACTACGCTAAAGCGATCAATGGCCCGGCGAGCTGGATATCACGTTTGGTTTTTCAAAAAAAAAAAAAAAAGATCTAATATTAGGAGAGAAACTTAAACCTAGCATAGCAATACTTTTATATATGCTATATACTGCTTTATATTATATTTAAATCTTATATAAACTATATATATTTTAATAAAATATAGAGCTAACTATTAATTAATTAAAAAATAATATATTTTATTTATTAATTTTAATTATTATAATTATAATATAGTTAATTAACTATTATATTTATTAATACTACTTTAATTATAATATATTTCTAATTTATTAAAAAAAAATTTAATAAATTTCTAAGATAATTCATTATATTAATTTATAATTACTAATTTATAACTTTAATTATAGTTAGCTTAATTATTATTTTTATTAATATTTATGTTATATCTAAGATTAATTTATTTTATATAAGAAATATAGGGGTATAAAAATATATAGGAACAATTACTAAATAATATAGATAAGTAGGAGGACCTTTATTAGAGAGGCCCACACAGCCCCATGTGGCTTGTGCAGCTTAGCCTGGGACCTTTGGATAAGGCAACCTCTCCCAAGGTTGCCTCAAGGGCCCTCTCCTTACAATCTACATCACGTTTACACTTATAGATTGCCTCACTACCCCTAGTAGTTCCTACTACTACAACAGGTTTAAGTTCCCCTCTCCATATTAGATCTTCCCTTTCGAAAAACCGACACGCTAGATATCTAACAATACCCGATACCCGCTAGGGCTCAACCGCCGGCAACTAAGTGGGCTGAACAAATCCCTGTCTAGCGATAGACATAAGAATTAGTGTAGGCTATATGTTGGTTCTGTGCATCAATTATGAACAGCTCTGCCCGGGCCGAGCAGGAAAGTTATCTATAGAATTACATTTAGAGTCTTTTAAGGACTTTTACAGATAAAGAAAATGCCTTAAATAGTCTAGTGACTTTAAATATAGAAAACAGCTATAGAAGCTAACAATGGTCATTAATTAGTGCTGATGATGATACTAGGGAGCTTTGCATCGCAAATATAAGCTAGAAAAGGCTCGGTCTGATTTCCTAATCGGGACTATTCAGGAAGTTCGGAAGCCCTTCCGACCAATAGTTCTCTTTCATGAATACAACACACCTTGGTCTCGTTGTCCTTATTCGCCACTACAAAACTAAGGTTAACATTTCACCACGTAAGGTAGCAATTGCGTATTTCATGCAATACAGGTCAGCATTACTAAATATTACAGACTCCAAAGACAGCTATGGGGATCACTGTCTCCGTAATGCATAGCACGCCTATTACTTCCCACATGAAGAACCCTATCATTGCACAGCCAACCAAAGAGGTCCTGAAATCGAAAAGCTAGGTCTTACTGCCGCAATAATATAGGACTCTTACCTTGTTGCATTCCTTGTTACTAACGAGTTAAATCGCTCACTTGTATCGGTACATTATTAGTACCGCGATAATACATAATTCTTCCCTTGCAATCCTTGTTACTAACGTATTAGGCCCCTTACTTGCATTGTTATATTATTAGAGATCGTTAGGATCTTTGTTTATTTATGTTTATAACAACTCTCTATGGTTCTTTATTTTTAGTATTTTTTTATTAATTGAGTTCTCGGTCTATAGTAAGCATCTCGAGATTCGGCTGGCTGGTCCTTTGCGTGGCAATGCCTGTGTGAACTTAATGGAGAAGCGTGTCCTAGTAGAGAGGGTGTCACTTGTGTCCTAGTGGAGGAGTAGCGGCTGACGTGATGTAAGGGGTTGACGAAAAAAAGAAAAGAAAAGAGACCTAAGAGTGATGCCCCCGTAATAATTACCTCAAAATCACCTTTTTCAACCCGGAGCCTTAACCTTAACCAAACCACTTCAACCACTTATCCTAACCTATCCTAACCTATCCTAACCTATCCTAACCTATCCTAACCTATCCTAACCTATCCTAACCTATCCTAACCTATCCTAACCTATCCTAACCTATCCTAACCTATCCTAACCTATCCTAACCTATCCTAACCTATCCTAACCTTAGGAATGACTTTGGATTCTTATCAATTCACTAAGAAATCTCACTTGGCTTCAAACTTTACTTTCAACCTTTCAACCTTTGCTAATTAAGAAAAAAACATCTCCACGAGTTATTATTATTTCGAAATGGTGGTAGAGAAAGATGAATGCAGCGTTAGGGATGTTGGGCCAGCTACTGAGTGTGTCCAGGAAAACGGCATCAAGGCTGCTGAAGGCATCGAGGACAACATAGCACATCCTTCGCTTATCACAGTAGTCAGCCAAGCGGATGTGGATACAGCTCGACACTACTCGGTTTTCACAGGGTTGCAAAAGCGGGCGATCATTCTTTCCGCTTCATTCATGGGGCTTCTATCATTCATGGCGAGCAGTATTTACTTCCCAGCAATAAACCAGGTAAGTATCGCCATTCTGATTGAAACTGACTTTTAACCCTATTTTAGATTGCTCGTGATCTTCATATTTCAAATTCCAAAATCAACCTTTCGGTAACAACATTCTTAGTACGCTTCAACAAGCTCATTGTATGTGATTAGATTTTGCTAATTGCAACGATAGATTATCCAAGGTATTGCGCCTACTATGATTGCTGGGTTCTCCGAAACGGCGGGAAGAAGACTAGCTTATATCATTTGCTTCGTTATCTCTATTATTGCAAATCTCGGGTTGGCATTACAGAATAACTACTATGCCTTGCTTTTCTTGCGAATGTTGCAGTCAGCAGGCAGCTGTGGCATAATGAGTCAAGCGTAAGTGATCAGATTTACTTATCATTTCTAAAATTAACCGAGTACAGCCTTGTTGGTGATTGTATAGTTTCAGCAGAGAGAGGCGAATATCTTGCCTATTCATCTTTGTCTTCGACTCTTGGTCCATCTCTAAGCCCAGTCATCGGCGGCTTAATTAGTCAACATGCAGGCTGGCACTGGTAAGTCAAAAATAACTGTTTTACGTGGCACAAGGTAACCCATCATAGGATATTCTGGTTTCTCTTGATAATTTATACAGCAACACTCATACTACTCGTACTTTTCCTTCCGGAAACCTGTCGTCAAGTTGTAGACGATGGCTCGATTCCGCCGCCATTCATCTGCAGTAATCTAAGTGATTCGATACGATTCAAGAATAGGCGTTTAAAGGGTATCCCTATTGATGAAGACAAGAAAGCAGAATTACGCAGAAGATTCAGCCTTGCTATCCCTAATCCTCTATCAACAATTCGCATATTTGCAGATCCTGCATCTGCACTCCTAATACTTACATTAAGTCTTGGTAAATCTGCCTGTTCGAATCTTTGCAGGAGCAGGGTTCGGCTAACATTATTTTAGCTAATGTGTGTTATTACGCCATATTTACCGACATGTCGAAGATTCTCTACGATCTTTATGGATTCTCTAGTACGCAAACTTCACTGGTTGCCTTGCCCGTAGGTGTCGGAACCATTGTGTCCAGCTTCGTGACTGGCAAAATTCTGGATTGGAATTACCGTCGCCACGCAAGGAAACTTGAAATCCCGCTCCAAAAACACATTCAAATCGACAATTCTAATTTCCCACTTGAACTAGCCCGCCTCCAAATTGGGCTACCACTCATGTTTCTGGTAGTTGTGGGAGTTGTTGGTTATGCTTGGACGCTACGCAGCGGAATGTCAATTGCAGGTCCAATCATCTTCTTATTCATCGTCGGATACGGCGTCAGCGCCACCTCGCAGGTTTCGATCGTGTTAATGGCCGATATTCAGTAGGTGCCTTCGATGACAAGCATGTAAGATATGAACAGCTAACAAGATTTTTAGCCCAGGCCAATTTGCTGTTGCAGCAGCTGCAAGAAATCTTGGTCAATCTCTCTTAGCCGCTGTCGTCAGTGGAACAATAGATCCAATGTCACGAGCCTTGGGAAGCAGCTGGGCTTACTCTACTCTGGCTTTCGTATTCGGGCTCAGCTTACTAGGTCCAGCGGCAATTTATAAATATGGTATCAAATGGCGCGAAGCGAAACGAGAAAGGTTAATCGTGGCATTGAGAGAGGAGTGACCAAGCAAGAATGTCAACGCCCTTTGATGCCTTGGATATTTGTTCAAAGGTAGGACAGAGTCAGGGGGGGGCGGCTTAGAAGTTATCGTAAGCTTTTAGGCAACTCGATAGCGAGCACACGGAAGGCATCGAGAACCACGGGCTTGGTGGCTGCTATCCAAACCGTTGCTGCGGGGCCGGTCTGGCGGGTCAGATGAGATAAGCAGATAACAACCGGTAAATAATCACATGTCCACGCCGTTGTCTTATCTATAGTTGGTTCCTCGACTTGGCCACAATGCCTAGCCTAGCCGCTTTCTTTCCGTCTCCGATAACACATCTCTCGGCTAGGTAGCGCGAGCTCAGGTGCCATCCGACGATGCAATACATTGTCATAAGCTATAAGTAGGTATGAGCACGCCGATAGCTGTCACGCCTGAAACAACACCTGGCGCTTAAAATCGCGATAGATGCCATCTCGTGCGCAAACCAACACCCGACATAGGCACGACCCGCGAATCTTCAGAGCGCCATCGACCAATGGACCGCCTGGAGAGGTTGAAGTCTCGAACCCGTGAATCTCTCCCGAGAACCGCCGCCGCAGGAGCGATACCGAGGGACAGTACCAAGCCCCCCCAACCTACGGCAAAGACGCGCCAGAACCGTCACCACGCACGCAAGAAAGAAAAGAACATGATACTCATGCGTGTTCTCGATCCGTCCCGACGTGTCTAAGCACGCTGACCCCCGTGGCCACCTCGCAGTGCCGTACCCAAGAAGCCTATACCTGTCAATTGTCGCTGTTGATCCTCCACACCCGGTCCTATGACACCTTCCGTCCCCGCCATCAGGATGACGCCCAGCGTAGCATCGAATTCGACTGTGCCACCTTGCCGAGAACGAGCTGTCGTGTCTCCTTTGAGGGCCTCCTGAAAGCTCTCTGCTGTTAAGACACCATTGCTGTCCAGCTACCTTATTTCCATGCACTCGAAGAAAGTCTAGTCGATGCCTTACATCTTCTCTATTCCTATAACATCTCATTTCCCCTTTCGGCCCAAGAAATCGAATTTTCGCGGCACTGGGACGACAACTGGCGTGATATTAAATCTTTGAAGCTTTTTTTTCCTTATAACAAAAAGGCCAGCTGGGCTTCTGGCAAGCTGCCGCCGACCTGGAAGGCCGACTAACTATTGAGCGCCAGGTCGATCTTCTTTATACCGAAGGTGACTCATCCCCATCCCGTGCCGTCTTATCTCGCTTGCGTCCCGCTGACCTCGGCTAAACCTGTAGTTACTCGCTCGACTCGGTGCTTCGTTAAAACCCACTCGACTCGATGATGCGAGCCAACAGGCCTTCGCCACTTACTTGAGGGAAAAGCCGACCTTCCACTACGACAAGTACTGTTTAGGCATCGCCCCTATTACGGCAGAGCTCGCTCACCAAATTGCCTACAACCTTGTTATGCGCAATATGGCCGAAAAGAGCCGCGAGGTTCTGGAGTTATTTTTCGGCGGGCCTATGCTATTGCCCGAGCCTGGTACGTCACTCGACACGATCTGCACCACCTTTTCTAGTTTACGCGCTCGTGCGGTCGACTCGGAAGAATGCCGTGGTTGTGCTAGGCTGGATCGAGATTTAGAAGCTAAATTACTAGTTGACTCGCCTGCTATGGTTACGCGATTCGTCTGCTGTAGAGCTGAGGTCGCATTAGTCCTTCGAGACTCCGATAGGAAACAGTGGTGGCTCACGGCAATGGATCTATATGACGCTTTCCTTTCCAGTGAAGGGCCAAGCTTGAGCCTGGAAAGGGTTTGCGTTTATGATTTAAATCATTATTGAGATCAATCAATTTAATATTTATACCTAGTTAACTATACAAAATATAAAATGAATTGGAGCTAATTGGAATCGTCTTTGGTAGACGTCTCTACTTCTGTTGGACGCGCGCGCGCATTATGCCTAGTCCTGCCACAAATGCCACAGTGCCTTTAACCCGTCCGCGCCCTCTTTCTAGGACAACGACATTTACCCTCGTCGGCAGCTTCTCTAGCGGCAGCTGTAGCCGAAACCTCGTCGGGTTCCAAGTTGCTGCGAGGAAGACTGCCCTGTTTCGATGGTCGGCACAATAATCTCTGCCGCGGCCTCGGTCGACATTGACAGCTACTCGTCCTAGGGAACAGCAGTATTGTGGTTTGCCCACTAGGTAACTATGTTGCTTCCGACGGCTCCTTGAATCGGACGTACGCGGTCTGTCGGGAGGATGGGGTTAATGGGGAACCGCGCGTTGTATAAGCTAGCTGACAGCAGCGGCAAAAAAGCGACCGGGGAGAGTCGAGCTGGTACTGTCGTGGAGCCGAGGTATTAAGTCGCTCACGATGTCTCAGAACCTTTTGGCTGCAGCAACCCCATCGTATGACTCGCGGGAGAGGTACGCGACCGGCCAATCGTTTCGCTATAGCGTATATTGATGTTGTATGCTCCAAGCACGTCTGGGAAACAGTAGCTAGACGTTGTCATATGTGATAAGGCGGCGTCGCGTACTTGCTGTTCCTCGCTTCTGTCGCAACCTTTTGACGTAAAGTATGTGCTCGGAGAAAGTGGCTGTAAGGGCCAAAAAGATGTATTGTAAAGGGAGGCGTTCTCGCCGTCCAGTTGCCAGTCAATACGGTCGCACATCCCCCACTCTAGGTGCCTTGCCAACCTCTAAGGGCGACTGACTATGCCCTGAAATTTTGGGGGCTGATGGAGTGGCCCGTGAGTGGCCGCTAGTAGGGTGGAGCTATGGGATCAACCGAAACATGCTTAACCTGAGATAGATAAGCCCCCCGCGCGGGGTTCTTGGCAAGCCGATCACATCCTGGCTTCACACTACGGATTGGAGAAGCATGGACTTGGATCAGAGCTGCTTTTCCTAACATCCATCTCCAGCCCAACCCCTTCATTCTATTTCAACACTGCCTTGACTTGGTCTGCTGGGGATGATGAGTAGCAGCTCCGTGACGGGCTCATGAGAAATGCACTGCTGTTCGCGGTGTAACCTCCTCATGTCCAGCTATGGTGGTATCTTTTAACATGCTTAGCATTTCGCCTGTCGTTGTTCGCCCAGCAGTGCAGTTTCGGGAATGCGATGGCCGACGACCTGAGAGATTCACTGTCTACCATTACGGAGCATTACCGGCAACCTCTCGTCACGTTGCTGCTTGACATCCAGAAAACGAAGAGGCCACACTTAAAATCAACTGAATTTGTGCAGGCTCTAGAATGTCTTTGCCTCCCTATGCGAAACCGCATTTCTAACTCAAGAGGATGGCCGACGAGCTCTGATGGTGCTCGCCAGCCAAACACTTTTACAAGGTGCCACATCGACGCCTTGGAGGAAAAGGAGTATGTTGCCATATCCTATACCTGGAAGCATCCTTTGCATGTAAAGGAAATTTGTGGCAAGTACTCTGTGCAATCACGCGATGGAAGCTTCCTACAATCCGAAGTCCGAGACTCGGTGTTTGAAAGGGCGGAAAAGTACATGAACTGCTTTAACCTGCGCCATCTCTGGATCGACAGGGAATGCGTTGTGCAGGAAGACGGTGAAGAGAAGGAAACAGCACTTCAGGCGATGGACCTAGTCTACCATTGCAGCAAACATCCGATCGGCTTGTTGTACGAGCCTACAGTGTCCATCGCAGAACTCGAGTTGTTAGAGGGGCTTATGACGGGGCAGTTTGTTGAAAAATCTGGACCTACATTCAAGTTGTCTTCCGGAATATCATCCCAGCGCGCGAGCCAGACTCTTGAGCTCTTGGAAGCTATAGTCCGCGACAAGTGGTGGACTCGGGCATGGATTTACCAAGAGAATTACCGCGGCGGCACAGACATGAAACTTCTCATACCGCATTGCATATCCTCAGAAAACTACCGCGACAATCATATCAAGCTCTTTGGGAATATACCCGGCGAGCTTATTCTCAACTCGACCAGCTTCCATAAGGCCGCAACCGCCTTCTGTCTGGCGTTCGACCCACCACCTACTGGCCTGATGAAAGCCAAAGAGCTTGTGCTTGAGCGAGCGGGAAAATACACCCTCCTCTTAGAGGAGCCCGGCCTCTATGGCCGCGATCTTGCAACACGGTCTATGTCACCCTCCATCATTGCAGACATCGAGAAGCGACAGTTGGGAACGCCCTTAGATCGCCTACCCATTATTGCAAATTGCTGTCAATACTCCGTTCGCCTCGACAGCATAAAGCTCGCGAAACGGGGCCACAGCGTTAGCCTTGCCATTCTTGCTTTATTTCTCTTGAATGGGGAGATACTCGATAATAGACCGGATGACGGGACCCGCGTTTCGGGCGCGCACAATATCACCGACTTCATAACGGCGCAAGCATTCAACCGGTACTCACCACCCCAGTCAGTGTACGGTCTTACGTATAATAAGGGTTGCAGGTTCATCGGTGTGGAGCTAACAGGAGATGGAATAAGAACTCTAGGCCATCTATGGAAGCTTGGTCGTAATATCGACACCTCTGGGTTTCCTAAGACGCTTCCATATGTCGAAGACAATGGTACCTTAAGCCGTGACGAACGACGCAAGCTGATGCTTCTAGCGAATGAGCTAGACGAACGGGGATTCAGAGGGCTCGGCGACAATATTCATACATATCTCGAGTGTGGCAGCACTTCTCCGTACGAAAATTCCTTTGCGAAGGAATATCAACACTGCATGGCTAAAGAGTTGGCAACAGCAGTAAGTAAAGGTAGGTTGCTACGGTTGGGGGCACTGTGGAGCCCGTCTAATGAGCATAGTCCATATCGTGGTATTTTTATATGCAATCCATCCGGGCCGCATGGTTCACCAGATTACGTTTTTACAGCTTCACAAGAGAGGGAGGCCAATAATCCCAGGTACCTCCCGAATGACATCGATAGGCATGTGTCACTGGAGGTTGACTACACTGCCGGCAACGGATGGCTACCACTTTTACACACTCGGCGCTGGATTCATGGTTTGTGCTTCTTTTATAGGTGCCAAAGAATAGAGGTTCTTTTTCCTTGGCCGGGTACTATCACACAAGTTTAAGATTGCAGTTGTGTAGTAGCCAGGATCTATAAGACATTCATGTTACAGCCTTGTATAGAATATGCCTATACTTTGTGTGTTTAGGACTATCGAAACTTTGATGAGGCTTAACCGTGTTTTACATGGCAGACGCACAAGAAAAGCGATGATATATTATTATCTCATACAAGCAATAGAAGCACGGGACTCTGATCGGGCTGTCATAAACAATCCTAGGCTTGTTGCTTATCCTCCTTTATGTTTTTGTTGGATTTACCACTGCACGAAAAGATTGGCGGACCGGTCACTTATTAAACAGTCCTCCATAGAGCCTTATATCCAACACATCCCCTTAGGTGTTACACACCCTTGTTTAAAATACTACCTATATTGTATTCAAAGGAGGCAAAGGAGGGTGCTAGTGTAGTAAGCATATTGTAACATATATTTGTACCGTTACGCTGTAAAAGAACCGACAGAGATCGACCGATCAGGTTGCAGTGTCCGTCATTTAGTATCACACCCAGTTAGATGTTTTGTACACGCATCGTAAGTAGTTTTGTCGTACTAAGGGTTGGGATCGCGATCGTCTAACTCTCTCGGTCATTTGTGTCCCTCGACAGCATCTCAGGGTTGAACGCCAAATTCCGTGTCACTGGCACTGGTTCGTCCAGGAAAGGAAGCCGTGAGTAATGGATTCAGGATCCAGTAATGAATGACTAGATCCACCCCCGTAAGCTCCTATAATACTACAAAGTGTGAGTATATAATGATGAATATGAAGACAGAACCTTATTTCATGGAAGAAGCGCGAGGTGGCGAACGCCGAGTCGAACTTAGCAACCAAAATGGACCTACCAGTCCGCATGAGTCTTCCCTATTTGTGGCAGAATGCTTCAACCGGTATAACGGCCTGCGTTATCATTGGGGCTAATAACCATGCTATATAATACGTAATATTACAGGTCACTCAAACAGCTCGCGTGTATCTCTACCTAACTGAGAGGCCCGATGTTTTCGAGGGTCTACGGTATTAATAACTCCGCGGGGTGGCTAAAGAAGCGCACCGACACCAATTTGCGATGACCGAGAAGACACAACTGCATTTTGGTCATGGCTGAGCAGCTTGTCTAGGTCGATTCTTTGCAAGCCTTGAGATCAAGTGTATTCTGGTCCATTTTATCATGAACTATGATTTCAAGCTAGTAAGCAATCAGAGGCCTGGCAATCTTAGGACACACGAGTTTATATCCCCTAACCCGGAAGGCGAGCTCTTTATTACACAACGGGAAATCCCTGAATCACTACTTTAATGATTCTGAAACTAACCTTATATTTCCACCCCCCCTTTTCAAAATAAGACAAAAAAAAACTGTTGTTCAGGGATTGTGTGGGTTCTCAAGGCAATTTTTACTACTGCACCACAATATTTATATACTGGTGTTCTAGCGGAGTAGCATAACACTTGACCTAGTTAGAGTGGATTGAAAGTAGTTCTATGTTCCTAGAGACAGATGCAGCTAGAGACTACCTAATTAGTTAGCTATATAGTGGCTTTAAAGGACCGTTATTGAGCCACGTTGATTCAGTTAAGAGGCATTGCCCTTAGTTTCAATTGTTGAATTAAGTTGCGCGAAACGGGCAAGGTTCCACTGCTGCAAAATTAATAACTACTTCTACAGCTTTCTGACATAGTTTCTATGTAAGGTGAAGTCTGGTGATCTTCTCGAATGGGGGGCACCATTCTTGGCGGATAGTACTGTGTTAAGGAATAGGGAACGGGGCACCAAAACGTTGCCCTGGGGCTCGCTCAATCAGAGTTCCTTCAAAACCACGAAGCAATAATGACAATTATACAGCCACGCCAGCACCTCAATTTCGCTTTCTGAAACGAACGGGGATCTTATCTCCTAGCCGTAAGGTCATATTGAACATTATGCCACCAGACAGCTGATGAATAGCATGATCTCTCGCCTGCTCCAATCCGTGCCTACTATTAGTTGTCACATTGGGATCGCCGCTGCCTGGCGCGACAAGTTCAATACTATGGTTTTTTAGGATCAGCGCTAAAGAGGCGCATAGCTCCACCATGGCGAAGCGTTGTCCTATACAGCCGCGAGGGCCGTCGGAAAAAGGTATGTATGAACCAGGTTCCGGAACTAAAAACTTGCCATCTTTAGTAAACCACCGCTCAGGGACGAAGGAAGAAACAGCATAAGGTGAACCCTCGCGAGCAGTCCCAATGGGCGTACTCCAGTAGGCAGGGTTTCGGTGTGTTGCGCTTGTGTTAATCATGATGAGTGTCTTGGGCGGAATCAAGTAATCCCGGCCGTCGAGCTTAACGGGAACAGCTTGCTCCGTCGTATGTTTCATAAACACAGGTAAGACGGTGTATACGCGCAGGGACTCGTTGATTACGGCACCCACCATACTCTGTGATAAAGCGGTGTAATGGTCCGTATACGACCATTGCTGGGGCGGAAGACTGCCGAGAATATGGTCCAGGTCACGCTGAACCTTCTCTTGCATGTCTGGCTGGCAAGCGAGATTCAGCAACGCGAATTGGGTGATAATAGTGTCTCTCTCTCTATTGACGACAGCTCCATCGCCCAGACGCAGTCTAGTTATGTCTCCATGCCGCACATGATAAATATTTGCAACGAAGCAAGACGCCATGAAGTGGGCCTAGAGTGTGCTCCTCTGATCAAGAGGAATGGACGGTCGTAAGAGGCGGAGTAATAAGCTAACCCCCACTCGCCCCTTGAGTCATTGCGTAAAGCCGCCTATGAAAGGGGACAGGTCTAGTGAAGCACTTGGTGTAAGCTACGAACTAAATAAACTCGGCTTTCTCAAATGGGTCAAATTTCAAATGAAAAGTGAGGGAGGCAAGGTAGTACGCCTTAATCGCAGCAGTCGACCGCGCTTGTGTAGTTTGAGCGGCGAGTTGTTAAGAAGAAACGGTGGGGTAAGGGCGATTAGCGGCAGGTCCTGGTCAATGCCTAGAAATGTATCGGCGAAGCTGAGTTTCTGACCGTCGGAAGGCTTCTCGGAGAACTGTAACTCTTCGAAGCATGAGCCCGTTTTACCAAAGCCACACTTGCTTAGAATATGAAGTGCCAGCTTTGAGAGCATCGGCCGCAGCTGAGTATCGATTGAAGCCGTCTGGCTGGCCACTACCTCCATGAAAGACGATGTTGCCTCCACCGATTGCTGAAATACGTGGTCCATAGTGGTATGATTGAAGTAAGGTGCGGTAATCTTTCTGTATAGTCTATTTTCGGGCCCATCAGTACCAGTCATCGTTGGCCCAAACAAGTTGAGCAGGCCTAGCATAGCAGTAGGCTTTCCGAAGGCTGGATCTCGAAGTAGCTGTGTAATGAGTTTCGGGTCGCACGTGAACAAGGTATTTTGGCTAGGTGAGACGGCGATGAGTGTATCCGCGCCTTTTATAGCAAAGGGCTGATGCCCAGAATGCCAGATGCGATCGAGCAAAAGCAAACTTGTCACAATTAGCAAAGACTCGAGATCGTTAACAGAGCATCAAGGTCTGCTGTACGGCATCCATTGAGAGTTGCGCCCCTCCGGGAGGAGGTTCAGCAACGGAAGAAAGATGCTTCCAGCCACAAGCCATGGCACGCTCGTAAGGTGCGTTGGTAGTAAGACACATTTGAAACCCGATAACTTGGCAATGCTGTAGTTTTTCCATAGCCTAAAGGCTAAGGCGACAAGACCAGCCGCAAAAAAGGAAAGGACCGTAGTAACCGAAGTGTAATACATAGCGAAGGGGTTTATAGTTGTCCCTTCTAAAGTGTGTGTTGTTCGAGATAGATGGAGTAAACCTTGGTTCTGCTAGAAAGAGGATATGCTAGTACATATACATGCCTCACTCTTTATTACTAGGTGTCACGATCAGTCGAGTAAAGCTTCCACAGCTAGTTTATTAATACTATGGACAAAGACTCTAAACTAAAGAAGAAAGAAAGAAAAAAAGAAAGGAAAAAAGTCAGAGTTTATAGAGTAGATAGATATAGACTCTGTGTGTATAGCTTCTAGAGTTATAGGTTGGTCCGTATATAAGCTTCCTATCTTATTGCTATATAGGTTTAGAGTTTTTGCAGGTCTTGCCAAAACTATACTAATTGTTATACTATTTTTTTAAAACTAAAAGTTTAAATATAATTTTAATTCAAAATTATTAATAATATTAAGTTTATATAGCTTTTTTATAATATATTGTTTTATTATTATTATTATAATTATTTATAAATTTAGTAGTTATTATTATATATATTTATTTTTATAGTTTTATAAAATATTAAAAAGCTTTTTTATAACTTTTATAAAATTAATTAAGCTTAATTAATATATTTTTAAAATTTTAAATTATATATTAAATATTATTAAAATTATAACTTTTTAAGCAATTTAATATTATAGTTTTTTATTTTATAAAAATTAAACAAATTAAAAATATAACTAAATTTTTGTTTTTTTAAAATCTTAAAAAGTTTAACTAATTAAACGTTTAATTTAATAATTAGTATTTATATTATAAAACTTTTTTTTTTTTTAAAAAAACTTTATTTTTTATTTTAAAATTTATTAGGTACTTTTTTTTATTAGCTTATAGTTTATATTATTTTTATATAAAGGTTGTTATATTATAAGCTATTTTTTAAATATTTATTATTTAGTATTAAAATTTATAATAGTTTTATTAATATTTATTATTAAAAAGTTTTATATATTAATTTTTATTATTATTTTTAGTAGTAATATATTAATTAATAAATATTATAAAAAATTATATATAAAGTTTAAAACAAAAAAATAAATATTTTAGTTATTTTAATATTTATTAATATAAAAATAAAGTTATTAATCTAGTTTTTAATTAGTTAATTTTATTACTTTTTAGGTCTAAAAATAGTAAATATTACTAAAGTAGTGCTTAATATTTATAAAATTATTAATTATTACGATAAATTTAAAAATAAATAGTTCTATATTATTTAATATTTATATATTTAATATACTAAAAAATCTATATAGATTTTTATAGTATTATATAGCTATTAATTTTATAATGTTTATTTTTTTATTAAATAAAGTTATAATTAAATAGTTAAACTTATTTATAAAAATTTATATATAGTTATAATTTTATTAGTTAAATAATATATTTTTATTTTAATATTTTAATTATTTTATATTAACTTTAATATATAATAATTAAGAATATATAAACTTTTTAAATTAAAATTATACAAAATTTTTTTTATTTGTTTAAAATAATTTTAAATATATATAGCTTTTTATTTTTGTTTTTTAGTTTTTATAGCTAGTTTTTTTATTTAATTAAGTTTATTAAGTTAGCTTTTTCGAAAATATTAAGTAAAAAATCTATAATTAATATAAGATTTAATATTTTATTAAAAAAAACTAATATTAAATTTTTTTTTTTAGTTTTTTTAATTTTTATTAATAAAATATTAGCTATTATATTTTTTTATTCTAGTTAATACTAAAAATGAATATTAAAGTTTAATAAAAAATTAGCTTAATAGATTTATTATATTAATAAGATCTATTTATTTAAAAAATATAATAAAGCTTAATAATTAATTATTATAAAAAACTTAGTTCTAAAAAACTTTAAGTAATAATGTTTTAAAATTTATATTACTACTAAAAATTTATAGTTTTAAATTAAATAGGCTTATTTAATTAGCATTATTGTTTTAAAAAATATTTTTTTATTATTACTAAATAATTTTTTTTATTACATTATATAAAATAATTATTTTTATTTATACTAGTTAGCTAGGCCTAAAAAAACCTAAAATAAACGTTTTATATACTAGCTATTACGATTAGTTAAATAAAGCTTCTATAGCTAGTTTATTAATACTATAAATAAAGATTCTAAACTAAAAAAAAAAAAAAAAAAAAAGTAAAAGTTTATAAAGTAAATAGATATAGATTTTATATATATAGCTATAAAATTATAAATTAATTTATATATAAACTTTTTATTTTATTATTATATAAGTCTAAAGTTTTTATAAGTTTTGCTAAAATTATACTAACTATTATATTTTTTTTTTAAAACTAAAAATTTAAATATAATTTTAATTTAAAATTATTAATAATATTAAGTTTATATAATTTTTTTATATTATATTACTTTATTATTATTTTTATAATTATTTAAAAATTTATTAATTATTATTATATATATTTATTTTTATAATTTTATAAAAGATTTAAATATTTTTTTATAAGTTTTATAAAATTAGTTAAGTTTAATTAGTATATTTTAAAAATTTTAAACTATATATTAAGTATTATTAAAATTATAGTTTTTTTAAGCAATTTAGTACTATAATTTTTTATTTTTTTTATATATTTTTAATTATTTTATTTTTTATTTTAAAATTTATTAAGTATTTTTTTTATTAGTTTATAGCTTATATGATTTTTATATAAAAATTGCTATATTATATATTATTTTTTAAATATTTTAATTTTAACAAACTAATTTAAACGTTTGCTACTTAATATTAAAATTTATAATAATTTTATTAATATTTATTATTAAAAAGTTGTATATTATTTAATATTTATATATTTAATATATTAAAAAATTTATATAAATTTTTATAATATTATATAACTAATAACTTTATAATTAAATAGCTAAACTTATTTATAAATTTTTATATATAGTTATAACTTTATTAATTAAATAATATATTTTTATTATTTATTATTACGTATTATTATATTATAGCTAATATAAACAATAAATAAATAAAATTAAAAGTTTTATTTTATAATATTTTATTTTTTTATAGTTATAATAATTATATATATATTATTTATAATTATATTTTAAATAAAACTAATAATATTTTTGTTTTAATATTTTAATTATTTTATATTAGTTTTAATATATAATAATTAAAAATATATAAACTTTTTAAATTAAAACTATATATAAAAAAAATAGTTCTATTTAAAATAATTTTAAATATATATAGCTTTTTGTTTTTATTTTTTATATTTTATAGCTCGTTTTTTTGTTTAATTAAGTTTATTAAATTAGCTTTTTAAAAAATATTAAATAAAAAGTTTATAGTTAATATAAAATTTAATATTTTATTAAAAAAAACCAATATTAATTTTTTCTTTTTAGTTTTTTTAATTTTTATTATAAAAAACTTTATTATTTTTTTTAATAAAATATTAGCTACTATATTTTTTTTTTTTACTAAATAATTCTTTTTATTATATTATATAAAATTTTTATTTTTATTTATATTAGTTAGCTAGGCTTAAAAAAAACTAAAATAAGCGCTTTATATATTAGTAGTTTTATATATTTAAAAGCTTATTTTTATTTTAGTCCTATTATAAATAGTTTATTTTTTTTAATAGTTAATTTAAAAAAGCAGCAATTTTACTAGTATAATAAATAAATATATAAATATAATTATAAAACTTAAAAAATAACTAAATTAATTTAGTATTTTTAAAATTATTTAAATTTTAGCAAAATTAATTTTAATTTTAATTTTAGCTTTTATAATTATTTTTAAATAATTAATAATAAATATATTAAAACAAAACTTTTTAATATTTTTTTAATATTTAGTTTAATATAAGCAATAAATTATTTTTTTGTAATAAGTTTAGGGCTATTTTTTTGTTTTAAAATAAATTAAAATATTATTTATATAAATATTTATAAATTTATATATTAATAAAAACTTGCTACTAACCAAATTTTATTTCTAAACGAAGTAATAAAACTTTTTATTATGATATTTTTTTTTAAATTTTAAAAAAAATAAAAAAAAATAATTTTATAATTAATAATAATTAATAAAAAGTTTTAATAATATTTAGTTTTATAAAACAAATAATATTATAATAATTAAATATAATACTACTAATATTTAAAAGTAATATAATTTTATTTTTTAAATATATATTTTTTTATTAATAATTAATTATAAATTTAAATTTAATTAACCTAAGTTTAAATATAAATAAAATAGAAATAATATTTAAGTTTATATTTTATTTAATAAAATTTATAACTAATAATTTATTTATAAACTTTTTTTTAAATAAAATAAACTATATAAATATTTAATATTAATAAAATTTAAAAATATATTTTTTATTATTAAATTTTAATATTATATTAAACTTTAGTTATAATAATAATAAAATTTTAAATTTAAAAAAAAAAAAAAAACCTTTTAAATATAATAGCTAAAAAAACAAAAAGCTTTGCATTAACTTTATATATTTAAAGGTTTTTTTTTTTAAAATAAAATTAGTTTATTATTAAAATTTTTTAATAATACTACTTAATTAATTCAAGTTTAGTTTTTTTTATAAAATATTAATTATTTTTAATTATTATAAACTTAAGTATAATAAGTTTTTTTAAAGTTTTTGTAGTTAATTATTTTTATTTATTTTAATAAAAATAATTCTAAAGATTTTATATAATTTTTTTAGTTTTAGTTATTCTTAAAATAATTATTTTGTTTTTAAAAAATTGTTTTAATATTTAATAATATTTTTTTATATTTTTAGCGTTATATTTTATTATTTATAACTAAAAAGTTTAACTATAATTATTAGTAAAATTTAAATTAATAAAAATAAATTATTTAGTTAAATTAACTATTATTTTTAGGTTCTTATTAAAATATTTTATTTTTTTAATTATTTAATATTAATAATAATATTTATAAACTTTACTAACTATTTTATTTTAGTAGTTATAAAACTTTTAAAGTTTAACTAAACAAACTATTTTTATTTTTAATTATTATTTAACTTATTATATAAATTTATAATTAATTATTAAAAAAATATAAAGTTTAATATTATATAAAATTAAAGTTTTTATTTTAATATTATTAATTTATAATTAAATAAATATTTTAAAAATAATTAATTTATTTTAGTTATATATTTTAGCTAAAATAAATAAAAAAACTAATAAAAAAACTTTTATTAATTTTATTTATTTTTTAAGTTAAATAAACTATTAAAACTATTTTTATTATAAGCTTTTTTTGCTAATTAAATATTTAAAAATTTAAGCTTTTAATTAAAATAATTAATTAATATGTTTTTTTTTTATAAATAAAACAAGTTTTATTATTTTAATAGGCTTTTTTTTTATAATTAATATTTATTTTAACTATTTTAAAATAAATATTTTAGAACTTTTAAAATTAGTTAAAAATTAATAAATAAGTTTATTAAAAATTTAGTTATTTAAGTTAGATTTTTGTTTAATTAAGCTTATAAATTTAATTTATTAATAGTTTTTATAAATTTATTTAATATTATATACTAACTTAATAATTTTATTAATAAATAATTTATAAAAAATATTTAAATTTATATAAATTTTATATAAAAATAGTTTTATAATTTATATTTTTATTATAATTTAGCAAATTAATATTTTTAAGCTAAACTATTAAATATAAAAATAAATTTATTAATATTTTTATTAATTATATATATATAAATTTAAAATATTTTATAAATAATAATTATTTAATTAAAATTATAATAAACTATTAATAAAGTTTAAATTATTTTAGTAATATTATTAAATAATTTTTTAATTAAATACAAATATATTTTTATTAAATTTTTAATATATTTTTTTAACTACTTTATAATATATTAAAATTAATTATTATTAATTTAAAATATAATAATATTTTTATTTAATTTTTTTATTAGTTTATAAACTTAGTTATTAAATAAAGCTTTATTTTTTATAAATTTACTTAAATTAATTTTTTATATTTTAGCTTTTTTAATATAAATAAAGTTTAAAGCACTAAAAAATAAACTAATAAAACAAAAAATAAATAAAGTAGCAAAACTAAAAAATTTAAAATTAATATTTTTAAATATATTTTTTATTATTAAATTATAATTATTTTTTAAAAATATTAAAATAAGCATAATAAAAAATTAATGCTTTAGTTTATTTATTTATTAAAAAAGTTCTATTAAAACTAATATAAAATTATAAGCTTATATAACTATAATATTTTCTAATATATTTTTAAGTATATTATTCATTTTAAATTATTTTAATTGTTTAAGAACTAAAAATAAATTTAAAATATTTAAAGTTAAATTGTTTATAAGTTATTAGTTTTTAAATAATATAAAAATTAAAAATTTTATTCAAATTATATTAAAATTAAGTTTATATTATAAAATATATAATTTTTTATATTAAATATATAAATAATAATAAAATTTTATTTATATTTTATTAATTATAACAAAATAAAAAATATATATATATATTAAATATTTATTAATAAATAATTAATAAGCTTAAAGTAGTATTATAATTAGTTCAGTAAAGCTTTTATAGCTAGTTTATTAATATTATAAATATTAACTTTAAGCTAAAAAAAAAATTAAAGTTTACAAAGTAAATAGATATAAATTTTATGTATGTAGCTGCAGAGTTATAGGTTGGTCCGTACGTAAACTTTTTATTTTATTGCTATTTAGGTCTGGAGTTTTTGTAGGTCTTACTAAAACTATACTAACTGTCATACTAGTAGTTTTATATGTTTAAAAGTTTATTTTTGTTTTAATCTCATTGTAAATAGCTTATTTTTTTTTAGTAATTAGTTTAAAAAAATAGCAATTTTATTAATATAATAAATAAATATTGAAATAGAGCAGGGCTCTTGATCGGCGTATTATATACTTAAACTAACTAAACCTACTTGATTATTCTATATTGGACTACGTTTTCCGGCTCGCGGATCTTTGTACATATTAGGTTAAGATCTAATTTATAAATATAAATAAAAACGCAATAATTAATTAATAAAAACAAATTTCTAACTTTTATTTAATATTTTGTAATAATTGTTTGTTGTTTTGTCTGTAAAGGGAGAAGTTTTTTGTAGCTTTAAATAAAAACGTGCGTTTTTTATACCTTTTGTTTTGTAATCTCTGAGGTTTCCGAGAATACGTTCTATTTTATGACTAAGGACCTGTTTCCTATATGTGCGCACTAGCCCTACTGCAATATATAAATATAGTTATAAAACTTAAAAAATAACTAAATTAATTTAGAATTGGTTAGATTTTAATAGGATTAATTTTTATTTTTATTTTAGTTTTTATAATTATTTTTAAATATTTAGCTTAATATAAGCAATAGATTATTTTTTTATAATAAATCTAATACTATTTTTTAGATTTAAAATAAATTAGGATATTATTTATATAAATATTTATAAATTTGTTTAAAATTTTTTAAATTTATATATTAATAAAAGTTTGCTACTAAGCAGGTTTTATTTTTAAACCGAATAGTAAGACTTTTTATTAAAATATTTTTTGTAGGTTTAAAAAAAAAAAAATAGCATAATTCTAAAATTAATAGCAATTAATAAAAAGTTTTAATAATGTTTAGTTTTGCAAAATAAATAGTATTATAATAATTAAATATAATATTACTTAGTTAATTTAAGTTTATTTTTTTTATAAAATATTAATTATTTTTAAGTCTTTTTTAAGTAGTTTAATATAGTTATTTTTAGTTATTACAAATTTAATTACAATAAGCTCCTTTAAAGTTTTTTTAACTAGTTGCTTTTATTTATTTTAGTAAAAATAATTTTTTAAATAGTAGCTTAGTTTTTTTCTTTTTTAGAAATTATTATATAAACCTTTTTTGTTTTAAGTTTAAAGATCCTAGGTTTTTTTTATATCTTTTTAGTTTTAGTTATACTTAAAATAATTGTTTTATTTTTAAAAAGTTGTTTTAATATCTAATAATATTTTTATATATTTCTAGATCTATATTTTATTATTTATAATTAAAAAGTTTAATAATAATTGTTAGTAAAAATTAAAATAATAAAAATAAATTATTTAGCTAAATTAGCTATTATTTTTAGGTTTTTATTAAAATATTTTGTTTTATTAATTATTTAATATTAATAATAATATTATAACTAAAATTAATAATTTAAAATATTTAATTTTTAAATTATTAATTATTAATTTTTATTATATATATTAAATATTTATAGATTTTATTAACTATTTTATTTTAGTTGTTACGATTAGTTAAATAAAACTTTTATAGCTAGTTTATTAATATTATAAACAAAGACTCTAAACTAAAAAAAAAAAAAAAAAAAATTCAGAAGTTATAAAGTAGGTAGATATAAACTTTATATATATAGCTATAAAGTTATAAGTTAATTTATATATAAACTTCCTATTTTATTGCTATATAGGTCTAAAGTTTTTATAAGTTTTACTAAAACTATACTAATTATTATACTACTTTTTTTTAAAACCAAAAGTTTAAATATAGTTTTAATTTAAAGTTACTAATAATATTAAGTTTATATAGTTTTTTTATATTATATTGCTTTATTATTATTTTTATAATTATTTGCAAATTTATTAACTATTATTATATATATTTATTTTTATAAGTTTTATAAAATTAATCAAGCTTAATTAGCATATTTTTAAAATTTTAAGTTATATATTAAATATTATTAAAATTATAGCTTTTTTAAATAACTTAATATTATAACTTTTTATTTTTTTTATACATTTTTAATTGTTTAATTTGTTTAATTTTAAATTTTGTTTTATTATTAATATTTTTAATTAAAAGTAATAATTAAATTTATTAAAATAAAAAGTTATTATTTATTTTTTATAATTAGTTAATATAAAATAAGTTTTTTATTTTATAAAAGTTAAGCAAATCAAAAATATAACTAAATTTTTGTTTTTCTAAAATTTTAAAAAATCTAACTAATTAGTGAAAAAAGACGGGGCAACTCGACACTAAAAACAACTAAAAACAACAAAAACAAACTAGAGCGCCTGCTACTAAAAAACTGGTATGAATGCTATACGGGTGAAGTAAGTGTTGCTCTAAGAAGTTCGAAGGCTTTTATAGCTATTCGAACCCCTGAATACAGCCGAAGATCAGCCGGTTCGGGCCGCAGGCGGCCCGAATACGGCTAACAATTGACGTGTAGCCACATTCGCAGCTGCCAGCGGGCCGCTAGCACCAGCCCTGCTGCATTAGAAATCTAATCTAATAGTTAATACTTATATTATAAAGCTTTTTTTTTTTTAAAAATATTTTATTTTTTATTTTAAAATCTATTAAGTATTTTTTTTTATTAGTTTATAGCTTATATTATTTTTATATAAAAGTAGCTATATTATATATTATTTTTTAAATGTTTTATGTTTAATAAATTAATTTAAGCGCTTATTACTTAATATTAAAATTTATAATAGTTTTGCTAATATTTACTGTCAAAAATTTTTATATGTTAACTTTTATTACTATTTTTAATAATAATATATTAATTAATAAATATTACAAAAAATTATATGCAAAATTTAAAATAAAAAAATTAATATTTTAATTATTTTGATATTTATTAATATAAAAAATATAATAAAGTTTAATAATTAGTTACTATAAAAAATTTAGTTTTAAAAAACTTTAGGTAGTAATATTTTAAAGTTTATATTATTATTAAAAATTTATATTTTTAAATTAAATAAGCTTGCTTAATTAGTATTATTGTTTTAAAAAAATATTTTATAAGTTTTTAGGTTATATTTTTTTATTACTACTAAATAATTCCTTTTATTATATTATATAAAATATTTGTTTTTATTTATATTAATTAGCTAGGTTTAAAAAAAGCTAAAATAAATATTTTATATATTAGTAGTTTTATATGTTTAAAAACTTATTTTTGTTTTAGTCCTATTATAAATAGTTAATTTTTTTTTAATAATTAATTTAAAAAAATAGTAATTTTACTAGTATAATAAATAAATATATAAATATAATTATAAAACTTAAAAAATAACTAGATTAATTTAATATTTTTAAAATTATTAAAGTTTTAATTTAAAATTATTTAAATTTTTATAAAGTTAATGTTTATTTTTATTTTAGCTTTTATAATTATTTTTAAATAATTAATAATAAATATATTAAAATAAAATTTCTTAATATTTTTTTAATATTTAGTTCAATATAAGTAATAAATTATTTTTTTATAATAAGTTTAATATTATTTTTTAGTTTTAAAATAAATTAAAATATTATTTATATAAATATTTATAAACTTATTTAAAAATTTTTAAATTTATATATTAATAAAAACTTATTATTAAATAGGTTTTATTTTTAAACTAAATTATAAAACTTTTTATTAAAATATTTTTTTATAAGTTTAAAAAAAATAAAATAAAATAATATTATAATTAATAATATTTAGTTTTATAAAACAAATAATATTATAATAATTAAATATAATATTATAATAATTAAATATAATATTATTAATATTTAAAACTAATATAATTTAATTTTTTAAATATATATTTTTTTATTAATAATTAATTATAAACTTATATTTAATTAATTTAAGTTTAAATATAAATAAAACAAAAATAATATTTAAATTTATAACTAATAACTTATTTATAAACTTTTTTTTAAATAAAATAAACTATATAAATATTTAGTATTAATAAAGCTTAAAAGTATATTTTTTATTATTAAGTTCTAGTACTATATTAAATCTTAGTTATAATAATAATAAAATTTTAAAACTTTTTTTTAAAAAGAATTTTTTTAAATATAATGATTAAAAAATAAAAAGCTTTGCATTAATTTTATATATTTAAAGTTTTTCTTTTTAAAAATAAAATCGGTTTATAATTAAAAGTTTTTTATAATACTATTTAATTAATCTAAAAAAAATTTTTTTATAAAATATTAATTACTTTTAAAATTTTTTTAAATAGTTTAGTATAGTTAGTTTTAATTATTATAAATTTAATTATAATAAGTTTTTTTTTTAATTTTTTAATTAGTTATTTTTATTTATTTTAATAAAAATAATTCTAAAAATCTTATATAATTTTTTTAATAGCAGTTTGGTTTTTTTTTTTTAAAAAATTATTATATAGACCTTTTTTGTTTTAAGTTTAAAAATCTTAGATCTTTTTTATGTTTTTTTAGTTTTAGTTATTTTTAAAATAATTATTTTAATATTTAATAATATTTTTTTAATGTTTAATTATATTAATTAGTATTTTTTTCTATTTCTAGGTTTATATTTTATTATTTATAACTAAAAAGTTTAACTATAATTATTAGCAAAAATTAAACTAATAATAATATTATAAGTAAAATTAATAATTTAAAATATTTCATTTTTAAATTATTAATTATTAATTTTTATAATATATATTAAATATTTATAAACTTTATTAACTATTTTATTTTAGTAGTTATAAAACTTTTAAAGTTTAGCTAAACAAACTATTTTTATTTTTAATTATTAAAAGAATATAAAGTTTAATATTATATAAAATTAAAGTTTTTATTTTAATATTATTAATTTATAATTAAATAAATATTTTAAAAATAATTAATTTATTTTAGTTATATATTTTAGCTAAAATAAATAAAAAAACTAATAAAAAAACTTTTATTAGTTTTATTTGTTTTTTAAATTAAATAAACTACTAAAACTATTTTTATTATAAACTTTTTTTACTAATTAAATATTTAAAACTTTAAGCTTTTAATTAAAATAGTTAATTAATAAAAAAAAATTTTTACTATAAATAAAATAAGTTTTATTATTTTAATAAGTTTTTTTTTTTTATAATTAATATTTAATTTAATTATTTTAAAATAAATATTTTAGAACTTTTAAAGTTAATTAAAAATTAATAAACAAGTTTATTAGAAATTTAATTATTTAAATTAGATTTTTATTTTATTAAACTAATAAGTTTAATTTATTAATAATTTTTATAAGTTTATTTAATATTATATATTAATTTAATAACTTTATTAATAAATAATTTATAAAAAATATTTAAATTTATATTTTTATTATAACTTAGCAAATTAATATTTTTATTAGTTTTATATATATAAATTTAAAATATTTTATAAGCAATAATTATTTAATTAAAATTATAATAAATTATTAATAAAACTTAAACTATTTTAGTAATATTATTAAATAATTTTTTAGTTAAATAAAAATATTTTTTTATTAATTTTTTAGTATATTTTTTTAATTAGCTTATAATATATTAAAATTAATTATTTTTAGTTCGAAACATAATAATATTTTTATTTAATTTTTTTATTAATTTATAAACCTAGTTATTAAATAAAGTTTTATTTTTTATAAACTTACTAAAATTAATTTTTTATATTTTAATTTTTTTAATATAAATAAAGTTTAAAGTACTAAAAAATAAACTAATAAAATAAAAAACAAATAAAGCAATAAAACTAAAAAGTTTAAAATTAATATTTTTAAATATATTTTTTAAAAATACTAAAATAAATATATTAAAAAAGTTCTATTAAAACTAATATAAAATTATAAACTTATATAGCTATAATATTTACTAATATATTTTTAAATATATTATTTATTTTAAATTATTTTAGTTTTAATTTAAACTTTTTTTTTAAATATTAGTTTGCTTAAAATATTTATAAAAAAATCTAATATTTAATTTTTTTTTTTTATAAAAAAAAATATTTAAAATTATTTAATAATATAAAACTAGTTATATTTAAAAATTAAAATTATTTTAATTATTTAAAAACTAAAAATAAAATAAAATTATTTAAAATTAAATTTTTTATAAGTTATTAATTTTTAAATAATATAAAAGTTAAAAATTGTATTAAAATTATATTAAAATTAAATTTATATTATAAAATATATAATTTTTTATATTAAATATATAATATTTAAAAAATTTATTTATATTTTATTAATTATAATAAAATAAAATAAATATATTTTTTAAATATTTATTAATAAATAATTAATAAGCTTAAAGTAGTATTATAATTAGTTAAATAAAGTTTTTATAGCTAGTTTATTAATATTATAAATAAAAATTCTAAACTAAAAAAAAAAAAAAAAAAAAAAAAATATCTAAGTTTATAAAATAAGTAAATATAAACTTTATATATATAACTACAAAGTTATAAGTTAGTTTATATATAGATTTCTTATTTTATTATTATATAGGTCTAGAGTTCTTGCAAGTCTTGCTAAAACTATACTAACTATTATATTCGTAGTTATAAAATTTTTAAAGTTTATTAAAAATTAATAGTTAAATTTATTAAAAGTTTAATTATTTAAATTAGATTTTTATTTAATTAAATTTATAATTTTAATTTTTTAGTAATTTTTATAAGTTTATTTAGTATTATATACTAATTTAATAATTTTATTAATAAATAATTTATAAAAAATATTTAAATTTATAAAAATTTTATATAAAATTTTTTTTAAGTTTATATAAAAATAGTTTTATAATTTATTTTTTTATTATAATTTAGCTAATTAATATTTTTAAGCTAAATTATTAAATATAAAAATAAATTTATTAATATTTTTATTAATTATATATATATAAACGTAAAATATTTTATAAATAATAATTATTAATAAAACTTAGATTATTTTATTAATATTATTAAGTAATTTTTTAATTAAATAAAAATATATTTTTATAAATTTTTTAGTATATTTTTTTAATTAGTTTATAATATATTAAAATTAGCTATTTTTAGCTTAAAAAATAATAATATTTATATTTAATTTTTTTATTAGTTTATAGACCTAATTATTAAATAAAGTTTTATTTTTTATAAATTTACTAAGATTAATTTTTTATATTTTAGCTTTTTTATAATAAAAAAAGTTTAAAGCATTAAAAAATAAACTAACAAATTAAAAAATAATTAAAGCAGCAAAACTAAAAATTTTAAAATTAATACTTTGAAATATATTTTTTATTATTAAATTATAGTTATTTTTTAAAAATATTAAAATAAATATAATAAAGAACTAATGTTTTATTTTATTTATTTATTAAAACAGTTCTATTAAAACTAATATACAATTATAAACTTAAATAGTTCTAATATTTTTTAATATATTTTTAAAAATATTATTAATTTTAAGTTATTTTAGTTTTAGTTTAAATTTTATTTTTTTTAATTTTAATTTTAATTTTTTTTTATATTTTTTTTAAATATTAGTTTGTTTAAAGCATTTATAAATTTTTTTTTAAAATTATTTAAAAATAATAAGCTAGCTATATTTAATAACTAGAATTATTCTAATTATTTAAAAACTAAAAATAAATTTAAAATACTTAAAGTTAAATTTTTTATAAACTATTAGCTTTTAAATAATATAAAAGTTAAATTTTTTTTAAAGTTATATTAAAGTTAGGTTTATATTTTAAAATATATAATTTTTTATATTAAATATATATTTAAAAAAAAACTTTATTTATATTTTATTAATTATAATAAAATAAAATAAATATATTTATTAAATATTTATTAATAAATAATTAGTAAACTTAAAGTAGTATTATAATTAATTAAGTCAAGTTTTTATAGCTAGTTTATTAATACTATAAATAAAAATTTTAAGCTAAAAAAAAAAAAAAAAAGTTAAAATTTATAAAGTAAATAAATATAGACTTTATGTATGTAGCTATAGAGTTATAGGTTGGTCCGTACGTAAACTTCCTATTTTATTGCTATATAGGTCTAAAGTTTTTGTAAGTCTTGCTAAGACTGTACTAACTATTACAGTAAATAAATATAGACTTTATATATTTAGCTTCCAGAGTTATATATTAGTCCGTGTGTAGGCTTCCTATCTTATCGCTATATAGGTTTGGAATCTTTGCAGGTCTTGCTAAGACTGTACTAACTATTACACTAGGTCTTATATATATATTCTATACCTAGTACTATACTTTTGTTTTAATAAATACAATAAATAAAACAAAAGGTTTTTTTATTAGTAAAAAAAAGTTTAAAAAAGTTTTTATATGCTTAAATAAGCAATTCTTAGCAGTCTTAATTAGAAAATTCTTAGTAAACCCCTCTATGTTATTAGTTTATTTAGTTTATATTGCATATATATAGCTATTTAAACTAACCTAGCTATCTTAACCTAGCTATATGGATTGATTTACCGGACTAACAGACTTACTTAACTAAAAAAACAAAAGCACACCTCTTTCTCTCTGGCTAGAAAAAAGCTCCGTAGCGCGCAAAGCGCACCGGCGGCGCACAGTTGGTAGGAAAGAGGCCGAGAAAAGAAAGGGTGCTGTTATATAAGACAAGGCCGAAAGCAGGGGAGGTCCTTTATATAGACCCTAAAAACAAAGGCTTTCTTGCACCTAGATCAAAGGGGCCTCTAATAGAAATAGTTTTAAAGCTATATTTTTATATACTTAATAAAATAAAGTAAACGTTAATTAAACAATTATAAAAACGCAAAAAAAAAAAAGTATATAATATATATTATAAAGCAAATAATACAGGATTAAGCAATAAATAATAAATATATAAAATAAATAAAAACAGTTAGTTTAATTTTATTAATATATTAATCGCTATAAATAATAAAGCTGCATAGTATAGCAAAGGATCTATGTTAAGGCCCTGCTCCTCATTATCTAATATTTGTTTATCCACCGAAATAATAAAGCAGTAAGAAAATCGTCCAAGTATAATAGGATAGCAAAAAATGTGTTAATTTAGGCTGTTCCGGACCGCCCTCCCCCTAAACTCCTCTCTATGTCAAGCTCCACTTTCCTTAGGTTCCTCATTAGGTCTTTTATTCCCTATAAAAGGATGGAAGAACATATGCATAGCATCACCCCGCTCCTCGGGAAGCCAATATAGGAAGCAGTCCATTAAGCTAACAAACATCTCTTTCTCCTCTCCGGTCAGAACGCTAGCAAGTGACTCAATAGAAGTTTTTAGAGATAAAAGCACAGGACCTTTCCATTGTCCTAGAATGATTAACAACAGTCAAGCAAGTACAGGCAGGCGCATAGTAAAGGTATTACTTACCATCTTCGCGCCAAAACTTCGCTGTTTTCTCACTCCTTGTAAGAAATTCAGAGGGAGGTGGACCAAGGAGAGCCGTCATCGCAGCAAGGTAGTGTGCATCATTTTGATCCGGGGATTCGTTATCGTAGATGCGAAATAAAAGCTCCTTCTCGAGGAGGTCCCAGGCCTATTATGTAAATGTTAGCTTTAAGAAAAAAAAAAGAAAAACCGCACGGGAGACAGCAGGAAGCAAAGAAAGAAGCGCCGTACTATAAGTCCTACGCTCCAAAGATCTATAGGATTACCCCATTCCATATCAAAAATAACCTCTAGTGCTCGGTATTAAGCTAGCATAGCAAATCCACAGTGTTTTTCACCTATACGAGCGTGTCCCAAGTCGCAGATAGTAAGAGGACCGCCACCTCCTATCATTATTCGAAATGTATGGATAGTACGGTCGTCGGTTTGCTTTCTTGGCGATGGTCTATACAATTCAGCTTCTTCCATTTCAGCCATTATTGAATTTTCCGTCAAAAAAATAAGTAGGTTATCCAAGTAAAAGTCTATTTGCTAGTTATTACTATCTGCAGGTTACAGTTGATTTGTTGAACTTACCAGCATGAACTACGTTCATATCGTAAAGATAGACTAAGCCATATAGAATCTGACTTAGGGCTTGCTTGACAAAATCCGAATGGAACGGCTGGCCCTGGCGTGCCCCTAGAAAATGTAAAAGACTCAGTGCCAAAGGAGTCATGACGAAAACGTCGTGGTCGCCATAAGGACCTTTTAGCTTGAACAACTCTTTAAGCTGGCGGATATATTCTTTGGCCTTGGCAAGTTCTCTGTCGCGTGGGGTGTTAGCTAAATGACGGTATATCTCGAGTTCCTGGTTGTGCTTCAAAGTATTGATATGGACTTTGACTGCCCAAAACTTCTGGTCCCGTAAATCACGGGCTAGCCATACAGTCGAGGTGGTTCCGAATCCAAGCTTCGAAACTACTTAGTAATAACCATGGACGACTTAGCCGATCTGCATCGGGTAATACTCCTCCTTCTGATAGAAAGGCAACGTCTCCTCTTCAAACTTGGTAGCCGGGTCAATCAGCTCAAATCCCGTGGACGGGAACTCGCGCGGCCCAATTGCCGAGGCTGGACTGGAGGAAACTCTTCGTACAGTGGCCATGATTGAGTGCGATGACATGGTGGATGAGCGAAAAGTTGAACGTAAAGTAGCGCGAGCGAGAGAAGAGCAAAAGGCTCGGCGAGCGAACATGTTAGGACTAAGTGGAAAAGAAAGTGTGTAAATACACCATACGAACAGACCTAAAACAACAACAATAAGAACGAACACACCTTCCGCGGGCAATACGTGGCGAGATCGCTAGTGCTAAATCTGACACTTACTTTACTGCTACCAGCTACGTGCCAAATCCAACAAGATGTGGTCCCTCTCTTATCTGACCAATCAGAGTACGGCAGAGGGGCGACGGGTAGACCCCCTTGGTGCCCATATCTGACATCAACAATAGTTCAGGCTGGCAACATCATCCAACCGTCTTTCGTCACAAACAACATTATCTACTACCTGTCACTTCAAACAACGGAATGAACATCCCCTTGTGGCTTGAGAGTATCCCGCCCGAATCTTTAACCGACGCCGATCTGCGACAGTCGCAAACCCGGAAACGAAAGCGACGAGTGCGACGACAGGTGCCTACGCCGATGCCATCCACAGCCGCCGACCCTAACGCAACACCACCCCCTCCGAACAAGAGACGCCGGCCCGAACGCGATGATAATGATGATATAGTTGATCCAGACGCCGATCGCACGCCGAGGGGGAGGCGCGTTTCGTCAAACTCGGACAGAACTAGCAGCCGCTCATCAGGCACGTCCAGAACATCCCCAACTAAGCGCCTGGCGCACCTGGAGATCGCCCCGGTGAACCCAGTTCTCGTGACGCAGATCAGTAGGAGCGACACCCGAATGCCAACAGAGCTTGCGACGATGCTGGATGCACTGGACGGCTTTCAAAGTCGTGTCGGCATCGTACCCGACTACCTCGCCGTGGAGATAGAGGCGCGTGCAAAGGAGAACCGCGAACTTTATAATTTCCAGCCTTCGAAGTTTCAACACACCAACGAGACTGCTACCGTCACTCCTGTACTAGATCCAACGCTATCTCTGGACCGAGTTTTGGAGGTTTTCTCAGCTGCTAAAGAGTGCTTCAATGAGGGACACGCGGAGGCGGGTTGGAATACCCTGGTTCATTGGCCCGTTTTCCAACTAGCCCTCGGGCCTATCACAGGTGTCGCGGGCGCAGCAGAGGATAGAATTCAGGGCCAGGAACATCAAGTTCGCGTTCGCGTTATGCCTTGCACAACAGCAAGACTACAAGGTCGTCCACACGGGGCCAAAATGGTAGACTATTGCATTTTCGTCGAGCCCCAGGGGGAGGATGCTCAACAGGTTGACGAGATACGGGAAGCACGAGAGTATATCAACCATACCGACTATCTACCCCTGCGACGGCGGCCTATTGTGCTCAGTGCCGAGTCTAAGAGACCCGGCGAGGGCTACAAAGATGCGCAAATACAGCTCAGCGTCTGGCAAGCTGCGCAGTGGGCTCTCCTCGAAAGTCTGTTAGCTTCTAGGACAACGCAGCCTGCACTTATTCCCTTCCTTCCGGCCCTCATTATCCAAGGTCACGAGTGGTCTTTCGCTGCTACTACGAAATCTGGTAGGCATACGGTAGGCATTTTCTGTCGTCTGCGTATCACACTATTCTTTTCCAGTCTTTGCTTCATCCTAACTAACTGCCGATTCTCAGGTATTATGGGTAAAGCAAGCTATTGGTGGTACCGATACCGTTCTCGGCGTGTTCCAGATCATTCGTGCTTTACGATATATTGCAGCGTGGATACGTGAAACGTATTGGCCCTGGTATAGGCGTGTAATTTTACAGGTACCGGAAAATGAGCATGTGGGAAGATAAGACAAAACAGAACTTAGCATGTCTTCCAGTTTGTGAAGTTTGATGTTATTATGTTCATGCTTAATGCTCCGAGAGTATCGTACACGTAGCGTGTTGACCTGTGCCGGTAGTTCAGCCACTGCAAGGGGGCTCACGGCCAGGCCGAATGCTTCAGCCATCTGCCGCTAGAGCTACGTAACACTTCTAAGCGGCCAGCCGTATAATATAACGCGAGCAGAGAAACAAAATTAAATAGCTAGAGCTCAGTGCAATGTACAACAGGTGTGCCTCGATACGGTCCCTCTACAGAACTAGTCACTTGGTGTTACTAGGTCTGATCTAAAGGTCTATATTAAGTATGGTTATAAAAGGAAACTAATTAGAGTATCTAACAGAAGTAGAAAGTATTTATGCCTTTAATTAGATGGGTTAGTACTTAGTGCCTAAGGGCTACGCACAGTACTCTTTTATATATATACTATTATATTAATTTAATAGATTGACTTTAATAAAAGCTAATAATAATAAAATCTATAATTATTTTTTTTATTAAATAACTATTTTAGTTATTTTATAACTTATTGCTTAATATAGCTATAAATAAAATTATTATAAACTTTTTTATTATAATATATTTTTTAATTACTAATAATCTTTTTTTAATATAGTTTTGTTAGTATATTATAGATTTTTTATTAAATAGTTATTTTTATTATAAGCTAGATATAAATTATTTTTATTATATTTATTAATAAGCTAAATATTATTAAGATTTTAAAGTTAATATATATTGCTATAATAATAATTAATAATAGTTTAAGGTTTATTATAGTATAGTTTTAATTTATTTATATATTACTAAACTTATAATATTTAATTTTTTATAATATATGTTTAAATAAGTTTTTTTTTTTATAAATATATTTATATTTAGTTTTTTAAAACTTTTAAACTATTAAAATAGTTTTTTATAATTAGTGCTTTATAGCATATTACTAATTTTTTTTAATATTTATTTTTTTTTTAGTTAAGTTTTAAATATAATTAGTTATATTAATTATTAATTATTATTATAATAGTTAAGTTCTAAATATTAAAAAATAGCTATTATATTTAAATAGCTTAAATATATAATTATAAATATATATTATTAATTTTAGTAAAGTTTAAAAATTAAAATATTATTAAATTAAAGCTTTTTATAATATAATATATTTAATATTACTATTAGTTTTTTTAATTTTATTATTTATTTATAGCTATTTTAATATAATTAGTTTTATAATTAATCTATTAAATTTATACTAAATAATAGTTTTATTATTTATTAATATATTAGTAGTATTATTAATTTATTTTTTTAAATAGCTAAAAGTCTTTTTAATATAAATTAGTAAAAATTAAATTGTTTTAAATAAAATATTAAATATTAGTTTTGTTTTAATTTATTTAGTAATATATTTTATATAAAGTAATATTTTAAAGTTAGCTATAAAAATATAATCTATAGCCGAACAAATTAATAAAATAAAAAATATAATAAGTTATAAATTAAGCAATTTATTACGAAGTATTTTTATTAATTAATATTATAAATATTTAATAATAATTTATTAATTAAATAAAATTATTTTAAAATACTAAAAATATACTTATTTGTTTTTTTTAATATTATTTTAATAGTAGTATAACTATAATTAATATTTTTTTTTTATTTAAAATAATAAATCTTTTATTTTTAATATTTTAAAAAAAAATTTAGTATATAAAATAGTTCTAGCTATATATAATAGATTACTTAGAACTTTTAAATATATTGCTATTTTATATAGCTTATTTTATTAAATAAAAAAGTACTATTTAATTTATTAGGGTTAGGGTTAGGGTTAGGGTTAGGGTTAGGGTTAGGGTTAGGGTTAGGGTTAGGGTTAGGGTTAGGGTTAGGGTTAGGGTTAGGGTTAGGGTTAGGGTTAGGGTTAGGGTTAGGGTTAAGGGTTAGGGTTAGGGTTAGGGTTAGGGTTAAGGGTTAGGGTTAGGGTTAGGGTTAGGGTTAGGGTTAGGGTTAGGGTTAGGGTTAGGGTTAGGGTTAGGGTTAGGGTTAGGGTTAGGGTTAGGGTTAGGGTTAGGGTTAGGGTTAGGGTTAGGGTTAGGGTTAGGGTTAGGGTTAGGGTTAGGGT